>NC_069408.1:68777459-68811825 GCF_026875155.1 Cherax quadricarinatus
TCTTCACTGTATTTTTCCCTTACTTGTTTTTTTCTTTGTTACCTTTTTGGGTGTAGCCCTTTGGGTGCCTTCGTTTCTCTTTTACTTTTTCTTCTTTGTGAGCCCCAATCTGTATATTCTCTTATATTTCTGCATTTTTTAAGTGTTTGTTCCTTTCTATACATTGTTTTCCCCACTTTTTCCTGCCTTTTATTTAAATTTTCTTTTTCAATTTTGACTGGTCCAAGATATTCAAGTAAACAGAGGTGGCCCATACAATCCGTAAAAACAAGGCGGGTCCATACAACCCCGGTGAAAAGAGGTGGTCATATGTACTCAAGTGAAAGGGTTTTTTCCTCAATTCGGGTTAAACAAGGACTTTACTGGGAAAACTCTTAACTTTCATTTTTGGTTATGTTGCTATAATGGACAAGCGGGTTGCTTGTAACCGGAAAAGCAGGGTTGCTATAACCGGGAAAGCGTGTTGTGAAAACCTGGACAAGCGGGTTTTGCTAGTAACCTGGACAAGAAACGGTTAAATGCCCAGCAATTTTATTTTAGCTTCATTTTCCAAACCCATATATATCAGAAAAAATTTAATATTTATTCTATTCAATTATAATCACTTCTCGTTATGTTGACACTGATTCTAGCACATATTTTTTTTTGCAAAAAATTTTTTTTGCAATTCTTATTCGGCACAAAGATCCGTTTTTTTTTTATTCAAACTTCAGACTCGCTTTTTCTACACGAAAAAAAAGAAAATTTAAGCTTAAAAAATGTAATTCATAAACTTGCAGTTTTTGGAGTTATTGGCTCAGTCAATTTCGGTTCAATCAATCCCCTCATCGGATTAACTTCTAAAACATGTTGTATTTGATCAACATGAAATATTTCTTACAAATAAAAAAAAGTAAAATCAACAATAGTCAGCAGGTACCAGGTTAGTTTATCGCCGTCAGGGATAGGTCCCCAGGCCAAGTTCCGGGGGACAGTTCTTTGTTAGTTGTTCCTTTAATTTTTTTTATTTTTATTAATTACAAAATATATTCTGAATCGACCTCAAGGTAATGCAAATTATTAAAAAAAATAATGGGTGATACAATTTCAACTCATTTTGAAAGGTATAATTTTATTATCAGCATCAACATGCATAAAAGATCCTTCTTACATTTTATAAATGACTGCAGTAATTTTTTTTCTTTATAACAGAGCTTTTGAAGAGTGAATACCCCCAGAAGAAAGTTGGGGGACATACCTCAAAAGAAAGTTGTGGTGACATGACCCCCAGAAAAAAAGTTGTGACTGATTCCAGAAGAAGTTGTGAGTGACTGACTTCCAGAGAAATTTGTAGGCGACATCCAGAAAAATTTGTGAGTGACATGACCTCCAGAAAAAAAGTTGTGAATGACCCCAGAAAAAAAGTTGAGTGACATGATTTCCCAGAAGAAAGTTGTGAGTGGCATGACTCCAGAAAAGTTGTGAGTGACATGACCCCCCAGAAGAAAGTTGGGGAGGACTGACCTCCAGAAGAAAGTTGTGAAATGTCTCCAAAAAATTTGGAGGACATGACTCCAGAAAAATTGTGGGACATGACCTCCAGAAGAAAGTTGGGAAATGATCTCCAGAAAAAAGTTGTGAGGAATGCCCTCCAAAGAAAGTTTGAGTGACATGCCCCCAGAAGAAACTTGGAGTGACTGACCCCCAAAAAAAAGTTGTGGTGACATGACCCCCAAAGAAAGTTGTGAGTGAAGCCCCAGAAGAAAGTTGTGAGTGCATGACCTCCAGAAGAAAGTTGTGAGTGACTGCCCTCCAGAAGAAAGTTGTGATTGCATAAATTCCAAAAAAAATTTGTGAGTGAGACATCCAGAAGAAAGTTTGAGTGACGCCCTCCAGAAAAGTTGTGACATGACTCCAGAGAAAGTTGAGTGACATGCTTCCAAAAAGAAAGTTGTGAGTGGCATGACCTCCAGAAAAAGTTGGAGTGACAGGGACCCCCAGAGAAGTTGGGGGTGACATGACCTCCGAAGAAAGTTGTAAAATGATCTCCAGAAGAAAGTTGGGTGACATACTTCCAGAAAAAAGTTGTGAGTGACTGACCCCCGAAAAAGGGGTTGGAATGATCTCCAAAAAATTTGTGGTGACATGACCTCCAAAAGAAAGTTTGTGGTGATATGCCTCCAGAAAAAAGTTGTGAGTGACATGCCCTCCAGAAGAAAGTTGTGGTACATGCCCTCCAAAAGAAACTTTGGTGAGTAACATGACCCCCAAAGAAATTTGTGGGACATGACCTCCAGAAGAAAGTGTGGGACTTTGACTCAAGAAAAAAGGGTTGGAGTGACATGACCTCCAGAAAAAGTTGTGGGGGGCAGACCTCCAAAAAAAGTTTGAGTGACATGACTCCAGAAGAAAAGTTGGAGTACAAATGACCCCCCAGAAGAAAGTTTTGAGTGCGACCTCCAGAAGAAAATTTTGTGAGTGACTTTGACCCCCAAAGAAATTGTGAGTGAATGACCTCCAGAAAAATTTGTGAGTGACATGACCTCCAGAAGAAAGTTGTGAGTGACATGACCTCCAGAAGAAAGTTGTGAGTGACATGACCTCCAGAAGAAAGTTGTGATGACTGCCCTCCAAAAAAAAGTTGTGAGCACAACAGTTTTAAGTTTAATTTAAATTATGGTAAAAAAAGTCGCAGCCTCACAAATAATTACTATTAAAATATCAAAGGGCTTTAAAATTTTTTTACATTTACAAAAAAAAAAGAAAAAAAAACAGAGGAGAATAGTTTCCCCCAGTAAAAAATGTACAATAATAGTCGCTATTGTTCTATTAAACAAGTTTTTTGTCTTTCTTATCCTTTGACTGTTATCCCCAAAAAGTTCAGGGTCATTATCAGTACAGTGAATGTTAACAAATGTTCTGGTCATTATCATATTGTGACATGTTTTTGTTTTGGTCATTCTATCAGACATTGGACGTTATCACAAAATTTTCATGGTCATTATCATTTCATGTGACATTTTTATCACACAATGTTTCAGGTCATTATCAGGTATGTGACATGTTATCACACAATGTTTCATGTCTTTACAGTGTCATGTGACTGTTTAAACCAATTTTTCAGGTATTAGGGGTGTCATGTAATTTATCACACAATGTTTCATGGTTTTACGGGTATGTGACTGTTATCACACAATGTTCATGGTTTATCAGGTATGGGGAATTTATCACACAATGTTTCATGGTATTAAGTTCATGGGAATTTAACACAATGTTTTTTGCATTTTCAGTGTCTGTGACAGTTATCACACAATGTTTTGGTCATTATCATGTCAGGAATGTTTCACACAATTTTCATGGTATTATCAGTATATGTGACATGTTAACAAAATGTTTTTTGGTCTTTTCAGTGTATGTGACATTTTTATCACACAATTTTCGGGTTCTTTTCGTGTCAGTGACATGTTATCACACAATGTTTCTGGTTTTTTTCGGTCATGTGACATGTATCACACAAGTTTCTGGTATTTCAGTGTCATGTGCCTGTTTCACACAATGTTTCTGGTCTTTATCGTGTCAGTGACATTTTATCACACAATTTTTTCATGGTCTCACAGTGTATGGAATGTTATACAAATGTTTCGGGGTCATTATCAGTGTCTTTGGACATTTTTCACACAATTTTCATGGTAATTTCAGTGTCTGTGACTTTTTCACAAAATGTTTTTGGTTTATCCGTGTCATGGACTGTTATCACCAAGTTTAAAAGGAATTTTCAGTGTAGTGACATGTTATAACAAAATGTTTCTGGGTCATTTTTCATGTCATTGACTGTTATCACAAAATGTTTCGGTATTTTCAGTGTCATGTGACATGTTATCACACAAGTTTCAGGTAATTTCAGTGTCATGTGACATGTTATCCACAAGTTTCATGGTCTTATCAGTGTCATGTGACAGTTATCACAAAATGTTTCATGGTTTTAATTATCAGTGTATGTGACATTTATCCACAATGTTTCAGGGGTCATTATCGTATATGCCAATGTTGTACACAAGTTTCCCTGAAAACTAAAAAGATCAATGCTTAGTGGGGGATTAAGGGAATTTTTTTTAAAATATATATTTGTAGTCCAATATTCAGAGTGGGATACCAGAGGGATAGTACAGGACACGAGGTGCATACTAACTTACTGGAAAATTTAATAAAATAGGAAGGCACAAAGCACATATGACGCATACACCACGTGCTGCTTGTGTTCGCACACACCCATACATACAACACCACCACAAAACTGCAAAGCCAAGAGAGGAATATGAAAGAAACAAAAGCAATGGGGGTACACTAACTGGGGTGGTCAGAAGATTCACTCGAGTAGAGCAGAGTTTTTGGTTGTGGGAATTTAACCCCAGGAGATTGGGAAAACCCGGAGTCACTGGGGGTCCCCAAAATGGAGAGCCAAAGTTGGATCGGTACTGGAAAGCCCCAGCATCAAAATGTTGAGACATCCAGAGAGAGAGGGGAGGATAAACCAGCAAGACTGGGGCTTGTTTCACGCTGAATAGCTCGGACATTGGGGACATCACATAAAAGGCCCGGGTTTGGGGTAGTGATCAGGGTGTTCTGGCTTTGAATGCAAGTATATTACAAGTAGAAGGGTTTTTGCAGAAGTAGAATGGGAAAAAACCAAAAATACAAAAGGGGGGGACTTACAGGTATGAGGAACTTTCCTGCGGAGGTTCCTGGGATAGAGAATTTGGTAGGAAAATCATTAAACAAAAGATGGACTACGAAAAAAACAAAAGCAGGAGGCGAGGAAAAAGGTTGTTTCCCAAGAGCAACAAAAATAAAGGGGAAACCAAAACTAGCCTTTGGTTTACCGAAAGGGGTGGGAGGGAAAAATAAAACGCACTAGAAATGGAAAAAAGTACAGAAGGAAAAGACTCAGAAAAAAAAAGAGATTAAAAATCCAAAACGGTATGCACAATAAGGAGGAGGCCCCAAAATAATTTTTAAAATCGGTCTGACCGAAATGCTGTATAGCCACATCGAAGGAAAAACAACAGTCAAGGACCAGGTACTCAGGCTGAGGAAAGAATGTGGGGGGCTCATAAAAAAAGACCAAAAAGTCGTGAGGGCTCAACCGAGATTTAATGAATTCTTACAGTGGGGACAGAAAGGACTCCGGGGAAACAGGGAAAAGAGGAGTTTTTACCTACTGTGATACCCCCAAGTGTTGGATGAAATACGCAAAAACGAGGTGAAGAAGTGAAAGGTGACCTTTTGCCTCAAAGGCGGTGGGACCGTCATCTTCCCTGGGTTCTTAAAAGGGGCAGAGACGTTTTTGTGTGCCTAACCACAATTTTCAAATCCATTTAAACGAGCAACTACCTGAGGTATGGATGACGGCAAAAGGTCCCCCAAATTTACCAAAGGGGGCTGAATCGAGGGACTAAAAATATAGACCATGTCACTGAGTGCATTATGCAAACCATGGAGAAGATTACGGGGGGAAGAGGGTGGAGCACTTTTAAGGCAGATTATAAACAAAAGAACGGACCAGGGAAAAGGGAAAACCTGTGCTCAAAACCCACTGAAGATTTATGCAAGGGAACAGAAATAAGACACGAGAGAGAAAAGGGGGGTTTATTGCATTTTTTTGGACTGGAAAAAAAAAAACCTTTGATACAGTTCCCCACAAGAGATTAGTGGAAGCTAGAGGATCAGGCGCGTATAACAGGAAGGGGGACTGCAATGGGTCAAAGAATACCTGAAGGGAGGGAAAAAAGGGGCATGGGACGTGAGAGGTATCACGTGGGACATGTGACGGCGGATCCCCCGGGGTCGTCCTAGGACTGACTAAAAGATCTATGTGAAAGACATGAGGAAGGATGACTGAAGTGTCCCGTTCCCCGATATGGAAGCAATAAAAGGTTTAAACAGAGGGGGATTATGCAGGACTACAAAGAGACTTGGGAAAGGGTGACGCATGGGCCAGCAATCACCCTTTGAATTTTAACCCCCAAAAGCAAAAAACATGAAGATCGGGGAAGGGGAAAGAAGACCACTAGAGTTTAGGTAGGCGGCCAAAGACTGCAAACCTCTCTCAAAGGGGAAAGATTTTGGGATTGTTAATCTGAGTCGTCTCCGGAGCAGACATTTAACCGCTAAGTGCAGCATATGGGGACCCGGCAAAAACGAGAATGCGTTCCGATCCTTAGAAGGGTGTTCAAACTCTGTACACCGTGTACGTAAGGCCCTACTGGGTATGCGCCAGTTTGGGATCCACATTGCTCAAGCACTCAGAAATTAAAGAAAGGCAAGGGTTTGCAAAAAACGTGTACCCGAGCTAAGGAGAATGTCCTACAAAAAAGGTTAAGGG
Organism: Cherax quadricarinatus; assembly: GCF_026875155.1. NCBI lineage: Eukaryota > Metazoa > Arthropoda > Malacostraca > Decapoda > Parastacidae > Cherax > Cherax quadricarinatus. Next base: position 68,783,821 of record NC_069408.1, read on the forward strand.
AAATCGACCTGCGCATGGAGGACAGGAGGGTTAGGGGAGCGTGATAACGACTACAAAATATACGAGGAATAATTTTGGTGGACAGAGACAGGGTGTTCGAGGAGGGAACACAGAAAAGGGGTCACAATTAGAAGGTGAAAGTAGATAAGTCAAAGGGTTAGGAAATATTTCTTTTGTATGAGTTGTGGAAATGGAATATCTGGTAATTGATGTTGAGGAGGCATTAATTTTAAAATAAAAATTTTTGAGCGGGTATGAATGTGAGAGAGAGACACTGTCTGGTGATCCAGGGAAAGAGTGAAAGAAAAAGGAGGGAAAAAAGGGGAGTGGGAAAAGGGAAGAAAGGAGGGTATGAAAGTAAGTTTTATTTTAGACATGGTACACATAAAAACATCATCAAAAATGGGGGAAATTTAAAAAGAATACAGAAAAAAAAATCAAAGTGACTTATTTTCATCGAGGGGAGAAAGAAAAAAAAAAGACGAATGAGAAGGAATAAGTTTTTTGGTGGGCAAAACTGAGTGGTAAAAATAAGGAAAGGGAATTAAACGGGAAACGTTTAGTCAGAAAAAAACATCAAACCATTCGAAATGTCGAAATATGCAATAAAAAACCATTTTAGCAATTTTTCTGTTTTTTATGTGTCTGTATTTTTTTTTTAAATTATTAATTTCAGTATAAATAGTATTTTGCTATCCTTTGATTTTTTAAAAATATATAAATATTTAAAGATATTAAAAATTAAAAAAATAGTTATTTTTTTGCACATTTCCGACATTTTAAAAAGTTTTAAAAATTTCCTGAAAAACTTCAATTTTCCAGCAAAAAAAATACCAAAGGGATACCCATGAAAAAAAATATACCAAGGGATATCTTACTGAAGAAAAAATACCCGGAATTTTACTGAAAAAAAAAATATACCAGGTATTCTTATGAAGAAAAAAATTTCCAAGGTATATCTTTCTGAAGAAAAAAAATACCAAGGGAATCCCACTGAAAAAAAATTTTACCAGGTATATCTTTTCTGAAGAAAAAATATACCAAAGGTTATCCTTTCGAAAAAAAATTCCAGGTTATCCACTGGGAAAAAAAATAACCCAAAGGGATATCCTATGAAAAAAAAATATCCAGGTTTCCTACTGAAAAAAAAATACCAAGGTATATCCCCACTGAAAAAAAATTTCCCAAGGGATACCATGAAGAAAAAATATACCAGGGATATCCATGAAGGAAAAATTACCCAAGGGATTCCCATGAAAAAAAATATACCAAGGTATATCCCCATGAAGAAAATATACCAAGGTATATCCTACTGAAGAAAAATAATAAAAAATTTGTTATATTTCCCCGGGAAAATTCAATTTACTGGGGAAACGTTGTCTGTAAGCCCTTGTCTGTCAGCCGCCCCTTTTACAGCCCTTGTCTGTACAGCGTTCTTGTACAGCCGTTTTTTGTACACGTTTTTCTGTACAGCCGTTGTTGACAGCCGTTGTCTGTACGCCCTTGTCTGTACAGCCGTTTTTTCGTACAGCCGTTTTTTGGACAGCGTTTTTTTCTTACAGCCGTTTTTTGTACCCGTTGTCTGGACAGCCGTTGTCTGGACAGCCGTTGTCTGGACAGCCGTTGTCTGTACAGCCGTTGTCTGTACAGCCGTTGTCTGTACAGCCGTTGTCTGTACAGCCGTTGTCTCTACAGCCGTTGTCTGTACAGCCGTTGTCTCTACAGCCGTAGTCTGGACAGCCGTTGTCTGGAGAGCCGTTGTATAGCCGTTGTCTGGACAGCCGTTGTCTGGACAGCCGTTGTCTGGACAGCCATTGTCTGTACAGCCGTTGTCTGTACAGCCGTTATCTGGACAACCGCTGGCTCGACAGCAGGTAGCTGGACAACATGTGGCTGGACAACCTGCAGCTGGACAACCTGTAGCTGGACAACCTGTGGCTGGACAACCGTTGTCTGGACAGCCGGTGACTAGACAACCATTGTCTAGACAGCCGTTGGCTGGACAACCATTGAGTGGACAACCGGTGGCAGGTCAACCGTTGGCTGGAAAGGCGGTGGCTGGACAACCGTTAGCTGGACAGCCGGTGGCTATTCAACCGTTGGCTGGACAACCGTTGGCTGGACAACCGTTGGCTGAACAACCGGTGGCTGGGCAACCGGTGGCTGGGCAACCGTTGGCTGGACAACCACTGAGTGGACAGCCGGTGGCAGGTCAACCGTTGGCTGGAAAGCCGGTGGCTGGACAACCGTTAGCTGGACAGCCGGTGGCTATTCAACCGTTGGCTGGACAACCGTTGGCTGGACAACCGTTCGCTGAACAACCGGTGGCTGGGCAACCGTTGGCTGGACAGCCGGTGACTGGACAGCCATTGGCTGAGTTTTTTTCTAGCAGAGGCAGGAAAGTTGGATAAAATGCTCGGAATTTTCACGAGCAGGAGTTAGGAGACGGAAAACACCTGATGAATAGAAATATGGGAAATGTAGTGAATAATTTTGGAACTTTATTCGACGTTTCGGTTTGTTGTGAATCTTTATCAAGCAGAGATAATTGTTCAGTACAGAATGAAACATCAAATTGTTACAAAATGACCCGAGATTATCACTGAATACTGTAATATTATTGTTGGTAGTGAGTAGTGTCTTGGTCTGACTAACAGTGTCGGTCCTGAGACTACCATTCTCACGTGTGCACTAGGGGAGTACATGAGACTACCATTCTCACGTGTGCACTAGGGTAGTACCTGAGACTACCATTCTCACGTGTGCACTAGGGTAGTACCTGAGACTACCATTCTCACGTGTGCACTAGGGTAGTACCTGAGACTACCATTCTCACGTGTGCACTAGGGTAGTACCTGAGACTACCATTCTCACGTGTGCACTAGGGTAGTACCTGAGACTACCATTCTCACGTGTGCACTAGGGTAGTACCTGAGACTACCATTCTCACGTGTGCCTAGGGTAGTACCTAACTACCATTCTCACGTATGCACTAGGTATACCTGGGACTACCATTCTCACGTGTGCACTTGGGTAGTACCTGAGACTACCATTCTCACGTGTGCACTAGGGAAGTACCTGAGACTACCATTCTCACGTGTGCACTAGGGTAGTACCTGAGACTACCATTCTCACGTGTGCACTAGGGTAGTACCTGAGACTACCATTCTCACGTATGCACTAGGGTAGTACCTGGGACTACCATTCTCACGTGTGCACTTGGGTAGTACCTGAGACTACCATTCTCACGTGTGCACTAGGGTAGTACCTGAGACTACCATTCTCACGTGTGCACTAGGGTAGTACCTGAGACTACCATTCTCACGTATGCACTAGGGTAGTACCTGAGACTACCATTCTCACGTGTGCACTAGGGTAGTGCCTGAGACTACCATTCTCACGTACGCACTAGGGTAGTACCTGAACTACCATTCTCACGTGTGCACTAGGTAGTACCTGAAACTACATTCTCACGTATGTACTAGGGTAGTTCCTGAGACTACCATTCTCACGTATGCACTAGGGTAGTACCTGAGACTACCATTCTCACGTATGCACTAGGGTAGTTCCTGAGACTACCATTCTCACGTATGCACTAGGGTAGTACCTGAGACTACCATTCTCACGTATGCACTTGGGTAGTACCGTAGACTACCATTCTCACGTATGCACTAGGGTAGTGCCTGAGACTACCATTCTCACGTATGCACTAGGGTAGTACCTGAGACTACCATTCTCACGTGTGCACTAGGGTAGTACCTGAAACTACATTCTCACGTATGTACTAGGGTAGTTCCTGAGACTACCATTCTCACGTATGCACTAGGGTAGTACCTGAGACTACCATTCTCACGTATGCACTAGGGTAGTACCTTAGACTACCATTCTCACGTATGCACTAGGGTAGTGCCTGAGACTACCATTCTCACGTATGCACTAGGGTAGTACCTGAGAACATCCATTCTCACGTGTGCACTAGGGTAGTACCTGAAACTACATTCTCACGTATGTACTAGGGTAGTTCCTGAGACTACCATTCTCACGTATGCACTAGGGTAGTACCGTAGACTACCATTCTCACGTATGCACTAGGGTAGTGCCTGAGACTACCATTCTCACGTATGCACTAGGGTAGTACCTGAGACTACCATTCTCACGTGTGCACTAGGGTAGTACCTGAAACTACATTCTCACGTATGTACTAGGGTAGTTCCTGAGACTACCATTCTCACATATGTACTAGGGTAGTACCCAGAAACGAAAATTTCAAATTATATTCTCCTCCCGTCTTTATGTTCTTCTCCAAGAAAAAATATTTCATATAAATTAAAAAAAAAAAAGCAGGAACCATTGAGGGATGACCCAACAAATTCAAGTTATCACTTCCATTACCTTTTTCTGGATAACGTCAAGGACACAAGAGTGGTCAGATTCGATCTGTTGGCATTGTGTAAATGCCAGGGTATCAGTAGCCATCTAAAATTGTGTATCGGTGGGTATTGTCTAATGTTGATGGTATCAGTATTATCCGAGAATTGAGTATCGGTGGGTATTGTCTGATGATAGTGTCACTATCAGCCTTGAACTGAGTATCGGTATCGGCAAAAATTTTGTATCGTCCTATCACTATCTTAAAATTTTCACAAGTATAAAACTTACGTATATTGTTTTGTTTAAAGTTATACTACTGAATATTAATGTATTATACATTCAACAGGCAGCGTGCAGGTTCAACGGAGAAAGGCCTCCTAGAGAGGCCTCCAACTACCTCATCCTCAATGAACTTATCTCTAACCATCGGCTGCATCATCTCTCACAGATCCAGGTGTGGTTACCAGCAAGTACAGGTATGGAGGCAGTGATGGACACCATGTGCTGCTGATGCTGCTGTGTCCACCAAGCTGTGTGTACTCACCTATTTGTACTCACCTATTTGTGGTTGCAGGGGTCGAGTTTTAGCTCCTGGCCCCGCCTCTTCACCGGTTGCTACTGGGCCCTCTCTCTCCCCGCTCCATGAGCTTTATCAAACCTCGTCTTAAAACTGTGTATGGTTCCTGCCTCCACTACGTCATTTTCTAGGCTATTCCACTGCCTTACAACTCTATGACTGAAGAAATACTTCCTAAATCTCTCTGACTCATTTGTGTCTTCAACTTCCAATTGTGGCCTCTTGTTTCTGTGTCCCCTCCCTGGAACATCCTGTCTTTGTCCACCTTGTCTATTCCACGCAGTATTTTATATGTCGTTATCATGTCTCCCCTGACCCTCCTGTCCCCAGTGTCGTCAGGCCGATTTCCCTTAATCTTTCTTCATAGGACATTCCCCTTAGCTCTGTGAACTAACCTTGTGGCAAACCTTGTACTTTCTCTAGTTTCTTGGTGTGCTTTATCAAGTGCGGGTTCCAAACAGGTGCTGCATACTCCAGTATGGGCCTGACATACACGGTGTACAGTGTCTTGAACGATTCCTTACTAAGGTATCGGAATGCTGTTCTCAGGTTTGCCAGGCGCCCATATGCTGCAGCAGTCATCTGATTGATGTGTGCTTCCGGAGACATGCTCGTGTTATACTCACCCCAAGATCTTTCTCCTTGAGTGAGGTTTGCAGTCTTTGCCACCTAGCCTATACTCTGTCTGTGGTCTTCTGTGCCCTTCCCCTATCTTCATGACTTTGCATATTGGCAGGATTAAATTCGAGAAGCCATTTGCTGGACCAGGTGTCCAGTCTGTCCAGGTCCTTTGAATTCCTGCCTGGTCCTCATCAGATTTAATTCTCCTCATTAACTTCACATCATCTGCAAACAGGGACACTTCTGAGTCTAACCCTTCCATCATGTCGTTCACATATACCAAAAAATAGCACTGGTCCTAGGACCGACCCCTGTGAGACCCCGCTCGTCACAGGTTGCCCACTGTGATACATCATTACGTACCATGACTCGTTGTTGCCTCCTGTCAGGTATTCTCTGATCCATTGCAGTGCCCTTCCTGTTATATGCGCCTGATGCTCTAGCTTCTGCACTAATCTCTTGTGAGGAACTGTGTCAAAGGCCTTCTTGCAGTCCAAGAAGATGCAATCAACCCACCCCTCTCTCTCGTGTCTTACTTCTGTTATTTTATCATAAAACTCCAGAAGGTTTGTGACACAGGATTTGCCTTCCGTGAATCCGTGCTGGTTGGCATTTATACTCTTGTTCCGTTCCAGGTGCTCCACCACTCTCCTGATAATCTCTCCATAATTTTGCATACTATACACGTCAATGACACAGGTCTATAGTTTAGTGCCTCTTTTCTGTCTTCTTTTTTAAAAATGGGAACTACATTTGCCGTCTTCCGTACCTCAGGTAGTATTGCCCAGTTTCCAGGGACGTGTTGAAAGATTGTGGTAGTGCACGCACAACAATCTGCTCCCTCTCTAAGGACCCACGGGGAGATGTTGTCCGTCCCATTGCCTTTGAGGTATCGATGTCCCTTAGCAGTTTCTTCACTCCTCTTCATCTGTATGTAATGTCGTCCAACACTTGTTTGGTGTATTCCTTGCTGGTGTCCCATCTGGCCTGTCCCCCCAGAGTCCTTCCTGTCTCTACTGTAAATACTTCCTAAAATCTCGTGTTGAGCTCCTCACATACCTCTTGATCGTTCTTGTGGGTTCTCCACCTTCTTCCTCAGCCTTATCACCTGGTCCTTGACTGTTGTCTTCCTCCTAATGTGGCTATACAGCAGTTTCGGGTCAGATTTGACTTCGAGCTATGTCGTGTGTGTATGTGTGTGGTGTGTGTGTGTGTGATGTGTGTGTGTGTGTGTGTGTGTGTGTGTGTGTGTTTACCATTTTGTCCTAGGAATATGTCGATTAGACACAGGCCTGTTGTTTATGCGTGCGTGTATGTATGCATGTGTGTATGTGTGTGTGTGTGTGTGTGTGTGTGTTCGTGTGTGCGTGTGCGCTTACCTATTTGTGGTCACAGCTCATGGCCCCGCCTCTTCGCTGGTCGCTCCTACGTCCACTCTCTACCTGCTTCCTTGAACTTTGTCGTATCTCTTCTTAAATCTACGTATAGATCCTGCCTCCACTACATCACTCTGCAGGTTGTTCCACCTCCTGACAACTCTATGGCTGAAGAAATACTCTGTGATTCGTATGAGTTTTAAAACCTCCGTTGTGTCCCTTTTTTGGGTGTTTTTCAGTATCGAAACCCCCTGCCCCTTTTCCCAAACCCTTTTAAATTTCCTCTAAAGATTTATTTTCCCGTTATCACGCCCCCCCATTTCCCTTGTCCCCAGGGGTTGTCACGTTGATTTCCCAAAAACCTCCCCTTAAAGGGACATACCCCTTAGCTCGGGACAAGCCCAGCCGGTTAAGTTTTTCCCTTTTTATAGTCCCATCTGATCCCATCCGAATGAATTCTTCGCATTAGCTTCACATCCCCCTGCAAAAAAAAAACACCTTTAAAATCTATCCCTTTCCCCCAAATGCATTCACATATACCAGAAACAGACCGACCCTGGATTTTCCCTTTTAAAATGGATTCCGCTCGTCTGAAAACCGCGTCACGTACATCACCTTATTACCTTGCTTTTGGGTTTAATCCTTAGTTTCCCAATCCAATCCCCTTTCCTGTTTTTCCTGCTTGTTTCCCCTTGCTTTTGCACAAATCTCTTTTTTTATCGGTGTAAAAGGGCCCCTTCTTGCATCCAAAAAAAGGGCAGCAAACCCACCTCTCTTTTTCTTTTAATTTTGCCACCATGCGAAAAAACTCAATTTGGGTTTTTGTAACACAGGTTTTCCCCCCTCCCGGGCAACCGTGCTTTTTAAATCTTTTATAACCCGCATTTTTTTCTGGGTTTCCGGGCCACTCTTCCCTGAAAATTTCCCCATATTTTTTGCATACATATCCATGCATTTGACATTTTTCCCTTTATTTTAAAGGGGCTCCTGTTCAAAAAAAAATTCAACTTCTTTATTTGTAAACCAAATTACGTTCTTTTTTTGGGGGTTACTAAAAACTTAAAATCGAGGGACTACTTTTTCCTTTTTTCCAAAATCTCGGTAGTTGCCCGGGTTTCGATAGATGTGTGGCACACACAGCCCCTTTTTGCTTCCCTTTCAGGAAAACCCACGGGGAGAAAGCCCAGTCCCCCCCCTTCTCTTTGTATGAATGTTTTCCCCCAAATTGCGGTGCACCCTTCCATCCCCAAATTTTTCTGGATAAATTTTTTGTCCCCCGTGAAAGGGACTTCCTTTTAATTTTCGTGTTTAGCTTCTCACAACCCTTTGGGCCCTTTTTTTGTGATCTTCTCCCCCTTCCTTTCCCTTTCCCCAGTCTGATTAAACCCGATCCCAAAACTGTTTTTTTTTCCCCCTTGGGTGTTAAACCGCAACCCAAAAGCCACATCAAAGGGGCCAGGGTTCCCTTGTTGTTTTTAGTGCCCGGATGTTGGGGATAGTGGTTGGATACTAGATGTTAGCGCTGGGGGGTGGTTGGACAATGGGTGTTGTTTTTGTGCAGGAGTGGTTTGGGGGGGGATGGATGACTGGGTTGTGATAGTGATGGGGGGTGGTTGGGCCCGGGGTGTTGTATTACTTTCCCGGTGTTGGTTGGGGTGACTGGGGTTTGCATTTTGTGCTTGATTGTGGTTTAATGAACCCGGGTGTTTTTATTGTGTTTCGTGGGGGGGGGGGGATGACTGGGGGGTTTTTTAATTTCTGCTGGTGGGGTTTTATGACAGGTGTTGGCAAATTTGTGCTGATAAGTGTTTGAAAAGCTGGGGGTTTTTATTAGTTTTTCAGGTGGTTTTGGGTGACTGGGGGTTTGTTATTACGCTGGTGGGGGCTTGGGGTTTAAAGGTGTTGCATTAGTGCTTAGGTTTGGTTTAAAAACGGGGCCCGTATTAAAGGGTGTGGGGGGGGTTGGGGGATGACGGGTTTGAATTTGGCGGGGGGTGGTGGTGGGGGTGGTGGCTGGATTTCGGGGGGTTTTTTAAATTAAATTCTGAGGTGGTTGGATGGGCTTTGGGGGCTAAAATAGTGCTGGCGGTGGTTTTGGGTTTTATTTTGTTTATTAATGCTGGTTGGGAATGACCGGGGTTGTATAAATTTGGTTGGAGGGGGGGAAACTTTTGGGTTATTTTTATAATGCTGGTGGTATGGTGAATTTGGGTTTACTGGTTGTTTTTATTGTGGTGGTTGTTGGATGACCCGTGTAAATTGGAAATTTGTATTTGTAGGGGGTGGTGGTGGTTTTGGATGACTGGGGTGTTTTTATTATTTCTGTTGGTATTGAATGCCTGGTGATTTTATTTGTGCCCGGGGTTATTGGGTGACTGAGTGTTTCATCAGTGCGGTTTGGGGGTTGAATTTACTGGGCGTTGTATGAGTGCTGGGGAAGGTGGTGCTGGTTTGGGGACGGGTGTTGTTTAGTGCGATTTGGTGGTTTTCTGGGAAAAATTTTGGGGGTTGTAAATTTTGCGCGGGGCTGGAAAAACTTTGTTTTGTATGAGTGCTGGTGCTGGTTTGGGTGACGTGGTTTTTTTATTAGTTTATGGGGGGAGTGGTTTTGGGTGTCTGGGTGTTTGAAATTTTGCTGGGGGGTTGGGTTTGGTGAGTGGGTTTTTGTATTAGTGCTGGTTGGTTTTGGGGGACTGGGTGAGTGGGGGTTGTATTAAATGCTGGGGGGTTGGATGACCCGGGTGTTGTATTAAATGTTGGTGGTGGTGGGACTGGTGATGGGTTTTTGAAATTTGTTGGGTGGGGTGTTGGGTGACAGGGGTTTTATTAGTCCTATGGTGGGTTGGGGTTACTGTGTTGAAATTTGTGTTTGCTGGCGGTTGGGAGGGGGAAGGGGGGGGGGGGAAGGGGGGGGTTTTTTAAATGGGGGGGGGGTTTGGGGGGGGGGGAAGGGGGGGGGGGGAAGGGGGGGGGGGGGGAGGAAGGGGATAGGGGGTTTAAAATTTTTGGGGGGAAGGGGGGGGGGGAGAATTTCAGGGGGGGATTGGGTTTTGGGGGGTTGGGGGTTGTGTTGTTTGGGGGTTTTTAAAAGGGTTTGGCTGTTTTTTGGGGTGGTGTTGGTTTGGGGTTTGGTTTTCGGGTTTGTATTTTCCCTTTTTTTTTTGGTTGGAATTTCTTTTTTTATTATGTTTTGCTTTTTGGCGGTTGGTTTTTTACTTTTTGGTTTTTTTTTAATTTTTTTTTGTTGGTGGTTTTTTTCCCTTTTGGGGGTTGGAAAGCCTGGGGTGGGTTGGGGATGGGTGGGGTTGAAATTTCTGGGGAGGGTTTTTACCTGGGTTTGTATTAAATTCTGGTGAAGGTTTGGGGGCGACTGGGGTTGAATTAATGTTTGTTTGGGGGTTTGGAAAACTTTTCCCTTTAATTTGGCTGGGGGTGTTGGGTTTACTGGGTTTTTGGGAAAAAAATGTTGTTTGGGGGTTGGAAAGACTGGGTGAGAAAAGTGTTGGGGGGTGGGTTTGGTGAAAATGGTGGGTTTTTATTTTGGCCCAGGTGGTTTGGGTTTACTTGGGGGTTTGTATTAAAAATTTTTTGGGTTTGGGGGACTGGGTGTTTTTTTATTTTTGGTGGATGGCGCTAGGTTTTTTTATTAGGGGGTTTGGTGGTGGTTGGGGTGGGAATGCTGGGTGGGTTGGGAAATTTTATTTTTTTGGAGGGTTGGGTGGGGCTTTGGGGTTTTTGTATTAGGTTTGTTGGGGGTTTTGGGTGACGGGGTTGTAATTTGTTGGTGGTGTGTTTTGGGGGGTGTTTATTGAATTTTTAAACTGGGTGTTTTATTTAGTTGTTTTTGGTTGGTGGGGTGGTTTAAAGCTGGTAGGTTTTAAGAGGGGTGTTAATTAAAGGGTTGGATGACGGGAGTTTTTATAGTGTTGGGGGGTTGGGAAGACAAGGGGGTTTGTATTAGTGCTGGTGGTGTGGGGTTGGTTGGGCTGGGTGTTGTATTATTGGGGCTGGGAGTGGTTGGTTACTGGGGGGTTTTTTTTTAAATGCTGGTGGGGTTTTTGGTGGGGGGTTTTTTGTTTCTGGGTTTGGGATAAGTTTTGGTGCTGGTGGTGGTTGGATTACTGGGTTTTTGAAAAAGGGGGCTGGTTGTTTGGTTTGGGGGTTTTTTTTTACTGGGGGTGTTTTTATTAGTTTTAAAAGGTGGTGGTGGGGTGGTTGGTGCTGGGTTTTTTTATTCTGGTGCCTGGTTGGGGGTTTGGTGACTGGGGTTGTAATTTTTGCTGGTGGGGGTGGGGGTGGTTGGTTGACGGGTTTTGTAAATTTGTTCTTTGGGGTGGTGGGTTTTTGGTGGGTTGATTTTTGCTTTTTGGGTGGGGTTTTGGGTTTTAAGGGGGCTGGTGGGGGGGTTGGTTTATTTTTTGGATAATTTGGGGGGTGGGGGTTGGAAGGAAATGGGGGGGTTTTAATAGGCGGTGGGGGGTTTTTGGGTTTTTTTACGTTTTTTTAAAAAATTTATTTTTAATTATTTTTTATATGCTTTTTTGGAAAAAAAATAAAAATTTGTTTTAATAAAGGGAAAAATTCGATGAAATAATTTTAAAAATTTTTTAAAAACCAAATTTTAAAAAATTTTAAAATTTTGCAAAATTTTTTTTTTTAAATTTTTTTAAAAAGAAAAAAGTTTGGTAAATTGGTTTTAGCCAAAATTAAAAAAGAAAATGTTTGGGGGGGAAAAGGGGAAATTTTTTGGGGGTATTTGTCCCTTATTTTTCGGGTGAAAAATTTAAAAAAGGAAAAGGGGGACCCCGAAAAAATTACTAATAAACTCCAAACCCCCTAATTTCCCCAAATTCTTTTCTGTATTGGGCTGAAGAAGCCGCGGCGGTGAAAAAATTTCCTTTCCCTAAAAATTCCCCAAAAAATTGAACAAGTTCCATTTTTCAAATCTGTTTTTAAGTGATTTTTTTTTTAACAATTTCCCCCTAACAGGAACCTTTTCAAGACAAAATGATCTGGGAACGGATAAAACTCCTGGTAGACTTTATCATGTTTCCCTTAAACTCTATTTTAAAACCCTTTCTTTTTTTGGGACACAAAAAATTTTGCAGTCTTGGGGCCCTTTATGCTGCCTCAATTTCGCTACTTTAGTTTTTATTTTAAAACCAAAAATATTGGTTTTCCCTTTACCAAATTCTTAGCTTTTTTTGCTAATATGTCTTCAAATTCTAAAGGGGCGAAAAACGATTTAAAAACCCATTTTTTTAATTTGACTTTTCTCTCGATATTTTTGATTCCCCCCCCAATTTTTCACTTAACCCTCACCCAAATTTTCAAAATTTTTATATTCTTAAAATATTAAGAAAATAAACTCACTATTTTTATATTTATTTAATCACAAGGGACCCCAAATTTTTAAAATCAAATTTGGGTACTTAACCGTGTCAATATAGTGTAAAAAAATTTGAAATTTTGTCCGCCCGAAATGCCTAGGCCTGCTATTTGGGCCTTTTTTTGTAATTAAAAAATTTAATAAAAATAAAAAACCCCCCATTGGTTTAAACTTTTTTAAAGGGGAAATAAACATTTCAATTTCAATTTTAAAAAATAAAAAAAGAAACCAATATAAATATAGAGTCCAAAATAAATAATATAGACATTCCAGACACTAAAACAACATTTAATTTGTTAATTAGTCACATCTCAGGCCTCTCCCATATTGTCTTTGCCTTCCATTTTCAATTCATTATCTCAAAAAAAAATAAAGATTAAAGTTATATTTCGGTTAATAAATATAAGTAAGAATGACTGGTCGTGATTTAAAGCGTCTCACTAATTGAATAAGACTTATTAAAAACCCATGAAACAGATTGGGGACTTAGGGATACCATAACTATCCTCAGGAGAATCAGCAAAAATTTAATATTTTCACTACTTTGAGCCCAATTTCAAGCTACCTCTGGTTCTTAAACCAACCAAAAAAAAATTTTTTTCAGTATTATAGCATCCAGTCTTTCAAATAATACCAAGAAACAGCCAATAAAACAATAAAAACTATCCTAGAAAACATCTCAAATTTCTATTTTTAAACCAAACACAAGGACAGATTTTTGCTTTTCCCATCATGCATCACGTGGAGTAGGATTTTTTGTTACTATGCACACTGACCACTCAGACACAGTCTCATAAAATTTACTACTCACAGCCTTTCTCAGGAAGCTGCGCTCAAAACAGATGTACATGAGGGATCCTGACCTCAGTAACATAGATCTGCGGGACGCCCACTCAAAGGAATAAAGAGCTAATATCACATTTTTGAGCATAACAAAACAAGTACCACATGCAACACAAACAACACATGCAACACGTGCAACACATGCAACATATGCAACACATGGGCATCTTCTGGGAGTATTGCCAGTTTACTTCCAGAATTCTCACAATGGCGTCAAGTCCTTGGAGATTCTTACATTAGATACATTGGATACATTATATTGGTCATAAATAATTTTCACTATTCATGAGTGTTCTTTATACACAAACTTAATGTAGTGTAGCAGCAGTCTGGAAGATCTGGGACTGAGAGATGTGTTACTACATTATAGTAGTGCATTTTTTTAGGCACACCCAGTTTAACTTTTCAACCATCGACACTGTTTTCCGTAGCATTCACGGTCATATATGCCGGTGTGAACAAGAATCATTTTGTGATTTGTGAGTATATATTCAGCTTAAGTCTGTAACATGTTGTTTTGAGAGAAGTTTATCATTGTCCATGAGCTTCTCTGAACTCCGTTGATCAATTTAAATGCCATGGTAAATAAGAAAAATATATTAGTGCTTTGTTTTTTATTTGTGTTAACTGTTTTGCGAGAGCTGGTGGTTAATGTTTATTGATCAGGAAGATTATTATGAAATGTGTTGATGAATAGAAGGAAATCAGATTCGAAAGAAGGAAGAGGATCAAGATCTCTTCACCGGGCGAGACACCTCCCTCAAAGTTACTGTAGCTAGATTGTGGGGACGATCTCTAGTGTTCTCACTCCCATCAGGTCAAGATTACACTCTGTTCATTCCTTTTTGCTGTTTTTTTTTAACACAACTCTCGAGAGTGAAGTAAAGGTAGCTAGAATGAAGTTATGTCATTCTAATAACTCCTAAACAGTAAAGGAAATCAAGTCCCAAACATCTCAGCTAATACGGATTCCATTATTTAATAATCGTTCATATGTAAAAAAAAAAATCTTAAAATGTTTTAGATGGTAGTATAAGTATATTTTAATAAATTGATAAACCGGGTCGAGCCCAAAACACTTCTTTTTAGTCATTATTATTTGCGACCACTGTCAGCCTCAGAGTTAACTCAGAGTTACCAGACCTTGCCGCGTGGAGGCCAGTGGTTCGTCTTTAAGGTCCACCCATCCACTTACTGTGTTTTTGATGCTTTCCTCAGGTCCATGTGTCCAGGAGTCCATCTGTCCGCCTCAGATATTCCCCCTTCCCCACTTCCCCAAGGTTTGCCTCAGCAACCAGTATCTTCTTCTTTCCCAGGTCCATGTGTCCAGGAGTCAATCTGTGTCCCCTCAGATATTCTCCCTTCCCCACTTTCCCAGGGTCTGCCTATGCAACCAGTATCTTCTTTCCCAGGTCCATGTGTCCAGGAGTCCATCTGTCCGCCTCAGATATTCCCCCTTACCCACTTCCCCAAGGTATTCTCGCTTTTCCCAGGTCCATGTGTCCAGGAATCCATCCGTGGGCCCCCGGATGTCTCCCCTTCCTCACTTCCCTTAGGTTATTTTCCAGTCTCAGCCTTCCCCAGGTTATGTATCCCGAAGTCAGCTCAGCCACCCTCAGTGATCTAGCCAGATGAGAACGAGGTCTTGTCTAGCTGGTCTACGGTAGAGACTGTCCAGGTGGGTGGAATTACAGGAGGGGACACACAGAAATCTGCGTCCTGTAATTACATCCACCAAGACAGCCTGGACCGTAAGTCAGCCAGACGCAGCCAAGCTACCGTCCAGTTCGACCACCAAGGCCCGGCCACTCAGTGAAATTTTGGGAGTTCTATTTATATTATACAATTTTTCTACATTAAATATAAGATTCTTTACTTAATTAGCAGTTTAAATGTGTTTGTGAATGTTTTTGTGTATGTTTATGAGAGCTCGTTTGTTAGTCTGTTTGTCCACCTCCACGAGAACTTTAATAAGTGTTGAACTTCTTATTTTCATTTGGTTATTTATCCTATAATGTGCAAGACGCGCAGTGAGTTACAAGCGCCGCGCACAATGGAAATATATCACTTTGTCTGACGTTTCTAGGTTATCCTGGGTAATTTACGCATATGTTACTGTGCATGATCATTTGTGTAACTATTTATGTATATTTGTACCTAAATAAACTTACACACACTCTTATTTTCACGCTCATTTGTACATTTCTGCAACGGCAGCCTGCGTAGTCACCATTATTCATACACACACAAAACAACGCAACTGCACGCACACACACACACACACATACACACACACACACACACACACACACACACACACATACACACACACACACACACACACACACACACACACACACACACACACACACACACATACACCACACACACACACACACACACACACACACAAGAGAAAGCAAGACTGAGGGACAAACAGGGGTACCAGAGAGTATACCTCGACCGCGACAGAACACAAGAAGAAAGGACTACACTGAAAGAGAGGGTACAGAGACGCAAGGAGGAACGAGAGGCAATGACGAAGATGAGCATGACCCAGAACAGGAGGAAGGGCAAACAACACCCCACAGAATCTCCCACCAAAAGACTCCAACCACGACATTCCCAACGCAACTGAGCAACCTATACTACAACCCACTGACTGTTCCCTCTGCCACCAACCCCCATATCACAAACCTCACCCCAACAGCTGTCCCTTATGGCATTCTGACCCCACCCCCATCATCACAAAACCCACACCTACACCACAGCCCCATATAGGCCCCCACCAAGGCTCTCGCTCCCCAACCCCAATATTCTTGCATGACCACAATGATAGAAAAGAAACTGAAAGTTTGGTACACAAACGCGGATGGAATAACGAATAAACATGAGGAGTGGAACGAAAGAAATCAGTGAAAAATCCCCAGACATCACAGCAGTCACAGAAACAAAACTCGCTGAGACAATAACAGACACAACTTCTCCAATGGGATATCAGATCCTGAGGAAAGATAGAAGGAGTAGAGGGGGAGGAGGGGTTGCACTGCTCATAAAACACCGATGGGGATTTGAGGAAATGGAAGGCATGGACATGATTGGAGAAAGAGACTACATTGTAGGTACAATTCATCCGGAGAACATAAAGTAGTCATTGGAGTGATGTATAACCCACCACAGAACTGCAGGAGGCCAAGAGAGGAGTACGAAGAAAACAACAGGGTGATGGTGGACACACTGGCTGAGGTGGCAAGAAGAGCTCACTCGAGCAGAGCAAAGTTACTGGTAATGGCGATTTCAACCACAGGGAGATCGACTGGGAAAACCTGGAGCCACATGGGGGTCCCGAAACATGGAGAACCAAGATGATGGATGTGGTACTTGAAAACCTCATCATCAACATGTCAGGGACACAATCAGAGAGAGAGGGGAGGATGAGCCAGCAAGACTGGATCTTGTGTTCACCCTGAGCAGTTCAGACATTGAGGACATCACTTACGAGAGGCCCCTTGGAGCTAGCGATCATGTGGTTCTGAGTTTTGATTATATAGTAGAGTTACAAGTGGAGAATGTAACAGGAACTGAAGGGGTCAGGCCAAACTATAAAAGGGGGGACTACACAGGTATGAGAAACTTCCTGCAGGAGGTTCAGTGGGACAGAGAAATGGTAGGAAAATCAGTAAACGAGATGATGGAATATGTGGCAACAAAGTGCAAGGAGGCAGAGGAAAGTTTTGTTCCCAAGGGAAACAAAATAATAGGAAGACCAAAACGAGTCCTTGGTTTACCCGAAGGTTTAGGGAGCAAAAACTAAGTGCAACAGAGAAGGGAAAAGGTACAGGAGGCATAGGAACCCAGGAAAACAAGGAGATTAGTAGAAGAGCCAGAAACGAGTATGCACAGAAAAAGGAGGGAGGCCCAGCGACAGTATGAAAACGACATAGCATCGAAAGTCAAATCTGACCCGAAACTGCTGTATAGCCCACATTAGGAGGAAGACAACAGTCAAGGACCAGTGATAAGCTGAGGAAAGAAGGTGGATAACTCACAAAAACGATCAAGAGGTATGTGAGGAGCTCAACACGATATTTAAGGAAGTATTTACAGTAGAGACAGGAAGGACTCTGGGGGGACAGACCAGATGGGGACACCAGCAAGGGAAAACACCCAACAAGTGTTGGACGACATACATACAGATGAGGAGGAGTGAAGAAACTGCTAAGGGACATCGATACCTCAAAGGCAATGGGACCGGACATCTCCCCGTGGGGCCTTAGAGAGGGAGCAGATATGTTGTGCGTGCCACTTACCACAATCTTCAACACGTCCCTGGAAACTGGGCAACTACCTGATGTATGGAAGACGGCAAATGTATTTCCCATTTTTAAAAAAAGGAGACAGAAAAGAGGCACTAAACTATAGACCTGTGTCATTGACGTGTATAGAATGCAAAATTATGGAGAAGATTATCAGGAGGAGAGTGTGGAGCACCTGGAACGGAACAAGAGTATAAATGCCAACCAGCACGGATTCATGGAAGGCAAATCCTGTGTCACAAACCTCTGGAGTTTTATGATAAAATAACAGAAGTAAGACACGAGAGAGAGGGGTGGGTTGATTGCATCTTCTTGGACTGCAAGAAGGCCTTTGACATAGTTCCTCACAAGAGATTAGTGCAGAAGCTAGAGCATCAGGCGCATATAACAGGAAGGGCACTGCAATGGATCAGAAAAAACCTGACAGGGAGACAACAACGAGTCATGGTACGTAATGATGTATCACAGTGGGCAACATGTGACGAGTGGGGTCCCACAGGGGTCGGTCCTAGGACCAGTGCTGTTTTTGGTAAAATGGTAACGACATGAGGAAGGGTTAACTCAGAAGTGTCCTTGTTTGCAGATGATGTGACGTTAATGAGGAGAATTAAATCTGATGAGGACCAGGCGGGACTTCAAAGAGACCTGGACAGACTGGACACCTGGTCCAGAAAAATGGCTTCTCGAATTTAATCCTGCCAAATGCAAAGTCATGAAGATAGGGGAAGGGCACAGAAGACCACAGACCGAGTATAGGTAGGTGGCCAAAGACGCAAACCTCACTCAAGGAGAAAGATCTTGGGGTGAGTATAACACCGAGCATGTCTCCGGAAGCACACACAACCAATAACTGCTGCAGCATATGGGCGCCTGGCAAACCTGAGAACACATTCCGATCCCTTTTAGAAAGGGAATCGTTCAAGACAACTGTAAAAACCGTGTATGTCAGGCCCATACTGGAGTATGCAGCACCTGTTTGGAACCCGCACTTGATAAAGCACGTCAAGAAACTAGAGAAAGTACAAAGGTTTGCCACAAGGTTAGTTCCAGAGCTAAGGGGAATGTCCAATGAAGAAAGATTAAGGGAAATCGGCCGACGACACTGGAGGACAGGAGGGTCAGGGGAGACATATAACGACATATAAAATACTGCGTGGAATAGACAAGTGGACAAAGACAGGATGTTCCAGGGGGGGGACACAGAAACAAGGCCACAAATGGAAGTTGAAGACACAAATGAGTCAGAGGATATTGGGAAGTATTCTTCATCATAGAGTTGTAAGGCGTGGAATAGCCTAAAAAATGACGTATGGATGCAGGAACCTACACAGTTTAAGACGAGGTTTGATAAAGCTCATGGAGCGGGAGAGAGGGCCCAGTAGCAACCGGTGAAGAGGCGGGGCCAGGAGCTAAACTCGACCCCTGCAACCACAAATAGGTGTGTACAAATAGGTGGGTGAGTACACACACACATACAAACAGACACACACACCACACACACACACACACGCACACACACACACCCCACACACACACCACACACACACACGAAACACACACACACACACACACACACACACACACACATATACACACACACCCCACATACACACACACACACACATACACCACATACACACATACACACAAACACTCACATACGCACCCCACACACACACACACACACACACACACACACACACATACATACACAAAACACACACGTACACATATACACACAACACAATACACACACACACACACACACACACACACAACACACACACACATACACACACACACAACACACCACACAACACACACACACACACACACACACACACATACACACACATACACACACATACACACACACACACACACACACACACACTCACACACACACGCACTCACGCACACACATATACACGCACATGTCCACCTTTGCCCCACACACACAAACACATATATACACAAATTTGTACCCATTCATATATGCGCTCTCCCTCATGCTTGTTAAAATTATGTTTGTTTTCTCAAAAGAAAAACGAAAAGTTGGAGGCAGAAAAAATGAGACTTGCAGAATGTTCGAGAATTCAAGAACTTTATATATATTTCTATATTCTGATGGAGAATATTGATTTTTGACTTTTTGAAGACATTCATTTTGAAAGATGTGAAAAGTGGCTAGTTTGAGGCACTTTTGATTAAAGTAAAGAAGACACTCATGAATTATCTTATGGAAGATAAAGTTTAACTACAGACTATTAAAAAAACTGGGAAGTCTTTCTCGTTTCTAACATTTTCACTTCTCTAACTTGTTCATGTTTATAAGTAAAGTGACTAGTGTGCTTCTGTACACTAGTTAGTACGACTCTCCTGCACACTGGTCAGTACGACTCTCCTGCACACTGGTCAGAACGACTATCCTGCACACTGGTCAGTACGACTCTATTGCACACTGGTCAGTACGGCTCTCCTGCACACTAGTCAGAACGACTATCCTGCACACTGGTCAGTACGACTCTATTGCACACTGGCCCAGTACGACCTCTCCTGCACACGGGTCAGAACGACTATCCGCACACTGGCCCAGTACGACTCTATTGCACACTGGTCAGTAGGGGCTCTCCTGCACACTAGTCAGAACGACTATTCTGCACACTGGTCAGTACGACTCTCCTGCACACTGATCAGTACGACTCTCCTAGACACTGGTCAGTACGACTCTCTTGCACACTAGTCAGAACGACTATCCTGCACACTGGTCAGTGCGACTATCCTGCACACTGGTCAGTACGACTCTCCTGCACACTAGTCAGCATGACTCTCCTGCACACTGGTCAGCACGACTCTCCTGCACACTGGTCAGTACGACTCTGTCTTACTGAGATCGTAAGTTATGCTGTCATGGTCTGTCGTGTCGTCAAATATTATACAATTATTGTTGCTTTTATTGCGTTAACGAATACTAATGTTAATGTTTAGGTGAAGTTAGCGTGGTATGTGAACATCATGCAGCTCATAACAATTAAAAGTTGTAAACTTCTATTTTGAGTAACTGCTAACTTAAAATATTTTCAGTTAGGAAAACTTTCTTAAAAGATGCAGTGATATATTATTAATCAAAAGAAGGATGGGACATAATGATATAGGGATGATCTGGTATGGGATATAAGGATGATCTGGTATGGGATATAAGGATGATCTGGTATGGGATATAAGGATGATCTGGTATGGGATATAAGGAAGTAGATCACATCAAACTCAAGACACAACACAATGGAACATTAGAACAACTTAGGCAACACACCTGAGCTGACCAACACAATTCCTCACAAAACTACTTTTTTCAGCATAATTTAATCTCGTGTACTTACATTGTGGCCAAAAAAGTAACAAGCAGGTCATTAACTATCCATTATTGCAAATTACCATTAACTCTGAAAATTTCAACTCATCTTCAACACGAATCTTTACAACTCATCATCAACCATCTCTTACCACAACTCACTATAAACCATTCATAATCCTAACTCACTATAAACCATCCATCACCACAATTCCCCATCAACTATCCATTACCTTAACTCATCAGCCATCCATCGCCACGGCTCACCATCAACCATCCATCACCTCAGCTCACAATCAACCATACATCACCACTACTCACTCTAAAATATCCATCATCACAATGCACCATCATCCACGTATAGCACAAAATTGCCATCAACAATCCATCACCACAACTCACTATCAACCATCCATAACCACAACTCACTATCATCCATCCATAGCCACAACCACAACTTACCATCAAGTCGACACACTGTAAACTATCCATCACCACAACTCGCTATCATAGAACGCCCCAACCATTCCCCACCACAACTCACTACCAACTATCCACATTATATCCAACAGGACTCACATATGTCTATAATAGGAGTGAGAAACATTTAGTGTTTTATGTGGATGTTCAATTAATGTTCTGTTCAAGATCAAAATGTTCTGTTTTTAATCAACATGTTCATTAAAATTTCTGAGCCACTTCAACGTGCTCAGTAAGTGTTCTGTTTCAGATCACATTTTTATGTGAATATAAAGTCAAGAAAATTCCCAACCAGCTTGAATTTCCTAGCATGTGGTTGCTAACAAGTCCCTCAAAACCTACTATGAGGATGCCCATAGCTAGCATGACAGGCATGACAGATGCAGGCAATCACATAAGTGAGAGTCTTCTTTACCTCAACTCTCGAAAACTAAAAGAAAAGGTATTGAAATGAAGTTATACCTTGGTTAAAAATGATTAATAACTCCTAAACAGAAAAATTAAATGATTAGCTTTTCATATTTAAAATAAACTAAAAATGTAAAACATCATCTGTTATGAAAAATATTAATCTCGATAAGCTCTGCTTCCCCAAAATTCTAAGTTTTTTTTTTTTATGAGAAATCGAAATTGCGACCACTGTCAGCCTCAGAGTTATATTTTAGTTACCAGACCTTGCCACGTGGAGGCCAGTGGGCGTCTTTAAGGTCCACCCCCCCACTTACTGTGTTCTTGAATGCTTCTTTCCCCCGTTCATGTGTCCAGGGGTCCATCTGTCCGCCTCAGATATTCTCCCTTCCCCACTTCCCCAAGGTCTGTCTCACAACAGTGTCCCCTCGTCTTTCCCAGGTCCTTTTATCCAGGAGTCCTTTTTCCCCCTCAATATTCTCCCTTACCCACTTCCCCAGGGTTTTTCTCGCTTTTCCCAGGTTCATGTGTCCAGGAATCCATCCGTGGGCCCCCCCGGGTGTCTCCCCTTCCTCACTTCCCTTAGGTTATTTTCCAGTCCGCAGCCTTCCCCAGGTTATGTATCCCGAAGTCACTCAGACCACCCTCCGTGATCTAGCCAGATGAAAAGAGGCCTTTGTTTAGCTGGGCTACGGTAGAGACTGTCCCAGGTGGGTGGAATTACAGGGGGGGACACCCCAGTAATCTGCGTCCTGTAATTACACCACCAAGACAGCCTAGACCGTAAGTCAGCCAGACGCAGCCAAGCTACCGTCCAGTTCGGCCACCAAGGCCTGGCCACTCAGTGAAATTTTGGGAGTTCTATTTATTTTATACAATTCATCTACATTATTGTACTTAATCAGCAGTTTAAGTGTGTTTATGAATGTTTTAGTCTACGTGGATGAATGTTCGTGTATTAACCTGTATGTCCACCTCCACCAGAACTATAATAAGTGTTGAACTGTATGTTTTTATTTCGTTATTAGTCTTATGTATTTGTAATACGAGCAGTTACAAGAGTCCGGCACAATGGAAATAAGTTACTTTGTCTGACTTTTTTGTTGTTATCCTGGGTAATTTACGCATATTTTAATATGTATAATAATTTGTGAAACTGTATTTATGTGTACCTGTACCTAAATAATCTTACGTATGCACACACACTTATTTTCACACTCATTTGTGCATTTCCACAACCACGGCTGCGGATTCACCATCATTCATACGTACAAAGCAACGCACACGCTCTCACAAACACACATACATATGTATAACACACTGATCGCCTCGTACACTAATATACTTGTAATCACTAATACACGCGCACGCACACACACACACACACACACACACACACACACACACACACACACACACACACACGCACGCACGCACGCACGCACGCACACACACACACACACACACACACACACACACACACACACACACACGCACACACACACACGCACACACACACACACACACACACGCACACACACACACACGCACGCACGCACGTACGCACACACAACACCCCACACACACACACACATGTCCACTATACCACCCGCCATATGTACTCAAATTTGTATCCATTTATATATGCAGTCTCCCTCACGGTTGTTAAAATTATGTCTGTGGGTTGAAAAAAATCACCCTTCCTCAAGTTAGGAAATTCAGGAACTTTATATATTTCAATATTTTGATGCAGAATGTTGGTTCTCGCCATTTTGAAGACATCCACTAGACACTACCATGAACTATCTTTTGGAAGACAAAGTTCTATAATAATTTTAAACAGTTTAACTAATTTTCTTTCTATTCTCACATTTTCACTTACCTAACATCTTTTAGACCATCATAAAACATTTTCCCCCACAACGGACTAAACATTATGGGATGAAAATAAAACAGCACTGGGGAATTCGATCACTTGACATGGACAACTAACAATGGTGGGTCTTACCCACTGGTCAGTGCGTCTCCGACTTACTAACATTCTACATTTTGATGTCAAAGTTCTTGATGTGTAAATGTTAGCAGAATTATTAAAATTAATGTGTATTTAATGTACTGCGATGTTTAATTGTTAGTATGTATTATACCTTGAATGGTGTACCACACAATGTTGTTTCCCTTTAACATTAATGTTTTTTGCCAATAAGAATACTTAATGTTTAAGGGGTATTTTCGTTGTAATAACTGTAACATAACTATTTTTCAGTTGGTTAAATTTTCTTAAATGTTGTTTTGATTCATAAATCAAATAAAATCTTAGAGAGACTTACGTTGCAGAAGTGATGAGAAAAATAACATAAAAAGGAAACCAGAAGTATTTTTTTTACAAATAAAGCATTTGAGGATTGGCAAGAGTTCTGGAAGAAAGTTGAGGAGTATTAAGAGCTCCGAAAGAAAGCTGAGGAGTATTAAGAGCTCCAGAAGAAAGATGAGGAGTATTAAGAGCTCCGGAAGAAAGCTGAGGAGTAAATTTAAAAGCTCCGGAAGAAAGCAAGGGGTATTAAGAGCTCCGGAAGAAAGCTGAGGAGTATTAAGAGCTCCGAAAGAAAGCTGAGGAGTATCAAGAGCTCCGGAGCAAAGCTGAGGAGTATTAAGAGCTCCGAAAGAAAGCTGAGGAGTATTAAGAGCTCCGGAAGAAAGCTGAGGAGTATCAAGAGCTCCGGAAGAAAGCTGAGGAGTATCAAGAGCTCTGGAAGAAAGCTGAGGAGTATTAAGAGCTCCGGAAGAAAGCTGAGGAGTATCAAGAGCTCCGGAAGAAAGCTGAGGAGTATTAAGAGCTCCGGAAGAAAGCTGAGGAGTATTAAGAGCTCCGGAAGAAAGCTGAGGATATTAAAGCTCCGGAAGAAAGCGAGGGGTATTAAATCTCCGAAAGAAAGCTGAGGAGTATCAAGAGCTCCGGAGCAAAGCTGAGGAGTATTAAGAGCTCCGAAAGAAAGCTGAGGAGTATTAAGAGCTCCGGAAGAAAGCTGAGGTATTAAGAAACTCCGGAAGAAAGCTAGGGGTATTAAGAGCTCCGGAAGAAAGCTGAGGAGTATCAAGAGCTCCGGAAGAAAGCTGAGGAGTATTAAGAGCTCCGGAAGAATGCTGAGGAGTATTAAGAGCTCCGGAAAAAAACTGAGGAGTATTAAGAGCTCCGGGAAAAAAGCTGAGGAGTATTAAGAGCTCCGGAAGAAAGCTGAGGAGTATTAAGAGCTCCGAAGAAAGCTGAGGAGTATTAAGAGCTCCGGAAGAAAGCTGAGGAGTATTAAGAGCTCCGAAAGAAAGCTGAGGGGTTCAAGAGCTCCGAAGAAAGCTGAGGAGTATTAAGAGCTCCGGAAGAATGCTGAGGAGTATTAAGAGCTCCGGAAGAAAGCTGAGGAGTATTAAGAGCTCCGGAAGAAAGCTGAGGGGTATTAAGAGCTCCGGAAGAAAGCTGAGGATATTAAGAGTCCGGAAGAAAGCTGGGAGTTCAAGAGCTCTGAAGAAAGCTGAGGAGTATTTAAAAGCCCCCGGAAGAAAGCTGAGGAGTATTAAGAGCTCCGGAAGAAAGCTGAGGAGTATTAAGAGCTCCCGGGAAAAAAGCTGAGGAGTACAAAGCACCGGAAGAAAGGGTGAGGAGTAAACCCAAAAGCTCCGGAAGAAAGCTGAGGAGAATAAGAGCTCCGGGAAAATGCTGAGGAGTATCAAGAGCTCCGAAAGAAAGCTGAGGAGTATTAAGAGCTCCGGAAGAAAGCTGAGGAGTATTAAGAGCTCCGAAAGAAAGCTGAGGAGTATCAAGAGCTCCGGAGCAAAGCTGAGGAGTATTAAGAGCTCCGAAAGAAAGCTGAGGAGTATTAAGAGCTCCGGAAGAAAGCTGAGGAGTATCAAGAGCTCCGGAAGAAAGCTGAGGAGTATCAAGAGCTCTGGAAGAAAGCTGAGGAGTATTTAAAACTCCGGGAAAAAAGCTGGGGAGTAAACAAGAGCTCTGGAAGAAAGCTGAGGAGTATTAAGAGCTCCGGAAGAAAGCTGAGGAGTATCAAGAGCTCCGGAAGAAAGCTGAGAAGTATTAAGAGCTCCAGAAGAAAGCTGAGGAGTATTAAGAGCTCCAGAAGAAAGCTGAGGAGTATCAAGAACTCCGGAAGAAAGCTGAGGAGTATTAAGACCTCCGGAAGAAATTTGAGGAGTATTAAGAGCTCTGGAAGAAAGCTGAGGAGTATCAAGAACTCCGGAAGAAAGCTGAGGAGTATTAATAGCTCCGGAAGAAAGCTGAGGAGTGAACATTAAAATGGTATAAAATACCGACAGGTTGTTAGGTAAGACACATATGCAACAGTTAGGTATCTTTATTATGAAACGTTTCGCCCACACAGCAGGCTTCTTCAGTCAAGTACAGAAAAGTTGATAGAAGAAGAAGATACTTGAAGACGATGTAATCAGTCCATCACCCTTAAAGTTTTGAGGTTTCAGTCCCTCAGTCTGGAGAAGAGCATTGTTCCATAGTATGAAACAATATGGAGAAGAAGTGACAGGATGGAGCTTTTTATAGCGCCAAGAGGTGAGACGTAGGCCACTGGGAGAGGTAAGAACTCAGATGTTGAGAGGTCAGGTCCCTCTCAAATCCAGCCCCTCTCACTAGTGGAAGTTGTCGAAGCTGATGCAGGTCCCGTACCAAGATACCCTTTTGTTGCAAATGTCTGACAGATTGAACATTAAAATGGTATAAAATACCGACAGGTTGTTAGGTAAGACACATAAAGCAACAGTTAGGGATCTTTATTATGAAACGTTTCGCCTACACAGTAGCTTCTTCAGTCAAGTACAGAAAAAATTGATAGAAGCAGAAGATACTTGACTGAAGAAGCCTACTGTGTAGGGAAACGTTTCATAATAAAGATACCTAACTGTTGCATAGTGTCTTACCTAACAACCTGTCGGTTTTTTTACCATTTTAATGTTCAATCTGTCAGACACTGCAACACAAGGGTATCTTGGTACAGACCTGCAATCAACTTCGACAACTTCCCTAGTGAGAGGGGCGGATTTGAAGGGGCCTGACCTCTCAACATCTGAGTTCTTACCTCTCCCCAGTGCCTACGTCTCACCTCTTGGCCATAAAAAGCTCCATCCTGTCACTTCTCCATATTTTTCATACTATGGAACAATGCTCTTCTCCAGACTGAGGGACTGAAACCTCAAAACTTAAAAGGGTGATGACTGATTACATCGTCTTCAAGTATCTTCTGCTTCTATCAACTTTTCTGTACTTGACTGAAGAAACCTACTGTGTAGGCGAACGTTTTCATAATAAAGATACCTAACTGTTGCATATGTGCTTACCTAACAACCTGTCGGATTTTATACCATTTAATGTTCAATCTGTCAGACACTGCAACACAAGGGGATCTTGGTTCAGACCTGCAATCAACTTCGACAACTTCCACAGTGAGAGGGGCTGGATTTGAGAGGGACCTGACCTCTCAACATCTGAGTTCTTACCTCTCCTAGTGGCCTACGTCTCACCTCTTGGCGCTATAAAAAGCTCCAACCTGTCACTTCTTCTCCATATTGTTTCATACAAAGGAACAATGCTCTTCTCCAGACTGGGCTGAAACCTCAAAACTTTAAGGTGAAAGGGCTGATTACATCGTCTTCAAATATCTTCTGCTTCTATCAACTTTTCTGACTTGACTGAAGAAGCCTACTGTGTAGGCGAAAAAGTTTTTATAATAAAGATACCTAACTGTTGCATATGGTTTTTACCTACAACCTGTCGGGATTTTATACCATTTAATGTTTAAGAATTGTAAGTTAAGGGGAAAGGAAAGTTAGGAATGACACAGAGGACAGGTGTGGTTGTGTGGTAAGGAAAAAGCAGGAGGAAGAACACTGAGTGCGTACAGGGCTATATCGTACAGACTATAAATTTTTTGCGAAGATACTGGGGAAATAGGGTGAAAAAAGGTTGTAGGATTTTCTGAGGGCTAGTTTAGACGTCTGGGTTTCGGTGCAGAGTCGTAAAAATGGTTGATATCCTGTATTCTGAGCGGTGGGAAAGGTGCAATAAATGGGAGGTTGGGTAGGATTGTGGGAAAAGGAGAAAGGTCTGAGAACAAGGGTGTCTTTGTCCCCAAATTTTGTTTGCTTGCATACAGCACCCGTTTTTATGACAAAGTTGAAGGGGGGGGGGGGGGGGTTCAAAAGGGGGGGAGATAGGATTAAAGAGGGGGTAGGGTATGTGATGAATTAGATTTTCA
>NC_069408.1:68817325-68834268 GCF_026875155.1 Cherax quadricarinatus
ATTCATTCTAGCTACCTTTACTTCACTCTCGAAAGTTGTGTTAAAAAAAACAGCAAAAAGGAATGAACAGAGTGTAATCTCGACCTGATAAGAGTGAGAACAGCAGAGATCGTCCCCACAATCTAGTTACAGTAACTTTGAGGAAGGTGTCTCGCCCGGTGAAGAGATCTTGATCCTCTTCCTTCTTTCGAATCTGATTTCCTTCTATTCATCAACACATTTCATAATAATCTTCCTGATCAATAAACATTAACCACCAGCTCTCGCAAAACAGTTAACACAAATAAAAAACAAAGCACTAATATATTTTTCTTATTTACCATGGCATTTAAATTGATCAACGGAGTTCAGAGAAGCTCATGGACAATGATAAACTTCTCTCAAAACAACATGTAACAGACTTAAGCTGAATATATACTCACAAATCACAAAATGATTCTTGTTCACGCCGGCATACATGACGGTGAATGCTACGGAAAACAGTGTCGATGGTTGAAAAGTTAAACTGGCTGTGCCTAAAAAAATGCACTACTATAATGTAGTAACACATCTCTCAGCCCCAGATCTTCCAGACTGTTGCTACACTACATTAAGTTTGTGTATAAAGAACACTCATGAATAGTGAAAATTATTTATGATCAATATAATGTATCCAATGTATCTAATGTAAGAATCTCCAAGGACTTGACGCCATTGTGAGAATTTTTGGAAGTAAACGGGGGAAATACCCCCCCAGAAATGCCCATTTTTTGCATGGTTGTTTTATTCGCATGTGTTGAAAGTGTTGCAGGGTGTTGTTTTTAAAAATGTGGTACTTGTTTTGTTATGCTCAAAAATGTGATTTTTAGCCTTTAAACCCTTTTTTAGTGGGCGTCCCCGCAGATCTATTTTTACTGGGGTCATATCCCTCATGTACTCTGTTTTGAGCGCGCTTCCTGAGAAAGGCTTGAGTAGAAATTTTATGAGACTTTTGTTTTGATTGGTAAAGTGGCATAGAAAACAAAAATCCTACTCCACGTGATGAGGGAGGGGGAAAAGCAAAAATCGCCCTTTGGGTTTTTGGGTTTTAAAAAATAGAAATTTGAGATGTTTTTAGGATAGTTTTTTTATTGTTTTTATTGGCTTTTTTCTTGGTTTATTTTAAAGGGGACGGATGCAAAAATACTGATTTTTTTTTTTGGGTTTAAAGGGAACCCAGAGGTAGTTTGGGAAATTGGGTTAAAAAGTAGAAAAAATTTTAAAAATTTTTTCCCCTGTTCTCCTGAGGATAGTTAGGGTTTACCCCCTAAGTCCTCAGTTGTTTAAGGGGGTTTTTAAAAAGGGTTTATTTAATTAGTGGGATGTTTTAAAAACCACGACCAGTCATTCTTACTTATTTTTATTTTTCCGAAATATAATTTTAAATTTTTTAAATTTTTTTTTTTGAGAAAAAGAATTAAAAAGGGGGAAGACAAAGACAATATGGGGAGAGGTCTGAGTGGACTAATTAAAAAATTAAATGTTTTTTAGTGTCGGGTTTTAAAAAAATTATTTTTTTTGGCTTTATTTAAAAAGGTTTCTTTTTTTTTTTTTAAAAATTTGAAATTGAAATGTTTATTTCCCTTAAAAAGATTAAAATTTTGTGGTTTTAAATTTTATAAAATATTAATTACAAAAAAGGGCCCACTAGCGGCCTACATTTGGGGAGACTAATACAATTTTTTTACACTATTTTGACACAGGTTAGGGATTAAACGTTTTTAAATTTTGGGGTACCTGTAGTGATTAAATAAATATACAATATTGGGAGATATTTTCAAAAATAGTAAAATTTAAAAAAATTTGTAAATTTGGTGAGTTTTAAGGGTGTAAATTGGGGGGGAATCATAAATTTCGAGAGAAAGGGCTAATAAAAAAATTTGGGTAGTTTATCTTTTTTGGTCAAAGAACTAAAAGGCATTTTTTAAGCAAAATAGCTATAAATTTTGGCCCAAATTTTAAAAAATAAAATTTGGGCCCTTTAAAATAAAACTCAAAGTAGCGAAATTGAGGCGCAAAAACTGCGCCACACCCCTAACTTTGGCGCCAAAAAAGAAAATGTATAAAATAGAGTTTTAAATTGGAACATGATAAAGTTTTACCCAGGATTTTTATCTCTTTTACAGATCGTTTGTCTTGAGGGACGTCCACTTTTAGGGGGAAATTTTTAAATTTAAAAAATCACTTTAAAAACAGATTTGAAGAATGAAAAACAATTGTTCAATTTTTGGGGAAATTCTTTACTGAGGAAATGTTTCACCAGCCAGGGGCTTCTTCAGCCCCTTTACAGAGAAAAAACTGGGGAAAAGTTAGGATTTTTGGGGTAGTAATCATTCCCCTAAACCGGGAAATTTTAATGTTTTCCGCCCGGGTTTTGGGGGAAAATGATCCCCTAAAAACTCTTCCTCACCCCCCTCCCACAAAAATCTTCTCCCCACTCGACAGAAAAAGGGCCCGGGGTTTGAAAAACCGTTTTCCTCACTAAAGTTTTCCCAAAATTTTGAAAACTATTCCTTCTTTAATTTTTGGTTTTTTTCTAAACCTTTTATTTATAACGAATTTGTCTCTTTTTTTAACAAGGTTTGATGATTTTCAAAGAAATATGCCCAAGAGATAAATTTAATAATTAAAACTTTTTGAATTTTATGAAAATGATCGAAATTTCTAGTTTTTAAAGTCGCCCAACCCTGTTTCTCTATTTTCCATTCCCAGCATTTTTTAAACTCCTACCCCCACCCTTTTTCAAACCCAAACCACCACCAACCCCCCAACCACCAACCCCCAACCACCACCCCCCCACCCCCACCACCCCCACCACCACAGCACTAATACAACCCCGTAAACCAAACCCACTACCAGCCCCAAGCATTAATATAAAAACCCAGTCATCCAACCCCCCGCCCCCACCACCACCAAATTTAAAAACCCCATCCCCAAAACCACCCCCCCAAAACCAAACCACCGGCCCCCCTAAAAACAACCCCAGTCATCCAACCAAAAACCAGCACCAGCATTTAATTTAACACCCAGTCACCCCAACCCCGGGCCCCCCCCCCCCCAACCATTTAATATAACACCCGTCATCCAACCCCGCCCCCCCAAAACCCACAAATTTACAACACCCAGTACCCAAACCACAAACCAGCAAAAAGCACCTAATTTAAAACCCGTCTTCCCAAACCCACCGCCACCACCCCAGCACAAAAACACCCGGTCACCCCAACCACCCCCCACCACCACCACACTAAACAACACCCAGTCATAAAACCCCAACCAGCCCACATAATATAACCCCCAAAGCCCACCCAACCACCCCACCACACCAGCACTAATCCAACCCCCCGGTCATCCAACCACCCCCCACACCAAAATTTTAATAAAAAAAACCCATCAGCCAACCACCACCACCCCCAATCCACAAATACAACACCCAGTAAACCAAACCACCGCCCCAAAAGCACAAATACAACCCCCAGTCTTTCCAACCACCCCCAAAGCACAAATTAAAAAAACACCCAGTCATCCAACCACTACCACCCAACAAACACTTTTTTACAACCCCGCCCACCCAAACCCAAACCACCACCACCACACTAATAAAAAACACCCAGTCAACCAAGCACCCCCAGCACTAAACAGCCCCCAGTCACCAACCACCAAAAACACTAAAAACCAACACCAGTCACCCAACCCACCACCACCACCAGCACTAATCCCAACCCCCCATCATTCAACCACCACCCCCACCAGCACAAAATACAACCCCCAGTGTTAAACCCACTAAAACACTAAAACAACACCCAGTCTCCAGCCACCAACAAAAATTTTAATACAACCCCCCTTTTCCATCCAACCACCACCAGCATTAATAAAAACACCCGTCACCCAAACCAACAACAACATTTAATACAACCCCCGTATCCAACCAAAAAACCAAACACTAAAAAAAACACCCAGTAAAACCAATCCCCCCAAGCACTAATAAAACCCCCCCAGTTTTCCAACCCCCAAAAACCCAAATACAAACACCCAGTCAACCAACCACCATAGGCACAATCCCAACCCCGGTCATCCAACCCCAACCAACACTAAAACAACACCCGTCACCCAAACCCAACCACCAGCACTAATTCTACACCCAACATCCAACCCTCCCACCATCACTAATACAAAAAACACAGGTCCCCAAACCACCACCACACTCATACAACCCCAAAGTCTTTCCAACACCACAGCACTAATAAAAACACCAAATTATCCAGATACTACCAACATCGCACAAATAAAACACCCAGCCCACCCAAACCACCCCCAAACCATAAACCAGCACTAATACAACCCCCAGTCTTTCCCAACCCAAACCCCCAAAGAAACTGTTTGAAAACACCCCAGCCCCAACCAACTAAAAACCGGCACTAAAACAACACCCAGGCTTTCCCAACTCCCAAACAGCACAAATACAACACTCAGTCTTTCCAAACCCCCAAACCACCACCATCACCAATATTTAAACAATACACAGTCACCCAACCACCCCCCAGCACAATACAAAAACCAGTCAACCAACACCCCCACCACCAGCATTAATAAAAACCACCATCTTTCCAAACCCAAACCGCCGCACTAATATAGCACCCATCACCCAACCCCTTTGCACAATACAACCCCCAAATTCACCCAAAAACGCCCCAACCACCACCCTTTAAAATACAACACCCATCTTTTCAACCACCATCAGACAAATTTCAACACCCAGTCACCCAAACCCCCACCATCACAAATACAAAACCCATTCACCCAACCACCTCGAACCAAAATTACAACCCCCAGTCATTCAACCCCCATACACTAAAAAACACCCAGTCTTTCCCAAAACCACCTCGAACACAAATAAAACCCAAAACAGTCACCCAACCCAAACCACCACCCGAAATAAAAACCCAGTACCCAAAACCACCACGAACACATACAACACCCAGTTCCCATAAAACCCACCCCAGCAGTAATACAAACACCCATTTCATTCAACCCCCATCAGCCCCAATGCAACCCCAAAGGGGCCCCCATCCAACCCCACCACAGTAATCAACACCCGTTTTCCCCCCCACCACCACCCCCTAATAAAAACACCCAGTTCATCCAACCCCCTCGAACACTAATAAAAACACCCAGTCTTTTAAAACCCACCATCAGCACTAATGCAACACACAGTCACCCAAACCCACCCCAGCAGAAAATACAAAAACCCAGCCCCACCCAAACCACCACAACACTACAAAAACACCCTCACCCAAACCCCCAAACCACAGAAATTTACAACCCCCCCCCAGTCATTCAACCACCACGGGCATTTAAATGTAACACCCATAAACCCCAACCATCCCCAAACCCAGTAATACCCCCCCAGTGCCCAAACCCCCCCCATCATAACAAAAACCCCAGTCTTTCCATCCACCAACCCCCCCAACCTGCACAAAAACAACACCCATTCGTTCCAACCACCACCAGCGCTAACATCTGTACCAAACCACTATCCCCAAAATCCCCACAAATTTAAAAACAAAAAAATCCTGGCTCCTGATGGGGTGTTGTCCCGCCCAACATAAAGAGAAAAAAACAGTCATGGGATCGGGTAATCAGATGAGGAAGGAAGGGCAAAGGGGAAAGTTTCACAAAAAAACCCGACAAAAGTTTTGAGAAGCTCAACACGAGATTCAAAGGAAGTGCTTTCAGCGGAGACAAAAAATACTCCAGCAATTTGGGGATGGAAGGGTGCACCACAATTTTCGGGGAACACATTACTTTCAAGAAAAAAAAAAGGAGGGACTGGGCATCTCCCCGTGGGTCCTGAGAGGGAAAAGAAAGGTCTGTGTTTTCCCACACTTTCTATCAAACGGGGGGCAATTTAACCCGAATGGGGGAAACGGAAAATTGTTGCCCCTCGTTTATAACCCTTCAAATAGTACACCAAAATTAAAACGTAATGGGTTTGACAAATAAAGAAGTAAAATTTTTTTATGAACAGGGGCCCTCTTAAACTACAGAATAATGTCACTGCCATCATATATAAAGTCATGGAGAAATTTTTCAGGAAAGAGTGGCGAGCACCAAAAAAAGGGAAATTGCGTTTATAAACGATAACCAGCCCCGGTTGCGGGGAAGGGAAACCTGTTTTTACAAACCCAATTTGAGTTTTACGAAAAGGGGAAAAATTTAAAGGGGACGAAAGAGAGAGGGGGGGTGGGACGATTTTTTTTGGACTGAAAGGGGGGGCCCTTTGCCCAAGTTTTAAACCCAAAAATTTTGTGAAAAAAGAAAAGGGAAACAACCCGGAAATAACGGAAAGGCTTTGGGCCTTGGATCTAAGGATACCAAAACAGCAAGGAAATAATGAGTAAAGCACGTGACGCGGTGTGGGAAACAGCGAACCCCAAAAGGAAAGTCCTAGGGTGGGTGCTGTTTCTGGTAATGTGAATACATGGGGGAAAGGGGATAGTTTAAAAGGGGTGTTTTTTTTGCAGTAAAGTGAAGTTTAAATGCGAAGAATTCAATGGTTTAGGATCAGAGGGGACTAAAAAGGGGAATTTTAAAACGCGATTTAGTCCCAGAGCTAAGGGGATGCCCCCATGAGGGAGGTTAGGGGAAAATTTAAACGTGAAAAACCCCAGGAGAAAAGGGGCCGGGGGGAAACGTGAAAACGGCATAAAAAATTACTGGGGGAATTAATAGGGGGGAACCAAGGGCAGGAGTTTCAGATACGGGGCACACCAACAAAGGGACCCCCAAGGGGGAATTGAAAACTCAAAACGAATCACAGGTATTTCTTCAGCCATAGAGTTTTCGGGAGGGGAAAAATCTGCAGAGTATGTAGTGGGGCAGGATCGTTTACGTAGTTAATTTAAGAAGGGGATACGAAAAATTTCAAGGGCGGTAGAAAAGGGGACCTAGGGGCGACCAGCGAAGAGGGGGGCCAGGGGGTTTTGCGCCCAAACAAATAGGTGACCCCGCCCCAGCACACACGAACACACACACACACACCCCACACACACACCACACACACACACACCACACACCAAAACACACACACACACACACACCCCAAAACCCCACGGGGGGGACTTGAAATCGAAAGTCAAATCTGACCCGAAACTGCTGTAAAGCCACTTAGGGGAAGCAACAGTAAAAGGCCCAAGGTGTTTAAAGGCTGGGGGGGAAAGA
This sequence comes from Cherax quadricarinatus, assembly GCF_026875155.1. NCBI lineage: Eukaryota > Metazoa > Arthropoda > Malacostraca > Decapoda > Parastacidae > Cherax > Cherax quadricarinatus. The sequence goes on from NC_069408.1 coordinate 68,824,562, forward strand.
AGGTGGAGAACCCCAAGAAAGGGATCAAGAGGTATGGAAAGTCAAAAAACGAGTTTTAAGAAAGTTTTAAAACAGTAGGGGACAGGAAGGACTCGGGGGGGACGCCCAGTGGGGAAAACCAGCAAGGAATACACAAAAAAGTTTTTGGACGACATACAAAACAAAAAGAGGGGGGGTTAAAAGAAACTGTAAGGGACATAAAAACCTCAAAGGCAAGGGGCCCCGGACAACATCCCCCCGTGGGCCCCCTTGGAGAGGGAGCAAAATTGTTGTGCGTGCCCTTCCCCACAATCTTCAACACGCCCGGAAACTGGGCAACTACCTGAGGTATGGAAGAGGGAAAATTTGGGTTCCCTTTTTTAAAAAAAGGAGAAAAAGGAAAAGGGGCACTAAACTAAGCCCTGTGTCATTACGGTATATATGAAAAATTATGGAGAAGATTATCGGGGAGGGAGGGGTTTGGAGCACCTGGAAGGAAAAGGGGATAAATGCCAACCACACGGATTCACGGAAGGCAAATCCGGTGTCACAAACCTTCTGGATTTTATGTTTAAAAAACAGAAAAGTAAGACACAAGAGGGAGGGTGGGGTTGATTGCATCTTTTTGGGACTGCAAAAAGGGGCCTTTGACACATTTCCTCACAAGAGATTAGTGCAGAAGCAGACATCGGGCCCTATAACGGGAAAGGGCACTGCAATGGATCAGAGAATACCTGACAGGGAGGGAAAACGAGTCATGGTTTTTTAATGATGTATCACAGTGGGCACCCGTGACGACGGGTCCCCAGGGGGGCGGTCCTAGGACCCGTGCTATTTTTTTGGGAATGTGAACGACATGGTGGAAGGGTTGACTCAGAAAATGTCCCTGTTTGCAAAATGATGTGAAGTTAAGAGGAGAAAATTTAAAATTTAGAGGACCATGCAGGGCTTTAATGAGACCTGGACAGAAATGGAAAACCTGGTCCAGCAAAAAGGCTTCTCGAAATTTAAAACCTGCCAAATGTAAAGTCATGAAGGGTAGGGGAAGGGGACAGAAGACCACAGGGCAGGGGGTATAGGGGTAGGTGGCCAAAGACTGCAAAACCCCACTCAAGGAAAAAAGATCTTTTGGGGGGAGTATAACCCGGCATGTCTCCAGGAACCAATCAAAAGATTTAAATGCCCGCCCATATGGGGGCCCGGCAAACCCAGAACAAACAATTTGATACCTTTAAGGGAAATTTTTCAAACAATTACAAGCAACCCGCCCTTTGGGTTGCAGGGCACCAGCAGGTTTTAAAAAAAATAATAAAAGTAGCCAAGCACATCTTTGTTAACAAAGAAAAAGCAGGTAACATAATTAACGTATTTCAAGCACAAACTTTGTTAAACAGACCCAAAACCAAAGGGGGGGGGGGGAGGTTTGTTAACAGAGAATTTTAAACAGGTTTAAAATACATGGTTTTTACAAAATACAGCTTTGTTAGCAGACACCAGCAGGTTTTAAAATATTTTGGGTAGTACAAATTCAGCTTTTTTTAGCAGACACCAGGGAGGTTATGATAAATGACGTAGTACAAGTACAGCTTTGGGTTAAACAGAAAAACCCGCAGGTTAAATTTCATGAAAATAGTACAAGTACAGCTTTGTTAGCGACATGGGAGGGAAAAATACATGACGTATAAAATAAAAGCTTTGTTGCAGACCGTACAGGTTTTTAAAAACCCTGAGTTGTACAAGTCCCGCCCTTTTTTTAGCAGACCCAGCCGGTTAAAAATAAAATGACGTAGAAAAAGCACATTTTTGTTAAACAGAGCCCAAACAGGTTAAAAATACATGATGTGTACAATAAAAAGCTTTTTTAGCAGACACCAGCAGGTTTTAAAATACCTGTGTAGACAAGTACAAACTTTGTTAGCAGACACCCGGGAGGTTTAAAAATCATGACGTAGTACAAGTTTCAGCTTTGTTAGCGGGGAAACCCGCAGGGGTTTTTATACATTTAAGGGAAATAAAAAGTACAGCTTTGTTTCAGACCCAAACAGGTTTTAAAATACATGCGTATTCCCAGTAAAAGCTTTTGGTTTGCCGGGCACCAGCAGGTTTTAAAATACATGACGTATTAAAAAGAACCCTCTTGTTAGAAAACCCAGCAGGTTTAAAATACATTTACGTAGTACAAGTACAGCTTTGTTAGCAGACACCAGCAGGTTTTAAAAATACATGATTAGTTTTTTCAAGTTCGGGTTTTTTTAGCAGAACCAGCAGGTTAAATCCGACTAGTACAAGGGACCCTTTTTTAGCGGGGGACCAGCGGTTTAGTACATGGGCGTAGTAAATAAAAAGCTTTTTTTAAACAGGGCACCCCGCAGGTTAAGATACATGACTTGAAAAAGTACCCGCTTTGTTTTGCAAGGGCAAACCCGCAGGTTTTAAAATACAGACTAGTACAAGTACAGCTTGTTAGCAACCAAGCGGTTAAATTCTTTATTAGTAAAGAACAGCTTTTTTTAAACAGGACCAGCAGGTTAAGGGTTTCATGATGTTTGTAAAAAGGTTTCAGCTTTGTTAGCAGACACCAGCAGGTTTTAAAATAATTATGTAGGGAAATGAAAAGTTTGTTTTGCAGCACCCGCAGGTTTAAAATCATATGTAGTACAAGTAAAGCTTTTTTTAGCAGACCCAGCAGGGTTAACATCCCCACTTAAAAATTAAGTACAAAACTTTGTTGCAACACAAGCAGGTTAAAAATTTCATGAAAGTAAATACAAAAACAGCTTTGTTTTGCAGGGCACCACGGGTTTAAAAATACATGGCGTAGTACAAGTACAGCCCCCCCCTTTTTTTCAGACCCGCAGGTTAAAATACATGACCCTAGTACAAGTTAAAAGCTTTTTTTAGCAGACCAAAAACAGGGGTTAAGATACTGAACCCTAGTACAAGTACAGCTTTGTTAAACAGACCCAGAAAGGGTTAAAATACATGTTTTAGTACAAGTACAGCTTGGGTTTGCAACACCACAGTTAAGGGTACATGACGTTTACAATTCACTTTTTTACAGACACCAGCAAAGGGTTTAAAATACATTGTAGACAAAACAGCTTTGTTAGCAACACCGCAGGTTTTAAGGGTTTCATATTTTTAAATACAAGTAAAAGCCTTTGTTAGCAGGGCCCCCAGGAGGGTTAAAAATAAATGGCGAGTACAATTACAGCTTTGTTTGCCGAAAACCCCAGGTTTTTAAGGGTAAAAGACGAAAACAAGTAAAGCTTTGTTAGCAGAAACCAGCAGGTTTAAAAAACATGGGACGTAGTAAAGTACAGCTTTGTTTTGCAAACCAGGGAGGTTAAAAAAAATGACGAGTACAAGTACCCCGGGTTTGTTAGCAGACACCAGCCCGGGTTTAAAATACATACGTAGTACAAATAAAAGCCCTTTTTAGCAGACACCAGCAGGTTAAGTACATGACTAGTAAAGTACAGCTTTTTTTAGCAGAAAACCAGCAGGGTTTAAAATACGGGGTGTACAATACAAACTTTTTTTAGCAGGGCACCCGAGGTTTTAAAATACATGACGTTTGTACAAATACAGCTTTGTTAAACAGCACCAGCAGGGGTTTAAAATAAAGAAATAAATACAAGTACAAAATGTGTTTGCGACCAAGCAAGGTTTAAAATACTTTAAAGTAGTACAAATACAAACTTTTGTTAGGCAGACACCCGCAAGTTTAAAATACAAGACGTAGTACAAGTACAGCTGTGTTAGGGGAAAACACAAGCAAGTTAACATTTTCATGGGCGTAGTACAAGTAAAAACTGTGTTAGCCGACCCAAACAATTTAAACCCTACCCTGAAGAGTACAAGTAAAACTTTTTTAGCAGAAACCAGCAGGTTAAGGGTACATGACGTAGTACAAGTACAGCTTTTTTTAGCAGACACCCCAGGTTAAAATACATGAAGTATTTAAAAAATACAGCCGGGTTTAGCAGACACCAGCAGGGCCCAAAATACAGGGCGTAGGTACAAGTACTCTTTGTCCCCAGACACCCCCGAGTTAAATACATGGGCGTAGTACGTACAGCTTTGTTAAACAAAACCAGGGTTAAGTACATGACGTTTGTACAAGTACACTTTGTTAGGGAACCCTGCAGGTTTAAAAATACATGACGTAGTACAAATAAAGCTTTTGGGTTTGAAGACAACCAAACGGGTTTAAAATACATACGTAAATAAAAAGTACAGCTTTGTTAAACAACCCAGCAGGTTTTAAATACATGACGTAGAAACAAGTACAAACTTTTTAGCAGACACCAGCAGGGTTTAAAATACATGACGTAGTAAAAAAGGTTTCAGCTTTTTTAGCAGACACCCGCAGGTTAAGATAAAGACGTAGTACAAGTTCAAACTTTTTTAGCAACACCAGGGGGGAGGGGTTTAAAATACATTACGTAAATACCCGTAAGCTTTGTTAGCAGACCCAGCGGTTAAGAACATGGGCGTATTTCAAATACAGCTTTGTTAGCAGGGCAAACCGAGGTTTTAAGGGTTTTCATACGTTTTGTACAAGTACAGTTTGTTAGCAGACCCCAAACAGGTTAAGATACATGACGTAGTACAAGTAAGGGTTTTTAGCAGACAAACCCGCAGGTTAAGATACAAAGGGGGGGTAGTACAAGTACAGCTTTGTTAGCAGGGGCACCACAGGTTAAGATACATGAAAAGTATACAATACAGCTTTTTTTAGCAGACACCAGCCGGGAACATACATGACGTAGTACAAGTACACTTTGTTTGCAATACAAGGGAGGTTAAAATACATGGTGCAAGTAAAAACCCTTTTTTAGCAAGGGCCCCAGCAGGTTAATTACATGAGTAGTACAAATACAGCTTTTTTTAAGGGAGACACCAGCAGGTTAAAATACATGACTTTTTACAATACCGCTTTGGTTTGGGAGACAACCCCAGGTTTAAAATACATACGTATACAAGTACAGCTTTTTTAGCAGGGCCCACCGGGTTTAAGGGTACATGACGTTTGTTTCAAGTACGCTTTGTTACGCAACCAGCAGGTTAAGATTTTCATGACGTAGTACAAGTAAAAGCTTTTTTAGCAGACACCAGCAGGTTTTAAAATACATGACGTAGTACAAGACAGCTTTTTTAGCCCGACACCAGCAGGTTAAGGGAAAATTACGGGAAATACCCAAATACAGCTTTGTTAGCAGACCCCCGCAGGTTAAGATACAACGTAGTACAAGTACAGGGTTTTTTTTAGAGACACCAGCAGGTTTTAAGGGAAAAATGAAAGAAAATACAAGTCAAAATTTGTTAGCAGACCCAGCAGGTTAACATAATACGAATTCAAGTGCCCGCTTTTTTAGCAGACACCCGCAGGGTTTTAAAATACATGACGTAGTACAAGTTTCAGCTTTTTTTACGACACCACGGTTTTAAAATTCAGAAATATACAAGTAAAGCTTTTTACCCGGCACCCGCATTAAGAACATGGGGTAAATTTCAAGTACAAACTTTTTTAGAAACACCAGGGGAAATTAAAAATACATGACGTTTGTACAAGTAAGCTTTTTTTTAAGCAGAACCCCGCAAAGGTTTAAAATACAAGAGTGTACAAAATACAGCTTGTTAGCAGACAAACCAGAGGTTAAGGTTACAAGAGAAAATTTTACAAAATACCGCCCTTTTATAGCAGACCCCCAGCAGGTTAAAAAAACATGACGTAGTACAAAATTAAAAGTTTGTTAGCGGGAAAACCCAAACAGGTTAAGATAATGAAAGTATTTCCCGTACAAACTTTGTTAACAGAAAACCCGCAAGGGGTTTTTAAAATACATGGGCTTTGTTTCAAGAAAAGCTTTGTTAGCAGACACCAGCAGGTTAACAAAAATGACGTAAATTTCAAAATTTCAGCTTTTTTTAGCAGGCAACCAGCAGGGTTTAAAATAAAATGAACCCAAATACAATACAAACCTTTTTTAGCAGACTTTAGCAAAGGGTTTAAAAACATGATGTAGTAAAGGTTTTTTTAATTTTGGGATTTTTTTTTCATTTTATTTTTTTGTAAATAAATTTTCGCAATTTAAAATTTAAAAATTTAGAAAGTAGATGACTTTTAAAATTTCATATAAAACTAAATATAGAATTTATTTCAAAAATAGTTTAAATATAAAATATATTGAGTTGGGTTTTAATTTCCGGAGTTTAAACCCCGGAGAGAGGTTTTCCCCCGGGGGGTTTAACGCCCCCCCGGCCCCGGGCTGAGACCCCCGGCCCCCTGGTGGGAAAAAAAACAGGCCTGACAAACCCGGCCCGTTGCTGCGGCTGCACGCAAACCAACATACGAGCCACAGCCCCGGGTGATCCGGAATGACTTTAGGTGCTTTCCAGTGCCCAGCTTGAAGACTGCCAGGGGTTTTGTGGAAAACCCCCCCATGTGTGCTGGGGGGGGCCCCCCCTTTTAACCGCCTCGGGCCCCCCCCCAAAATTAATTTTTATGGTCTCTTTAAAAAGCTTTTGACCACCCCTCTTTTCCCTTGGGGGGATGGTTTAAACGTCTGCCAAGCTTTTTTCCCTTTTGTAATGAGGATTTTTTGTGTTTCAAATTCGGTATAAACCCCCCTAGGATTTTTTCCAGGTGTATATAACTTTTATCTTCCCTCCTGCGTTCCAGGGAAAAAAATTTAGGAAAACCCCAAACGCTCCCTTTAATTTAGGTGTTTTAAACTCCGTTTTGCCGCCGGTGAAAGTTCCCCTGTACAAATTTTCCCAGGGTTTGGGAATTTCACCTGCCTTGAAAAGGGGCTGTTAGGGGGCAGCAAATTTCCCGCCTAGGGGAAAAACCAAAAATGAAACCTTTAAGAGTGTCATCATGGGCTTGGCCTCCCAAATTTATGAAAGGTTTTCCCTTATCCATCCCGTCCCTTTTTTCTAGCAGATGCATTGGGTACAATGTTATGGGCCTTGAAAGGGGGAAATCCTCCGACATAACACTTCCCCGGGTTTTGCGTTTTGGGGGTTTGCTCTATTTTTGTGGCCAAAAATTTGTTTTTGGGACTCTGATTTTTGGGGGGTTTAATTTCCTCATGTTTTAAAAAATTTAGTTTAAATTTAAATTTTCATCGTTTTAAAATTCATATTGCTTTCTGCCGCCCACTGAAAAATTTTGGGGTTTATGTCTCCTGGACCCTTTCCGTGGGCGCAATGGAAGACACTGTCATTGGGAGATTCGGGGGGTCCTCTGCAAAAAAAGACAACCCGGGCTGTGGCTGGGCATCCTTTTCCCATGTCGGATATAAGGAAAAGGGGGAAAAAAAGAAGGGAGCGAAATACTGGGCCTTGTGGAACAAGCTTTTCACCGTAGCTTTCCTCGGGCTTTTTTTCTCTGTTGACGACCTTTCTCTCTGTGTTTTGTTAGTGAGGAATTATAGACCCTCGACCGAATTTTCCTGTTTATTCCCTTTTGCAGGGATTTTGTGCGGGTAATTTCGCCATGGTCACACTTGGGCGAAGGCTTTTTCAAAATCTGTATATAAAACTTCTGCATTCTTTTTTTCTTCTAGTGCATTTAGGACCTTGTCGTAGTGGTCCAATGTTGGGGGACAGACAGGGGGCCCAAAAAGTTTTAAAACCCATGTTGCCCTGGGGTTGTGTAACTGATGGGTTTTCTAGGGCCCCTTGGGGTCTTCTTCTTAGGACCCTTTTTAAAAAGGGTTTTTTTGATATGGGAGTTAGTGCAATTTGGGCCCGTAGTTCTTGCTGTTGCCCTTTTCTGGCCCCCTTTGTGGAGTGGGGCTATGGGCCCGTTGTTTTTAGTAACTGTGGGGAAAGACCCCCCCTGTCCATGCTCCCTCTCCTAGGAAAGGGAAAAGGTTGTGATAGGGCTTCTGCAGTTTTTTGTGAACAAGAGTTTTCCCTGAGTTTGGCCCCGGGGCGAGTGCATGGGCATTCATTTATCGCCTGTTCGAAGTCATTGGCGTCGGATAACATCGATGGGCCCTGTTTTTAATAAAATTTTTGGGGCTCTCTCAAAAAAAAATTCATTTTTTTTCGATCTCATCTGGTTCGGCTTGCTAAAAACTGATCATATTGGGATTTGAGTAGCTCACTCATTTCCTTGCTGTCACTTGTAGGACCCATCTTGTTTAAGAGGGCCCAAACGGGACTTGTTCCGATTTTGATTTGGCAAGGAGAAAAAATATTTTGGGTTTTTTTCGATTTCATTTATGGTTTTTTTTTTTTCTTCCCGCGATTTCCTGACTCCTAAAGGATTCTTTTAGCTTAATTCGATCTTGCTATTTCTCTGACCAGTGTTTTCCCTACCATTTCAGATAATTGACCTCTTTTAGCCGCTCTGTTATTTTTTCCGTCGCCTGTAAGGAGCGCCTGTCTCTTTCTGTTTTACATCTATTTCCTCCTTTTTCTTAGAGGAAATAAGCCTTTTTGCAAAAACATCGAGTGCCCCCGAGTTAATCTGTTCTAGGCATAAGTTGGGGTCTGTGTTGCTTAGTAATATCCTTCCCAGCTTATATCGGTTAGGACTTGGTTTACTTTGGTCCCACTTTATGTTTTTGTTATTGAAGTTGAATTTGGTGAATGCTCCCCTCGTAACTAATCTCATTATGCCCGGTCCTGGGGCTCCGCGCATACTGACTGAACCTCAATTATGTTGTGATCTGAGTATTATTGTTTTTGATATGGTGATATTTCTTATCAGATCATCATTGTTAGTGAAAAATGAGGTCTAGTGAAATCTCCAGTCTAGTAGGCTCTATTATTTGCTGGTTTAAATTGAATTTTATGCAGAGATTTAAAAGTTTCGCGTGAGTGTGAGTTTTCATCAGAGCTGCCTCCTGGTGTTAAAATTACTGCAACAATATTATTTGCTATATTCCTCCATTTTAGGTGCCTTAAGTTGAAAAACCCCCAGGAGCAAGATGTTGGGTGCAGAGCTGGAAGGTTTTTCCAGACAGTGGTCAATTTTTAACAGCGTTCCTGGAATTGCTGGGATGTTGCATCCGGAGGCTTGTAGACTATCAAAAATGACTAGGTTTTGGTTCTCGACCTTTACTGCTAAAACTTCCCCTACAGCCATTTGAGGCATTTAAGCAGTTCTGTGCAAACAAGTGACTCTGCAATGTACAGGCCAACCCCCCCCTTTTTGCCTGTTCACTACTCCACCTGTATAGGTTGAAACCTGGATCCATATTTCGTTGTCCAAGTGATCCTTTATGTGGGTCTTTATGAAAGCCGCGAACATTGCCTTTGCCTCTGCAACAGGTCCACGGATGAAAGGTATTTTGGGTTTTTTGTTGCTGGTTTAGACCCGTAATATTTGCAAAGAAGAATGTATGACTGGTGGAAAAGTTGGTACGGGGGGGATTTTTTTTCCGGCATTAGTATCTTATCTTTGGGGAGTGGGGGGCCATCGCTGTGGGTTTTCCCCTCCAGGGAAACGGATTTGGTTACGATTCGCCATTTCCCGCAGTTTTTTTTTCCTTCCGGACTAAAAAAACCTCTCCCCCCTTGAGTGGCTTTGGGACCCAGGGTTTTTCCCCCTGGCCTGGATGTTTTTTTTATCTTTTTGTCCCCTTAGATGGTTCCTGGGCAATTTTAATTTTTAAACACGCCTTCCTGTACTGAAGAGGGGACACTTTCAGGGGGAAAAAGCTTTCAGGGGGGAGTTTGCATTTCCTGTTTCAAAGGGGGAAATT
>NC_069408.1:68834768-68862332 GCF_026875155.1 Cherax quadricarinatus
CCCGTCCCCTTTTTTAATCAAAAGCACAGAGAGTAAAACACTGAAAAAACCCTGCCTCATTCCAGTTTATATTTGCCCAAACCCTATTTTTATGTTACCCAAGTAATAGCTTTTATATCCTTTTACATGTACAAATTAATTGCTTTTGTCACTACCACTACTACTACTACTACTACCACTAGTGAACATCGAAATGGTACCTCACTAGTATTCACCTCACTCTGAGCCTTTATATACCCTCTGTGTCCATGTATTGTTTGTAATGGCTTGATAAAGCTCCTGGAGAGCGAAACGTTGCCACAATAAATGTCACATTAGTTGCACTTGTGTCCTTTTACTTTACAACATCATGGAATCTTGGTTCAGAGGACATCTACAAGACCTTCTTCACGGCTGCTGCAACTAACCCATCTCTTTGGGAAGGACCTACTTCCACTGGGGAATCCCGCCTACCAGTGACTGCCCTCGTCTGCTGCCCGTCCCTTCCACTGACGCTTATATAAACGCCAGTCTTCTTGCCTTTGCTCCAGATTCTCCTCCACCACGATGCTGTGAACACTAACTCCAAGGCCGAGGGACTGATTACCTCATCTTTTGTATATAGTTCTACTGTCTTCCTATTATGTCCTAGAATCTGTATTGATAAAGCCACTGGATGGCGAAACGTCTACAATAAAGATATCCAGATGTTCCACATGTGTCTTAACTTTCATATTGTCGGTATTTTATACCTTTCTTGCACAACTTGTCAGACACTGCAACATCATGGAATCTTTGGTTCAGAGGACATCTACAAGCCTTCTTCACGGCTGCTGCAACTAACCCATCTCTTTGGGAAGGACCTACTTCCACTGGGGAATCCCGCCTACCAGTGACTGCCCTCGTCTGCTGCCCGTCCCTTCCACTGACGCTTATATAAACGCCAGTCTTCTTGCCTTTGCTCCAGATTCTCCTCCACCACGATGCTGTGAACACTAACTCCAAGGCCGAGGGACTGATTACCTCATCTTTTGTATATAGTTCTACTGTCTTCCTATTATGTCCTAGAATCTGTATTGATAAAGCCACTGGATGGCGAAACGTCTACAATAAAGATATCCAGATGTTGCACATGTGTCTTAACTTTCATATTGTCGGTATTTTATACCTCTCTTGCACAACTTGTCAGACACTGCAACATCATGGAATCTTGGTTCAGAGGACATCTACAAGACCTTCTTCACGGCTGCTGCAACTAACCCATCTCTTTGGGAAGGACCTACTTCCACTGGGGAATCCCGCCTACCAGTGACTGCCCTCGTCTGCTGCCCGTCCCTTGCACTGACGCTTATATAAACGCCAGTCTTCTTGCCTTTGCTCCAGATTCTCCTCCACCACGATGCTGTGAACACTAACTCCAAGGCCGAGGGACTGATTACCTCATCTTTTGTATATAGTTCTACTGTCTTCCTATTATGTCCTAGAATCTGTATTGATAAGCACTGGATGGCGAAACGTCTACAATAAAGATATCCAGATGTTGCACATGTGTCTTAACTTTCATATTGTCGGTATTTTATACCTTTCTTGCACAACTTGTCGACACTGCAACATCATGGAATCTTGGTTCAGAGGACATCTACAAGACCTTCTTCACGGCTGCTGCAACTAACCCATCTCTTTGGGAAGGACCTACTTCCACTGGGGAATCCCGCCTAACCAGTGACTGCCCTCGTCTGCTGCCCGTCCCTTCCACTGACGCTTATATAAACGCCAGTCTTCTTGCCTTTGCTCCAGATTCTCCTCCACCACGATGCTGTGAACACTAACTCCAAGGCCGAGGGACTGATTACCTCATCTTTTGTATATAGTTCTACTGTCTTCCTATTATGTCCTAGAATCTGTATTGATAAAGCCACTGGATGGCGAAACGTCTACAATTAAAGATATCCAGATGTTGCACATGTGTCTTAACTTTCATTTAATGTTCATTCTGTCAGACACTGCAACACAAGGGTATCTTGGTACAGACCATCAACTTGACAACCTCTACTAGTGAGAACGTCTGGGTTTGAGAGGGACCTGCTCTCCCAAATCAACCTACGTCTCACCTCCTGGCACTATATAAGGCCCCATTCTGTCACTTCAACTTCATATTGTTTCAGACAACGGAACAATGCTCTTCTCCAGACTGAGGGACTGACCACCTCAAAACTTTAAGGGTGATGGACTGATTACATCGTCTTCAAGTATCTTCTGCTTCTATCAACTTTTCTGTACTCGACTGAAGAAGCCTACTGTGTAGGCGAAACGTTTCTAAATAAAGATACCTAACTGTTGCATATGTGTCTTACCTAACAGTGTTGATGTTCCTGATGCTAACTGATGTAAAAAACATAAGGAGGAACACTGCGATAGGCCTGTTGGTCCCATACTAGGCAGGTCCTTCAAAAATCCAACCCACTAACAGAATAACTGCAACCCAAGCAATAACCTTTGTTAATCCTATTTACTCATGTGAAAACCCAATTCAAATCCAGCCCCTCTCACTCATGTATTTATCCAACCTAAATTTGAAACTACCCAAGGTTTTAGCTTCTATCACCCTACTAGGCAGACTGTTCCACTCACCAACTACACTATTACCATGAGAACATAAGAACATAAGAACATAAGAAAGGAGGAACGAAACTGGTGTTTTTTTTATACAATATATAAATGTTTACAAAAATCTATTACAAAACCAAATAACCAAATTTTACCAAACTCTCCACATTTTTTTTCCTGATGACAGATGTGCTGGATGACGTCATTCACAAGACATTCACTAAACTGTGACACTGATTTATTAAAAACAGCAAGACAGTAAAAGGAAAACTTTGTTATTATGGACTTGGACCTGGCAAGAGCAAGAACACCACCAGTCGATCCCACAGTCTGGCTGCGGATCCCCCGGGTATGTAATTATCAACCCTTATTTAAAACTCCTTTCATGTTCTGAGGATAAATTAATAATGAACAATATAAGATATTTTACACTGTATCAGCTCGAATATCTGGGTTTGCCTTTAAACAGACGTTCTTTCTATCCATTAATGTTTGGGAATTATTATAAAGGCATCACAGGGTGTATACAGGCTGTCTGCTGAGAAGGGAAAACCTACATTCTAGCTATCTTTGCAAACTGTCTGTAGAGATGAGGGAATTTAGTATAGGGAAAAGGGTTTTTTCCCCCCACCCTACGCATCTTACTGTCACATTGACAAGGATGTCACACAGCTAAAGATGAAAAATATCTTACATATTCCAAACCTTCCTGTGATAAAGTCGACCTGAAAAGCTGAATAAAACTTTTTACTCATTTGTGTCGACAAACATTCATGAATATTTAATAGGAAGAAGAGCTTAGACTACTGATATAATTTAACATTATTGCTATTATCATTACTACTAGTTACTACTATTATCATTACTACTAGTATACTATCATTTTTTACATACTACATATATTATCATGACCTGGGAGTCATGGTAAGCAGAAATCTAAAGCCAAGACAGCAGTTACTTAGTGTGCACAACAAGGCTAACAGATTACTTGGATTTATCTCAAGAAGAATAAGTAACAGAAGTTCAAAAGTTATTTTACGCTCTATACATCACTAGTGAGGCCTCATTAGATTATGCCGCTCATTTTTTGGTCTTCTTACTACAGGATGGACATAGACTCATTGGGAACATACAGAGAAGAATGACTAAAACGATTTTACTGTGTAAGGAATCTCCCGATGAAAATAGACTTAAACCCTTTAAAATCTCCACTCTCTGCAGAGACGTAGAATGAGGGGAGATATAATTGAAGTGTATAAGTGGATGACGAGCATAAACAAGGGGAGATATTAATAAAGTACTGAGGGTGTCGAACCAGGTAAAAACCAGAAATATGGATTTAAGTTGGATAAAATTTAGATTTAGAAAGGACTTTAGGTAAGTACGGGTTTTTTCAAACCCGAGTTGTAGATGCGTGGAACAATCTTCCCATTTAGGGGATAAAGGCTAGGACTTTGGGAGGGTTTAAAAAGAGATTGGACAAATATATGAGTGGGAGGAGCTGGGTTTGATTTGTGTCATTGGGTACGAGAGTAAATTTTGGGTAGCTATGGGTAGAGGTCATTTTGATTAAGGACCTGCCTTGTTGGGCCATTTAGGCCTTCTGCAGTGCTCCCCCCATCTTATGTTCTCTGGTCATAACAACCTGGAATCGCACCGCATCCCAATGTTTTATGTATTAAATTTGTCTTAAAAATCTTGCACCCGTATTTAAGTTTAGTTACTTATTTTGTTGTTATGTTTCCAAAATGACAAAAAAATTATTATACTTTTGTTTACTGGATAAACTTCATCTTCATTGCTTTTTATTTTATTATTTCGTCAAGTTTATATGATAATTAGTAATATTTTGTGTTGAACAATGTTATAATAAATATCTGTTGAACTCTCAACTTTCTTACGGAGCTCTTCCCTTTTCCTCAACTTTATTCCAGAGCTCTTAACACTCCTCAGCTTTCTTCCGGAGCTCTTAATACTCCTCAGCTTTCTTCCGGAGCTCTTAATACTCCTCAGCTTTCTTCCGGAGCTCTTAATATTCCTCAGCTTTCTTCCGGAGCTCTCAATTCTCCTCAGCTTTCTTCCGGAGCTCTTAATCCTCCTCAATTCCTTCCGGAGCTCTTTTTACTCCTCAGCTTTCTTCGGAGCTCTCAATACTCCTCAGCTTTCCGGAGCTCTCAATTCTCCTCAGCTTTCTTCCGGAGCTCTCAATTCTCCTCAGCTTTCTTCCGGAGTCTTAATCCTCCTCAACTTTCTTCCGGAGCTCTTAATACTCCTCAGCTTTCTTCCGGAGCTCTCAATACTCCTCAGCTTTCTTCCGGAGCTCTTAATACTCCTCAGCTTTCTTCCGGAGCTCTCAATTCTCCTCAGCTTTCTTCCGGAGCTCTTAATACTCCTCAGCTTTCTTCCGGAGCTCTTAATACTCCTCAGCTTTCTTCCGGAGCTCTCAATACTCCTCAGCTTTCTTCCGGACCTCTTAATACTCCTCAGCTTTCTTCCGGAGCTCTTAATACTCCTCAACTTTCTTTCGGAGCTCTTAATACTCCTCAGCTTTCTTTCAGATCTCTTAATACTCCTCAGCTTTCTTCCGGACCCTTTAATACCCCTCAGCTTTCTTTCGGAGCTCTTATACTCCTCAGCTTTCTTTCGGAGCTCTTAATACTCCTCAACTTTCTTCCGGAGCTCCTAATACTTCTCAACTTTCTTCCAGAACTCTTTATACTCCTCAACTTTCTTCCAGAACTCTTAATACTCCTCAACTTTCTTCCAGAACTCTTGCTAATCCTCAAATGCTTTATTTCTAAAAAAAATGCTTCTGGTTTCATTTTTTATGTTATTTTTCTCATCACTTCTGCAACGTAAGTCTCTCTAAGATTTTATTTGATTTATGAATCACAACAACTTTTAAGAAAATTTAACCAACTGAAAAATAGTTATGTTACCAATTATTACAACGAAAATTCCCCTTAAACATTAAGTATTCTTAATGGCATAAACATTAATGTTGAAGAAACAACATTGTGTGGTACACCATTCAAGGTATAATGCATACTAACAATTAAACATCGCAGTACATTACAATACAACATTAATTTTATAATTCTGCTAACATTTACACATCACAGAACATAACATTATAATGTAGAATGTTAGTAAGTCGGAGACGCATGACCAGTGGGTAAGACCCACCTTTTAGTTGTCCATGTCAAGGGAACGAATATCCCAGCTGCTAGTTTTTATTTTCATCCCATAATGTTTATAGTCCGTGGGGGGAGGGTAATGTTTTATGATGGTCTAGAAGATGTTAAGTGAAAATGTGAGAATAGAAAGAAATTAGTTAAACTGTTTAAAAATTATTTATAGAACTTTGTCTTCCAAAAGATAGTTCATGGTAGTGTCTAGTGGATGTCTTCAAAATGGCGAGAACCAACATTCTGCATCAGAATATTGAAATATATAAAGTTCCTGAATTCCCTAACTTCAGGAAGTGTGATTTTTTCTACCCACAACTTCTCGACTTTATTTTGAAAACACAAACATAATTTTAACAACCGTGAGGGAGACTGCATATATAAATGGATACAAATTTGAGTACATATGTGCGGGTGGTATAGATGGACATGTGTGTGTGTGTGCGTGTGTGTGTGTGTGTGTGTGTGTGTGTGTGTGTGTGTGTGTGTGTGTGTGTGTGTGTGTGTGTGTGTGTGTGTGTGTGTGTGTGTGTGTGTGTATTAGTGATTACAAGCATATTAGTGTACGAGGCGATCAGTGTGTGTTATACATATGTATGTGTGTTTGTGAGAGCGTGTGCGTTGCTTTGTACGTATGAATGATGGTGAATCCGCAGCCGTGGTTGTGGAAATGCACAAATGAGTGTGAAAATAAGTGTTTGTGCATACGTAAGATTATTTAGGTACAGGTACACATAAATACAGTTTCACAAATTATTTTACATATTTAAAAAATGAGTAAATTACCCAGGATAACAACAAAAAAGTCAGACAAAGTAACTTATTTCCATTGTACCGGACTCTTGTAACTGCTCGTATTACATATACATAAGACTAATAACGAAATAAAAACATACAGTTCAACACTTATTATAGTTCTGGTGGAGGTGGACATACACGTTAATACACGAACATTCATCCACGTAGACTAAAAACATCATAAACACATTTAAACTGCTGATTAAGTACAATAATGTAGATGAATTGTATAAAATAAATAGAACTCCCAAAATTTCTTTGAGTGGCCAGGCCTTGGTGGCCGAACTGGACGGTAGCTTGGCTGCGTCTGGCTGACTTACGGTCTAGACTGTCTTGGTGATGTAATTACAGGACGCAGTTTTCTGTGTGTCCCCTCCTGTAATTCCACCCACCTGGACAGTCTCTACCGTGGACCAGCTAAACAAGGCCTCGTTCTCATCTAGCTAGATCACGGAGGGTGGCTGAGCTGACTTCGGGATAAATAACCTGGGGAAAGCTGAGACTGGCATGTAACCTAAGGGAAGTGAGGAAGGGGAGACATCTGGGGGCCCACGGATGGATTCCTGGACACATGGACCTGGGAAAAGCGAGAATACCTTGGGGAAGTGGGTAAGGGAGAATATCTGAGGCGGACAGATGGACTCCTGGATACATGGACCTGGGAAAGAAGAGGGAAACTGGTTGTTGAGGCAGACCTTGGGGAAGTGGGGAAGGGAGAATATCTGAGGCGGACAGATGGACTCCTGGACACATGAACCTGGGGAAAGCATCAAGAACACAGTAAGTGGGTGGGTGGACCTTAAAGACGAACCACTGGCCTCCACGTGGCAAGGTCTGGTAACTCAAAGATAACTCTGAGGCTGACAGTGGTCGCAATTTCGATTTCTCATAAAAAAAAAACACTTTTAGAATTATGGGGAAGCAGAGCTTATCGAGATTAATATTTTTCATAACAGACGATGTAGTTTATTTTTAAATATGAACGCTAATCATTTAATTTACTGTTTAGGAGCTATTAATTAATATTAACCGAGGTATAACTTCATTTCAATACCTTTTCTTCAGTCTCGAGAGTTGAGGTAAAGAAGACTCTCACTTTTGTATTTGCCTGCATCTGTATGCCTGTCATGCAAAAGCATATGGGCATCCTCATAGTAGGTTATGAGGACTTATTAGCAAAACCCCAAATGTTAGGAAATTCAAGCTGGTTGGAAAATTTTCTTGACTTTATATTCACATACAATGTAGATCTGAAACAGAACACGTACTGAGCACGTTGAAGTGGTTCAGAAATTTTAATGAACATGTTGATTAGAAACAGAACACTTTGATCTTGAATACAACATTCATTGAACATCCACATAAAACACTAAATGTTTCTCACTCCTATTATAGACATATGTGAGTCCTGTTGGGGTATAATGTGGACAGTTGGTAGTGAGTTTGTGGTGGGGGAAAGGTTGGGGGATCTATGATAGCGAGTTGTGGTGATGGATAGTTTACCGTGTGTCGACTTGATGGTAAGTTGTGGTTGTGGCTATGGATGGATGATAGTGAGTTGTGGTTATGGATGGTTGATAGTGAGTTGTAGTGATGGATGGTTGATGGCAATTTTTGGCTATACATGGATGATGGTGCATTGTGATGATGGATATTTTAAAGTGAGCAGTGGTGATGCATGGTTGATTGTGAGCTGAGGTGATGGATGGTTGATTGTGAGCTGAGGTGATGGATGGTTGATAGTGAGCTGTGGCGATCGATGGCTGATGAGTTAAGGTAATGGATAGTTGATGGGGAATTGTGGTGATGGATGGTTTATAGTGAGTTAGGATTATGAATGGTTTATAGTGAGTTGTGGTAAGAGATGGTTGATGATGAGTTGTAAAGATTCGTGTTGAAGATGAGTTGAAATTTTCAGAGTTAATGGTAAATACACGAGATTAAATTATACTGAAAAAGTAGTTTCGTGAGGAATTGTGTTGGTCAGCTCAGGTGTGTTGCCTAAGTTGTTCTAATGTTCCATTGTGTTATGTCTTGAGTTTGATGTGATCTACTTCTTTATATCCCATACCAGATCATCCTTATATCCCATACCAGATCATCGTTATATCCCATACCAGATCATCGTTATATCCCATTTCCAATCATCGTTATATCTCATACCAGATCATCGTTTTTTCCCCTAAACCCGATCATCGTTTTATCCCATACCAGATCATCGTTATATCCCATACCAGATCATCGTTATATCCCATACCAGATCATCGTTATATCCCATACCAGATCATCGTTATATCCCATACCAGATCATCGTTATATCCCATACCAGATCATCGTTATATCCCATACCAGATCATCGTTATATCCCATACCAGATCATCGTTTTTATCCCATACCAGATCAGAAGCACACTAGTGTACAGAAGCACACTAGTGTACTGAAGCTCACTAGTGTACAGAAGCACACTAGTGTACAGAAGCTCACTAGTGTACAGAAGCTCACTAGTGTACAGAAGCACACTAGTGTACAGAAGCACACTAGTGTACAGAAGCTCACTAGTGTACAGAAGCACACTAGTGTACAGAAACACACTAGTGTACAGAAGCACACTAGTGTACAGAAGCTCACTAGTGTACAGAAGCACACTAGTGTACAGAAGCTCACTAGTGTACAGAAGCTCACTAGTGTACAGAAGTTACAAATAGTGTACAGAAGCACACTAGTGTACAGAAGCTCACTAGTGTACAGAAGCTCACTAGTGTACAGAAGCTCACTAGTGTACAGAAGCACACTAGTCACTTTACTTATAAACCTGAAGAAGTTAGAGAAGTGAAAATGTTAGAAACGAGAAAAACTTCCCAGTTTTTTTAACAGTCTGTAGTTAAACTTTATCTTCCATAAGATAATTCATGAGTGTCTTCTTTACTTTAACCAAAAGTGTCTCAAACTAGCACTTTTCACACCTTTCAAAATGAATGTCTTCAAAATGCCAAAAATCAATATTCTCCATCAGAATATAGAAATATATATAAAGTTCCTGATTTCTCCAACATTGAGCAAGTCTCTTTTTTTCTGCCTCCATCTTTTCCATTTTATTTTGAGGAAACAAACATAATTTTAACAACCATAAGGGAGAGCGCATATATGTGTGTGTGTGTGTGTGTGTGTGTGTGTGTGTGTGTGTGTGTGTGTGTGTGTGTGTGGTGTTGTGTGTGTGTGTGCGTGTGTGTGTGTGGCTTGTGTGTGGTGCGTGCGTGTGTGTGTGTGCTTGTGTGTGTGCGTGTATATGTGTGTGTGTGTGTGCGGTATGTGGTGGTGTGTGTGTGGTGTGTGTGTGTTGTTGTGGGGGTGCCTGTGTGTGTGTGTGTGTGTGTGTGTGTGTGTGTGTTTGTGTGTCCCTGTGTGGTGTGGTGTGTGTGTCTGTGTGTGCCCTGTGGTGTTTCTGTGTGTGTCTGTGTGTGTCTGTACTCCCCTAGTTGTACTCACCTATTTTGAGGTTGCGGGGGTCGAGTCCGAGCTCCTGGCCCCGCCTCTTCACTGATCGCTACTAGGTCACTCTCCCCGAGCCGTGAGCTTTATCATACCTCTCTTAAAGCTATGTATGGATCCGCCTCCTACATCGCTTCCCCAAACTATTCCACTTACTGACTACTCTGTGGGTGAAGAAATACTTCCTAACATCCCCGTGATTCATCTGTTTTCTTTAGCTTCCAAAATGTGTCCCCTTGTTACTGTGTCCAAAAAATCTGGAACATCCTGTCTTTGTCCACCTTGTCAATTCCCATATTGTATGTCGTTATCAGCCCCTCTTCCTGCTCAGTGTCGTCGGTTGTTCCCTAACCTCTCCTCGTAGACTACCTTGCCTGGGATACTTGTGCAACTTGCACTTTCTCGTTCTTACGCTGGCTAGGTTGGGTCCAAATGTGCCGCATACTCAATATGGACTAAGATACGGTTACAGGGTCACGATTCCTATTAGATGTCGAGCTGTTCGAGGTTGTAGCGCCATATGCTGCAGCTTATTGGTTGATGTGCGCTTCAGCCTGGTTATACCACCAATCTTTCTTGGTGAGTTGTAGTCTCTGCCCTAACTGTACTCCGTCTGCGCCTTCTTTGCCTTCCAATTTCATGATTCACTGGATTGACTCCAGGAGCCAATTGCTGGACGGTCTGCAGCTGTCCAGTCCCTTTGTGTTTGCCTGTTTCGATGGTGTATTCTTCCTCAACTTCACGTCATTGCAAAGGACACTCAGGTCTATCCTTCCGTCAGTCGTTCAAATACCAACACATGGTCCTGTGCCTGCGGACCGTCCAGGTGCCCCCCCCCGCCAGACGGGTCGAGTCCGACTGATCTTCCGTTCCCGCTTGGTCTCGTTTTTGCACCAACTCTTTGGGAACTGTGTCAGCCTTTGCAGTCAAGAATATCATCCACCCACCTACTCCATGTGCAAATCGCTGTCACCATTGATGAATCCAGTGGTTAGTGACACAGGAGTTTACCGTCCGTAACCATGCTGGCTGCTGTGTGAGATCATGTCCTTTCTAGGTGTTCCTACCTCTTCTCCTGATAATCTTCTCCATGATTTGCAAATCATATCAAGTGAACTGGTCTGTAGTTTAACGCTTCATGTCTGTCTCCTTTTTAAAGTTGGGACTACATTTGCTGTCTTCCATGCCTCAGGCAATCTCCCTGTTTCGATAGATGTATTGAATATTGTTGTTGGGGGTACACATAGTGCCTCTGCTCCCCTTTCTCAATACCCATGGGGAGATGTTATCTGGCCCCATTGCCTTTGAGGTACTAGCTCACTCAGAAGCCTCTTCACTTCTTCCTCGGTTGTGTGCACTGTGTCCAGCACTTGGTGGTGTCCCCCACCTCTCCGTCTTTCTGGAGTCCCTTCTGTCTCCTCTGTGAAGCACTTCTTTGAATCTCTTGTTGAGTTCTTCACATACTTCACGTCATTTCCTGTTGTCTCTCCTCCTTCCTTCCTTAGCTGATTACCTGGTCCTTGACTGTTGTTTTCCTCCTGATGTGGCTGTAAAAACAGTTTCGGGTCAGATTTGGCTTTCGCTGCTATGTCATTTTCATATTGTCTTTGGCTCCCTTCTTATCTGTGCATATTCGTTTCTGGCTCTACGACTGTTCTCCTTTTCTCCTGGGTCCTTTGCATTCTATATTTCTTCCATTCCCTAGCACACTTGGTTATTGCCTCCGCACTTTGGGTAAACATGGGCTCATCCTGCTTTTATATTATCGTTACCCTTGGAAACCTCTCCTCAGCCTCCTGCATTTTGTTGCTACATATTCCAATCACTCTTTTAATGCTTGCCTGCACGAGTTCACTACCGTTCCACTGAACACCCGTTCAGTAGTATCCGTATATCATGTAGATAAGTCCACTTTGCATGTCAAGTTTATGGTTACAATCGTCTGGCCATTCCAAGTCTCCCACACTTGTACTCTACGTGTATTCGAAGCTTGACAGACCATGGATCAGACTGGACCATCAAGAGAGTCGTACTGACCAGTGTCATAGAGTGATGACCTGTCGGATAGTCACTGACTATGTGCAGTGAGAGTCGTACTGACCAGTTGCAGGATATCCTACTGACTCATGTGCAGGTAGAGTCGTACTGACCAGTGTGCAGGAATCGTAGCTACCCAGTGCACGGTCATCATCTGACCGGTGCAGTAAGTCGTACTGGCCCAGTGTGCAGGGAGTCGACTGACCAGTTGCACGAGATCGACTGACCTGTGCGTTAGAGTCTATTACCATGTCAGGAAGTCTTCTGACATTGTGCAGGAGTCTTACTGACCAGTGTGCAGAGAGTGTAACGACATGTCAGGAGTCGTACTGACCATGTGCGTAACTCGTCTGACCATGTGAGAATCGTGCTGATCTGTGGTGAGGAAGTCGTACTGACCATGCTGCATGAAGTCGTACTGACCATTGCAGAGATCCACAGACAGTTGCAAGATCGTATCCACCATGTAACAGGTAGTTCTTCCGACTATTCAGGGTCTACTGCCAGTGTGCAGGAGATCCGTATGACCATTTGTCAGGAGAGTCGTACTACCAGTGCCAGAGAGCGACTGACCTGTGTGCAGGAGATCCGACTGACAGTGTGCAAGAGTCGTACTGACCATGTGCAGGAGAGTTCGTACTGACCATGATGTGCGGAGAGTCTACTGACCATTGTGCAGGAGCTCGTACGACCAGTTGTCAGGTAGTTCGACTGACCAGTGTGCAGGAGAGTCGTACTGACCAGTGTGCAGGAGAGTCCAACACTGACTAGTGTGCAGGAGAGCGACTACAGTGTGCAGGGAGTGTAGACCAGTGTGCGGAGGTCGTACTGACTGTGCAGGAGTCGTACTGACCGATGTTGCAGGAGTCGTATGAGCCATGTGCAGGAGATCGTACTGACCAGTGTGCAGAGAGTCGTATGACTGTGAGGAGAGTCGTACTGACCAGTGTGCAGGAGTGTGCTGACCATGTGCAGGAGAGTCGTCTGACCATGTGCAGGAGAGTCTACTGACCATGTGCAGGAGAGTCCGTACTGCCGTGTGCAGCGAGAGTCGTACTCACCAGTTGTGTCAGAGCTCGTACGACCAGTGTCAGAGGCTGACTGACGTGTCATGGATAGTCGTACTGACCAGTGTGCAGGAAGCGTACGACCAGTTGCAGGAGAGTCGTACGACCAGTGTCAGGAGAGTGTACTGACCAGTGGCAGGAGAGTCTGTACGACCAGTGTCAGGAATCTACTGACCATGGTGCGGAGAGTCGTACTGACCCAGTGTCAGAAGTCGTACGACCTAGTGTGCAGTGAAGTCTATGACCAATGTCAGGAAGTCGTACTGACCATGTGCAGGAGATTCGTACTGACCAGTGTCAGGAGAGTCGTACTGACCATTGCAGGAAGTCCTACTGACCAGTGTGCAGAGAGTCTACTGACCATGTGCAGAGTCGTACTGACCATTGTGCAGGAAGATCGTACTGACTAGTGTGCAGAAGTCCGTACCATGCACAACCTGCTGAGACCTGAGTGTCGATACACTGTGTCAGAACCACTGAATGTGCCAGAAGCATCTAGTGTACAGAATGTACACTAGTGTACAGAAGCCACTAGTGTACAGAAGCACACTAGTGTACAGAAGCACACTAGTGTTCCAGAAGACACTATGTGTACAGAAGCACCTAGTGTACAGAAGTACGACTGTGTACAAAGCACACTAGTGTCAGAATCTCACTAGTGTACAAAGCACACTAGTGTACAGAAGCACACTAGTGTACATAAGTCACACTATGTACAGAGCACACTAGTGACAGAAGCTCACTAGTGTACAGAATCACACTAGTGTAGAAGCACACTATTGCTACAGAAGCACACAGTGTACAGAGCACACTAGTGTCAGATCCACTAGTGTACAGTACTCACTAGTCACAAACTCACTAGTGTACAGAATCTCACTAGTGTACGAAGCAACTAGTGTCAGAACCACTAGTGTACAGAAGCTCACTAAGTGTCAGAAGCACACTAGTTACAGAACCTCCACTGTGTACGAACCACTTCGTACAGAAGCACATATGTCACAGATCACACTATGTGTACAGAAGCACACTAGTTGTACAGAAGCACTTAGTGTACAGATTGAATTTTTTTAGTGTACAGAAGCACACTAGTGTACAGAGCACACAAGTGTACAGAACGACACAGTGTACAGAAGCACACTAGTAGCAGAAGCACACTAGTGTAGCAGAGCACACTAGTGTACAAAGCCACTAGTGTACAGAAGCACACTAGTGTACAGAGCACACTAGGACAGAAGCACAAGTGTACAGAAGCACATAGTGTACAGAACACACTAGTGTAAGAGCACATAGTGTACAGAAGCACACTAGATGTACAGAAGCACAAGTGAGCAGAAGCACAGTGTACAGAAGCAATGTGTACAGAGAGCGACTAGTGTACAGAGCACACTAGTGACAGAAGCACACTAGTGTACAGAAGACACACTAGTGTACAGAGCACTAGCACTTACTTATAAACCGAAGAAGTTAGAGAAGTGAAAATGTTAGAAACGAGAAAACTTCCATTTTTAAAGTCTGTAGTTAACTTAATTCCATAAGATAATTCATGAGTGTCTTCTTTACTTAACCAAAGTGCTCAAACTAGCACTTTTCAACCTTTCAAAATGAATGTCTTCAAAATGCAAAATCAATATTCTCCACAGAATATAGAAAATATATAAAGTTCCTGAGATTTCTCCAAATTGAGCAGTTTTTTCTGCCTCCACTTCCATTTTATTTGAGAGAACAAACATAATTTAACAACCTAAGAGGAGAGCGCATATATTGTGTAGTGGAGTGGTGTGTATGCGTGTGATTGTGTGGTGAGTGTGTGTCGGTGTGTGCGGTATAGTGTGTGTGTGCTGAATGTGTGGCAGTGTGGTCGTGAATAATAATGTGGGAGTGAGTGTGGGAGTGATGGGGTGTGTGTGGTGGTGAGTGTGTGGTGTGGGTGGTGGTGTGTGTGTGTATGAGGTGTGTTGTCTGTGTGTGCCTGTGTGTTGTTGTCTGTGTGTGTCTGTTGTGTGTGTCTGTGTGTGTGTGTGTTGTGTGGTGTGTTGCTGTGTGTGTGTGGTTTTGTGTGTGTGTGCGCGCACGTGCGTTGTTTTGTGTGTGTATGAATGATGGTGATCCCGCAGGCTGCAGTTGCAGAAATGTGCGAATGAGCGTGAAAATAAGAATGTGTGTAAGTTTATTTAGGTACAAATATACATAAATAGTTACACAAATGATCATGCACAGTAACATATGCGTAAATTACCCAGGATAACCTAAAAAGTCAGACAAAATGATATATTTCCATTGTGCGCTGCGCTTGTAACTCACTGCGCGTCTTGCAGATATATAGGATAAATAACCAATTGAAAATAAGAAGTTCTTGCTTATTACAGTTCTCGTGGAGGTGGACAAACAGACTAACAAACGAGCACTCATAAACATACACAAAAAGATTCACAAACACACTTAAATTGCTAATTAAATTAAAAAAATATATTTAATGTAGAAAAATTGTATAATATAAATAGAACTCCCAAAATTTCATTGAGTAGCCAGGCCTTGGTGGCCGAACTGGACGGTAGCTTGGCTGCGTCTGGCTGACTTACGGTCTAGACTGCCTTGGTGGTGTAATTACAGGACGCAGATTTCTGTGTGTCCCCTCCTGTAATTCCACCCACCTGGACAGTCTCTACCGTAGACCAGCTAGACAAGGCCTCGTTCTCATCTGGCTAGATCACTGAGGGTGGCTGAGCTGACTTCGGGATACATAACCTGGGGAAGGCTGAGACTGGAAGATATCTTAAGGGAAGTGAGGAAGGGGAGACATCCTGGGGCCCACGGATGAATTCCTGGACACATGGACCTGGGAAAAGCGAGAATACCTTGGGGAAGTGGGAAGGGGAATATCTGAGGCAGACAGATGGACTCCTGGACACATGGACCTGGGAAAGAAGATACTGGTTGCATAGGCAGACCCTGGGAAAGTGGGGAAGGGAGAATATCTGAGGGGACACAGACTGACTCCTGGACACATGGACCTGGGAAAGAAGAAGATACTGGTTGCTGAGGCAACCTTGGGAAAGTGGGAGGGAGAATATCTGAGGGGACACAGATTGACTCCTGGACACATGGACCTGGGAAAGAAGGAGATACTGGTTGCTGAGGCAGACCTTGGGAAAGTGGGGAGGGGAGAACATCTGAGGGGACACAGATGGACTCCTGGACACATGAACCTGAGGAAAGCATCAAAAACACAGTAAGTGGATGGGTAGACCTTAAAGACGAACCACTGGCCTCCACGTGGCAAGGTCTGGTAACTCAGAGTAACTCTGAGGCTGACAGTGGTCGCAAATAATAATGACTAAAAAGGAAGTGTTTTGGGCTCGACCCGGTTTATCAGTTTATTAAAACATACTTATACTACCATCTAAAACATTTTAAGATTTTTTTTTTACATATGAACGATTATTAAATAATGGAATCCGTATTAGCTGAGATGTTTGGGACTTGATTTCCTTTACTGTTTAGAAGTTATTAGAATGACATAACTTTATTCTAGTTACCTTTACTTCACTCTCGAGAGTTGTGTTAAAAAAGACAGCAAAAAATAATGAACAGAGTGTAATCTCGACCTGATAAGAGTGAGGACAGCAGAGATCGTCCCCACAATCTAGCTACAGTAACTTTGAGAGAGGTGTCTCGCCCGGTGAAGAGATCTTGATCCTCTTCCTTCTTTCGAATCTGATTTCCTTCTATTCATCAACACATTACATAATAATCTTCCCGATCAATAAACATTAACCACCAGCTCTCGCAAAACAGTTAACACAAATAAAAAACAAAGCACTAATATATTTTTCTTATTTACCATGGCATTTAAATGAGGGTTAATGAACTGATCAACGGAGCTCAGAGAAACTCATGGACAATGATAAACTTCTCTCAAAACAACATGTAACAGATTTATGCTGAATATATACTCCCAAATCACAAAATGATTCTTGTTCACACCGGCATATATGACCGTGAAAGCTACGGAAAAAGTGTCGATGGTTGAAAAGCTAAGGTGACGCACTGTTGGGCAGATATCGTTATGAATTGTGGATGAACCGAATATGATGATGTATGGATGATGGACATTTTAGGTAAGGGATGATTGATAGTTGTTGTGATAGATGGTTGATGGTAAATTGAAGCGATTTAATGTTAATTGTGAGTTGTGGTTGGTGATAGTCGATGGAGATATGTTAGCAACTTTGGTAAGTTGAAAATACTGATGGGTGATGGTAAGATGTTATGAATAGTTGATAATGTGTTGTGGTGTTGCATGTTTGTAGGTGAGTTATAGTGAGGGATGGTTGATGATTAGTTGAAATTATAGCTGGTTGATGGATAATATTGGCGATGGAGAGTTAATAAATTGTTTGTTTATTTCTTTTGTAACAATGTGCAGAGTTAAGGACATGTGTTACACCATTACCTGTGCTTTTCTTTGTGTTTATAATCATTGTCATTTTTTCTGGTGTTTCCTTTCCAGGAAGTTAGAATCTTTCCCTTGTTAAGTCACATATGTCTTAGAAAACAAATAAAAGGTGACCACAGCTTGAGTAGAGTAGCAGACCTAAATTAACACTATGAAACCTAATCCAAGATATTTTTTCAGCTAACGATGCTGAGGGAAGCTGTAATGAAATGTTGGTTTAAACTGAACATAAGAACAACACTACATATTCTTGCATTCCATTGTTGCAAGAAATTATGTAAAGGATTTATGCGTAAACCATACAAGGAAGTTATTGAGGGACCTATGAGCTACCACACAAGGAAGGTTATGAGGGACCCTATGAGTAACCATACAAAGGGATTTATGAGGGGACCTATGAGTACCACACAATAACCGGAAGTTATGAGGGTCCTATGAGGTGGAACCTATGAGTAACCTTACAAGGAAAGTTATCGAGGGTCCTAATGAGTAACATACAGGAAGTTATAAGGGACCTATTGAGTAACAATACAAGAAGTTATTGAGGGACCTATGAGTAAACCATACAAGAAAGTTATGAGGGGTCTATGAGTAACAATACAAGGAGTTATGAGGGACCTATGGTAACCATACAAGGAAGTAATGAGGGACCTACGACAGTAACCATACAAGGAAGTTATGAGAGACCTATGAGTAGCCCATACAAGGAAGTTTGACGGGATCTATGAGTAACCATAACAAGGAAGGAAGTTATGAGGGACCTATGAATAACCATACAAGGAAGTTATTGAGGGTCCTATGAGTAAAAACCATCAAGGAAGTTACGAGGGATATATGAGTTAAAAATAAAGGAAGTTATGAGGGACCTTTTGAGTAAACCACACAAGGATGTTATTGAGGGACCCTATGAGTTACCATACAAGGGATGTTATGAGGGCACCTATGGAGTACCACAAAGGAAGTTATGACGGGACCTATGAAGGGAACCTATGAGTAACCATACAAGGAAGTTATGAGGGACCTATGTGGTAACCATTTACACAATGGAAAGTTATAGGGACCTATGTGTAACAATACAAGGAAGTTATGACGGGACCTAATGGGAGTAAACCATACAAGGAAGTTATGAGGGGCCTTGGAGTTACAATACAAGGAAGTTATGAGAGGACTATGGAGTAACCATACAAGGAAGTTATGAGGACCTACAAGGTAACACATACAAGGAAGTTATGAGGACCTATGAGTAGCCATACAAGGAAGTTATTGAGGGATCTACATGGTTACACCATACAAGGAAAAGTTATGACGGACCTATGAATAACATACAAAGGAAAGTTATGTCAGGGACCTACATGAGTAAACCCTATACAAGGAAGTTACGTTGGGATCTCATGAGTAATCCATTCAAGGAAGTTATGTGGGGGCCTCCCCCATGACGTAACCACACAAGGAAGCTTATGTCCCGGGGACCCATTAAATGAGCTTACCATACAATGGAAGTTTATGTTCGGAGACCTCGAAATGAGCTATTCATGTTGAAGTCAATAATATTAGCGACTCATGAGTTAAAAATGGGGAAATAAATAATACTAAAAGTCTCAAAGTACCGTTGGTCACTGGAACAATACAACAAATTAATAGCACTTGAGCAAGGCAAGTCACCACCACGTTACGCTTGACCCCGGTGACCTACTGTACCAAAAGGCACCACTGTCTTATTCTGGACAAGTATCACTGTCTTATCACGGGCTTATACTCTGTCTTGTTATACGGGCATGAGCCGGGTTTTAGGGCAGGTTATAGGGGGTTATACCCGGGACTGATTAACAAGGTATGTTATCATGGCGGTTCTAGTCTGTACTCAGGGGGCTTATCTCTGTCGGTCTTATAGGGCAACATGGTACCCCTCCCCCAGGGGCGTTATCGGGCCCGCGTTATGGGAGGCGTTATAGGGACAGGAGGTTATTGAGGTTATCTGGCTTAACTCGGGCATTTACATCTGTCTTTAAACGGGCCCCTCTTTAACACGTCTTAACACTGGCTACAATGGCCACCAACTTAAAACCAATGGCTTAACACTGGCTTAACCACTGGGTCTTAAAATCTGTCTTAACCACTGGCTCTATAACACTTGTCCTTTTTACACTGTGTTAACACTGGCACTTAACACCTGCCCCTTACCACTGGGCAACCCTTCCCACTAGCTTATCACTGTTCCCTTAACACTGTCTTAACACCTCGTCCTTAACACTGTATATGTTATAAAGAAACTGAAGCTGGTTGGAAATTTTCTTGCCTTTAAATTCACCCAGACAATGATCGTGTTGTACCAGAACACGTTACTGGAAACACCGTTGAATGTGGGCGAGTCCCTCCACCCATCCCGCCCCACCACCCTCATTGAAAATTGACCATAATCCCACCCACCATGATACATAGTTGATCACAAACAGAACAAGTACTGTACACTGATCTAGGATAAAAACAC
The DNA here is from genome assembly GCF_026875155.1 of Cherax quadricarinatus. Classification (NCBI taxonomy): domain Eukaryota; kingdom Metazoa; phylum Arthropoda; class Malacostraca; order Decapoda; family Parastacidae; genus Cherax; species Cherax quadricarinatus. The sequence goes on from NC_069408.1 coordinate 68,854,878, forward strand.
TCATTGAACATTCACATAATACGTTCTAAATCGTTGTTCTAACCTGTATTAGACACTCCGCTACGTGGAGGTGTTTCACTTGAAGGTGTATGGGGGGGCTGTAGTGAGGTTGTGGTGCAGTTGATTGGTTGGGGTGAGTTGTGATGGCCCATGAATTGCTTGGTTGAGTTGTGGTGATGGATTTCTTTTATAATGACGTTGAGGATAACGTTCGTGGCATATGGATGGTTTGATGGAGTTGTTGTGTTATTGTTGGTGGGTTGTAGTTATGACATGGTGATGGCGTTGTTTGTTGTTAGTGATGGTGCCTGACGTTGGGATGATTGCTGCGCCGACGAGTTGAGGTTAATAGATGTTTTGTAGAGTGAGATGTGGTAAGAGATTGGAAGCTATTGAAGATGAGATTGTGGAGATGGGTAGGTTCAAGATGAGTTGTGGAGCATGGGGGGTTCAAGAAAATGAGTTGTGAAGATGGGTCTGTTCAAGATGAGTCTGTGAAAGATAGGTCCTGTTGATGATGAGTTGTTTTAAGATAGGTGGTTGAAGATGAGTTGTGGAGGATGGATGGTTCAAGATCGAGTTGTGTGGAAGATGGCGGTGGTTGAAGATGCCCACCCCCCCCCCCCCCCCCCCCCCCCCCCCGTCCCTCCCGACATATCTTTCGTAATAACCCCCCCCATTGGTGATTTATAGAATGGATAGTTAATGAATAATTGTAAATACACGAGAATAAATTACGCGGATTAAACAGTTCGTGAGGAATTGTGTTGGCATCAGCTTAGTTGTGTTTTGCTAAGTTGTTCTAATGTTCCATTTGTGTTGTGTTGCCTAAGTTGTTCTAGTGTTCCATTGTGTTGTGTTAACTGAGTTGGATTAGTGTTCCATTGTGTTGTGTTGCCAAGTTGTTCTAATGTTCCTTTGTGTTGTGTTGCATAAGTTGTTCTAATTGTTCATTGTGTTGTTGTTGCCTAAGTTGTTCTAGTGTTTCCATTGTGTTGTGTTACCTGCGTTGCTGTTCTAATGTTCCCATTGTGTGGTGTTGCCTGAGTTGTTTAATCGTTCCATTGTGTTGTGTTACCTGAGTTGTTCTAAGTTCCATGTGTTGTTTTACCTGAGTTGTTCTAATGTTCCATTGTGAGCACTGTGAAATTGCCATAAGTTGTTCTAATGTTCCTTTGTGTATTGTATGTTTGCCTAAGTTGTTCTAGTGTTTCCATTGTGTTGTGTTACCTGAGTTGTTCTAATGTTCCATTGTGTTGTGCTGCTAAGTTGTTCATAATGTTCCATTGTGTTGTGTTGCCTGAGTTGTTCTAATGTTCCATTGTAGTTGAGTCTCTAGTTCGAAATGTGATCTACTTCCTTGTATTTCATATTCCACTTTCTTTAACCTTCATTTAATATACCAGGTCAACTTATATTCCATACTTAGTTCATCCTTATTTTTGTATACCAGGTCATCCTTATTTCGCTACCAGGTATACTTATTTGCCATATCAGGTCATCCCTTATTTCGCATACCAGGTCATCCTTATTTCCGCATATCAGGTTATCCTTATTCGCATACCAGGTCATCTTATTTCGCATACCAGGGTCATCCTTATTTTGCCATCCCAGGTTATCATTATATTTCGCATTTCAGGTCATCCTTAGTTCGCATACCAGGTCATCCTTATTTCGATACCAGTTAATCCTTATTTCGCCCCCAAATACCAGGTCATCACTTATTCGCACACCAGGTCATTCCTTATTTCGCATACCAGGTCATTCTTATTTTCGCATACCAGGTACCCTTATTTCGCATACAGGTCATTCTGACTTTCGCAATAAGGTCACCCTTATTTCAATACCAGGTCATTCTTATTTCGCATACCAGGTCATCTTATTCGGACATCCCAGGTTCACCCTTTATTTCGCATACCACGGTCATTCTTATTTCGCATACCAGGTCACCCTGATTTCACCCATACCAGGTCATTCTATTTGCATACCAAGCTCCTTATTTCGCATACCAGGCCAACTCTTATTTCGCTTACCAGGTCATTCTTATTTCGCATACCATGTCATCTCATTATTTCACATACCAGGTCACCCTTATTTCACATACCAGGTCATTCTTATTTCGCATACCAGGTCATCCTTATTTCGCATACCAGGTCACCCTTATTTCGCATACCAGGTCATTCTTATTTCGCATACCAGGTCACCCTTATTTCGCATACCAGGTCATTCTTATTTCGGCATAAGGTTTCATCCTATTTTTATACTACATACCTAGAGTCCCCTATTTCGCATACCTGGTCATTCTTATTTCGCATACCAGGTCCATCCTTATTTCACATACAGGTAACCCTTATTTCGCATAACCAGGTCATCTTATTTCACATACCAGGTCACATATTTCGCATACCAGGTCACCCTTATTTCGCATACCAAGGTTCATTCTTATTTCGATACACAGGTCATCCTTAATCAAATACCAGGGTTTCACCCTTATTTCGCATACCAGGTCATTCTTATTTCGCATACAGGTCATTCTATTTCACATACCAGGGCCACCCTTATTTCGCATACCAGGTCATCTTATTTCGCAAATACCAGGTCCATTCTTATTTCGTATACCAGGTCATCCTTGTTTCACATACCAAGGTCACCTTATTTCGCATACCAGGTCATCCTTATTTCAATACCAGTCCCCTTTTTCGCATACCAGTCATTCTTATTTCGCATACCAGTCATCTTATTTCACATACCAGGTCACCTTATTTCGCATTCCAGGTCATTCTTACTTTCGCATTACCAGGTCACCCTTATTTCGGCCATACCAGGTCATTCTTATTTCGCATACCAAGGAATCCTTATTTGCATACCAGGTCATCCTTATTGCGCATTACCAGGGTCATCCTTATTTCGTTACCAGGTTATCTTTTTTTTTGTTATTTTTCACGCCGCTTTCTTCCCAACATAAGACTTCAAGTCTCTCGACGAATTTTAGATTGATTATAAACCACATACAAATTTTTTAAGAATATTTTGCTGCACTAAAAAATATTAATGTTAGCAGTTATTTATTAATGGGAAAAGTTTACTTATTTTTATTGTTATGCGCAGCACAATGTTCAGGTATGACGTAACACCGTTTAAACATTAACGTTAAGTATTATTTAAATTATAATCATTAAGAAAAAAGAAATAACATTGAGTTCCACACCGTTCAGGTATAATACATGATAACATTGTGTTCCACACCGATCAGGTATAATACATGATAAACATTTGTGTTCCACTTCGTTCAGGTATAATACATGATAACATTTGTGCTTCCAATGTTCAGGTATAATACAACATGATAAACATTGTGTTCCACACCGTTCAGGTATATTAATACATGATAACATGTGTTTCACATCGTTCAGGGTATAATACATGATAACATTGTGTTCCACCACATCGTTCAGAGTATAATCATGTAACATTGTGTTCCACATTCGTTTCAGGTATAATACATGATAACATTGTGTTCCACATCGTTCAGGTATAATACATGATAACATTTAAACATCGCAGTAAATTATAACACAACATTATTTTGATAATATTCGCTAACATTCAAACATCACAATACAATGACAAATAATGTTGAATGTTAGTAGGACAGAGACGTACTGACCAGTCTGCAGCAGCCACCACCAAAAAGATTTTTTGTTAATAGATCAATATCAACGGCTTCTAGTTTTTATTTTTATCCCAAACATTTTTACATTTGTGGGTGTGTGTGTGTGTGTGTGTGTTGTGTGTGTGTGTGTTCGTGTGTGCTGTGTGTGTGTGTGTGTGTGTGTGTTGTGTGTGTGTTTGTGTGTGTGTGTACTCACCTATTTGTACGCACCATTTGGTGGTTGCAGGGGTCGAGTCTTAGCTCCTGGCCCAGCCTCTTCACCGGTTGCTACTAGGCCTCTCTCTCCCCGCTCCTTGAGCTTTATCAAACCTCGTCTTAAAACTGTGTATGGTTCTGCCTCCACTACGTCATTTTCCTAGGCTATTCCACTGCCTTACAACTCATATGACTGAAGAAATATTCCTACTATCTCTCTGACTCATTTGTGTCTTTCAAACTTCCAATTGTGGCCTCTTGTTTCTGTGTCCCCCTCCTGGAACATCCTTGTCTTTGTCCACTTGTCTATTCCACGCAGTATTTTATATGTCCGTTATCCATGTTCCTCCCCTGACCTCCTGTCCTCCAGTGTCGTCAGGCCGCCATTTAACCCTTAATCTTTCTTCATAGGACATTCCCATAGCTCTGGAACTAACCTTGTCGCAAAACCTTTTGTACTTTCTCTAGGTTCTGACGTGCTTTATCAAGTTGCGGCGTTCCAAACAGGTGCTGCATATCCAGTATGGGCCTGACATACACCGGTTGTTCAGTGTCTTGAATGATTCCTTATAAGGTATCGGAATGCTGTTCTCAGGTTTGACAGGCGCCCATATGCTGCAGCGTTATCTGATTGATGTGTGGTGTATGGTGGTGTGTGTGTGTATGCGTGAGTGTGTGTGTGGTTTGTGAGTGTGTGTGTGTGTGTGTGTGTGGTGTTGTGTGTGTGTGTGTGTGATGTGTGTGTGTCTAGTTATTTTGTTAGTGTATGAATGATGGGTGATATATGCAGGCTGCCTAAGCGGATAAGGCGAAAATGTGTGTAAGTTTCCTTAAGTTCAGGTACTCTTAAATACAGTTACACACATTATCATTCCTAGTAACATATGTGTACATTACACAGGATAACCAGAAAGTCCATATATGTAACTGTCATTGTGCACAAGCGCATATAACTCACGACGCATCTTTGTAAATACTAAGGAAAAAATAAATAAATACAAATATGAAATTTATCACTTATTACAGTTTTCGAGAAGGAAGACAAACAGATTAACACATGAACACTCAAAGTGCCACATGGGCGAGTACCCCAGGGGTGTGTACCCCAGGGGTGAGTACCCCAGGGGTGAGTACCCCAGGGGTGAGTACCCCAGGGGTGAGTACCCCATGGGTGAGTACAACAGGGGTGAGTACAACAGGGGTGAGTACCCCAGGGGTGAGTACAACAGGGGTGAGTTAGACAGGGGGTGAGTACCACAGGGGTGAGTACAACAGGGGTGAGTTAGACAAGGGGTGAGTACAACAGGGGGTTGACACATGACGCCCTTATCCACTGAACCAAGGATCGTATGGTTCAGTGGATAAAGGCGTCATGTGTTCTCGCCCACCATGAGGCAGGCCAAAGCAGCATGGGTTCGAGTCCTTGGCTAGTGCAGTGTTGTTATTGATCAATACCACTGATTCGTGGTCACAATAATATATATATATATATATATATATATATATATATATATATATATATATATATATTATATATATATATAATATATATATATATATATATATATATATATATATATATACATATATATATGTCGTGCCGAATAGGCAGAACTTGCCATCTTGGCTTAAATAGCAACGTTCATCTTGCCATATAGGACACGCGAAAATTTGTGTATGCAATAATTTCGCCAAAATCATTCTGAACCTAACGAGAAAAATATATTTCACTGTGTTTGTTTAGTGTTAAATTATTGTAAACAAATCTAAAACATATATACTTGGGTTAGGCTAAAATAAATTGTTCTTGTTATAATAAGGTTAGGTAAGTTTTCTAAGATTCTTTTGGTGCAAAATTAAATTTTTTTACATTAAATTAACATTCTTCATGATAGTCATACGTTTAACCTTGACTCTTCCTAATTAAATTTCAGTTAAGCGCAAATAACGAGATTAAATATTGTGAGGAGGAAGAAGCAGCAGCAGTGCGACGAGCTGCAGGTAGGCATTTTATCCTCAGACTAACAGTATCTGTGTTCCTTCTACCAAGAAACTGTTCTAATTGTGTATCTATGTCTCTGCCTGTATATTTACATGCATACATATTTCTAATTATATTTACATTTGTATATTTTTTGACAAATATTCTTTGGTAAATCTGTTTATTAATTATGGACTATTTTTATGAGAACCATCGCCGACTAAATAATCTCACGTTTATGAAGCAAAACTCACACCCTGGAGCATCTGGGTGTGAGTTTTACCCCATAAAAGTTCTCGGATAAAACGTGTTGGTGGAAGTTGTTTCCCCGATGAATTCCACCATGGAAAGTTTCAGACACAATAGTTCCATTATGGCACGACACAAGTTCCATTATGGCACGACACAAGTTCCATTATGGAACGTGTGATTAGTTGATTTTTCCATTTAATGTCGTAAAACAGGTTTCTGTTGCATTTGAAAACATCTTCCACAACTATAATCATGTGACTCCTGAACACCAGGAAAGTCATTATTCCCTAGATTAACCAATAATTCATTACCTCAGGTTTCCGCCATGATGACCAGATGAAAATTAGATCATCATCGGTTTCTCACGTAGTTGAAAGATGGTCATTGTCTTGGAGGCCATTGAGAAATTGCTTTTTGAAAATAAATATGTTATTGTTGGAAAAGACATAGAGATCAGTGGAGGAAAAATTATAGCATGGATAGTTTGGTAGTTGTGGAATACCAACACACCACCACTACACCACAATACAAACACATCACAGCACTACGATACACATCATAAACCACAACACACTACATACCACCACACATGACACACCACAACACACTATATACAACTCACTACACACCACAACACCCTACAACACATACCACAACACACAACACATCACTACAATATAACACTACAACACACCTTACAACACACCACAAGACACAGCACAACACAGAACACACCACCATAACATATCACAACACACAACCACATACACCACAACACAGAACACAGAGAACACACCACCACAACACACAACATACCACGCACTTCCCGACCCTGTAAGAGATCGCAGCAAAAACAAAAAGCTAGCAACCATAGCAAGGAGTGAAACAATCTGTCTTTTCCCCTCAGGCTCGCACATTTTCGAGGGATCGCTATACACAGTGTACACTGGTGGACCCTGCAGCCTCCCTGGAGAGATGGAGAACTCGTCTGTATTTCATCTCTAACAGACGGTCCACATACCGCACCTCTAAATTAACTTGAGACTATGAGTGACGTTCCGGGAAGAATCTTGCAGCGAGCCTGAGAGGTTAGCCGGGTCTGGTTTATGATGGTTTTTGATGTTGTTAGTGTTGTGCTTGTTGGGGAGGTGGTTATGGTTTTAGTTTTTAACGTTGATATTGTTACTGTTGTTATTACCGTTACTGCTATTGTTGTTTTCACCGTTGTTATTGTTAATGTTGTTGTTGTTGCCATTGTTCGTACCGTTTTTATTGTTACTGTTACTGTTTTTGGTACCGTTGTTATTGTTACTGTTACTGTTTTTGGTACCGTTGTTATTGTTACTGTTACCCT
>NC_069408.1:68862832-68882765 GCF_026875155.1 Cherax quadricarinatus
GCCAGGGGAAGGAGTGTACTGCCTGTGCAGGAGAGTCGTACTGACCAGTGTGCACGAGGTCGTCTGACCTGTGTGCAGGAGAGTCGTGCTGACCAAGTTTTGCAGGAGAGTCGTACTGACCTGTGTGCAGGAGAGTCTACTGACCAGTGTGCAGGAAGAGTCGTACTACCAGTGTGCAGGAGAGTCGTCTGCCTGTGTGCAGAGAGGTCGTATGACCATGTGCAGGAGAGTTCGTGCGACCAGTGTGCAGGAGAGTTCGTACTGACCGTGTGCAGGAAGAGTCGTACTGACCAGTGGGGCAGGAGAGTCGTACTGACCAGTGTGCAGAGAGTCGCACTGACCATGTGCAAGAGTCGTATGCCCAGTGTCAGGATAGTTTCTGACATTTTGTGCAGGAGAGTCGAAACTGACCAGTGTGAGGAGAGTCGTACTGACCAGTGTGAAAGGAGAGTCGTACTGACCAGTGGCAGGAGATTTCCGAACTGACCAGTGTGCAGGAGAGTCGTCTGACCAGTGTGCAGGGAGTCAACTGACTAGTGGGGCAGGAGAGTTGTACTGACCAGTGTGCAGAGACGTACTCCCAGTGTGCGGGAGAGTCGTACTGCCCAAATGTGCAGGAGAGTCGTACTGACCATGTGCAGGAAAGTGTACGGACCTAGTGACAGAGAGTACGAACACAGTGTCGGGAAGTCAACTAAGTGTCGGGAAGCACACGTGTGTAGAGAGCTAACTAGTTTTCGGGAAAGCTATGACCACCATGTGTACAGAGAGCTACGATAGTGTACGGGAGAGCAACACAGTGTCAGGAAGTCGTGGTACCAGTGTCGGGAAGCTACCCCAGTGTTAAGAGCTACACAGTGTCGGGAAGAAACTAGTTGTAAAAAAAAGGGGCCACTAAGTGTCAGAAGCCACATTTAGTGTCAGAAGCTACACCTTGTGCGGGAAGTCGTATTTTACCATGTCACAGTGTATGAAGCACACTAGTGTACAGAAGCACACTAGTGTACAGAAGCACACTAGTGTACAGAAGCACACTAGTGTACAGAAGCACACTAGTGTACAGAAGCACACTAGTGTACAGAAGCCACAGTGTACAGAAAACACACTAGTGTACAAAGAAACACACTAGTGTACAGAAGCACACTAGTGTACAGAACCACACTAGTGTACAGAAGCACACTAGTGTACAGAAGCACACTAGTGTACAGAAGCTCACTAGTCACTTTACTTATAAACCTGAAGAAGTTAGAGAAGTGAAAATGTTAGAAACGAGAAAAACTTCCCAGTTTTTAAAAGTCTGTAGTTAAACTTAATATTCCATAAGATAATTCATGAGTGTCTTCTTTACTTTAACCAAAAGTGCCTCAAACTAGCCACTTTTCACACCTTTCAAAATGAATGTCTTCAAAATGCCAAAAATCAATATTCTCCATCAGAATATAGAAATATATATAAAGTTCCTGGATTTCTCCAACATTGAGCAAGTCTCTTTTTTTCTGCCTCCATGTTTTCCATTTTATTTTGAGGAAACAAACATAATTTTAACAACCATAAGGGAGAGCGCATATATGTGTGTGTGTGTGTGTGTGTGTGTGTGTGTGTGTGTGTGTGTGTGTGTGTGTGTGTGTGTGTGTGTGTGTGTGTGTGTGTGTGTGTGTGTGGTGTGTTTGGTGTTTGGCGCGCGTGTTGTGTCGTGTATATATTGTGTGTTGTTGTGGTGTGTGGGGTGTGTTGTGTGTGTGTGTTGTGTGTGCTTGGTGTGTGTGTGTGTGTGTGTCTGTTGTGTGTCTTTTGTGTGTTGTGTGTGTGTTGTGTGTGTGTGTGTGTGTGTGTGGGGTGTGTGCGCACACGTGCGTTGTTTTCGGTGCTGGTTTTGAATTTATGGTGACCCGCAGGCTTTCAGTTGCAGAAATGTACAAATGATCGTGAAAATAAGAATGTGTGTAAGTTTATTTAGGTACAAATATACATAAATAGTTATACAAATGATCATGCACAGTAACATATGCCTAAATTACCCAGGATAACCTAAAAACGTTAGACAAAATGATATATTTCCATTGTGCGCGGCGCTTGTAACTCACTGCGCGTCTTGCAGATATATACGATAAATAACCAATTGAAAATAAGAAGTTCTTGCTTATTACAGTTCTCGTGGAGGTGGACAAACAGACTAACAAACGAGCACTCATAAGCATACACAAAAAGATTCACAAACACACTTAAATTGCTAATTAAATTAAAAAAAATATATTTAATGTAGAAAAATTGTATAATATAAATAGAACTCCCAAAATTTCATTGAGTAGCCAGGCCTTGGTGGCCGAACTGGACGGTAGCTTGGCTGCGTCTGGCTGACCTACGGTCTAGACTGTCTTGGGGTGTAATTACAGGACGCAGTTTACTGTGTGTCACCTCCTGTAATTCCACCCACCTGGACAGTCTCTACCGTAGACCAGCTAGACAAGGCCTCGTTCTCATCTGGCTAGATCACTGAGGGTGGCTGAGCTGACTTCGGGATACATAACCTGGGGAAGGCTGAGACTGGAAGATATCTTAAGGGAAGTGAGGAAGGGGAGACATCCTGGGGCCCACGGATGAATTCCTGGACACATGGACCTGGGAAATCGAGAATACCTTGGGGAAGTGGGGAAGGGGGAATATCTGAGGCAGACAGATGGACTCCTGGACACATGGACCTGGGAAAGAAGATACTGGTTGCATAGGCAGACCCTGGGAAAGTGGGGAAGGGAGAATATCTGAGGGGACACAGACTGACTTCTGGACACATGGACCTGGGAAAGAGGCAAACCTTGGGAAAGTGGGGAAGGGAGAATATCTGAGGGGACACAGATTGACTCCTGGACACATGGACCTGGGGAAGAAGGAGATACTGGTTGCTGAGGCTGTAAACCCTTGGGGAGTGGGAAGGGGAATATCTGGGCGGACAGTGGACTCCTGGACGATGACCTGGGAAAGAAGAAGATATGGTGATAGGCAGACCCTGGGAAAGTGGAGATGGGAGAATATCTGAGGGGACACAGATTGACTCCTGGACACATGGACCTGGGAAAGAAGGAGATACTGGTTTGCTGAACAGTCCTTGGGAAAAGTGGAGGAGTGGGGAGAACATCTGAGGGGCACAGATGGTACCCTGGACACATGAACCTGAGGAAAGCATCAAAAAAACCACAGTTAAGTGGATGGGTTCTAGACCTTCATACGAACCACTGGCCTCCACACGTGACAAGGTCTGGTAACTCAGAGGATACTCTGAGGCTGACAGTGGTCGCAAATAATAATGCCTAAAAATGATGTGTTTTGGGCTCGACCCGGTTTTATCAGTTTATTTAAAACATACTTATACTACCATCTAAAACTTTTAAGATTTTTTTTTTACATATGAACGATTATTAATATGGAATCCGATATTAGCTGAGGATGTTTGGGACTTGATTTCCTTTACTGTTTAGAAGTTATTAGAATGACATACTTAATTTCTATGTTAACTTTATTCACTCTCGAGAGTTTGTGTTAAAAAAGGACAGCAAAAAATAATGAACAGAGTGTGTAATCTCGACTGATAAGATGAGGAAGCAGAGTTCGTCCCACATCTAGATGCAGTACTTTGAGTGAGGCGTCTCCGGCCGGTGAAGAGTCTTGATCCTCTTCCTTCTTTCGAATCTGATTTCCTTCTATTCATCAAACATTACATTAATAATCTTCCCGACAATAACATTAACCACCAGCTCTCGCAAAACAGTTAACACAAATAAAAACAAAGCACTAATAATATTTTATCTTATTTACCTTGGCATATTTAAATGAGGATAATGACTGATCAAACGGAGTCAGAGACTATGGACAATGAATAAACTTCTATCAAAACAATGTAACAGATTTAGCTGAATATATACTCCTTAAATCACAAAATGATTCTTGTTCACACCGGCATATATGACCGTGAAAAGTACGGAAAAGTGTCGATGGTTGAAAAAGCTAACTAAGGTGACGCCACTATTGGGAGATATCGTTATGAATTGTGGATGAACGTAATGATGTATGGGATGCATGGGACATTTTAGGTAAGGGATGATTGATGTTTGTTGTGATAGATCGGTTGAGGTAAATTGAAGACGTTTTAATGTTTAATTGAGAGTTGTGTTGTGGTTGGTGATAGTCGATTGGAGTATGTTAGCAACTTGGGTAAGTTGAAAATACTGAGGGTGATGGTTAAGATGTTATGAATAGTTGCTAATGTGTTGTGGTGTTGCATGTTTGTAGGTGAGTTATAGTGAGGATGGTGATGGATTAGTTGATATTATAGCTGGTTGAGATGGATAAATATGGCGATGTGGAGAGTTAATAAATTGTTTGTTTATTCTTTCTATTCCCAAGGTGCATGTAAGGCATGTGTTTCACATACTTGTGCTTTTTCTTTGTGTTTATAATCATTGTCATTTTTTCTGGTGTTCCTTTCCAGGGTAGAATCCTTTCCCGGTAAGTCACATCAATGTTTAGTAAAACAAATACAAGGTGGGACACAGCTTGAGTAGATGTAGCAGACCTAATTTTAACACTAGAACCTCATCAAGATATTTTTTTCAGATACTATGCTGAGGGAAGCGGGTAATGAAATGTTGAGTTTAAACTGAACATAATAACAAACACAACATTAATTTCTTGCATTCCATTTTGCCTAAGAAATATGTGAAGGATTGATGAGTAAACCATACAAGAAGTTATGAGGGGCCTATGAGTAACCATACAAGGAAGTTATGAGGGGGACCTATGAGTAACCATACAAGGAAGGGAAGTTATGAGGGGGGACCTATGAGTACCATCACATGGAATTATGAGGGACCTATGAGTAACCATTACAAGGAAGTTATGGGAGGGGGCGGAACCTATGAGTACCAATACAAGGAAGTTATGAGGGACCTATGAGTAACCATACAGGAAGTATGAGGGACCTATGGTAACCATACAGGAAGTAATGAGGGACTATTGAGTAACCAATACAAGAAGTTATGAGGGACCTCATGAGTAACCATACAAGGAAGTTATGAGGCGACCTATGGAGTACCATAACAAGGAAGTAAGAGGGACCCTATGAGAAAAACATACAAGGAAGTTATGGAGGTGACCTATGAGTAACCATACAAGGAAGTTATGAGGGACCTATGAGTAACCATACAAGGAAGTTATGAGGGATCTATGAGTAACCATACAAGGAAGTTATGAGGGACCTATGAGTAACCACACAAGGAAGTTATGAGGGACCTATGAGTAACCATACAAGGAAGTTATGAGGGACCTATGAGCAACCATACAAGGAAGTTATGAGAGACCTATGAGTAATCATGTAGAAGTAATATTAGCGACTCATGATTAAAAATGTAGGAAATAAATAACTAAAAGGCACAATACCGTGACTGGAACAATACACAAATAACTCGCACATGAGAAGGAAGCTCACCACCACGTTACGCTCTGACTTAGACCATTTACAAAGTCACACTGTCTTAACACTGGCTTAACACTGTCTTAACACGGGCTTAACACTGTCTTAACACTGTCTTAACACGGGTTTAACACTGTCTAACATGCTTAAACACTGGCTTAACACTGTCTTAACACTGTCTTAATACTGTCTTAACACGGGCTTAACACTGTCTTAACACTGTCTTAACACTGGCTTAACACTGTCTTAACACTGGCTTAACACTGTCTTAACACGGGCTTAACACTGTCTTAACACTGTCTTAACACTGTCTTAACACTGTCTTAACACTGTCTTAACACTGTCTTAATACTGTCTTAACACGGGCTTAACTGTCTTAACACTGTCTTAACACTGGCTTAACACTGTCTTAACACTGGCTTAACACTGTCTTAACACGGGCTTAACACTGTCTTAACACTGTCTTAACACTGTCTTAATACTGTCTTAACACGGGCTTAACACTGTCTTAACACTGTCTTAACACTGTCTTAATACTGTCTTAACACGGGCTTAACACTGTCTTAACACTGTCTTAACACGGGCTTAACACTGTCTTAAACATGCTTAACACTGTCTTAACACGGGCTTAACACTGTCTTAACACGGGCTTAACACTGTCTTAACACTGGCTTAACACTGTCTTAACACGGACTTAACTGTCTTAACACTGTCTTAACCACTGTCTTAATACTGTCTTAACACTGTCTTAATACACTGTCTTAAACGGGCTCCTAACTCAATGTCTTCTAACCGGGCTTAACACTGTCTTAACACGTCTTAACACTGTTCTTAACACAGGCTTAACACTGTCTTAAACAACAGGCTTAACACTGTTTAAAGGCTTAACACTTGTCTTAACACGGCTTAAACACTTGTGTTATTAACACGGGTTTAACACTGTATGTACATGCTTAACACTGTCTTAACACGGGCTCTTAAACTATCTTAACCACGTGCTTAACCACTGTCTTAACACTGGCTTAGCACTGGTTAACACTGTCTTAACTCTGCTTAACACTGGATTAACACTGTCTTAGCACTGTTCTTAACACTGGCTTAACACTGGCTTAACACTGGCTTAACACTGGCTTAACACTGTCTTAACACTGTCTTAACACTGGCTTAACACTGGCTTAACACTGGCTTAACACTGTCTTAACACTGGCTTAACACTGTCTTAACATGGCTTAACCACTGCTTAACACTGGTTAAACACTGTCGTAACTTCGGCTTAACACTGGCTTAAACACTTGTCTTTGCACTGTCTTAATCACTGGCTAACAAACTGGCTTATACACTGGCTTACACTGGCTTAACCGTCTTAACACTGTCTTAACACTGGCTTAACACTGGCTTAACACTGGCTTAACACTGGCTTAACACTGGCTTAACACTGTCTTAACACTGGCTTAACACTGGCTTAACACTCCGCTTAACACCTGTCTTACACTGTCTTAACACTGTCTTAACACTGGCTTAACACTGTCTCAACACTGGCTTAACACTGTATGTGTTAAGCCAGCAGTTACTAGATTCAAGAGAAGATTTTCACAAGCCAGAAACTAACAAATTCATTATAGGTTTTCTTAAAGAAAACTGAAAGTGGTTGGAAAATTTTCTTGATTTAAATTCACATACAAATGTTCGTTGTTGTACAGAACAGTACTGAACACGTTGATGTGGGCTTTTAGAACATTGAATGAAATGTTGATCACAACAGAAATTGTTACTGAACACTGATCTAGAATAAAAAACACTCATCTGAAACATTCACATAAAACGCTAAATGTTTTGGTTCACACCTGTATTAGGCACACCGTGAGTAGTGTTTCACATAATGAGGATATGGTTGGTAGTGAGTGTGGTGGTGAATGGTTGGGGTGAGTTGCTGTGATGGTTGATTGATGGTGAGTTTGTGGCTGATGATGCTTTATAATGAGTTGATGATAAGTTGTGGATTGGCATGGTTGTTGGGCGAGCTTGTGGTTATTGATGGTGGGGTGTTGTTATGAATGGCTGATGGCGTGTTGTTGTTATTGATGGTGAGTCTGGGATGATTGCTGGCGACGAGTTGAGGTAATGGATGTTTTGTAGCGAGATGTGGTTAAGAGACGGTGTGAAGTTGAGTCTGTGGTTGATGGGTGGTTGTAGATGAGCTGTGGAGAATGGGTTATTGAAGATGAGTTGTTAAGATAGGTGGTTGATAGTGAGTTGTGGAGATTGGGTGTTGAAGATGAGTTGGTAAGGATAGGTGGTGAAGATGAGTTGTGGAGATGGGTTGTTGAAGATGATGTTGTTAAGATAGGTGGTTGAAGATGAGTTGTGGAAGATGGTTGTGAAGATGAGTTGTGAGATGGTCGGTTGAAGATGAGTTGTTTGTGAGATGGGTGGTTGAAGATGAGTTTGTGAAAGCTGGGTGGTTGAAGAAAAAAAATTTTTGGGAGTTGAAGTTTTGGGAATAAATGGTGATTTATAGTAATGGATAGTTAATGAACAATGTACTACACGAGAATAAATTACGCTGATAAAACAGGCTTCGTGAGGAATTGTTTTGGAGCTTAGTTGTGTTGCCTAAGTTGTTCTAATGTTCCATTGTGTTGTGTTGCCTAAAGTTGTGGGGTTTCAATGTTCCATTGTGTTGTGTTGCCTAAGTTGTTCTAATTTTCCATTGTGTTGTGTTTGCCTAAGTGTTTAATTTTCCTTGTGTTGTGTTGCCTAAGTTGTTTCTAAGGTTCCATTGTGTTGTGTTGCCTAAGGTAGTATCTAATGTTCCATTGTGTTGTGTTGCTAAGTTGTTCTAATGTTCCATTGTGTTGTGTTGCCTAAGTTGTTCTAATGTTCCATTGTGTTGTTTGCCTAAGTTGTACACTGAGACAGTTCCATTGTGGATCGTGTTTCCTGAGTTGTTCTTAGGTTCCATTGTGTTGTGTTGCCTAAGTTGTTCTAATGTTCCATTGTGTTGTGTTACCTAAGTTTTTCTAATGTACCATTGTGTTGTGATGGCCTAAGTTGTTCTATGTTCCATAGTGTTGTGTTGCCTAAGTTGTTCTAATGTTCATTGTGTTGTGTTTACCTAAGTTGTTCTTAATGTTCCATTGTTGTTGTGGTTACCTAAGTCGTTCTAATGTTCCTTTGTGTTGTGTTGCCTAAGTTGTTCTAATGTTCCCATTGTGTTGTGTTACCTAAGTTGTTCTAATGTTCATTGTGTAGTGTTGCCTAAAGTTGTTCTATGTTTCCATTGTGTGGTGTTGCTAAGAAGTTGTTCTTAATGTTCCATTGTGTTGTGTTCCTAAGTTGTTCTAATGTTCCATTGTGTGTGTTGCCTAAGTTGTTCTAATGTTTCCCATTGTGTTGTGTTTGCCTAAGTTGTTCTAATGTTCCATTGTGTTGTCGTTGCCTAAGTATGTTTCTAATGTTCCATTGTGTTGTGTTACTAAGTTGTTCTAATGTTCCATTTTGTTGTGTTACCTAAGTTGTTCCTAAGTTCCATTGTGTTGTGTTGCGCTAAGTTGTTCTAATGTATTCCATTGTGTTGTGTTTACCTAAGTTGTTCTAATGTTCCATTGTGTTGTGTTGCTAAGTTAGTTCTAATGTTCCATTGCGTTGTGTTGCTAAGTTGTTCTAATGTTCCATAGTGTTGTGTTACCTAAGTTGTTCTAATGTGCCATTGTGTTGTGTTGCCTAGTTGTTCTAATCGTTTCCATTGTGTTGTGTTGGCTAAGGTGTTATAATGTCCATTGTGTTGTGTACTAAGTTGTTCTAATGTTCCATGTGTTGTGTTGCATAAGTTGTTCTAATGTTCCACTGTGTTGTGTTATAAGTTGTTCTAATGTTCCAGTGTGTTGTGTGCCTAAGTTGTTCTATGTTCATTGTGTTGTGTTGCCTAAGTCTGTTTAATTGTTCCTCTGTGTTGTGTTACCTAAGGTTGTTCTAATGTTCCACTGTGTTGTGTACCTAAGTTGTTCTAATGTACCATTGTTGTTGTGTTGCCTAAGTTGTTCTAATGTTTCCACTGTGTTGTGTTACTAAGTTGTTCTAATGTTCCACTGTGTTGTGTTACCTAAGTTGTTCTAATGTTCCACTGTGTTGTGTTACCTAAGTTCTTCCTAATGTTCCATTTGTGTTGTGTTGCCTAAGTTGGTTCTATGTTCCATAGTGTTGTGTTACCTAAGTTGTTTAATGTTCCATAGTGTTGTGTACCTAAAGTTGTTCTAATGTTCCATTGTGTTGTGTTACCTTAGTTGTTCTAATGTTCCATTGTGTTGTGTTGCCTAAGTGTTCTAATGTTCCATTGTGTTGTGTTGCCTAGTTGGATCTAGTGTTCTCATTTTGTTGTGTTTCCTAGTTGTTCTAATGTTCCAGTGTGTTGTGTTACCTAAGTTGTTCTAAGTACCATTGGTTTGTGTTCCTAAGTTTTCTAATGTTCATTGTGTTGTGTTACTAAGTTGTTCTAATGTTCCATTGTGTTGTGTTGCCTACAGTTGTTCTAATGTTCAATTGTGTTGTGTTGCCTAAGTTGTTCTAATGTACCATTGTTTTGTGTTGCTAAGTTGTTCTAATGTCCACTGTGTTGTGTTACCTAAGTTGTTCTAATGTTCATTGTGTTGTGTTGCCCTAAGTTGTTAAATGTTCCATTTGTGTTGTGTTACCTAAGTTTTTCATGTTCCATTGTGTTGTGTTGCCTAAGTTGTTCTATGTTCCATTGTGTTGTGTTGCTTAAGTTTGTTCTATTGTTCCATTGTGTTGGGTTGCCTAAGTTGTTTAATGTTTCATTGTTGTTGTGTTACCTTAAGTTGTCTTAATGTTCCATTGTGTTGTGTTTGCCTAAGTTGTTTCTAATTGTTCCATTGTGTTGTGTTGCCTAAGTTGTTCTAATGTTCCTTGTGTCTGTGCTTAGTTAAGTTGTTCTATGTTCCATTTGTTTGGGGGGTTTGTGTTGCCTAAGTTGTTTAATGTTCCATTGTGTTGTGTTTTGCCTAAGTTGTTCTAATGTTCAATTGTGTGTGTTGCTAAGTCGTTCTAATGTTCCATTGTGTTTTGTTATCTAAGTTGTTCTAATGTTCCATTGTGTTGTGTTGCCTAAGGTGTTCTAATTTACAATTGAGTTGTGGTCTTTGGTTCCATGTGATCTTCTTCCTTGTATCTATTCCACCTTTAACCTACTTATTCCTATACCAGTGTCATCCTTATTTCGCATATCAGGTCATCTTATTTCGCATTTACCAGGTTATCCTTATTCGCATACCAGGTCATCCTAAGTTGTTCTAATGTCCTTTGTGTTGTGTTGCCTAGTTGTTCTAATGTTCCATTGTGTTGTGTTGACCTAAGTTGTTCTAATTTCCATTGTGTTGTGTTACCTAAGTTGTTCTAATGTACCATTGTATTGTGTACTAAGTTGTTCTAATGTTCCATTGTGTTGTGTTACCTAAGTTGTTCTAATGTTCCATTGTGTTGTGTTGCCTAAGTTGTTTTATAATGTTCATTTGTTGTGTTGCTAAGTTGTTCTAATGGTACCATTGTGTTGTGTTGCTAAGTTATTCTAATGTTCCTATGTGTTGTGTTACCTAAGTTGTTCTAATGTTCCATTTGTGTTGTGTGCCTAAGTTGTTCTAATGTTCCATTGTGTTGTGTTACCTAGTGGTCTAATGTTCATGTGTTGTGTTGCCTAAGTTGTTCTAATGTTCCATTGTGCGTTGTGTTGCCTGAGTTGTTTAAGTTCCATTGTGTTTGTTGACCTAAGTTGTTTAATGTTCCTTTGTGTTGTGTTACCTAAGTTGTTCTAATGTTCCTTGTGTTGTGTTGCCTAAGTTGTTCTAATGTTCCATTGTGTTGGGTTGCCTAAGTTGTTCTAATGTTCCATTGTGTTGTGTTAGTTAAGTTATAGTTCTAATGTTTCCATTGTGTTGTGTGCCTAAGTTGTTCTAATGTTCCATTGTGTTAGTGTGTTTGCCTAAGTTGTTCTAAGGTTCCATTGTGTTGTGTTGCCTAAGTTGTTTCTAATGTTCCATTGTGTTGTGTTACCTAAGTTGTTCTAATGTTCATTGTGTTGTGTTGCCTAGGTTGTTCTAATGTTCCATTGTTTGGTGTCTTTAGTTCCATGTGATCTACTTCCTGTATCCTATATCCACTTAACCTTATTTCCGTTATACCAGGTCAACCTTATATTCCATAACTAGTTCATCCTTATTTTGTATACCAGGTCATCCGTATTTCGCATTATTAGGTCATCTTATTTCGATACCAGGTTATCCTTATTTCGCATACCAGTCATCCTATTTCGCATTACCAGGTTATCCTTCATTTCGATATTCAGGTCATCCTTATTTCGCCTTACCAGGTCATCCTTATTTGATACCAGGTCCTCCTTATTTCGCATACCAGGTCACCCTTTTTCGCCCATACCAGGTCATTTGATTCGAATACCAGGTCACCCTTATTTCACATACCGGTCATTCTTATTTCGCATACAAAGTCATCCTTGTTTCGCATACCAGGTCACATTTATTTCGCATACCAGGCCACCCTTATTTCGCATACCAGGTCATTCTTATTTCGCATACCAGGTCATCCTTATTTCACATACCAGGTCACCCTTATTTCACATACCAGGTCATTCTTATTTCGCATACCAGGTCATCCTTATTTCGCATACCAGGTCACATTTATTTCGCATACCAGGTCATTCTTATTTCACATACCAGGTCACCCTTATTTCGCATACCAGGTCATCTTATTTCGCATACCAGGTCACCTTATTTCGCATACCAGGTCATTCTTATTTCGATACCAGGTCATCTTATTTCGCCTACCAGGTCATCCTTATTCGCCCCATACCAGGTCATCCTTATTTCGCATACCAGGTCATCCTTATTTCGCATACCAGGTCATCCTTATTTCGCATACCAGGTCATCCTTATTTCGCATACCAG
The DNA here is from genome assembly GCF_026875155.1 of Cherax quadricarinatus. Classification (NCBI taxonomy): domain Eukaryota; kingdom Metazoa; phylum Arthropoda; class Malacostraca; order Decapoda; family Parastacidae; genus Cherax; species Cherax quadricarinatus. The sequence goes on from NC_069408.1 coordinate 68,875,268, forward strand.
GTCACCCTTATTTCGCATTCAGGTCATCCTATTTCGCATACTAGGTTCATCCTATTTCGCATACCATGTTCATCCTTATTTCGCATACAGGTCACATCCTTATTTGCATACCAGGTCTCCTTATTTCGCATACCAGGTCATCCTTATTTCGCCATTACCATGTCATCCTTATTCGCATACCAGGTCATCCTTATTTCGCATACCAGGTTATCTTTTTTTTATTTTCCGCCGCTTCTTCCCCAACATAAGACTCAAGTCTCTCGAAGATTTTAGTTGAATTATAAACCACTACAAATTTAAGAATGTTTTAGGCACTAAAAAATAATAATAGTAAGCAGTTATTTATAAATGGAATTTTACTATTTTTAATTGCTATGAGCAGCACAATGTTCAGGTACGACGTAAACACCGTCTAAACATTCACGTTAAGTATTATTTAAATTATAATCATTAAGAAAAAAGAAATAACATTATGTTCCACACCGTTCAGGTATAATACATGATAACATTGTGTTCCACATCGTTCAGGTATAATACATGATAACATTGTGTTCCACATCGTTCAGGTATAATACATGATAACATTATGTTCCACACCGTTCAGGTATCTAATACATGATAAACCTTTTGTGTTCCAAACGTTCAGGTATAATACATGATAACATTATGTTCCACACCGTTCAGGTATTAAAACATGATACATTGTGTTCCACCCGTTCAGGTATAATACATGTTAACATTGTGATTCCACATTCGTTCAGTATAATACATGATAACATTATTTTCCACATCGTTCAGGTATAATACATGATAACATTTAAACATCGCAGTAAATTATAACACAACATTATTTTGATAATATTCGCTAACATTCAAACATCACAATACATGACAACATAATGTTGAATGTTAGTAAGACAGAGACGTACTGTCCTGTCTGCAGCAGCTCCACCAAAAAATATTTTGTTAATAGATCAATATCAACGGCTTCTAGTTTTTATTTTTATCCCAAAACACATTGTGTGTGTGTGTGTGTGTGTGTGTGTGTGTGTGTGTGTGTGTATAGTTTTGTTGGTGTATGCATGACGGTGAACCTGCAGGCTGCCTATGCGGAAATGCGCAAATGAGCGTAAAAACAAATGTGTGTAAGTAAGTTTATTTAAGTTCAGGTACTCGTAAATACAGTTACACAAATTATCATTCATAGTAACATATGTGTACATTGATGATAAATTAGACACATGTGCAACTCTTGGGTATCTTTATTGAGGAAACGTTTCGCCACACAGTGGCTTCATCAGTCCATACGTAGGAGAATCTTGAAGTCCAGGAGGAGAATGAGGTAATCAGTCCCTCAACCTTGAGTCGATGTGTTCAGTCCATCAATCTTGAATAGAATACGGCATATGAGCGGGAGAAGCAGGCTTATAAAACCGTATATGGAGGAGAGGTGCAGCAGTTCATATGTGGTGTCACATTTGTTCTAATGTGGAAGTAGGGTCGTTTGCCCAAGAATTAGGCAAGCGAAGAAATCTAAATGTATAAGATCCCAAGAAGTTGCAGTGCCTGAAGGTTTGTAGATGAAATGGTTCAGAGGAAACCGACATGTTGATAAAATTAGGGACACATGTGCACTCTTGTGGACTGATGAAAGCCACTGTGTGGCGAAAACGTTTCCTCAATAAGATACCCAAGAGTTGCACATGTGTCTAATTTCTCACATGTCCGGTTATTGAACCATTCATCTCAAACCTGTCATGACACTGCAACTTCTTGGGTCTTAACACTTAGGAAAATTCTTCGCTTGGCCTAATTCTTGGGCACGGAGCCTACTTCCTCATTGAAACAATGTGTGACACCACCTATGACTGCTGCCCTCTCCTACAATACGGTTATATACAGCTGCTTCTCCGCCTCTATGCCGTGTTTTATTCAAAAGGATTGATGGAGCTGAACACATCGACTACAAGGTTTGAGGGACTGATTACTTCATTCTCCTCCTGTTCTTCAAGATTCTCCTACGTATGGACTGATGAAGCCACTGTGTGGCGCAACGTTTCCTCAAAAAGATACCCAAGAGTTGCACCCATGTGTCTCATTTATCAACATGTCGGTTCTCTGAACCATTCATCTACGTATGTGTTACATTACCCAGGAATTACAACCCATAAGTCATACAACTGTAACTGTCATTGTGCACAAGCGCATATAATCCACTGCGCATCTTGTAAATACGTAAGAAAAATAACTAAATAAAAATGTGAAATTCGACACTTATTTACAGTTTTCGAGATGGTAGATATATTACAGTTTAAACCATGAAACACTCAGAAGTCACAACAAAACTATTCACAAACCACTTAAAATTATAATTAAGTAAAAAATATCTTATATTTATTGTTAAATTAAAGCGTATATAACATAAATTGAACTCCCAAAAATTTCATTGAGTGGCCAGACCTTGGTGGCGAACCCTGGACGGTAGCTTGGCTGCGTCTGGATGAACTTACGGTCTACACTGTCTTGGTAGGCCGTAATTACAAGGACGCAGATTCTGGGTGTCCCTCCTGGAATTCCACCCACCTGGACAGGCTCTACAGTAGAACCAGCTGCTAGATAAGACCTCGTTCTCATTGGCTATAAAATACTTGAGGGTCGGCTGAGCCAATTCGGGGATAAATAAACTGGTGAAGGCTGGACTGGAAAAGCTGCCTAAGGGAAGTGAGGGAAAGGGACAGGACATTCGGGGGCCTGACGGTGGATTCCTGGACACACGACAGACCTGGGAAAGCGGAGAAACCTTGGGGAAGTGGGGAGAGTGGGATATCTGAGGCGGGACAGATGGGACTCCTGGACACATTAACCGGGAAAGAAGGAGATATGGTTACAAAGGCTAGACCTTGGGAATGTGGGGAAGGGAGAATATATGGGCGGAGATATGGACTCCTGGACACAGGGACCTGGGAAAAGAAGGAGATACGGTTACAAAGGCTGACCTTGGGAAAGTGGGGAAGGAGAGAATATTTAGGGGACACAGATTGGACTCCTGGGACCACATGGACTTGGAAAGAAGGAGATACTGGTTACAAAGCAGACGCTTGGGAAAGTGGTGAAGGAGGAATAACCGTGGCGTGACAGATTGACTCTGGACACATGGACCTTTGACCAGTGTTCGCACGCTATTGGGCCCGGTGCGGACGTGCTATGCGCAGAAGCTCCTGATTGAGTTGCTTTTGCGCAGTGTTCAAGGTTGTACTTGCTTGTGATGACCTGTTTGCGCCGCTCTCTAGGAATTGAAGCAAGATGCCCTCCATCGAGCAAACTTTACAACAGCTTAAGGAAGGAATTGAGGTTGTCCCGAATTGGAAATTCGGGCGCGACTCAGACCGAGGAAAACAAAAAGATTCGGAGTAGTCCTCCTGTTTTGAGTCCCTCAGGTCAAGAAGGGAAATGGTCAGTGGCTGGACAGCAGGGGAAGGAACGTTGACGTCAAGAAGACGAATGGAAAGGTAGAAAAACGATGTGGAAAAGAAAGAGGACTGCCGTGGAAATGTTGTGGAAACCATCCAATACGTTCTCAGTGCTACCCGACGAATGTGAGTCGAATATGGGAACGGTCCGACGAAAGACATTAAGGAAGTGTGCGAATATTGTTGTTGTTGGGGAAAGCCAAGTTAGGTATATGGATAGGGCGTTCTGCTTGAAGGACAGGAGTAGGAGACAGAGTTTGCTTTCCTGGGGCTGGGATGGAGGATATTGTTAGCCGTCTGGATGACATCATGAGGGTAATGGGAGCAATCCTAATATCTGTCTCAGTGCTGGAGGCAACGATGTTGGCAGACGTAGGAGTGAAGACCTGATTAGCAGGTATAGGTCAGCAATAGAAATAATTAGAAGTAAGGGTGGGAACCCTCTCATATGTGGTATTTTGCCAAGGAGGGGAGTTGGAAATGAATGGTTGTCCAGGGCAATTGGTGTCAATTGCTGGCTGGACAAATACTGTAAGGAAAATGCGGTAACATTCATTGACAACTGGGACCTCTTCTATGGCAGAAATGACATGTATGCTAGGGATGGGGTTCACTTATCTACGGGTGGGGTGGGAGCACTGGCAACTGCAGTGGAGGGAGCAGTTAGGACTTTTAAACTAGGAATAGTTAGTGGTATGGGTTTTGGCAGGAAAACAGTGAAGTCCCAGTGTAGTAATATTACGAGTTCTAGGAGAACTAGTAATATAAGAACGAGATAGATATTGAAAGCCAGGGACCTTGGGTGATAAGGACAGTAATAGGTTTAGTAGAAAAATAGAAATGAGCAGGAAGGGTAAGAGAAAGGAGAGTCTTTCAATGTTTATTATGCAAAATTGCCGTAGTGTAGGAATAAGATGGACGAGTTGAGATTAGTTGCTAGTGTAGGTAACATTGATGTATTTGCCTTAACTGAGACGTGGTTTAATTAAAAAAGTCGGGACATGCCTGCGGAATGTCATATTCAGGGTTTTAAATTGTTCCAAGAAGATAGAAGTATTGGGAGGGGGGGTGGGGCGGCATTGTATGTCCGAGATCGCTTGAACTGTTGCATAAAAACGGGTATTAAGTCTGAAGTAACACATACAGAGTCTGTTTGGATAGAATTTTCAGAGGGGCATGAAAAAACTGATTTTAGGAGTGATTATACCGTCCCCAAACTTAGATAGGGACCAAGGGAAACTACTATGGGAGGAAATTGTTAAGGCCACAAGGCACGATAATGTAGTAATTCTAGGAGACTTTAACTTTAGTCATGTTGATTGGAATTTCTTGATGGGAATTTAGAATCATACGACTTCTTAGAAGTATTTCAGGATTGTTTTTTGAAGCAGTTTGTGACAGAACCTACAAGGGGAAATAATCTGCTTGACTTAGTTATGGCAAACAATGAATCCCTTGTTAATAATTTAGAAATTTCAGAGGAACTGGGTGCTAGCGACACAAATCAATTACATTTAGCATTGAATGGAAGTACGATAGTAGCGATAACTCAGTAACAGTCCCAGATTTTCGCTTAGCAGATTACGATGGGCTTAGAGAACACTTATAATCTGTTGACTGGGGGTAACGAAGAGAGCTATCAATATGACAGTTTTCTGACACTATACATGCTGCTCAAAGAGCGTTTATCCCATATAAAGAAATTAGATCAAATAGAAATGACCCAAAATGGATGAATAATAGGCTCAAATATCTACTAGGGCATAAGAAAGGAATTTATAGGCGTATCAAAAGAGGTGAGGGTCATCTTATGAATCAGTATATTGACATTAAGAGGGACATTAAAAAGGGGATAAGAAAAGCTAAAAGGAACTATGAAATTAAAGTTGCTAGGGATTCTAAAACTAACCCAAAAAGTTTTTTCCAGGTTATAGAACAAAAGTCAGAGATAAGATAGGTCCCCTTAAAAATAAACTATGGGCACCTTACTGACAAAGAGAATGAAATGTGCTTGATTTTAAATAATATTTTCTCTCAGTTTTTACACAGGAAGACACTAACAATATTCCAGTAATTAATTTTTACAGTGGGCTAGAAGAAGATAAATTATGTAACATCACAGTCACTAGTGAGATGGTTGTGAAGCAGATAGACAGACTGAAGCAAAATAAGTCACGGGTCCTGATGAGGTTTTTTTCAAGGGTTCTAAAGGAATGCAAAATGGAACTCTGTGAACCATTAACTAATATTTTTAATTTATCTCTTCAAACAGGTGTAGTGTCTGACATGTGGAAGATGGCTAATGTAATTCCTATTTTTTAAAAACGGGACAAGTCGTTACCGTCAAATTACCGCCAATAAGCCTGACCTCAATTGTAGGCAAATTACTAGAGTCAATTATAGCTGAGATTATAAGAAGCCATCTCGATAAGCATAGCTTGATTAATGATACTCAGCATGGATTCACAAGAGGCCGGTCTTGTCTAACTAATTTATTAACTTTCTTCAGTAAAGCTTTTGAGGCTGTTGACCACAATAAAGAATTTGATATTATTTACTTAGATTTTAGTAAGGCTTTTGATAGAGTTCCGCACCATAGACTGTTAAGAAAGTGGCAGCTCATGGCATTGGGGGAAAAGTGCTCTCGTTGATCGAGTCATGGCTCACTGACAGGAAGCAGAGAGTGTCCATAAATGGGGTTAATCCGAGTGGGGATCTGTAACAAGTGGCGTTCCACAGGGATCAGTCTTGGGCCCGTTGTTGTTTATAATATATATCAATGATCTTGATGAGGGAATTATAGTGATATGAGCAAATTCGCGATGATAGAAAGATAGGTAGGATAATTGATTCAAAACGTAGATGTTATGGAACTTCAGGAGGATTTAAACAAACTCTATTCTTGGTCAGAAAAGTGGCAGATGCAGTTCAATGTAGATAAATGCAAGGTTCTGAAGCTTGGGAGTGGCCCCATAACCTAGTACTTATAAGTTAAATGATGTTAGAACTTAGCCATACAGATTGCGAAAAGGACTTGGGGGTTATGGTGAGCAGCAACCTTAAACCAAGACAGCAATACTAAGCGTACGTAATAAGGGAAATAGATCTGGGATTTATATCAGAAGTGTAAGCAACAGAAGTCCAGAGGTCATACTGCAGCTTTATACATCATTAGTAAGGCCTCACTAGATTATGCAGCTCAGTTCTGGTCTCCGTATTACAAAATGGACATAAATTCGTTAGAAAACATTCAGCGTAGGATGACTAAATTAATACATAGCATTAGAAATCTTCCTTATGAAGAAAGATTGAAGACTCTTAAGTTACATTCACTTGTTAGACGAAGAATGAGGGAGACCTGATCGAAGTGTATAAGTGGAAGATAGGTATTAATAAAGGGGATATTAATAAGGTCTTGAGGATGTCTCTCCAAGAGAGAACCCGCAGTAATGGATTTAAATTAGATAGTTTAGATTTAGAAAGGACATAGGAAAGTATTGGTTTGGAAATAGGGTAGTTGATGAGTGGAACAGTCTACCTAGTTGGGTTATTGAGGCTGGGACTTTGGGTAGTTTCAAATCTAGGTTGGATAAGTACATGAGTGGGAGGGGTTGGATTTGAGTGGGACTTGCACATCAGAGCTTATTTCTTGGGTGGCATTGAAAATTGGGTTGGGCAAATGTTTTGTTAGTGGGATAAATTGTAAAGGACCTGCCTAGTATGGGCCAGCAGGCCTCCTACAGTGTTCCTCCTTTCTTATGTTCTTATGTTCTTGAAAGAAGGAGATACTGGTTACAAAGGCAGACCTTGGGAAAGTGAGGAAGGGAGAATATCTGAGGGAACACAGATTGACTCCTGGACATATGGACCTGGGAAAGAAGGAGATACTGGTTGCTAAGGCAGACCTTGGGAAAGTGGGGAAGGGAGAACATCTGAGGCGGACAGATGGACTCCTTGACATGTGGACCTGGGAAAGAAGGAGATACTGGTTACAAAGGCAGACCTTGGGAAAGTGGGGAAGGGAGAAC
>NC_069408.1:68883265-68900516 GCF_026875155.1 Cherax quadricarinatus
TATGGGCCCCAAACGGGCCTCTGCGGGTTTTTTCCCCTTTCTTAGTTCTTATGTTCTTATGTTTTTTATGTTCAATCCTATTATAAAAACAAAAGAACATAAGAAAGGAGGAACACGCGCGGGCCGTTGGCCCATACTAGGAAAGTCTTACAATTCATCCCACTAACAAACATTTAAACCTACCCAATTTTCAATGCTACCCAAGAAATAAGCTCTGATGTGCAAGTCCCACTCAAATCCAACCCATCCCACTCATGTACTTATCCAACCTAAATTTGAACTACCCAAAGTCCTAGCCTCAATAACCCAACTAGGTAGACTGTTCCACTCATCAACTACCCTATTTCCAAACCAATACTTTCCTATGTCCTTCTAAATCTAAACTTATCTAATTTAAATCCATTACTGCGGGTTCTCTCTTGGAGAGATATCCTAAAGACCTTGTTAATATCCCCTTTATTAATACCTATCTTCCACTTATACACTTCGATCAGGTCTCCCTCATTTATCGTCTAACAAGTGAATGTAACTTAAGAGTCTTCAATCTTTCTTCATAAGGAAGATTTCTAATGCTATGTATTAATTTAGTCATCCTACACTGAATGTTTTCTAACGAATTTATGTCCATTCTGTAATATGGAGACCAGAATTGAGCTGCATAATCTAGGTGAGGCCTTACTAATGATGTATAAAGCTGCAGTATGACCTCTGGACTTCTGTTGCTTACACTTCTTGATATAAATCCCATTAATCTATTTACCTTATTACGTACGCTTAGGCATTGCTGTCTTGGTTTAAGGTTGCTGCTTACCATAACCCCCAAGTCCTTTTCGCAATCTGTATGGTTAAGTTCTACATTATTTAACTTATAAGTGCTAGGGTTATGGACACTTCCGAGCTTCAGAACCTTGCATTTATCTACATTGAACTGCATCTGCCACTTTTCTGACCAAGAGTAGAGTTTGCCTAAATCCTCCTGAAGTTCCCTAAAAATCCTCCTGAAGTTCCCTAAAAATCCTCCACACACACACACACACACACACACACACACACACACACACACACACACACACACACACACACACACACACACACACACACACACACACACACACACACACACACACACACTATAAATGTTTTGGGATAAAAATAAAAACTAGAAGCCGCTGATATTTGATCTATTAACAAAAATGTTTTTGGTGGTGGCTGGCGCAGACTGATCAGTACGTCTCTGTCTTACTAACATTCAACATTATGTTGTCATCTATTGTGATGTTTGAATGTTAGCGAATATTATCAAAATAATGTTGTGTTGTAATTTACTGCGATGTTTAAATGTTATCATGTATTATACCTGAACGATGTGGAACACAATGTTATCATGTATTATACCTGAACGATGTGGAACACAATGTTATCATGTATTATACCTGAACGATGTGGAACACAATGTTATTATGTATTATACCTGAACGATGTGGAACACAATGTTTATCATGTATTATAACCTGAACGATGTGGAACACAATTTACTTATGTATTACTACCTGACCATTGTGGAACAACAATTTTAACATGTATTAATACGCTGATCGATGTAGAACACAATGATTATCTATGTATTATACCTGAAACGATGTGGAACACAAGTATTAATGTATTTTACCTGAAGCGATGTGGAACACAATGTATAGAGTAATTATACCTGAACGAATGTGGAACACAATGTTTAATCATGTATTGACCTTAACCTATGTGAACACAATGTTCTCGGTATTATACCTGAACGATGTGGAACACAATGTTATCATGTATTTTTAACCTGAACGATTGGAAACAATTTTTATATGTATTATACCTGAACGATGTTACACAATTTATCTGATGTATTATACCTGAACGATGTGGATACACAAATTTATCATGTATTAATACCTAATCGTGTGGAACACAAACTGTTATTTATGTATTATACCTTGAACGAGTGAACAACAATGTTTATCATGTATTATTACCTGGAATCGAATGTGGAACACAATGTTATCATGTATTATACCTGAAACGATGTGGAACATCAATGTTATCGAAGTATTATGACCTAAATCGATGTGTAAACACAAGTGATATTTCTTTTCCTTAATATTATAAATTAAAATAATACAGTAATGTTAATGTTAGAGACTGTTGTTATACTCGTAACCTGAACCTTGTGCTGCTCATGAGCAATTAAAACTATAAATATATCCAATTTAGAAATAACTGCTAACGTATTATTAATTATTTAGTGACGTAATAACATTCTTAAAATTTGTAGATGTTTTATAAGTCATCTCTAAAAAAAATCCGTCGAGAACTTGATCTCCTATGTTGGGTGGAAAAGCGGGAAAAATAACAAAAAAAGGAATAAACACTGGTTATGTGAAATAAGGAAGACCTGGTATATAATATTAAAACAAAATAAGGATTACCTGGTATATCAAAATAAAGATGCACCATGTAAAGTGCACAATAAGGATGACTCTGGTATAGAGAAGTCAATAAGGAAGACAGTATAGGGCTTATAAGGTTGAACCTGTATAAAAACAAAATAAGATGGGACCTGGAATATCAACATAAGATAGACCCTGGTATTCATAACAAGAAAAAAGGAAGAGACTTAGTATGGATATAAGGTTGACCTGGTATATGGCAAAATTTAAGGATACCTGGTATACAAAATAAGGATGAACTGAGTATAGGGGATAATAATTAGGTTGACGTTAGCTGGTATACAGCAAAATAAGGATGATCCTGGTATTAGCAGAAAGATGGATGACCTGGATAGCAAAATAAGGATGAACTAGTATGGGATATTAAAGGTTGACCTTGTAAATCAAAATAAGGGATGAAACCTGGTTATATACAAATATAAGGATGAACTAGTATGAGGATAAAAGGTTGACCTACTGGTATAGGACATAAGGTTTAGTAAAAAAAACAAAGAAGTTTAATAGACTACAAGGAAGTGTAGAACACGGTATGGAACTAAAGAACACAACACAATGAAGGCATTAGAACAACTTTAGGCATAACACACACAATGGAACATTAGAAACAACTTAGCCCCCCCCCAATACCACACAATGGAAACCTTAGAACAACTAGGCAACTACAACACAATGGGAACATTAGAACAACTTAGGCAACTTCCAACACAATGAACACTAAACAACACTTAGGCAACACAACTCCATGAACATTAGAACAACTTATTCAACATAACACAATGGAACTTTAGAACAACTTAGGCAACACAGCACAATGGAACATTAGAACAACTTAGGCAACACAACACATGGAACAATTAAGAACAAACTCAGGCAACACAACACAGGATTGATGTGAACATTAGAACAAGCTTAGGCAAATAACACAATGAACAATTAGAACAAGCTATAGAGCAACACCCACAATGGAACATTAGAACAACTGTAGGCAACACCAACACATATGGAACATTAGAACAACTCAGGCACACATACACAATGGAACATTTAGAACAATCTCAGGCAAGCACAACACAATGGAACTTTTGAACAACTCAGGCAACACAACAACAATGGAACATTAGACAACTTCGGCAACACAAGAACTACAGCTGACTCACACAATTCCTCATCGAAGCTGTAAATCAGCGTAATTTATTCTCGTGGTATTTACAATGTCATTAACTATCCATTACTATGAAATCACCTTATTTATTCCCAAAATGTCAACTCATCTTCAACCACCCATCGTCACAACTCATCGTCAACAACCCATCATCCACAACTCATCTTCTGAACCACCAGTTCTCCTACAACGTCATCTTTCAACGAACCATTCTCCACAGCACGATGCTTGAACCACCCATCTCCACAACTCATCTTACAAACCACCTATCTTCTACAACTCGCCTTCACTCTCCCATCACCACAGCTCATCTTAAACCACCTAATCTTCACAACTCATCTTGCAACCACCTATCTTAACAACTCGTCTTCATCAACCATCTCGCAACAAACCCCCCTGTTTTCCCGCCCACAATCTCGTGAACCACCCATCTTCACAACTCATCTTCATCCGACGCCATCCTCCACAACTCATCTTCAACATCCCATCTCCACAACTCAATCTTGAAACCACCCATCTCCACAACTCATCTTCAACCATCTCTTACCACATCACACTACAAACATCCATACCGTCAACTGCGTCGGGGCCATCAATCTATCCAACTTATCATCAATAACTAACACCTCGCCATCAGCCATTCATAACATACAACTCCACCATCAATAACCACAACTCACCATCAACCATCCTTAATCTCGAACTTACCATCAACTCAGTTTATAAAGCATTACCATCACCACAACTCACCATCATCATTGTCCATCACAACTCAACCCAACATTCACCACCACACTCACTACTAACATTCACATTATGTGAAACACGACTCACGTGTGTCAATACAGAGTTGAACAACATTTAGCGTTAATGTGATAAATGTTCAATGATGTTTATATCCAGATCAAAAGTGTTCATGTACATGTTTTTTTTGTGAATCAACATGTTCATTTTGTTCAGTGTTCTAGCCCATTATCAGACGGTGGTTCAGTACTTTCTTACAACATCGCCCATTGTTTGTGAATATTAAAGGCAAAAAATTTTCCAACCAGCTTTCAATTTCTTAAGAAAAACCTATAAGAATTTGGGGGTGTAGGGGTTTCTGGCTTTTGATGAAATCTTTCTCTGAATCTAGTAACTGCTGGCTTAACACATACAGTGTTAAAATCCATGTTAAGGCCAGTGTTAAGACATGTGTTAATACCAGTGATAAGCCAGTGTTAAGACATGTCTTAAGACAGCTGTTAAGACAGTGTTAAGTAACAGTGATAAGACAGTGTGTAAGAAATGTATAAGGACCGGTTAAACAGTTTTAAACCATGTTATCAGAGACCGTGTTTAAACCATAAGTTGACAAGCCAGTGGTTAAGACAGTGTTAAGGCAAGTGTAAACCCTGTTTAAGACAGTGTAAGAGACAGAGTTAAGACATGTTGGGACTTTGTAATGGTCAAATTTGGACTGAAACGTTCGTGTGGTGTTGTGTGTGGTGGAGGGTGGTGTGTGGTGAGGTGGGGTGTGTGGCGTGGTGAGTGGTGTGGTGGGGGTGTGGTGGTTGGTTGGGTGGTGTCGGTGAGCGGTGAGGTGGCGTGTGTGGGGGTGGAGGAGTTTGGTGGGGCGGTGGCGGAGTGGTGGAGGTGGTGTTGGTGGAGTGGTGGAGGTTGGTGGTGGTGCGTGTGGTGGTGTTGGTGGTGGTGGGGTGGTGGTGGTGGGTGGTGGCGGTGGCGTGGCGGTGCGGTGTGGTGGTGGTTGCGGTGGCGGGTGGTGGTGGTGGGGTGGTGGAGGAGGCGTGGCGTGCGTGGTGTGTGAGGTGGTGGTGGTGGGTGGCGGTGGCGGTGGCGGTGTGTGCGGTGGCGGTTGTGGTGGTGAGTGGTGGTGGACGTGGGCGGGCGTGGCGGTGGCGGTGGCGGTGGCGGTGTGGTGTGTGTGGTGGTGGCGGTGGCGTGGCGTGCGTTGGCGGTGGCGTGGCGGTGGTGGTGAGGGGTGCGTGTGTGTGCGGATGGCGGTGGTGGTGGAGGTGGTGGTGGTGGTGGAGTGGTGGTGGTGGTGGTGGATGGTGAGCTTCCTCTCTCATATGTTCGAGTTATTTGTGGTATTGTTGCCATCACGGTATTGTGACTTTTAGTTATTTATATTTCCTACATTTTTAATCATGGTCGCTAAATATTATTCTACATGTTACAAGTCATGGGTCCCTCATAACTTCCTTGTATGGTTACGTCATGGATCCCTCATAACTCTTTGTATGGTTACTCATGGGTCCTGTCATAACTTAACTTGTATGGTTTACTCATGGTCCTCTCCCAACTTCCTTGTATGGTTACTCCCACTCAAGGTCCCTCATAACTTCCTTGTATGGTTACTACTCATAGGTCCCTCATAACTTCCTTGTATGGTTACTCATAGGTCCCTCATAACTTCCTTATATGGTTACTCAAAGGTCCCTCATAACTTCCTGTATGGTTACTCGATAGGTCCCTCATAGAGCTTCTATATGGGATCTCATTGGGTCCCTCTTCTTCCTTGTGTTGTTTACTCATAGGTCCCTCATAACTTCCTTGTGTGGTTACTCATAGGTCCCTCATAACTTCCTTGTATGGTTACTCATAGGTCCCTCATAACTTCCTTTATGGTTACTCATAGGTCCCTCATAACTTCCTTATATGGTTACTCATAGGTCCCTCATAACTTCCTTATATGGTTACTCATAGGTCCCTCATAACTTCCTTGTATGGTTACTCATTGGTCCCTCATAACTTCCTTGTGTTGTTACTCATAGGTCCCTCATAACTTCCTTGTATGGTTACTCATAGGTCCCTCATAACTTCCTTGTATGGTTACTCATAGGTCCCTCATAACTTCCTTGTGTTTACTCATAAGTCCCTCATAACTTCCTTATATGGTTACTCATAGGTCCCTCATAACTTCCTTTATGGTTACTCATGGGTCCCTCATAACTTCCTTTATGGTTACTCATAGGTCCCTCATAACTTCCTTGTATGGTTACTCATAGGTCCCTCATAACTTCCTTGTATGGTTACTCATAGGTCCCTCATAACTTCCTTATATGGTTACTCATAGGTCCCTCATAACTTCCTTGTGTGGTTACTCATAGGTCCCTCATAACTTCCTTGTATGGTTACTCATAGGTCCCTCATAACTTCCTTGTATGGTTACTCATAAGTCCCTCACATATTTCTTGCAACATGGAATGCAAGAAATATGTAGTGTTGTTATTATGTTCAGTTTAAACCTACATTTCATTACAGCTTCCCTCAGCAGAGTAGCTAAAAAAATATCTTGGATGAGGTTCATAGTGTTAATTTATGGTCTGCTACATCTACTCAAGCTGTGGTCACCTTGTATTTGTTTTCTAAGACATATGTGACTTACAGGGAAAGGATTCTAGCCTGGAAAGGAAACACCAGAAAAAATGACAATGATTATAAACACAAAGAAAAGCACAGATATGTGAACACATGTCTTAACATGAACATTGTTACAGAAAGAATAAACAAGCAATTTATTAACTCTCCATCACCAATATTAGCCATCAACCAGCTATAATTTCAACTAATCAACCATCCCTCACTATAACTCACCTACAAATATGCAACACCACAACACATTATCAACTATTCATAACATCTTACACACCCATCATATTTCAACTCCATCGGACTATCACGACCACAACTCACAATTAACAATTAAATCACTTCAATTTTCCGTCAACCATCTACACAACAACTATCAATCATCCCTTAACTAAAATGTCCTTCCACCATCACCATTACAATTAACTTTCAACCTTCAATTTCCGGTTCATCCACAAACTCTCACAATATCTGTCCATCAGTGCGTCGCCTTAACTTTATCAACCGTCGACACTTTTTCCCGTAGCTTTCACGGTCAAATATGCCGTGTGAGACAAGAATCGTTTTTGGTGATTTGGGAGGAAATATTCACTTAAGTCTGGTACATGTTGTTTTAGAGAATTTATCATTGTCCATGACTTCTCTGAGTCCGATTGATCAATTTAAATGCATTGTACAGAAGAAAAATATAATTCGTGCTTTGTTTTTTTATTTGTGTTACTGTTTTTGCGAGAGCTGGTGTTGTTTATTGATCGGGAAGATATATGAAATATATGTTGATGAATAGAAGAAATCAGATTCGAAAGAAGAAGAGGATCAAGATCTCTTGCACCGGCGAGAGAACTCCCTCAAAGTTACTGTAGCTAATTGTGAGGACGATCTCTGCTGTTCTCACTCTCATCCAGGTCGGGGGGGGGGGGGGGGGAGTTTTTTAGATTACACTCTGTTCATTCCTTTTTGCTGTTTTTTTAAAATAACACAACTCTCGAGAGGTTTGGGGGTAGTAAAGGTACTAGATAAAGTTTGTCATTCTAATAACTGCTAAACAGTAAAGAAAAATCCTAAGTCTCAAACATCTCTCAGCTAATACGGATTCCAAATTTAATAATCGTTCAAATGTAAAAAAATTATCTTAAAATGTTTTAGTATGTTTTAATAAACTGAATAAACCGGGTCGAGCCCAAACACTTTCCCTTATTAGTCATTATTATCTGCGGACCACTGTCAGCCTCAGAGTTAACTCTGAGTTACAAGGGGGGGGGGGGGGGGGGGGGGGGGAAAAGGGGGGGGGGGGGGGGGGGGGGGGGGGGGGGGGGGGGGGGGAAATAAATAAGGGGGGGGGGGGGGGGGGGGGAAAAAAAAAAAGGTGGGGGGGGGGGTGGGGGAAAAGGGGTATGGGGGGGGGGGGGGGGGGGGGGGGGGGGGGGGGGGGGGGGGGGGGGGGGGGGGGATATTTTTATAATCCTTGCCCTTGGAGCCAGGGTTTCGTCTTTAATGGTCTACCAATCCACTTACTGTTTTTTTGATGCTTTCATCGGGTTCATGTGACCCAGGAGTCCATCATCTGTGGCCCATCAGATGTTTCACTCCCCTACTTTCCCAGGTCTGCTCAGCAACCAGTATCTTCTTCTTTCCCAGGTCCATGTGTCCAGGAGTCAATCTGTGTCCCCTCAATATTCCTCCCTTCCGCACTTCCCAGGGTCTGCCTATGCAACCAGTATCTTCTTACCCAGGCCAGTGTCCATCTGTCCGCCTCAGATATCCCCCCTTCCCCACTTCCTCTAGTTTTTCATGCTTTTCCCCAGGTTCATGTGTCCAGGAATCATCCGGGGCCCCCGATGTCTCCCCTCCTCACTTCCCTTAGGATATCTTCCAGCCCAGCCCTCCCCAGTATTATCCCGAAGTCAGCTCACCACCCTCCGTATCTAGCCAATAATTGAAACGAGGCCCTTGTTTTAGCTGGTCAACGGTAGAGACTGTCCACGTGAGTGGAATTACAGGAGGGACACGCAGAAACTGCGTCCTGTAATTTACATCATCCAATCAGGCCTAGACCGTAAGTCACTAGACGCAGCCAAGGCTACCGTCCAGTTCGGCCACCAAGGCCTGGCCACACAATGAAATTTTGGAGTTCTATTTATATTATACAATTTTTTTCTACATTAAATGTAAGATTTTTTAACTTAATTAGGCATTTTAAGTGTGTTTGTGAATGTTTTTTGTATATGTTTATAAGTGCTCATTTGTTGTTTAGTCTGTTTGTCCACCTCCACGAGACCTGTAACAAGTTTGAACTTCTTATTTCATTTGGTTATTTATCCTCTAAATGTGCAACGCGCAGTGAGTTACAAGCGCCGCGCACAATGGAAATATATCATTTCGTCTTGATGGTTTTTTAGTTATCCTGGGTATTTAACACAATGTTACTGTGTATGAACATTTGAGTAACTATTGATGTATATTTGTAACCTAAATAAACTTACACACATTCTTATTTTAAGCTCTTTGTACATTTGTGCAACAGCAGCACTGCGTGGTCACCATCATTCATACACACACAAAACAACGCACGCGCGCACACATCACACACACATAAACACACACACACACACACATACACACACACACACACACACACACACATAACACACACACACACACACACACGCACACACACACACACACACACACACAAACACACACCCACACACACACACACACGCACACACACATACACACACACACACACACATACACACACACTACACACACACACACACACACACACACATATGCACACACACACACACACACACACACATACACACACACACACACACATACACACACACACACATACACACACACACACACACACACACACACACACACACACACACACACACAACATACACACACACATACACACACATACACACACACACAGGAAGGCACTACAATGGATCAGGGAATACTTGTCAGAAGACAGCAGCGAGTCATGGTACGTGGCGAGGTGTCAGAGTGGGCACCTGTGACCAGCGGGGCCCGCAGGGTCAGTCCTAGGACCAGTGCTGTTTCTGGTATTTGTGAACGACATGACGGAAGGAATAGACTCTGAGGTGTCCCTGTTTGCAGATGACGTGAAGTTGATGAGAAGAATTCACTCGATCGAAGACCAGGCAGAACTACAAAGGGATCTGGACAGGCTGCAGACCTGGTCCAGCAATTGGCTCCTGGAGTTCAATCCCACCAAGTGCAAAGTCATGAAGATTGGGGAAGGGCAAAGAAGACCGCAGACGGAGTACAGTCTAGGGGGCCAGAGACTACAAACCTCACACAAGGAAAAAGATCTTGGGGTGAGTATAACACCAGGCACATCTCCTGAAGCGCATATCAACCAAATAACTGCTGCAGCATATGAGCGCCTGGCAAACCTCAGAACAGCATTCCGACATCTTAATAAGGAATCGTTCACGACCCTGTACACCGTGTACGTTAGGCCCATATTGAGTTATGCGGCAACGCAGTTTCGAACCCACACTCTAGCAAGCACGTGAAGAAACTAGAGAAAGCGTGCAAAGGTTTTTGCAACAAGAACTATCCCCAGAGGCTACAGGTATGTCCTACGAGGAAGAGGTTAATAATGGGAAAGCACCTACGACACGGAGGACAGGAGAGATAGGGGGACACGATAACGAACATACAAAATACTGAGAGAATGAACAAGGTGGACCAAAGACAGGATGTATCCAGAGATTAGACACAGTAACAAGGGACACAGTTGGATGAGCTGAAGACACAGATGAATCACAGGGATGTTAGGAAGTATATTCTTTCAGCCACAGAGTATCAGTAAGAGGAATAGTTTTGGGAAGCAGATGTAGTGGAGGCAGGAGCCATACATAGCTTTAATGCAGAGTAGATATAGCTCACGGCTCAGGGAGAGTGACCTAGTAGCGAATCAGTGAAGAGAGCGGGGTCAGGAGCTCGGAACTCGACCCCCGCAAACCTCAACTAGGTGAGTAAAACTAGTAGTACCCACACACACATACACACACATACACACACACCACACACACACAAACACATCACACACATACACACACAACACACACCATAACACACACCCACACAATACAACACAACACACACACACACATCACATACACACACCCACACACATACACACGACACATGCACACACACATCACACACACACACACACACACACACACACACATACACACACACACATACACAAACACACACACACCCACACCCACAACACACACACAACACACACACCCATCACACCATACACACACACACACACACACACACACACACACACACACCACACATACACACACACACATACACACACACACACACACACACACACACACACATCACATATTCACACACACACACACACACACACACACACACACACACACACACACACACACCGTTCATATATGCCCGTATCTCCCTCATGGTTTGTTAAAATTATGTTTTGTTTTTCTCAAAGTAAAATGGAAAAGTTGAGGCAGAAATGAGACTTGCTCAATGTTCGAGAAAATCAGGAAACTTTATATATAGTTCTATATTCTGATGGAGACTATTATTATGCTGTCATATTAGTTATGCTGTCATGGTCTGTCGTGTCGTCATATATTATACAATTATTGTTGCTTTGTAATTTACTGCGATATATCATTGTTAACATAAATATACCTTTATGCGCTGCACACAATGATATTTCTTTATTCTTAATGTTTATACCATAACAAATACTAATGTTAATGTTTATAGGTGAATTAAACGGGTATGTGAACATCGGGCAGGATCATAACAATAAAAGTAGAAACTTCTGTTTGTGAGTAACTGCTAACTTAAAATATATCAGTTCTAGGAAAACTTTCTTAAAAGATGCAGTTGATATAATATTAATCAAAGAAAGTATGGGATATAATGATATAAGGATGATCTGTATGGGATATAAAGGATGATCTGGTATGAATATATGAATTGATCTGGTATGTGATATAAGCGCGATACGAATCCTGTATGAGATATAAGGCTGCACTGGTATGGGAATATAAGGATATCTAGGTATGGGTTATAAGGATGTGATCTGTATGAGATATAAGGATGATCTGGAATGAGATATAAGGATTGATCTGGTAGGGATATAGGATGATCTGGTATGAGATATAAGGATGATCTGGTATGGGATATAAGGATGATCCATAACAACAACTCACTATCATCCATCCATATCCACAACCACAACTTACCATCAAGTCGACACACTGTAAACTATCCATCACCAGAACTCGCTATCATAGATCGCCCCAACCTTCCCACCACAACTCACAAAAACAACAACTATCCACATTATATCCAACAGGACTCACATTATTATTTTTTATTATCACACCGGCCGATTCCCACCAAGGCAGGGTGGCCCGAAAAAGAAAAACTTTCACCATCATTCACTCCATCACTGTCTTGCCAGAAGGGGGGTCTTTACACTACAGTTTTTTAAACTGCCACATTAACAACCCCTCCTTCAGAGGGCAGGCACTGTACTTTCCCAATCTCCAGGACCAAGTCCGCCACTGCCGGTTTCCTGAATCCCCTTCATAAAATGTTACTGCCATCACTCCAACAGCACGTCAGTATTAAAAACCATTGTCCCTCCATTCACCTCCTATCAAACACGCTCACGCATGCCTGCTGGAAGCCAACCCCTCGCACACAAAACCTCCTTTACCACCCCCTCCCTCCATCCCTTCCTAGGGCACGACTCCCTACCCCGCCTTCCTTCACTACAGACTGATACATCTTGAAGTCGATTCTGTTTCGCCTCCATTTCTCTCACATGTCCCGAACCACCTCAACAACCCTTTCCTCACCCTCTGACTACAGTTTTGGTAATTCCGCACCTCCTCCTAACTTACACAAACTATACATTCTCTGCATTATTATTCACACCACACATTGCCCTCAGACATGACATCTCCACTGCTCCAGCCTTCTCCTCGCTGCAACATTCATCACCCACCTTCACACCACATATAAGAGCGTTGGTAAAACTATACTCTCATACATTCCACTCTTTGCCTCCCAGGACAAAAGTTTCTTGTCTCCACAGACAGACGCCTAATGGCACCACTCACTCTTTTTCCCTCATCAATTCTAAGATTCACCTCATCTTTCATAGACCCATCCGCTGACACGTCCACTTCCCAAATAATCTGAATACGTTCAGCGCTCCTCCAACTCTCCTCCCTCAATCTGATATTCAAACTTTCATCACCTAAACTTTTTGTTATCCTCATACCTTATACTCTTTTTCCTGTATTCCCCATTAATTTTTCTTCGTTGTGCACAACCCTACCAAATTCATCACCAATACTCTGACACACAATATGTCAATAAAAGGATGATAAACATTTATGTTTTAATTGTGGATGTTCAATTGAATTTGTATTCAAGATCACAGTGTTCTGTTGCTAAAGCAAACATTCCATTCAAATTTCTCTGAACCACTTCAACGTGCGCAGTAAGTGTTCTGTTTCAGATCTACATTGTATGTGAATATAAAGTCAAGAAAATTTTTCCAACCAGCTTGAATTTCCTAACGTGTGTTGCTAATAAGTACCTCATAACCTACTATGAGGTGCCCATATGCTATGGCAGACAGGCATGACAGATGCAGGCAATTACCCATTAAGTGAGAGTCTTCTTTACCTCAACTCTCCAGAACTGAAAAAAGGATTGAAATGAAGTTAGACGCTCGTTAATAATAATTAATCATCCTAAACAGTACATTAAATGATTAGCGTTCATATTTAAAAATAAACCTAAAAATTTGAACATCATCTGCTATGAAAAATAATTAATCTTCGATAAGCTCTGCTTCCCCAAATTCTAAAAGTGTTTTTTTTTTTTATGAGAAATCGAAATTGCGACCACGTCAGCCCCCCCTCAAGAGTTTCTATGGGTTACCAGACCTTGCCACGTGGAGGCCAGTGGTTCGTCTTTAAAGGTCCACCCAGCCCACCGTACTGGGCATTTCTTGAATGCTTTCCCCTCAGTATCAATGTGTCCAGGAGTCCATCGTCCGCTTCCGATATTCTCCATTCCCCACTTCCCCAAGGTCTGAGTCTCAACCAACCAGTGTCCCCTCGTCCCTTTCCTCCCAACCGAGGTCCAATGTATCCAGGAGTCCATCTGTCCGCCTCAGATATTCTCTCCTATACACCCACTTCACCCAGGTATTCCTCGCTTTTTCCCAGGTTCCTGTGTCCAGAAATCCATTCCGTGGGCCACCGGATGTCTCCCCTTCCTCACTTCCCTTAGGTTATTTTCCAGTCTCAGCCTTCCCCATTATGTATCCCGAAGTAGCTCCAGCCACCCTCCGTGATCTAGCCAGAATGAGGACGAGGCTTGTTTAGCTGGTTACGGTAGAACTGTCCAGGATGGGTGGAATTACAGAGGGGACACACAGAAACTGCGTACTGTAATTACACCACCAAGACAGCCTAGATCGTAAGTCAGCCAGACGCAGCCAAGCTACCGTCCAGTTCGGCCACCAAGGCCTGGCCACTTAGTGAAATTTTGGGAGTTCTATTTATTTTATAACAATTCATCTAACATTATTGTACTTAATTCAAGCAGTTTGCATTTTTTTGATATTTTGTGAAGACAATCATTTTGTAAGTGTGAAAAGTGACTATTTTAGGCACTTTTGTTAAAGTAAAGAAGACACTCATGAATTATCTTATGGAAGATAAAGTTTAACTACAGACTGTTAAAAAAACTGGGAAGTTTTTCTCGTTTCTAACATTTTCACTTCTGTAACTTCTTCATGTTTATAAGTGAAGTTACTAGTGTGCTTCTGTACACGGGTCAGGTACGACTCTCCTGTACACTAGTCCAGTATCGACTCTCCTTCGCACTAGTCAGTACGACTTTCCTGTGCACTAGTCAGTATGACTCTCCTGCACACTAGTCAGTACGACTCTCCTGCACACTAGTCCGTACGACTCTCAAGCACACTGGTCAGTACGACTCTCCTGCACACTGGTCAGTACGACTCTACTGCACACTGCACATACGACTCTCCTGCAACACTGTCAGTTCAATCTCCTGCACACTGGTCAGACGACCTATCTCCATCACACATGGTCATTACGACTCTCCTGCACACTAGTCAGTACGACTCTCTTGCACACTAGTCAGTACGACTCTCCTGCACACTGGTCAGTACGACTCTCCTGCACACTGGTCAGTACGGCTCTCCTGCACAACTTGGTCCAGTACACTCTCCTGCACACTGGTCAGTACGACTCTCTTGCACACTGGTCATACGACTATATTGCACACTGGTCATACGACTCTCCATGCACACAGGTCAGCACGACTCACCTCCTGCACCACTGGTTTAGTACGACTCTCCCCTGCCACACTAGTCAGTACGACTCTCCTGCACACTAGTCCTAACGACCTCTCCCTTCACACTGGGCAGAACCGACTCTCCTGTTACACTGGGCATACGACTCTGTCTTACCGAGATCCTAAGTTATGCTGTCATGGTCTGTCGTGTCGTCATATATTATACAATTATTGTTGCTTTGTAATTTACTGCGATAATATCATTGTTAACTATATTATACCTTTTGAGTCTGGCACACAATGTTTATTGCTTATTCTTCAATGTTTATCATTACCAATAACAAATACTTAATTTAATGTTTAGGGGAAGTTAACGTGGTATGTGAACACGGCAGATCAGTAACAAATAAAAGTAGTAAACTTCTGTTTGATGAGTAACTGCTAACTTAAAATATTTTCAGTTAGGAAAAACTTTCTTAAAGATGCAGTGATATAATATAATTCAAAAGAAGGGATGGGATATAAAGGATAAAAGGATGATCTGGTAATAGGATAATAAGGATGATCTGGTAGGGGATTAAGGATGATACTGGTATGAGATATAAGGAAGATCTGGCAATGGGATATAAGGATGGATTGGTTATGGGATATTAGGGATACTGGTATGAGATATAAGGATGATCTGTATGAGATATAAGGATGAATCTGGTATGGGAAATAAGGAGATCTGGTATGAAGAATAAGGATGATCTGGATGGGATATAAGGATGACTGGTATGGATATAAGATGATCTGGTAATGGATATAAGGATGATCTGGTATGAATATAAGGATGATCAGGTATGGGAATATAAGTAGATCTGTATGGATTAATAAGGATGATCTGGTAGAGATATAAGGATGATCTGGTATGTGGGTTATAGGGATGATTGGTATGGGATTATAAGGTGATCTGGTATGGGAATATAAGGATGGATCTGGTATGCATATAAGGATGACTGGTATGGACATTAAGCATGATCTGGACTGGGATAATAAGGATGATCTGGTATGGGATATAAGGATGATCTGTAACAAGATAAAAGGCAGTAATCACTTCAAACTCAAGACACAACACAATTGAATCATTAGAACAACTTAGGCAACACACCTGAGCTGACCCAACCCAATTCCTCACAAAACACTTTTTTCAAGCAAAATTTAATCTGGTGTTATTTACATTGTGGCCAAAAACTTAAACAAGTCAGTTCATTAAACTATCCATTATGTGCAAATTTTAATACCGTTAACTCTGAAAATTTCAACTCATCTTCAACATGAATCATACAACTCATCATCAACCCATCTCTTACAACAACTCACGATAAACCATTCATAATCCTACCTCAGTATAATCATCCATCCCCACAATTCCCCATCAACTAACATATACCTTAACACATCAAGCCATCCACGCCACGGCTCACCATCAACCAACCATCACCTCGCTCACCAATCAACCGTACATCACCACTACTCACTCTAAAATATCCCAAACATCACAATGCACCATCATCCATGTATAGCCAAAAATTTGCCATCACCCATCCATCACCACAACTCACAATCAACCATCCAAATAACCACATCTCACTATCATCCACCCAAGCCACAACCACAACTTTAACCGATCAAGTCGACACAACCCCCTACATTAAACTATCCATCACCAGAACTCGCTATCATAGATCGCCCCAACCATTCCCCACCACAACTCACTACCAACTATCACCACATTAATCCAACAGGACTCACATTGTCTAATAACAGGATTGAG
>NC_069408.1:68901016-68946271 GCF_026875155.1 Cherax quadricarinatus
TCGCCAGGGAAAAATATATATATATATATATATATATATATATATATATTTTAATATATGTGACGTGCCGAATAGGCAGAACTTGCGAGCTTGGCGTGAATAGCAACACTCATCTTGCCATATAGGACAAGCGAAAATTTGTGTATGGAATAGTTTCGCCAAAATCATTTTGAACCTAACGAAAAAAATATATTTCATTGTATTTGTTTAGTATTAAATTACTGTAAAGAAATCTAAAATATATTTAGCTGGGTTAGGCTAAAATAAATTGTTCTTGTTATAATAAGGTTAGGTAAGTTTTCTAAAATTCTTTTGATGCAAAATTATAATTTTTTACATTAACATTAATGAAAAAAATATATCTTTTAAACGTATAAGAGAAAATTTTGGATTTGACTTAATTTTAAATGAGTCCTTGCTAATTGACCAGAACTGAGGACTCACTAGGGGCGAGGGGCAAGTGGGGACAGGATGAAGAAGATAGTTGTGGAGAGGAAAAAATCTTAAGAAGGAAGAAAAGTGTCAGGACTATACCCAACTGCTAATCAATGAAAACATAATATTCAGCATTATCTCTCTCGTGAGCATATCAACTTGCAATGACTGGATACGGCTCAGGCACATGTTACTGTAAAAGGCAACGCAAACGCACGTCGCAGGCACTTCAGCTCAAAACGCACAAAGACACAGCTCTATGAAGCTAAATCATGTTTATAAAATTGCTCACAAACAGTGTCCAGAATATCTTGCTGTCAATTTTGTCAAGGTTGGGAACCAAAGCAATCATAGTACTAGCGGGAGAGAGCACAACTTTGTAGTACCCACAGTCATTGGCCAGGCTTCAAACACCTTTTATTGTACAGCAATAAAGGAATGGAACAGACTACCCGCACATGTCAAAGCCAGTCATAGCATGAACCAGTTTAAGAAGAGTGCCAAAAGGTGTCTGATAAATGTAGCTACAGAAAGGGACGGGAATAATTTTCTATTTTTTAGCTAACATACGTGTAAATTTTACCTTATTCCTAGTAATTGACCCTCGTATTGTAAATAATCTTAATGACCCTCGTGTAGTAGATAGTCATTTAGTATGATAATAAGATGTTATCTTCATTATAGAATAATAAGAAAATATTATAACCTTTATATTATAATAATAAGGTAAAAGGACCCCAATGGAAATAAGTCACTCTGTCTGACTTTTTTGGGTTATCCTAGGTTCTCTACACATATTGCTATGTATGATAATTCTATGTAACTGTATTTGTGTATACCTGAATAAACTTACTTACTTACTTAAGACCAGTACAGTACAATAGCACCGGTAGTAATAACAGTAGTAACATATGTGTACATTACCCAGGATAACCCAAAAAGTCATGCAATGTAACTTTCATTGTGCGCAAACGCACATAACCCACTGCGCATCTTGTAAATACGTAAGAAAAATAAATAAATAAAAATATGAAATTCAACACTTATTACAGTTTTCGAGAAGGTAGACAAACAGATTAACACGTGAACACTCATAAAGTCACAACAAAACTTTCACAAACTCACTTAAATTAATAATTAAGTAAAAAAATCTTATATTTAATGTAAATAAAGCGTATAACATAAATAGAACTCCCAAAATTTCATTGAGTGGCCAGACCTTGGTAGCCGAACTGGACGGTAGCTTGGCTGCGTCTGGCTGACTTACGGTCTACACTGTCTTGGTGGTGTAATTACAGGACGCAGATTTCTGTGTGTCCCCTCCTGTAATTCCACCCACCTGGACAGTCTCTACCGTAGACCAGCTAGACAAGACCTCGTTCTCATCTAGCTAGATCACTGAGGGTGGCTGAGCTGACTTCGGGATAAATAACCTGGGGAAAGCTGAGACTGGCATATAACCTAAGGAGAAGTGAGAAAAGGGGAGACATCCGGGGGGCCCACGGAATGGATTCCTGGACCACATGGACCTGGGAAAAAAGCGAGAATACTTGGGGAAATGTGGTAAGGGAGAATATCTGAGGCGGTAGATGGACTCCTGGAGCATACATGGGACCTGGGAGAAGACGAGGCGAGATGGTTGTTGAGGCAGACCTTGGGGATAGTGGGGGTAAGGGAGAATATCTGAGGCGGTCAGATGGACTCCAGGACAAATGAAACCTGGGGAAGGGAAAGCATCAAGAACACAGTAAGTGGGTGGTGTGGACCTTATAAAGGACGATTTTTTTTTCCCAACCTGGCCATCCACGTGGCAGAGGTCTGGTAACTCAACAAAGAAACTCTGAGGCTTGACAGTGGTCGCATTTGGATTTCTCATAAAAAAAAAAACTTAGTAATTTTGGGGAAAGCAGAGCTTATCGAGTTTAATATTTTCATTCTAACAGATGATGTTCACATTTTTATTTTTTTTTTTTTTTTTTGTTAAATATGGAACGCTAATCATTCCCCAATTTACTGTTTTAGGAGTTATTAATTATTGTTAACCGAGGTATAACTTCATTCTCAATACTTTTCTTCAGTCATGGTGGCATGCATATGGGCTTCCTCATAGTAGGTTATGAGTGGACTTATTTGCAACCCACATGTTAGGAAATTCAAACGGGTTGGAAAATTTTCTTGACTTTATATTCACATACATTGTGATCTGAAAACAGTACCGTTACTGAGCACGTTGAATGAAGGGTTTCAAATTTTAATGAAATGGTGATTAGAAACAGAAACACTTTGATCTTGAATAGATCATTCATTGAACTGCCAACTAAACACTAAATGTTTTTCACTCATATTATAGACATATGTGTGTCCTGTTGGATATAATGTGGGATAGTTGGTAGTGAGTTGTGGGTGGGGAATGGATGGGGCGTTCTATTGATTAGCGAGTTGTGTTGTTGGATAGTTTACAGTGTGTCGACTTTGATGGTAAGTTGTGGTTGTTGGCTATGGATGGATGATAGTGAGTTGTGGTGATGATGGTGATGTGCAATTTTTTTTGGCTATGGATGGATATGGTTGCATTGTGATGATGAGGATATTTTAGAGTGAGTAGTGGTGATGTATGGTTGATTATGAGCTGAGGTGATGGAATGGTTGATGGTGAGCCGTGGCACGAATGGATGACTGTTGAGTTACGGTAACGCGATAGTTGATGGGGAATTTGTGGTGATGATGGTTTATAGTGAGTTAGGATTATGAATGGTTTTTAGTGATAGTGAGTTAGGATTATGAATGGTTTATAGTGAGTTGTGGTAAGAGGATGGTTGATGATGTAGTTGTAAAATTTCATTTTGAAGATGAGTTGTAATTTCAGAGATTAATAGTAATTTGCAATAATGGAAAGTTAATGAACTGCTTGTTACTTTTTAAGCCATAATGTAACTACACCAGGGATTAAATTATGCTGAAAAAAGTAGTTTTGTGAGGATCTGTGTTGGTCAGCTCAGGTGGTGTGCTTAAGTTGTCTCTAAATGTTACTTTGTGTTGTGTCTTGAGTTTTGATGTGATTACTTCCTTATATCCATACAGTTCTTGATATCCCATACCAAGATCATCCTTATATCCCTACAGGTTCATCATTTTATATCCCATTCCAGGTACATCCTTATATCCCATACCAGAGCATCCTTACTTCCATACAAGATTCCATCTTATATCCCATTCCAGGTCATCCCTTATATCCCATACAAGATCATCCTTATATACCATACTCAGATTTCTTACTTATATACCATACTGATCATCCTTATATCACAGTACCAGATCATCCTTATATCCCTTACAGATCATCCGTATATCCACATACAAGATCATCCTTATATCCCATACAGTCATCATTATCCATACCAGTATCAATCCTTATAATCCCATACAGATCATACTTACATATCCCATACAAGATCTTCCTCACATCCCTTAAAGATCATCCTTATATCCCATACAGCTCATCATTTATCCATACCAGATCATCCTTATATCCCATACCAGATCATCCTTTATCCCATCCAGACATCCTTAATTCCCATACCAAGATCATCCTTATATCCCATCCAGAGCATACTTATATCCAATACCAGATCATCCTTATATCCCATACCAGATCATCCTTATATCCGATACCAGTTCATCCTTATTATCCCATACCAGGATCATCCTTAAATCCCAAACCAGATCCTTATATCCATAACCAGATATCCTTATATCCATAACGATCATCCCTTATATCCCACTACCAGATATCCTTCATATACCATTCCAGATCAATCCATATATCCCATAACCAGCTCATCCGTATATCCCATACCAGAATCATCCTCATATCCATACCAGATAATCCTTTTATCCCATACCAGATATCCTTAAATCCCATACCAAGATCATCCTTAAATCAACATACCAGATCATCCTTATTTCCACATACCAGATATCCTTATATCCCTACCAGCTCATCCTTATATCCTACCAGAATCATCTTCATATCCCATACCAGATCATCCTTATTTCCCATCCTGTCATCCTTATATCCCATACCAGCTCATCCTTTATATCCCCATACCAGATCATCCTTATATCCAATTACCAGATCATACTTAGTATCCCATACCCCAGATCATCCTTAATAATCCCATACCAGATCAATTCCTTATATCCCATACCAGATTCATCCTTATATCCATACCAGCTCGTCCTTAATCCCATACCAGATAATCCTTTATATCCCATACCCAGATCTTCTCTATATCCCATACCAGATCATCCTTATAATCCCATACCAGATCATCCCTCATATCCCTCATACCAGGATTCTTCTTATATCCCATGCCAGATTCATCCTTATATTCCCATTCAGCTCCACATTATATCCTACCCACGTTCATTCTTATTCCAATACTAGATCATCCTTATATCCCCATACCAGATCATTCCTTATATCCCTTACCAGATCATCTTTATATCCCATACAGATCATCCTTATATCCATACCAGGATCTATCTTTATATTCCCATACAGATCATCCTTATATTCCATACTAGATCATCCTTATATCCCATACCTGATCATCCTTATATCCTCATACCAGATCTTCCTTTTATCCCATACCAGATTATCCTTATAATCCCATACCAGTTCATCCTTATATCCCTAATAACCCCAATGGGGGGGGGTGTCATCCTTTATCCATATCTGATCATCCTTATTTCCCATACAAGATCTCCTTGTATTCCACATAGCAGATAATCCCTTGTATCCCATTAGCAGATCATTCTTGTTATCCCATACCAGATCATTCTTATATCCAATACCAGATCATCATTATATCCATACCAGATCTCCTTATATCCCATACCAGATCATCCTTATCATCCATACCAGATTCATCCTTTTTTCCAATACCAGATCATCCTATATATTCCCATACCAGATCATTACTTATATCTTTAGATCCCATCCTTCTTTTAATTAATATTATATCACTGCATCTTGTAAGAAAGTTTTCCTAACCGAGAAAAATATTTTATTTTAGCAGTTACAAACTGAAGTTACTACTTTTAATTGCTTTGAGCGGCACGATGTTCACGTCGTCGTTAACTTTCACCTAAACATTAACATTAGTATCGTTTATGGTATAAACATTATTAAGATTAAAGAAATAAAATTGTGTGCCGGTCCATCTAGGTATAATATATGTAACAATGATACATCGCAGTAAATACTAAACATACAATAAGTGTTTAATATTATAATGTCACGATAGACCCATGACTGGCATAAACTTAGGATATCAGTAAGACGAGTGTACTGCCAGTGCGCAGGAGAGTGTTACTGACAGTGTGCGGAGAGCGTTTTATACTGCCAGTGTGTGCAGGAGAGTAGTTTTGTACTGCCAGTGTGCAGGAGTGCCGTACTGGTCCGAGTGTTGCGGGAGAGTCGTATGACCGTGTGCAGGAGAGCCCGTACTGTCCAGTGTGCAGGAGTGTCGTACTGACAGTGTGCGGAGAGTCGTACTGACCAGTGTGCAGGTAGAGTCGTACTGGGCCAGTGTGCAGGATTGTCGTTCTGACTAGTGTGCAGGATAGTCGTACTGACCCATTGTGCAATAGCGTCGTATGACTAGGGTGCAGGATAGTCGTACTGAAATAGTTTGCAGGATAGTCGTATGCTAGTGTGCAGGGGAGAGTAAGTGTACTGACCAGTGTGCAGGAGAGTCGTACTGACCAGTGTGCGGAGAGTCGTACTGACCAGTGTCAGGAGAAGTTCTTACGACCATATTACAGAAGCACATAGAAACTTCACTTTATAAACATTAATAATATACATAATATAAAATTATAAATAACCTATTAATCTTCACGTAATAAAAGCTAATAAATAAATCTGTTAATATTTTTGTATCTGAACAATTCGATACTAGACAATATTAACTTTGTTGTAGAGTTGTAAACTGTCTTCCAACATCTCTTTTGTGTTTAAAGAATTTTTAAACAAAAACAAAATCCCTTAATAATGTGTCCATAAGATAATTCATGGAGTGTGGAATAGTGTCTTATTGCATTTACCCAAAAATTGCCCCACTCTCTCGCAACAAATAGATAGAATAGCAAGATCTCAGACTGTCCCTCCTCCTCCACCACCCCCATTATCCATATGTCATAACGCTAAACTATAGAGTATTTACCAAGTACTATGTTAGACTATGCGAGTCTTGTTGTTTGAACATTCTCTTACAGTATCCTGATATTAGATAGAAAAAAAGTCCACTCTCACACATTGAGATGTTGCTATCCTGTCAAGCAGACTGTAGCACTTGAAAAGAGTGTGATGTATCCCAGCTCAAAGCTGTAAATGTACTATCATTATTTACGCGTGAAAGTGTTCCGATCTTAAATCATCGCCACAGAAGTGACGATGTCTGCATTCTTCCTACTAAGATCTTGATACAGACTGTCGATGAGCAAATCGTGCCGTGCTGTGTACGCTGCTGACTCTGTTCCTGCTTGCTGCCTTTAAATACCCCACACTATGTGATCCCACACACCCGTACTAAGATGAGATACACCACATATGAGACAATCGACCACCCGCCACCACATCCTCTATCCCCCCCTAACTCAACATCCTGATATACCACGTTATCCACTCTATACACCCACCACCCTGCCCCCCTCCGCCGGCCGACGGCTACGCCCGCCCCTATATATGACTCTGACCCCCGCGCTGTCCGCTCCCCCCCGCTCGCGCGTGTCGATGTGCTCCCGTCACACGCACACGTGCGTGCTTTTGTGCGTGTATGAATGATGGTGACCACGCAGGGCTGCTGCTTGCCAGAAAGATGCAAATGTGCGGTGAGAAAATAAGAATGTAAGTTTTTTTAAGGTACAAATATACTAATAGTTACACAAATGATGATGCACAGTTACACTGCGGTAAATTACCCGGATTATACCTAAAAAACGTCAGATAAAATTAAATATTTCCATTGTGCGCGGCAACCGCTTGTACTCATGCGCGTTTTGCAGATATAGAGGTGGACCAAACACACTTAACAAACGAGGCACTCATAAACTACACAAAAACATTCAACCAAACACACTTAAATTGCCTAATTAAGATAAAAATGTTATAATGTAGAAAAAATGTATTATATAAATAGAAAACTCCCAAAATCTTCACTGAGTGACCAGGCCTGGTGGCGAACTGGACGGTTAGCTTGGACTGAGTATTCTGGCTGATCTTACGGTCTAGACTGTCTTGGTGGTTGTAATTACAGGGACGCAGATTTCTGTGTGTACCATCCTGTAATTCCACCCACCTGGACAGTCTCTCCGTAGAACCAGCTAGACCAGGAACTCGTTTCTCATTCTGGCTAGATCCTGAGGGTTGCCTGCTGAGCTGACTCCGGGGGATACCATAACCTGGGTTAAGGCTGTGACTGGAAAATAAACTAAGGGAAAGTGAGGAGGGGGACATCTGGGGGGCCACGGATGGATTCTGGGACTAATGGACCTGGGAAAGCAGAGATACTGGTTGCATAGGCAGACCCTGGAAAGTGGGGATGGGGAGAATATCTGAGGGGACACAGATGGACTCTGGACAACAGAACACTGAGGAAAAGCATCAAAAACACAGTAAGTGGATGGGGTATAGACCTTAAAGAGAACCACTGGCCTCCACGTGCAAGGTCTGGTAAGCGAGTTAACTCTGAGGCTTGCACTGGTCGCAAATAATACATGACTATAAGGAGGAAGTGTTCTGGGCATCGAACCGGTTTTATCAGTCATTTAAAACATGCTTTATACTACCATCTAAAGCATTTTAAGATTTTTTCTTTACATATGAATCGATTATTAAATAATGGAATCCGTTATTAGGCTGAGGATGTTTGGGACTTGTATTTCCTTTACTGTTTTAGGAATTATTAGATTGACAATCTTTATTCTAGCTACCTTTACGTCACTCTCGAGAGTTGTGTTAAAAAAATAACAGCAAAAAGGAATGAAAACACGTGTAATCTCGAAATGATGAGAGTGAGAACAGCAAAGATCGGCCCCACATCTAGCTACAGTAATTTTGAGGGGAGGTGTCTCGCCCCATGAAGAGATCTTGATCCTCTTTCGATTCTGAGTTCCTTCTATTCTCAAACATTTAATAATAATTTACCGATCAATAAAACATTAACCTCACCAGCTCTCGCAATACAGTTATCACAAATAAAAAACAAAAGGACTAATATATTTTTCTTATTTACCATGGCTGTACATTGATCAACGGAGCTCAGTGAAGCTCATGGGACAATGTTTAAACTTCTTCCCAAAACAAAACGTAACAGATTTAATAGCTGAATATATACTCACAAAACACAAATGATTCTTGTTCACACCGGCATATATGATCGTGATGCTACAGAAAACAGTCTCTCGATGGCTGAAAAGTTAAGGTTGACGCACTGTTGGACAGATATCGTGATGATTGTGGTTGAACCGAAAGATGGTTGAAAGTTAGTTGTTAAATGGTGTATGGTTGATGGACCATTTTAGTAAGGGATGGTTGTTAGTTGTTGTGATTAGATGGTTGATGGTAAATGAAGTGATTTAATGTTATTGTGAGTTGTGGTCGGTGATAGTCGATGGATCGTCGAGGGGTTAAGTTGAAATATGAAGGGTGGAATGGTGATATGTTATGAATAGTTGATAATGTGTTGTGGTGTTGAATTTCTAGAGGTTGAGTTATAGTGAGAGATGGTAGATGATTAGTTGAAATTAAGCTGGTTGATGGCTAATAATGGTGATGGAGAGTGTAATAAATTGGTTTGTTTATTCTTCCTGTCCCATTGTGCATGTTATTTACTGTTCATATACCAGTGTGATTTTCTTTGTGTCTATAATGTTGTCATTATTTTCTTGGTGTTTTTTTTTTTTCAGGTTAGAAAACCAATACAGGTGAACACTGTTTGAGTAGATTGTAGTAGACCTAATTAACACTATGAACCTCATCAAGATATTTTTTTCAGCTTTCTGCTTTGATGGGAAGCTGTAATGAAATATAGGTTTTTTAAAAACTGAAACATTAATAACGCGAAACCGAACTATTTTGCATTCGATGTTGCAAGAAATTTGTGCAAGGAATTTATGAGTTAATCACACAAGGAGTTATGATGGGAACCTATGGAGCAACCATACAAGTAAGTTATGAGAGACCTATGGGAGTAACCATACAAGGAAGTTTGAGGGGACCTATGGAGTAACCATACAAGGAGTTTTGAGAGACCTATGAGTAACATACAAAAAAATAGGAATGTTATGAGGGACCTTTGATTAACCATAAAGGAAGTTTATGTGGGGTCCTATGAGCATCCTACAAGGATGTGATGAGGGTCCTATGAGTAAAAACATATAGAAGCTATGTGGGATTAATGAGTAACCATGTAGAAGTAATATTTAGCGACCCATTGATTAAAAATGTTGGAAGGTAAATAACTAAAAGACACAAATACCGTGACTGCGACAATTTACATAAATTTCTCGCACATATGAGAGAGGCAGAGCTTGCGAGACGTTTCAGTCCGACTTTGACCATTTACAAAGTCACACTGTCTTAACATGGCATTAACAATGTCTTAAAACACTGGCTTAACTCTGTCTTAAACACTGTCTTAACACTGGTTAACACTGACTTAACAGTGGCTTAACACTGGCTTAACATTGTCTTAACATGGCTTAACATGTCTTAAACATGTCTTAACACTGGCTTAACAATGACTTAAACATGGCTTAACACTGTCTTAACTGGCCTTAACAACTGACTTAACTCTGGCTTAAACACTGGCTTAACATTGTCTTAACACGGCTTTAACACTGTCTTAAAACTGTCTTAACAATGGCTTAACACTGGGCCTTAAACATTGTCTTAACACTGGCTTAACATGTATTAACACTGTCTTAACCTGGCTTCTCTTAACACATGACTTAACACTGGCTTAACACTGGCTTTACATTGTCTAACACTGGCTTAACACTGTCTTACGCTAGCTTAACACTGTCTTAACACTGGCTTAACACTGTGTTATCACTGGCTTAACAATGTCTTAACACTGGGCTTAACTCTGGTCTTAACACTGTTGTGTTAAGCCTAGCAGTTATAGATTTTCAATAGATGATTTTCGCATAGCCAGATCTAACAAATTTTATTTATGGGTCTTCCTTTAAGAAATCTTGAAGCTGGTTGGAAAAATTTTCTTGCCTTTAAATTCGCCATACAGTTGTCGATGTTGTACAGAACACGTACTGAACACTTTGTTATGGGCCTAGAACATTTGAATGTTCATGTTGATCACAAACAGAACATGTTACTGAAAATTTTGATCTGGAATAAAACACTCATTTAACATTCACGGCAAAAAGTTTAAGATAAGATAATAGATTTCGGTTCGGATTTTTAACCCCGGGCAGGGTTAGCCACCTGGAATAACCCAAGAAAGTCAGTGTTGTCAACCGAGAGGACTGTCTAACTTATTTCCATTGGGGTCCTTAATTTGTCCCCCAGGATGCGACCCACACCAGTCGACTAACACCCAGGTACATATTGCTGGCTAGGTGAACAGGACAAAGGTGTAAGGAAAAACGTTG
This sequence comes from Cherax quadricarinatus, assembly GCF_026875155.1. Lineage (NCBI taxonomy): Eukaryota > Metazoa > Arthropoda > Malacostraca > Decapoda > Parastacidae > Cherax > Cherax quadricarinatus. The sequence goes on from NC_069408.1 coordinate 68,912,129, forward strand.
TCGGAATGTTTCCACCCGAAGGGATTTCGAATCCGGGCCCTCCGTTGTGTGAAGCGGGAGCTTTAGCCACCAGGCCACGGGCCACCCGTGGCCACCTGTATAGGACACACAGTTGAGTGTGCTTCACATAAATGTGAATGGTTGGTATAGTGAGTTGTGATGGTGAAGGGTTGGGGTGGGTTGCGATGGATGATTGATGGTTGAGTTGCGGTGATGGATGCTTTATAATGAGTTGAGGGGTAAGTTGTGGATATGGATGGTTGATGATGAGTTGTGGTTAATTGAGGATGGGTTGTAGTTTATGAAATGGTGATGGCGAGTTGTTGTTACTGTTGGGTGAGTTGAGGATAATTGATGGGCCGACGAGTTGAGTGGTAAGGATGTTTTGTAGTGAGATGTGGTAAGAGATGGTTGAAGATGAGTTTTGGATGATGGGTGTTGAAGATGAGTTGTGGAGATGGGTGGATAAGATGTGTGGTGGAAGTGGTTTTGTTGAAGATGAGTTGTGGATGATGGGTGGTTGAATATGAGTTGTGGAGTGAGTGATTTCAAGATGAGTTGTTGGAGATAGGTTGGTTGAAGATGAGGTTGTGGAGAATGGGTGGTTGAAGTTGAGTTGTGGAAAGATGGGTGGTTGAAGATGAGTTGAAATTTTGGGAATTAATTGGTGATTTATAGTATTGGATAGGTTAATGGTACAAATTGAAATAACGAGAATAAATTACGCTGTATAAAACAGCTTCGTGAGGAATTGTGTTGGTCAGCATAGTTGTGTTGCCTGGAGTTGTTCTAATGTTCCATTGTTTTGTGTTTTGCCTGAGTTGTTCTAATGTTCCATGTGTTGTGTTGGCCTAAGTTGTTCTAATGTTCCATTGTGTTGTGTTGCCTGTAGTTGTTCTAATGTACCATTTGTGTGTGTTGCCTAAGTGTGTTCTAATGTTCCATTGTGTTGTGTTGCACCTGAGTTGTTCTAATGTCCATTGTGTTTGACATGTCTGCCTAAGTTGTTCTATATGTTCCATTGTGTTTGTTGCCTGTAGTTGTTGTTCCTAATGTTCCATGTGTTGTGTTGCCTAAGTTGTTCTATGTTTCCATTGTGTTGTGTTGCCTATAGTTGTTCTATGTTCCATGATGTTGTGTTGCACTATGTTGTTCTAATGTTTCCCACTGAGTTTGTGTGCCTAAGTCTGGTGATGCCTCACCTAAGTCCTACCCCCGATCCGTGGTCAGCAAGTCCCAACCCTAGATCTGTGGATCCAGGTATTCACCCTTCAACCAACTACCCTGAGAGTCTGCAAGTCCCACCCCAGGTCCGTGTTCCTCAGGTATTCACGCTTCACACCACTTCCCTGAGGGAGGTATATGAGTGTGTGTGTGTGTGTGTGTGTGTGTGTGTGTACACGCACGTGCGTTGTTTTGTGCGTGTATGAATGATGGTGACCACGCAGGCTGCCGTTGCAGAAATATGCAAATGAGCGTGAAAATAAGAATGTAAGTTTATTTAGGTACAAATATACATAAATAGTTACACAAATGATGATGCACAGTAACACATGCGTAAATTACCCAGGATAACCTAAAAACGTCAGATAAAATTACATATTTCCATTGTGCGCGGCGCTTGTAACTCACTGCGCGTCTTGCAGATATAGAGGTGGACGAAACAACTAACAAACGAGCACTCATAAACATACACAAAAACATTCACAAACACACTTAAATTGCAAATTAAGTTAAAAATGTTATAATGTAGAAAAATTTATAATATAAATAGAACTCCCAAAATTTCACTGAGTGGCCAGACCTTGGTGGCCGAACTGGACGGTAGTTTGGCTGCGTCTGGCTGACTTACGGTCTAGACTGTCTTGGTGGTGTAATTACAGGACGCAAATTTCTGTGTGTCCCCTCCTGTAATTCCACCTACCTGGACAGTCTCTACCGTAGACCAGCTAGACAAGACCTCGTTCTCATCTGGCTAGATCACTGAGAGTGGCTGAGCTGACTTCGGGATACATAACCTGGGGAAGGCTGTGACTGGAAAATAACCTAAGGGAAGTGAGGAAGGGGAGACATCTGGGGGCCCACGGATGGATTCCTGGACACATGGACCTGGGAAAGCATAAGATACTGGTTGCATAGGCAGACCCTGGGAAAGTGGGGATGGGAGAATATCTGAGGGGACACAGATTGACTCCTGGACACATGGACCTGGGAAAGAAGAAGATACTGGTTGCTGAGGCAAACCTTGGGAAAGTGGGGAAGGGAGAATATCTGAGGCGGACAGATGGACTCCTGGACACATGGACCTGGGAAAGAAGAAGATACTGGTTGCATAGGCAGACCCTGGGAAAGTGGGGATGGGAGAATATCTGAGGGGACACAGATTGACTCCTGGACACATGGATCTGGGAAAGAAGAAGATACTGGTTGCTGAGGCAAACCTTGGGAAAGTGAGGAAGGGAGAATATCTGAGGCTGACAGATGGACTCCTGGACACATGGACCTGGGAAAGAAGAAGATACTGGTTGCTGAGGCAAACCTTGGGAAAGGGAAGAAGGGAGAATATCTGAGGCTGACAGATGGACTCCTGGACACATGGACCTGGGAAAGAAGAAGATACTGGTTGCATAGGCAGACCTTGGGAAAATGGGGAGGGGAGAACATCTGAGGGGACACAGATTGACTCCTGGACACATGGACCTGGGAAAGAAGAAGATACTGGTTGCATAGGCAGACCTTGGGAAAGTGGGGAGGGGAGAACATCTGAGGGGACACAGATGGACACATGAACCTGAGGAAAGCATCAAAAACACAGTAAGTGGATGGGTAGACCTTAAAGACGGACCACTGGCCTCCACGTGGCAAGGTCTGGTAACAGAGTTAACTCTGAGGCTGACACTGGTCGCAAATAATAATGACTAAAAAGGAAGTGTTCTGGGCTCGACCCGGTTTATCAGTTTATTAAAACATGCTTATACTACCATCTAAAGCATTTTAAGATTTTTTTTTTTACATATGAACGATTATTAAATAATGGAATCCGTATTAGCTGAGATGTTTGGGACTTGATTTCCTTTACTGTTTAGGAGTTATTAGAATGACATAAACTATTCAGCTACCTTACGCCCACCTCGAGAGTTGTGTTAAAAATAACAAGCAAAAGGAATAAACAGAGTGTAATCTCGACCTGATGAGAGTGAGAACAGCAGAGATCGTCCCCACAATCTAGCTACAGTAATTTTGATGGAGGTGTCTCGCCCCGTGAAGAGATCTTGATCCTCTTTCGAATCTGATTTCCTTCTATTCCTCAACACATTTCATAATAATCTTCCCGATCAATAAACATTAACCACCAGCTCTCGCAAAACAGTTAACACAAATAAAAAACAAAGCACTAATATATTTTTCTTATTTACCATGGCATTTACATTGATCAACGGAGTTCAGAGAAGCTCATGGACAATGATAAACTTCTCTCAAAACAACATGTAACAGATTTAAGCTGAATATATACTCCCAAATCACAAAATGATTCTTGTTCACACCGGCATATATGATCGTGAATGCTACAGAAAACAGTGTCGATGGCTGAAAAGTTAAGGTGACGCACTGTTGGACAGATATCGTGATGAATTGTGGATGAACCGAAATGAATGGTTGAAAGTTAGTTGTAATGGTGTATGGATGATGGACATTTTAGGTAAGGGATGGTTGATAGTTGTTGTGATAGATGGTTGATGGTAAATTGAAGTGATTTAATGTTAATTGTGAGTTGTGGTCGGTGATAGTCGATGGATAGTCGAGGGTAAGTTGAAAATATTGAAGGGTGATGGTGAGATGTTATGAATAGTTGATAATGTGTTGTGGTGTTGCATGTTAGTAGGTGAGTTATAGTGAGAGATGGTTGATGATTAGTTGAAATTATAGCTGGTTGATGGCTAATATTGGTGATGGAGAGTTAATAGATTGTTTGTTTATTCTTCCTGTCCCAATGTGCATGTTAAGATACGTGTTCATATACCTGTGATTTTCTTTGTGTCTATAATCGTTGTCATTATTTCTGGTGTTTTTTTTTTCAGGTTAGAAAACAAATACAAGGTGACCACAGTTTGAGTAGATGTAGTAGACCTAAATTAACACTATGAACCTCATCCAAGATATTTTTTCAGCTACTCTGCTGAGGGAAGCAGTAATGAAATATAGGTTTAAATTGAACATAATAACGAAACGAACATATTTCTTGCATTCGATGTTGCAAGAAATATGTGAAGGATTTATGAGTAATCACACAAGGAAGTTATGAGGGACCTATGAGCAACCATACAAGGAAGTTATGAGGGACCTATGAGTAACCATACAAGGAAGTTATGAAAGACCTATGAGTAACTATACAAGGAAGTTATGAGGGACCTATGAGTAACCATACAAGGAAGTTATGAGGGACCTATGAGCAACCATACAAGGAAGTTATGAGGGTCCTATGAGTAACCATATAGGAAGCTATGAGGGATTCATGAGTAACCATGTAGAAGTAATATTAGCGACCCGTGATTAAAAATGTTGGAAGTAAATAACTAAAAGGCACAATACCGTGACTGGAACAATACATAAATTACTCGCACATATGAGAGGAGAGCTTGCGATGACGTTTCCCGTCCGACTTTGACCATTTACAAAGTCACACTGTCTTTAACACGGCTTTAACACTGTCTTTAAAACTGTCTTTTTAAAACTGTCTTAAAAACTGTCTTACCCCTGTCTTAACACTGTCTTAACACTGTCTTAACACTGTCTTAACACTGTCTTAATACTGTCTTAACACTGGCTTAACACTGTCTTAACACTGTCTTAACACTGTCTTAACACTGTCTTAATACTGTCTTAACACGGGCTTAACACTGTCTTAACACTGGCTTAACACTGTCTTAACACGGGCTTAACACTGTCTTAACACGGGCTTAACACTGTCTTAACACTGGCTTAACACTGTCTTTAAAACTGGCCCTTTAAAACTGTCTTAACACTGGCTTAACACGTCTTAACACTGTCCTTAACACGTCTTAACACTGTCTTAACACTGGCTTAACACTGTCTTAGCACTGGCTTAACACTGTCTTAACACTGTCTTAACACTGTATGTGTTAAGCCAGCAGTTACTAGATTCAAGAGAAGATTTTCGCAAGCCAGAATCTAACAAATTTATTATGGGTCCCTTTCCCTTTAAAAACTGAAGCTGGTTGAAAATTTTCTTGCCTTTAAATTCGCATACAGTGTCTATGTTGTACAGAACACGTACTGAACACTTTGATATGGGCTAGAACATTGAATGATCATGTTGATCACAAACAGAACATGTACTGAACACTTTGATCTGGAATAAAACACTCATTGAACATTCACGGCAAACGTTAAGATAAGATAAGATAAGATTTCGTTCGGATTTTTAACCCCGGAGGGTTAGCCACCCAGGATAACCCAAGAAAGTCAGTGTGTCACCGAGGACTGTCTAACTAATTTCCATTGGGGTCCTTAATCTTGTCCCCCAGGATACGACCCACACCAGTCGACTAACACCCAGGTACCTATTTGCTGCTAGGTGAACAGGACAACAGGTGTAAGGAAACGTGTCGGAATGTTTCCACCCGCCGGGAATCGAACCCGGGCCCTCCGTGTGTGAAGCGGGAGCTTTAGCCACCAGGCCACCGGGCCACCCCGTGGCCACACCTGTATAGACACACGTGAGTCGTGCTTCACATAATGTGAATGGTTGGTAGTGAGTTGTGATGGTGAATGGTTGGGGTGGGTTGCGATGGATGATTGATGGTGAGTTGCGGTGATGGATGCTTTATAATGAGTTGATGGTAAGTTGTGGATATGGATGGTTGATGATGAGTTGTGGTTATTGATGATGGGTTGTAGTTATGAATGGTTGATGGCGAGTTGTTGTTACTGATGGTGAGTTGGGATAATTGATGGCCGACGAGTTGAGGTAATGGATGTTTTGTAGTGAGATGTGGTAAGAGATGGTTGAAGATGAGTTATGGAGATGGGTGGTTGAAGATGAGTTGTGGAGATGGGTGGTTCAAGATGAGTTGTGGAGATGGGTTGTTGAAGATGAGTTGTGGAGATGGGTGGTTGAAGATGAGTTGTGGAGATGAGTGATTCAAGATGAGTTGTGGAGATAGGTGGTTGAAGATGAGTTGTGGAGATGGGTGGTTGAAGATGAGTTGTGAAGATGGGTGGTTGAAGATGAGTTGAAATTTTGGGAATAAATGGTGATTTATAGTATTGGATAGTTAATGAACAATGTAAATACACGAGAATAAATTACGCTGATAAACAGCTTCGTGAGGAATTGTGTTGGTCAGCTTAGTTGTGTTGCCTGAGTTGTTCTAATGTTCCATTGTATTGTGTTGCCTAAGTTGTTCTAATGTTCCATTGTGTTGTGTTGCCTAAGTTGTTCTAATGTTCCACTGTGTTGTGTTGCCTAAGTCTGGTGATGCCTCACCTAGTCCTACCCCCGATCCGTGGTCAGCAAGTCCCACCCTAGATCTGTGGATCCAGGTATTCACCCTTCACCACTACCCTGAGGTCAGCAAGTCCCACCCCAGGTCCGTGGTTCCAGGTATTCACCCTTCACCACTTCCCTGAGGTCAGCAAGTCCCACCCCAGGTCTGTGGTTCCAGGTATTCACCCTTCACCACTTCCCTGAGGTCAGCAAGTCCCACCCTAGGTCCGTGGTTCCAGTTATTCACCCTTAAACCATTTCCCCTGAGGTCAGCAAGTCCTACCCCAGGTCCGTGGTTCCAGGTGTTCACCCTTCACCACTTCCCTGAGGTCAGCAAGTCCCACCACAGGTCCGTGGATCCAGGTATCCACCCTTCACCACTTCCCTGAGGTCAGCAAGTCCCACCACAGGTCCGTGGATCCAGGTATCCACCCTTCACCAACTTCCATGAGGTCAGCAAGCCCCACCACAGGTCCGGGGAAATCCAGGTACCCACCCTTTTACCACTTCCCCTGAGGTCAGAAAAGTCCACCACAGGCCCATGGTTCCAGGTATTCACCCTTCACCATTTCCCCTGAGGTCAGCAGTTTCAGCAGCCTTGAAGCCGGGTCCATAATATGATATTACTACACAAAGTGTATTAAAATCAGTAACAGAGGATGATGTTATTACAGAGGAGGAAAACGCAGATAATCTGCGCTCTGTATTATTATTATAATCAAAAAAGAAGCGCTAAGCCACAAAGGCTATACAGCGCTGCAGGGTAGGGAAGGAAGCGAGGGTTAGTGGGATGGCAGAGGGAGGAGGGATATCAGTAGGTTACAAAAACAGCGGGGCAGGGGATAGTACGGGGGTAGAGGGAGGCAAGAAAATTGAAGTAGAAAGGGCTGAAGGTATCAGAATTTGTGAAGTAAGTCAGTTGTTGTCAAAAGTCAATGAAGGGGTTGGATGAAAGGTGGGTCCATCAGCGAGAAGGGAAGGTAAAAGTGGAGCAGCGGACGAAGACGACGACGGAGGTAAATTCTGCATGCTCGTTGATAAATGGGCAGCCAACAGAATCTGGCTGACTGATAATTGAACTTGGCAATTCTCACAGAGAGGGCAGGGTGCCTCCCATGAGATATCCATGAGTAAGACAAGTATGGCCATGCGAAGACGGGAGAGAGTAGTCTTCCCAACCTCGACACTGGTGATAAGAAGATGACCAGTAACCTATACTCGGTTTTAATAGATTGAAGTTTGTTGCCGAGCGTAGTAGACCAACGTTGTTGCCAACGGTGTGAAGGTGGGAAGATATTGCAGCAAAATAGTCCGTAAATGGGAATACCTCACATGAAACTGGTAGGTCATGTACTGCTGACCGTGCAGCAGTGTCTGCCTGTTCATTGCCTGTACGTCAACATGACCAGGGACCCAACAAAAAAAACAATATCTTTATGCTTGGTAAAGATGCGGGTAGCCAAAGTTGGATACGGAGGACTAAGGGGTGAGGTGTTATCAAATTTCTGGTATAGCCTGTAAACACTAAGAGTCTGAGACAACCACAAATGATGACACGGGCATAGATGCAATACGGATAAGTGCTGTAAGGATGGCATACAATTCCAGCAGTAAAAATACTGCCGAAGATAGTAAAGGGACCTTGTACGACGCTGTCCGGAACACTGCTGCGATTCCTACCGCCGTCAGAAGATTAGAGCCATTGTGTACACAGCAATGGCATGAAAATGAGAGTGAAAGTGGTCAAGAAAAAGAGAGCGGGAAGCGACCGTAGACAGTTGGGGCTTTCGAGCAAGGGAGAGAGAAAGAACAGACTCGAACAGCTGGAACTTCCCAGGGGGTTGGGAAAAGTGAGATGCTACATGTACATAGAAAGGTGGTAATTGAAAAGAAGGCAAGAGCGAATGAAGGCGAAGAGAGAAGGGACGGAGTAAACAGGGGCGGCGAACAAATAATGTCTACTAATATCAGTGACCATTCTATAAATGGAAGGATTGCGGAGATCATGAGAGCATACATAGTAGCGAAGGCAATGGGCATCACGGCGGATCGGATAAGGATTTGGGAAAGTTCGCTTCTGCATAGAGGCTCTCGACAGGGGAAGAGCGAAAAGCACCAAGGCATAAACGTAATCCTTTTGGGGATGAATGGGGTTAAGGCTAGAGAGAGTAGCAGGAGATGCTGCTGAATAGATCTGGTCACCATAATCAAGTTTCGATAAAATAAGGGTGGAATGTAGGCGAAGGAGGGTTCGACGACCAGCTCCCCATGAAAGATGAGCAAGGGTTTTAAGAAGGTTCAGCCGGCTGTGACAAGTTGCCTTCAGAGAGGTAATGTGAGGTTTCCAGGATAACCTACGATCCAAGAGGAGGCCCAGAAACTTGACTGTATCACGTTCAGGGATACGGGAGCCATAGAGGTACAAAGGATGATCGGAGATGACAGAGCGTCTAGTGAAAGTAATTTGGTGGGTTTTAGTGCTGGAAAATTAAACCCACGTGTGTGGTGGCCCAATTGGAAACACGGTCGACTGCATGCTGGAGAGAAACTGTAATAAGGTGACAGTCAGCGCCTGCACAGGCAATAGCGAAGTCATCAACATAGTGATGACCAAATATTTGATGGAAGACTAGAGGCCAAATCATTAATAACAAGGAGAAAAAGTGTTGTGCTCAGAACACATCCCTGGGGGACACCTTCGCTTGGATAAAGTCCGGGAGAGCACATTATTAACCCGAACACGGAAATGCCTGTCAGTTAAAAAGTTCTTAAGGAAGGATGGTAGATTGCCTCGAAGGCCTAAGGAGTGGGCTTGGGCTAAAATGTTATACCTCCAAGTTGTGTCGTATGCCTTCTCAAGGTCAAAAAATATGGCAATAACTGAGTGGTTATTCGCAAAGGCATTACGAACATACGTATCCAAGCGTAGTAAGGGGTCTATGGTAGAACGTCCCTTACGAAAGCCATATTGACGAGTGGAGAGACTGTTGTGTGTCTCAAATACCACACTAAACGTCTATTTACTAGGCGTTCCATCACTTTGCAAACTGCACTGGTAAGAGCAATGGGACGATAGTGGAAGGTTTCATGTCCCGTAGTGCCTGGTTTGCGGAAAGGGAGAACAATGGCGGATTTCCATAGCTGTGGAAGAACTCCTTGTGACCAAATAAGATTGTAAAGGCGTAATAGGACTGCAAGGGCTGACTGATGTAAATGTTGTAGCATACGAATATGAATGTCGTCGGGCCCAGCTGCCGATGATCGGCAAGCTAAGAGTGTTGCCTCCAGTTCTTGAAGTGTAAAAGGCACATTATACTGTTCTTCTCTGAGAGAAGAAACGTCCAAGGGTGCTAACTCTCTGGCAGACTTTGAGGAAAGAAATGAGGGGCATAGATGGAGTCCCTGAGAAATGCGGACCATCTAGTGGGTTTGCTATATCAACACTGGCAACCTGCAGAACAGGAGCCGGGTCAGGAGAATATTTACCACTCGGTTTTCGTACTTTTTTCCAGACTGCACTCATAGAGGAAGCAGAGGTGATGGTGGAGACATAATCTTGCCAGCAAGTGTGTTTAGTGTCACGGATGACACGGCGAGCGATCGCACGCTTCTGCTTAAAATCAAGAAGTCTCTCTGTGGTTCTATTGTACCGGTACCTGCCCCATGCAGCGCGTTTCAAACGTACTGCACGAGCACAAGCAGGAGACCACCAAGGCACGCATTTCTGAGAATGCCTGCCCGAAGTTTGGGGTATAGAATGAGAAGCTGCGGTTAAAACGGAGGACGAGAAGAGGTGTAAAAGCTCATCGATGGAGGACGAAGAAGGAACCTCTCTAAAAACAGTTAGGTGTGAGTAAAGGTCCAATTTGCCTGATCAAATTGCCAGCGTGGGATGCGAAGAGGTGGGAATAAAAGGGGGAAAGTATGATTGTTTGGGAAATGACCTGTCATGAAAGCCCGGAAGAACAGCCAAGTGAAGTTAAGCGGCGGGAAGGCACTGAAAGATCGATGAAAGAGAGAGTGTGGGCCGGGGATCAAAATGGGTGTGATACCTGTTTTAAAAACTGGAGGGGGTGGGTGGCAAGAAAACCCTTTGAAGCCAGGGGAATCAAGTGAGACACCCCCCCCAAAAAAATGGTGGGCTTTTAAAATCCAAATTTAAAGAATGGGGTGGCGGCAATGACGAAAAAAGAAAGGAATACCGGAATAGATAATGCCCGAGAAGGAGAGGAATAAAAAAAACAGAGCGAACCCCCTATGAAGTGGAACAGGTGCTGTTAATCAGCGAAGTACGAACAAATAGCTGATGGTCGGAATATCAGTGCGTGAAGGGCACTTTCATTAAAGGTCCCATCAGGAAAAGGATTGAAGAATACAATAAATTATACCCCTAGATGGGAGAATAACAGAGAGGAAATTTTTGGGTTCCTGTAAGCAAACACCAACGGGGAAAACTGGGAAGAAAAACCCCTGAAGCTCCCCCCGATTCCCCCTGAGGCCGGGTATATTCCACTGTAAATGGGCCCATGTTTGGCAATGATAAGATACCTGAAATCCGCAGGTAAGGGTTTTTACGGACTAAGGGGTTAGAAAATTCCACCCATCAGTTACAAAACCCCAGGGAACAGGGGTTTAGAAAGGTCGCTCCTGTCTGTCTCAACTTTTGGATCATACGACAAGGTCCAAAAAGCACTAGAAAAAAAAAGAAGCGATTAATTTTATCCCGACTTTGCAAAACCCTTTCGACAAGTGTGACCATGCGTAAAGCGCACAAATGGTGCAAAAGGAATAACAAGAAAAGTCGGTCGATGGATCTATAATTTCCTCACTAACAGAACCAGAGAGTTCGTCAACAGAGTAAAGTCCGAGGAGCTACGGTAAAAGCTCTTTTTCCAAAGGGCAAAAGTACTCGCTCCCCATCTTGTTCCTCATCCTCTTTTGACATAGACAAGGATGTCACCCACAGCCGTGTCTTCCTTTTGGATGACCCCGAAAACGCATGCAGTGTCTTCCCTTTCAAAAACTGCAAGGCCCCCAGGCAGCCCCCAACCCAAAACTTTCAGTGGGCCTGCAGAAAAAAATAGAATCAAGAGAGAAATTTCAATTTTCTCGAATGGTAAAAAACGAGGAAATTAATCTTCATCGAGTACAAAACAAATTTTGGAAAAAATAGAGCGAAACACCAACGTCAAAGACCTGGGAGTGTCTGTCGGAGGATCTCACCTTTAAGGACCATAACACTGACAAAACGATTGCTAGAAAAAAGACGGATGGATGATGAAACCCCAAAATAGGGAGCCAAAACCCCCTGTGACACTTTTCAGGTCACTTTTTCTATTATGGGGAATATTGTCACACTAACAGCCCTTTCAAGGCGGTGAAATTAGACCTAGAAAATGTACAGAGAACCTTCCGGCGTGCATAACGGAGATAAAAACCTCAATTACTGGGAGCGCTTGAGTTCCCAACCTTACACTTGAACGAGCCAGTGAGAGGGGGGAGAACCAGGGACGAGAAGGGGAAAGGAAAAGAGGAGGGGAAGTGGGGGGGAGGTGTTAACAGACCTTTTTTTTTTACTTTTGAGAAATAGAGGGACGATTGGGAGGAGGGTCATACGAGCTCGTCGTACTGAGGGTTGGAGAGAGAACACAAGAAGGAGCAGGGGGGCAGGACTTGAATAGGGGCGTTGAGCCCGGGCGCAAAAGAATTTGCTACGGAGTGACTATGGGGGAGGGAACCACGAGGTGGGGAGAAGATGGGATCCAGAAGTGGGGGGACTTTTGAAACAGGAATAAGAAACCGGGGGAGTCCCTTTGGGGCGGGTGAGAAATGCCTTTGGGATAAAGGGGGACCCCCTGCTTCTTTGAGGTAACGGATTTCCGTCGTTTAGTAGACTTGACAAAAGGGGGGTTTGAAGGGGGAGCCTTATGACAAGGCAAGCGGGGAGGTCGATTGCAACTATTAGAATGGTCACGGGACCAAGACTGGGCATTCGGCGATAGATCTGCAATATTTTGCTGGATGGCCAAAAACGCCCCCAAATTTTTACACTGTTGCGGTGTAGGGATCCCTTTCGAAATTTTAACCCATGTCCCCGCTACTAAAATGAGGTGGAGTTCACGGTGTCAAAAATTTTTAAAAGACCACATTTTCTGGGGATTGTCTCCGGCCGCAGGCAGGAAGAAAAAGGTTACCTTTAGGGTTGGGGGGATTTGGAGTTCCAGTGTTCAAGAATTCATGCCCATGTCTGGAAATTTTGTTGAAAATGGGGATGGGCAGAATGCGGTACCACTACAAGAATTGAGGGGAAAGATGTTTTTCAATAGTGCAGGAACAGTATGATATGGGGAAAAACGAGAAAACCATGGCCTGGGTAGCATTTGTCAGTATGATGCCGTACCCCACTTAAGAGCTTAAAAGAAATTCTTACCAAAATGGCGTAGGAGTGCCTTTCCAACTGTGGGCAGAAAGATAGGCAGTGAGGGAAATCGTGTAATGAAGAATTTGTCCATTTTGCAGTCTGAAATGAGTGGGAAAGGTAGTGAAGGACGTTTCGATCTTTTCTGGAAAAACGAAAGGTGGAGAAGTACATCGAGGGAATTGTGTTGGTGTTTAGGTGTGGGACCGAGTTGGCCCGCGGAAAGGGCGGGCGATTGAAAAAATTTCCTCACCGAGGGAGGGCTGGAAAAATGTCAAAGGGGAGCGAAGGTCAGATAAATCGAAGGAGTCAGTCGATGGCCTCTGTACCTGATGAGGGTGAGGAAAACAGCACGGGCAAGAGGTACAGAGGCATGAGAGTGTCCAAAAAGTGTGGTCCAAAGGACGAGGCGGGGTCAGAACGGGGTGCGGTAATCAAGAGGGCCCGGGGGGTAGCAGGGGGGGGGAGCAGGTTCATGGACTAGGAGGCTGCATGGTTAGGTTACTTCTTTCTTTTCTGTGTGTTAAGGAAAAAAAAAGAAAGAGAAAAGAAAATAAACATAAAAAAAGAATAAAAAAAAAGGGGGGGACGGGGAGGGATAAGTTCACTAGGAGGAATGAAAGGGCAGAATCTCCTTTTTCGCGCCCAAGAGGACCTCAGCACCGCAAACGTAGCGCAGATGCGCATGGAACCCGTGCCATACCCTACCATCATGACCAGTAAACCGGCAATCCAAGATAAAAGAGAGGGGCGGCCGAGGAAATCCGCACAAAGTACTTCCTTCGGCCACCACCACCGGTATCCGATAGGTGGCTTCCAGAGAGTACACCCGAGTTGCTGGAGGTCACCCAAAGCCACCATCCGGGATACGGAGAGGGATCGGGACATCCCAGGCAATCCAGATTCCACGGGCAAAACTTACACCACGCCAAGAACCTCAACGGAAATGAGATGGACCCCGGTCCCTTTACCCTAACTCGAGGGAACTAGCGTTGCCTGTGGGAAAAAATAAAACCCAAGGCCAAATGGGAGGGTGGGGAGGGAGGAGGAGGAAAGGGAAAAGGGATAGGATGGAATAGGGAACGAGGGATTGGGGGGTAATTAGGTTCGGTCTGAGGAAGGAGACCGACAGGTCTAATTGCATTGTAATCACCAATAATAAGAGTAGGTTCAGAATAAGCACAAGTTAGGAGCTCCAAGTAATTAAACTTATCAGCAGGAGCATACAGGTTAAATATATTGAGAGCAGAGTTTCCAATATAAATCCTCTGTTTTCCTATGTGTAAGAAGTTCATGGGCGAGTGATTTTTTAATATATAGCATACAAGAGTTAGCAGATTTGAGGTTATATGCAACAAATGATGGCAATTTAGGGGGCTAGGATTTTTCAGGGATTCTGCACTCAAACCAGAACACAGAGACAACTTTATTAACCACTTGGATCAATGGTATAAGAATTACGAGCCCATTGGCACACAAAAATTTAATGATGATTTAATTACCACTATTGAGAGTGTTCTCACAGATCAAGTGGGCAGGAATAGGAAACAAAGACCCACCACTACAAATAACAATAAAAACCAATGTAAATACTACAATGATCCACAGCTGCGCAATCTAACACATGCAGTAGGAGATTGGTAAAGCATTTACCGTGAATGTAGAACCCCAGACCTTGCTCAGAACGTTCCAAAGCTGCACTAACAATGCAAGGAATAGAAGGAAGACACTTAGGAACAGAATGGGAACAGTTTGTTAGTGGATTAATCGGTCCACCCCTTTGAGTTTGGCTTGGGGAAAGGTATAAATAAATAACCAGGAAAGAGACTGGCAATTGTTGCTCATCCCTTTCCTCTTGAAAAAGCAAATGACTCATAAATGACTGGTCAAAACATCCAGGCTTGGAAAACTTCCATTCATATTAGAAAAAATTTAGAGAGGACTTCTGAAGAAATGTTAACTGAAATTAATTTTTATGAGCCAAAATATTGATGAGATTGATTGCCTCTTTACCGAGTATGAATTGATATGCATTACCAAAGGTTCGATCACCTGGCTCCTGGAGGAAGGAATGGTATACCTATGATAATTCTCAGAACTCTAAGCAGTGCTGATAACCCTTTGTTGGCACTGTATAATCTCAGTTACATGAAGGGGTTCTTCCTACCTTCATGGACCAATAGGTCTCATTGTGCTATCCATAAGCCCTACAGCCTGATACATTTAGGCCGATCTCCTTAACTAGTTGTCTTTGTAAAACTTTTGCAGAGTGATGCTTACAGATGTTCTACAGAAATCAGCACAACTTTCCACTATCCTCTATGGGTTCATGAAAGGTAAAAGTGCGCGAACTGGGATTTTCCACGTCTCCACGGCACACACCTCTACTAGTTTTACCACTTTTCTTGATATAAAACTCTGCATTTGATATTGCGAACAGAACCGTTTATACTACATGAACTAGCCAAATGAAAATTGGTGGTAGCTTTCTCTGCTGGATAATAGGATACCTGTCAAATAGAGTATCCTCTGTCCTTTAACAAGGCTTCAGAATGTGATTCTAAAGAAATGTCTTTAGGTAAACCGCAGGAAGGGAGTTCTTCTAGTCCATTTGCTATTTAATATTCTGATTTTGCTTCCTAAATGCTTACCTGCTCACCTAAACATAAGCTATAAGACTATGCTGATCGATATCATGATCCATACAAACAGGGCATAAGAAGGATGTTCCCATTCATAATGAAGTTCAAGCAATTTGTAATCGATTAGGCCTATAATATCTTCCTCTATAACAATGATATTAACAAGCAAACGAAACATCCCCCACCATACTATTTGCTGGGTGAAATTCATTAGCTACGTGTTAAAATTACAGGATTTATCTTGGTTGTTAGATGTTGCCCTTTAACAAATCCATTTACCACAAACTAAACAAGAATGCAATTAGGCTAAATGCTCTCAAAGCTGTTGCTGGCTACAATCAACTCTGGTGCTAATGTGAGAATCGTGGAATGATGTACATAGCCTATGTTAGGTCCTTAATTGATTCTGCTGCTCCTTGATGATATTACTTAGAGAAAGTTTCTCGACCCTTGGAGTTAAAGCAAAATGAAGCTCTCAGGATTATTCTGGCGTCCCTGATTACAAAAGTTCTTAACAGAGGATGGAGATTGGTATTACTAGTATCAGTTGGTATAGGATTGTTGAAATTAACAATGTACTCGGTTTTAGAATGTTGAGACGAACCAGAACTGTCACGTGAATATTACCAAGGTCTAGAGGTGGTAAATACACACAGATCTAAATGGATTGTGAAACGTGCAATTGCATTAAGTTTTATAACCTGCATGAACTGTATCACTTGTAGGACAACAAGAGCATTTCACCCTCCATGGAAGATGTGTTCATTTAATATCACATACATACAAGTCCCTTCCCCAAAAGTGGGGAAATGTTTATTGCTAGTAATCCTTCCTTAAATCTCTTGTTAGAGGCAATGCTCAAGAAGAAATTTCTCACCTAGCTGGTAGTAATAAGTTATCACAAGTTATATACACTGATGGATCTAAACAGGAGTCTTCTGGCAGGGCTGCCTTGCTCTTGTTGCCACTCCCAAGTTAAGAACGATAATAATTTGTGAGTTAGGCATAAGAATTAACAACTGGGAGTCTACACTGCAAACTGAATTGTTTGTAATCCTAATGGCGCTTGACTCTATCATCATTACTGATTCTATGTCATCATTGAAGGCTCTTGACTCATTTAATGACTCCTGCAACATGCTAACTGGATGATAGAAGCCAGGTATAGTTACTCATAAAATTGGGACAAAGGAATTAATGTACAATTGCTATGGATCCAATCACACATTGGATTACTCCTTCATGATAAAGTTGATATGTTAGCCAAGAAGAGTACCCAGAAGGAGAATGTAGAATATAACTTGGTATTTAACTGTGTGTGTCTAGCATTGAGGAAAATTTAGGAGAGAAGCAAATATGAAAATGATTGATTATAGGATTGCTGTTTGTTAGAAGCCTGAGTAGACTCTATAACCCACTATGATGACATTATGCCCTGCCTATATTGCTTTTCATATTGGTGTTTCTTATCAATGGATTTCAGAATGGTGCTGGTTTTGCCTTGGGCAACCAAGCAGTGTGTTTGTGTTCTGTTTCGTTTTTTTTTAGGACAATGTTTGTTGTTTAGTCTATGTAATTTGTAAGAAAAATGTCTGTCAGTCATCATACATTGCCTTGGAGGAATTCTGTAGGCCAGGCAACAGTCTCTAGGTCAGCTGTGAACTTCCTTTTTGAGGCCTCATCATGGAGTTAAATGAAACTTTGTTGTATCAAGTGGGTGGTTTACTATGTTTGTCTAGAGAAAGGTCGGGTTAGTGGTCTGTAGTGCTTTCTGTGATTTATCCCTGTTTTAAGGGGGGCTATATATTGGTCCATATGTGGTCTATTATGGTTGGGGCCAAAACTTGTCTCAGTGAGCCTGGATTGGTGTAGTTATTTGTTGGTATGTGAAGTGTTGTTGTTCATATTGTTGATGAAAACAGTTACAGGCTTGATCATCTTGTACGGCCAAGTTGATGTTGAAGTCTCCAGCTAAGAGAAGGTGGTGCGTATTCATTTTGTCTGTTTTGTTATTGTGCTTTAGTTTCTCACTGAAAAATTTGGGATGTTTGTGTGGGTTCGGGTAAATGGACCTATTGTTATAGGCTGTCTTTAGTTGGTTTTACAGTTAAATTAGCAAAAAATGTATTCCCCATATTCTTCACTAATGCAAGTGGTGCTAATACAAGTTATTTTGTTAGAGTAATGATTGGCAATACCCCCCCATCTTGTGGTATGGTCTGTCAGTTGTGGATTGCTGTGGTTTCCTGGTAGAGGGTAGATATCTATTATGTCCCTGCTTAAGCCAGGTCTCAGTAAGAAATAATGACAGGTGAATGGTTTGTCGGTAGTTGATTCAAGGTGTGCCAGTGAGGTCAATCATTAGTGTTTGCTTAAGGACCTAATGTTGTAGTTAAGTACTGTCGTCTTTTAGTTGTTTAGGATAGTGTGGCTTGTGTGTGTAGTAAAGGGCAGTTACTTTCCAAGAGGTTTTGATTGTGTGTTCTGATTTTGGAGGTTAGTTAGGGTCGACGTGATCATGATCAATCTCTTCTAGGTTTTAATTATTGGTTATTGATATCTGAGTTGTGGGTTGAGTTTTTAGTACTGATATCTGTAGTGGTAGGAAGTTTGGACAAGTATATAGCTATAGCATTTTGGTCATGTTAGAGTTATAGTCACTAATACAATAATGGAGTTGGTGTTGTCTATGTGTGTGCTGGAATGAGCTAAAGTACAACTTTGGTATAACTGAATAATATAAAAAATACAAATTAAAAATAGCACCAGATCTCACTTGTATTGCACTTAAGGTCTAATGTAAGATCTTGGTATAGCTATGTATTGAGGCTATATTATATTATATTATATTATATAATCTAATATATAAAAATACAAATTAAAAATAGCACCAGACTCTCACTAGTAATTGCACTATGGTCAAATATTAATGAATTTGGTATATACTATGTATTCAGCTAGAATGAGCATAGTACAACTGTGTTTTTATTCTAATGATACAAAAAAAGGCACAAGACTCTCAATTATAATTGCACTAAGGGATCTTATATAGTTGTTTACAAGAATTAGAGTTATATACTAGATTAAATTGACAGAAAATATACAAGCTAAAGTAGCAAAAGAATAAAAAAAGTAGAAAAAAAATGATGGTAGTTGGATTACTTAGTTAGCAAAGATAGTTAAGGGCCCTTGAACAATTATTTATTGAAATTACACTAATTGCACACAAATATAGTCCCCCCCCCCAAACTCACTAAGATATGAAAAAAAATAGAAACAAAAAAAAAAAAACAATTTTCCCCTTTTTTAGAGTAGTTGAATTATAATATAAACTTATATATAAAAATACAAATTTAATATGGTACTTTGCAATTGCACTAGGAGTCTGGTATAGGTTGTGACAAGATCAAGAGTTAACTAGATTTAAAATTGGGACAAAATACTAATCACAATTAAAGTACAAAAGAATAATAAGTAAAAAAACATTACAATGACCATGTCTTGGGTATAATATGATAGTAAGATGGTAGACAGGTTACACAGGTACACAGTTACTGAGGCACACAAGTGCACAGGTTACACAGGTACAAAGGATAATATAAAGGTTGGAGTTGAATTATACAATCTTGGAAATTTGGCAACAAATTGTTATGGGAAGTATAAAATAATGTTTAATGTACAAAAGTAAATTGACTGGTAGTATAATATGGTGTTTATAAAATTTTTAGTAGGAATAATGATTACAAAATAATGAAAAAGTAATGGGTATTTCTTTCAAAATTGCACTGGTAGTTTACTTGAGGTTTTTGGCAGTACAAGGTAATTAAGAGTACTCTAAGATAGTAAATGTGGTATTAAAACTGGTTATTAAGGTAATTAGACGAGTAAGGTTATTAATGATGTCAAAAATGTTAAGAGTAAATTGTATTGATAGTAAAAATGGTAATTATTAATTTTAGTAAGTAATATCAATTGATAGTATTTAAAAAAAAAGGTATTATTATGGACAGGAAAGTATCGATTCTAGCTAATATTTAAGCAAACAATAGTAAATAAGAAAATTAGATAAGGTGACTTATGCTTACTAGTAAAATCACAAAATGAGGTAGTTGATTATTTAATTACTAAGAGATTGTACTACGAGATTTGAACAATAATGGATTATTATTATTATTATAATCAAGGGGGAAGCGCTAAACCCGGAGGATTATACTGCGCCTGGGGGGGATGTGGAAGGCATTCAGGCTTAATTCGGGGAACTGGAGCACAGATCCAATTCCCTAACTCAAGAGCCCCTCACCAACATCAAGGAACCTTCCTTGAGGGGAAACAATAATGGAGCAAAACATACACTACATTACGTAGGCTTTTAGGTTGGACATTTAGTTATTCTCTGTAAGATCAGTATCCCTGAGAAATCGTGATAGATCATTCTCGTTCGTGATTGTGTACAGTTGACCTACATTTGTTTTCCTAACTAGAATTTTCCCATCCTATGTGAAGCATTGGTGTATTGTTATTATTCTCCCGCTTAAGTTTTCTGAACTCTATACAGGAGGTTCTGACGTTTTTTTGGTAAGACACTCGTTTATGTATACCTCTTTCTTTACTTTAATAGATGCAATAATTAAGTCTTTTTTCCTATCATGTGGTGTGGAAATCTAGCATAACATTTTTCTACCATGGGATCCTTAGTAACCTGGCTTTCTTTTATTTCTGACTTGGTACAATAAAACATTGTTTGGTCCTTTATGATCTGGAGAGTAATTTCTTTACTGTTTGGTTCATATCACGGGAAAAAGTGGACTGTTAACTATTACGCGTCTGATCGTTTATCTTGCTCAGTTTTATCTTGAAATTATAAACACATATGAGTATAATGTGATCCTTATAGACTACGTTTTCCACACAGTGGGCTTTCAAGTCCAAACAGATCTACCTGGTTTGTGACTTGAAAAAGCCCACTGTGTGGGTGAAACGTAGTCAATAAAGGATCACATTATACTGCATATGTGTTTATATTTCCATTGTGTCGGTATTTTATACCATTTATATCCTTCAGTTTTATCTTCTTGGAGAGCAAAGTAGTCACTGAACTGGTTATCTAAGTTGTTCTTCCATTCTTTTACTGCTTCTTCAACCTTTGTATTAAGAGATATTATTTGTTGGGTATGGCTATGACTGTTTGGATGGTCTTGCCATAGTCATTCCTGGTGTTGATAACTTTTGTTCAAGACTGAGGATTTTGTTCTCGAGTTGTGTCATCCTGGTGTCTTGTTTTGTTAGTGTCTCTCGAAGATTCATATTTTCAATAACTAAGGTGGAGATGCATGTCTTTAGGGTATCTGGATCGTTGTCATACCTGAGAGACTACTTGGTAGGTTGAATCGGGGAAGAGAGGTGAGGATGGCTGGTGGCAGCCATTATGTTGTTATTGTTTGGTATCGGCCTTGAGCAGTTGGTGAGTGGGGTGGTTGCTGGGCCGGCGTCCTCCTAGCTACACTTGTTGAATAGTTGATTATCTGGTGTTTTCTTAGCTGGCCTTGGTGCTATTTCCTCTTAGATTGCGCCTCATAATACTACAGGAATTGTTGTAGTTAAGAAGAAGTTGTAGTTATACAAAGCTTGGGGTTACGTTGTTCGGCTGGCAGCGGGGTGTTGCTTTCGGTTTGTGGGCAGTCTTCCTTTGATCTCTAATATTTTCGATTTGTAGGTTTCACTGTTGGTAATCTTTGGTCATTCTGGGTGCTACGTTGGGTAGTGCAGTTTTGCTTGTAACTAGGTCATCATAGGAGCATTGGTGGCTCTGATAGTTGGAGAAAAGTACGGAGCTTGAAGGTTGCCGCTGCCGCTGCTGCCTCGGGCAAGTTACTGATTAGTTTAGTTATGTTTAGTTTAGTTTAATATGTTTATTATGCACCCCATACCCATCCTATGGGCGGTAATCAAAAGATTACAGAGGTACATAATGGGTCCAGGGACTGGGCCTCAAAGTTTTGATGGCTGAGCAAGTTACAGAGGTAATGAATTCACAATTTACAAAGGTAATGAACTCCAGGTAGGTCTAGTCACAATCATGACAAGTTACAAAGGTATTAACAGATTATAGAGGTACACAATGGGTCCAGGGACTGAGGCCCCAAAAGTGGGGGTTTTGATGCTGGAAACTAGGTACAAGGTAATGAACTCACAAGTTAACAAAGGTAATGAATTTACTGTAAGAATGGTTACTTGCGTTTATACATGGCTACAATCATGAACAAATTTTAGAGTAATGCAGCAATTCACACTTCCACACCGTGGTCACCAACTTGTAGTGAGTATTGGTGCAAAAATATTGATTGTGAATCACACCACACACACACACACACACTCACACACACACACACAACCACCACACACACACACACACACACTCACTTCACACAATAACACACACACAAACACACGAATCATACACACAAGGTGGGACAAGGGTACAGGATGTTCCAGGGAGGGGATCACAGAAACAAGAGGCCACAATTGGAAGTTGCAGACAACCAAAATGAGTATGAGAGGATAGTAGGAAGTATTTCTTCAGTCATAGAGTTGTAAGGCAGTGGAATAGCCTAGAAAATGAACGTAGTGTGAGGCAGGGAACCATACACAGTTTTAAGACGAGGTTTGGATATAAAGGCTCTGGAGCGAGGGAGAGAGATGGCCCTAGTAGCAACGGTGAAGAGGCGGGGCCAGGAGCTAGGACTCGGACCCCTGCAACCACAATTAGGTGAGTACAATAGGTGAGTACACACATACCACCACACACAACACACAACACACACACACACACACACACACACACGCACTGCTCATAAAAACACCAATGGGGATTTGAGGAAATGAAGGCATGGACATGATTAGAGTAAGAGAAGAGACTACATTGTAGGTAAATTGGAGTGATGTAAACCCACCAACAGAACTGCAGGAGGCCAAGAGAGGAAGTACGAAGGAATACAACAGGGTGATGGTGGGACACACTGGCTGAGGGGCTGAAGAAGCTCACTCGAGCAGAGCCAAAGTTATGGTAATGGGCGATGTTCAACCACAGGGAGATCGACTGGGAAAACCTGGAGCACATGGGGCGTCCCGAAAACATGGAGAGCCAGATGATGGATGTGGTACTTGAAAAACCTCATGCATCAACATGTCAGGGGACACAACCAGAGAGAGAGGGAGATGTGCAGCAAGTACTGGATCTTGTGTTCACCTGAGCAGTTCAGACATGAGGACATCACCTTACGAGAGGCCTCTTGGAGCTAGCGATCATGTGGTTCTCTGTTTTGATATATGTAGAGTTACAAGTGGAGGAAGGTAAGAGGGAACTGAAGGGGACAGGCCAAACTATAAAAGGGGGGGACTACACAGGTATGAGAAATTCTGCAGGTGGTTCAGTGGGACAGAGAATGGTTTAGGAAATCGTAAACGAGATGATGGGATTTATGTGGCAACAAAGGGAAAGGAGGCAGAGGAAAGTTTTGTTCCAAGGGAAAACAGCCATTAATAGGAAGACCCAAAACGAGTCCTTGGTTTACCCGAAGTGGTAGGGAGGCAAAAACTAACGTGCAATGAGAATGGAAAAGGTACAGGAGCTTTGGACCAGAAAACAAGGAGATTAGTAGAAGAGCAGAAACGTGTATGCCGCA
Organism: Cherax quadricarinatus; assembly: GCF_026875155.1. Classification (NCBI taxonomy): domain Eukaryota; kingdom Metazoa; phylum Arthropoda; class Malacostraca; order Decapoda; family Parastacidae; genus Cherax; species Cherax quadricarinatus. Next base: position 68,935,379 of record NC_069408.1, read on the forward strand.
GAGAAGGAGGGAGCCAGCGACAGTTATTGAAAAGGAATAGCATCGAAGTCAAATCTGACCGAAAACTGCTGTATAGCCCATTAGGGGAAGGTCAACAGTCAAGGACCAGGTGAGAAGGCTGAGGAATGAAGGTGGAGATCTCACAAGAAACGATCAAGAGGTATGTGAGGAGCTCAAACACGAGATTAAGGAAGTATTTACCGTGAGACAGGAGGACTTGGGGGGACAGACCAAGATGGGGCACCACAAAGGAATTACAACAAGTGTTGGACGACATACATACAGATGAGGAGGAGGTGAAGAAACTGCTAAGGGACATCGATACCTCAAAGGCAATGGGACCGGACAACATCTCTCCGTGGGTTTATTAGAGAGGAAGCAGATCTGTTGTGCGAACCATTACACAATCTTCAACACATCCCCTGGAAACTGGGCAACTACCTGAGGAGTATGGAAGACGGCAAATGTAGTTCCCATTCAAAAATGGAGACAGAAAAGAGGCTCTATACTTTAAACCTGTGTCATTGACGTTGTATAGTATGCAAAATTATGGAGAAGATTATCAGGGAGGAGAGTGGTGGAGCCCTGTGGAACGAACAGGGTATAATGCCAACAGCACCGGATTCAGGAAGGCAATCCTGTGTCACAAACCTTCGGAGTTTTATGATAAAAATACAGAGTAAGACAAGAGAGGAGAGGGGTGGGTGATTGCATCTTCTTGGACTGCAAGAAGGCCTTTGACCAGTTCCTCACAAGAGATTAGTGCAGAAGCTCGAGATCAGGCGCATATAACAGGAATGGGCACTGCAATGGATCAGAGGAATACCTGACAGGGAGGAAACACGAGTCATGGTAGTAATGATGTATCAGTGGGGCGCACTGTGCGAGGGTGGGTCCCACAGGGGGTCGGTCCTTCTAGGACCAGTGCTATTTTGGTATATGTGAGACATGACGGAAGGGTTGAACTCAGAGTTGTCCCTGTTTGCAGATGATGTGAAGTTAATGAGGAGAATTAAATCTGATGAGGACAGGCAGGACTTCAAAGAGGACTGGACAGGACTTGGACCACGGTCCAGCAAATGGCTCTCGAATTTAATCCTGCAAATTGCTAAGTCATGAAGATAGGGGAAGGGCACAGAAGACCACAGACGTGTATAGGCTAGGGTGGCAAAGACTGCAAACCTCACTCAGGGAGAAAGATTTGGGGTGAGTATAACCCGAGCATGTCTCGGAAGCACCACATCATCATATAACCTGCTGCAGCATAATGGGCGCCTGGCAAACCTGAGAACAACATCGATTCCCTTAGTAAGAATCATTCAAGGACACTGTACACGTGTAATGTCAGGCCCATACTGGAGTATCCAGCACTGTTTGGAACCGCACTTGATTAAAGCACGTCAAGAACTTGAGAAAGTACAAAGGTTTGCACAAGGTAGTTCAGAGCTAAGGGGAATGTCCTATGAAGAAAGATTAAGGGAAAATCGGCCTGACGACACTGGAGGACAGGAGGGTCAGGGGAGACATGAGAACGACATATAAAATACTAGCGTGGGAATAGGACAAGGAGGACAAGGACTGGATTGTTCAGGATGTGACACAGATAGTTATAGAAGAGGCCCAATTGAAGTGAAGACACAAATGAGTCAGAGAGATAGAAGTTTTCTTCAACGTTTTTCATAGAGTGGTAAGGCAGTGGATGGAGATAGCCTAGAAAATGACGTAGTGGAGGCAGGACCATTTAAACAGTTTTAAGACGAGGGTTTGATTTAAGTCATGGAGCGGGGAGAGAGAGGGCTAGTAGCAACCGGTTGAAGAGGGGGGCCAGGAGAAGCTAGGGATCGACCCCTGCCACACCACAAATAGGATGAGTACAAATAGGTGAGTCACACACACAATACCACATTACACCGCACACTCAAACCACCACGCACACACACACACACAAAAAGGCAGTATGCTTCAAAGAGGGAGTAGATTACAATCTTGGCTTGCAGGTAGTAGTTTGAGAACAATAATACGAAAAAGAAATTCAGATGAATTTATGGACTTAAGGCTCAGGGAGATTGACACCAGTGAGTCCATCTATCATCTTTCTATACATGCAGGAGGGAGCCACATGTCTATGGTTGCATCCAACAAAATAAAGCAGACTCTTGGATGTCACTACCGCCCGCTCCGGCTGGGTTAAAAAGTTTTCTTTGGCCAGGTTTAAATCACACACCAGATGGTAGACCAAAACGAAATGTAAACTTTGCCAGATGGATTATTGTCACACTTGCGTCATTATGTACTGGAGTGTGATAAATTAAAGAATTTAGAAGCAACTCATCAGAAGTGTTCAAGCAATGTCTAGTATTTTATCCACAGTGGTATATTACAGACATTCTGGAGAAATACCCTGACTTTGTAGATGTAAAGAAAGCATTACCACTTTGTGCATGTGTGTGTGTGTGTGTGTGGATGTGTGTGTGTGTGTGTGTGTGTGTGGAGTGAGTGTGTGTGTGTGTATGAGTGTGTGTGTGTGTATGAGTGTGGTGTTTATGAGTGTGTGTGTGTGAATGAGTGTGTGTGTGTGTGTGTGTATGAGTGTGTGTGTGTGTGTGTGTGTGTGTTTTGTTTGTGTGTGTATGAATTTGTATGCCCCTCTCTGTGTGTGTGTGTGTGTGTGTTGTGTGTGAGAGAGGAGAGACTCAGGCAATCAACTTTGCAACCAATAACTCACTACAGTTGTGACCGGGTGTGGAAGTGTGAATTGCTCATTACTCTAAAATTTGTTCATGATTGCTCAAGACTCTATAGGGTGATAAAACCTTGTAAGTAGTAACCATTTCTTACAGTATTCAATACCTTTGTAACTTGTGAGTTCATTACCTTGTAACTGTGAGTCATTCCTTGTACCTAGTTCAGCCATCAAAACTTTGGAGCCCGGTCCCTGGTCCCCTTGTGTTACCTTCTGTTATAATCTGTAAATACCTTTGTAACTGTCATGAATGGACTAGACCTACCTGGAGTTCATCACCTTTGTAAATTGTGAGTTCTTACTTTGTAAATTGTGAATTAATTGACCTCTGTAATTGCCTCAGTATCATAACGTTTGAGGCCCAGTCCTGTTTTTCTCCCCCCTTGACCAATTATGTACCTCTGTAATCTTTTGGACTACCGCCCACAGGATGGGTTATGGGGTGCATAATAAACATATTAAACTAAACTAACACACCACACAACAGGAGCTTGACTCGACCCTGCATCTCAACTAGGTGAGTGCACACACACACACACCACACACAAACACACACACACGGGACGTTAGGATAGTATTTCTTCAGTCATAGAGTTTGTCAGCTAAGTGAAGTGCCTAAGCAGTGAAGTGTGGAGGCAGGGACACATACATAGTTTTAAGAAGAGGTATGACAAAGCTCAGGAAAGCAGAGAGAGAGAGGATCAGTAGCGATCAGTGAAGAGGCTGGGGCCAGGAAGCTGAGTCTCTACCCCTGCAACACAATTAGGTGAGTAAAATAAGGTGAGTACACACACAAACACACCACACACACACACACACACACACGCACAACCACACCTCACTCAGGAAAAAGATTGGGGGTTGAGTATAAACACCGAGGCATATCTCCTGAGGCGCTCATCAATCAGATAACTGCCTGCAGCATACGGGTGACGCCTGGGAAAACCTACGGATAGCGTTCCGTACCTCAGTAAGGTTCGTTTAGACTCTGTTTATACCATCTACGTCAGGCCCATACTGGAGTTTGCAGCACCAGTTTGGGAATCCACACCTAGTCAAGCACGTCTAGAAATTAGAGAAAGAAAGTGCCAAAGGTTTGCAACAGACTAGTCCCAGAGCTACGGGGATTGTCCTATGAAGAAGGTTGTGGGAAATCGGCCTGACGACACTGGAGGACAGAGGGTCAGGAGGAGGACTGATAACGACATATAAAATATGCAGGAATAGACGAGGTGGACAAAGGACGGGATGTTCCAGAGATGGGACACAGACACAAGAGGTCACAATTGGAGTTGAAGAACTCGATGAATAAAATATGGCGATGTTAGGAAGTAATTTCTTCTGGCCTTAGCGTAGTCAGGCCATGGAATAGCCTAGAAAGTGATGTAGTGGAGGCAGGAACCATACATAGTTTTAAGGCGAGGTATGATAGAGCTCATGGGGCAGGGAGAGAGAGGACCTAGTAGCAATCAGCGAAGAGGCGGGGCCAGGAGCTGTGACTCGACCCCTGCAACCACAAATAGGCGAGTACAAATAGGTGAGTACACACACACACACACACAAACATGCACATATGTGGTAATGCTTTATTTACAGCTAGCAAAGTCAGGGTATTTCTCCAGAATGGTCTGTAATATACCACTGTGGATAAAATACTTAGCCATTTCTTGAACACTTCTGAGTGAGTTTGTTTCTAAATTCATTAATTTTATCGCACTCCAGTACATAATGACGCAGGGTGGACAATAGTCCATCTGGCAAAGTTTACATTTCGTTTGGTCTACATCTGGTGGTGGTGATTTAACCTGCCAAGATACTTGTACCCAGCCGGACCCGGGGTAGTAGTGACATCCAAAGAGTCTGCTTATTTTGTTGGATGCACCATAGACATGTGGCTCCTCCTGCATGATAAAATGATGATAGATGGACTCACTGGTGTCAATCTCCCTGAGCCTTAAGTCCATAAAATTCAGTTGAAGTTCTTTTCGTATTATTGTTCTCAAACCACTACCTGACAAGCCAAGATTGTAATCTACTCCCTCTTTGAAGCATACAGCTTAGCCAATTTATCAGTTCTATCATGCATCTGAAGACCCGGTGGCCTGGTGGCTAAAGCTCCCGCTTCACACACGGAGGGCCCGGGTTCGATTCCCGGCGGGTGGAAACATTTCGACACGTTTCCTTACACCTGTTGTCCTGTTCACCTAGCGGCAAATAGGTACCTGGGTGTTAGTCGACTGGTGTGGGTCGCATCCTGGGGGACAAGATTAAGGACCCCAATGGAAATAAGTTAGACAGTCCTCGATGACGCACTGACTTTCTTGGGTTATCCTGGGTGGCTAATCCTCCGGGGTTAAAAATCCGAACGAAATCTTATCTTAATGTGAGATGGAATCCACAGCATGTGCACTCTGACTCCACTGTCCACAATCCTACCATACCTGTGTCTGGCTTCTGACACAAGCATGCCACAATTTATGCTTAATGAGTTGAGAGCATTTATGGATGACAGAGAATTAGTTACAATTAAACTGTCAATCTTTGATACATAGATGCATTTCAGTGCAAGGAGTATGGCAAACAGTTCTGTCTGAAGGGTAGAGGCCCAATTATTGATGCGTGCTCCAATTTCTTTAAGAGAGCCATCACTCTGTACGACAACAGCAGCACTACCAGCTGCACCAGTGGATTGGTGAACAGAACCATCAGCGTAAATAATTTGTGAGAGTGTGTGCTGTGTGACTAAGTTATCAATACAGCTTAAGGCATCATGTTTGGCTTCAAGGCGAAGTTTTGGTCGTGATTTAAGAAGTAGTTTGGGGGGAAAAGGAGGAATGGTAGTTTGGAATAGGGTAATATTCCATGGAGCGGAGAAGTGCCGCTGTTGCCTTACTTGACATAGATCATGTATCTGATTCATGCGGAGGTCGGTTCCAGTTTTTTCGATCCATCTAGAGGAGTGTTCACCAGTGCTGAGGAAAGTTTGGATGGCTTCTGTGCAGGGGTTTGAATGAGCTTGCCTGAGCATATTAACCCTAATTAGGATATTTCTTTCAGTAACACGATCTCTGATGCTTGGAATATCAAGTTCTTTTTGCATATTTAAAATTTTAGCAGTACGAGGGCATCCTAAAATGATCCTCATTGCTTCGTTCTGCAGTTTTTCCAGCCCTCCAAGCTTCCAGCCAGACACAAGAGCAAGTAGTGGCGCAGCATAATCAACCAATGATCTAATATAAGCAAGATACATCATTTTCACAATTTTAACATTAGCACCATACCTGGGGTGAAGCCCTGCCACAACTCTAAGTGCTCTTAGTCTTTCTTTGTATTGGCGACAAAGTCTTGTTACAACAGGTCCAAGTAGTGGAACCTCAAAGCCTAGATACCTGTATCTGCTTACATATTCTAGAAGAGACCCATCATGCAATTGGATCTGACGAACTGTGCCTCTCTGTCGAGGACGCCTATTGAGTATCTTTGTTTTATCAGTAGAGATTATCAACCCCAGGTCCTGACACGAGGCTAGTACATGATTAAGAATGTTTTGGGTGTTGGAGAATCCGGTGGTGTGAATCATTATGTCATCAGCAAAACTAATCGCATAATGATGGGGCTGACTAGGCATAGCATTAAGTAATGCATTAATTAGAATATTGAACAGTGTGGGACTGAGCACACCTCCCTGTGAGGTTCCTAATTCAAAGTCTTTAGTTACACTTCTATGTCCCTGGAACAACACAGACGATTTTATGTTGGACAGGTAACCTTTAATCCAGCGGAGAAGCCATCCTCCAACATCCATTCTGGCAAGTTCACTAATGATTACATGTCGGTTGGCTACATCGAAAGCGGATTTAAGGTCAAGGAAGGTAGTGTATGAGCTGTCAGTGTGCAGGGTGAGAAAGGTGGCTATGCAATGATGCACGCTCCTTCCATGCATGAAACCATGTAACCGGGGAGACAAAAATTGTTTGATTCTGTACATGAGACGATTAAGAATCATTCTCTCAAATCATACCCCCGGCCGGGATTGAACCCGCGGTCATAGAGTCTCAAAACTCCAGCCCGTCGCGTTAGCCACTAGACCAGCTAGCCACAATAAGATTCATCCAATTAGTTTTGAGACTCTATGACCGCGGGTTCAATCCCGGCCGGGGGTATGGTTTGTTTGCAATCGTGTCATTACGATTTCTTAAGTCATTCTCTCAAATGTTTTACACAAGCAGCTAGTAAGAGATATTGGGCGAAATGCATTTTGTTGATTGGGCTTAGGAATTGGAATGATGAGGCTGTTGGTCCAAGATTGAGGGAGCTCCCCAGTTACATAGCTGATAAATTAGACACATGTGCAACTCTTGGGTATCTTTATTGAGGAAACGTTTCGCCACACAGTGGCTTCATCAGTCCATACATAGGAGAAACTTGAAGAACAGGAGGAGAATGAGGTAATCAGTCCCTCAACCTTGAGTCGATGTGTTCAGTCCATCAATCTTGAGTAGAATACGGCAGATGAGCGGAGAAGCAGCTTATAAACCGTATGGCAGGAGAGGTGTAGCAGTCATAGGTAGTGTCACATTTGTTCAATGTGGAAGTAGGTTGTGCCCAAGAATTAGGCAAGCGAAGAATTCCTAAGTATTAAGATCCCAAGAAGTTGCAGTGTCTGACAGGTTTGTAGATGAATGGTTCAGAGAACCGACATGTTGATAAATTAGACACATGTGCAACTCTTTGGGTATCTTTATTGAGGAAACGTTTCGCCACACAGTGGCTTCATCAGTCCATACATAGGAGAAACTTGAAGAACAGGAGGAGAATGAGGTAATCAGTCCCTCAACCTTGAGTCGATGTGTTCAGTCCATCAATCTTGAGTAGAATACGGCAGATGAGCGGAGAAGCAGCTTATAAACCGTATGGCAGGAGAGGTGTAGCAGTCATAGGTAGTGTCACATTTGTTCAATGTGGAAGTAGGTTGTGCCCAAGAATTAGGCAAGCGAAGAATTCCTAAGTATTAAGATCCCAAGAAGTTGCAGTGTCTGACAGGTTTGTAGATGAATGGTTCAGAGAACCGACATGTTGATAAATTAGACACATGTGCAACTCTTGGGTATCTTTATTGAGGAAACGTTTCGCCACACAGTGGCTTCATCAGTCCATACATAGGAGAAACTTGAAGAACAGGAGGAGAATGAGGTAATCAGTCCCTCAACCTTGAGTCGATGTGTTCAGTCCATCAATCTTGAGTAGAATACGGCAGATGAGCGGAGAAGCAGCTTATAAACCGTTTGGCAGGAGAGGTGTAGCAGTCATAGGTAGTGTCACATTAGTTCAATGTGGAAGTAGGTTGTGCCCAAGAATTAGGCAAGCGAAGAATTCCTAAGTATTAAGATCCCAAGAAGTTGCAGTGTCTGACAGGTGTGTAGATGAATGGTTCAGAGAACCGACATGTTGATAAATTAGACACATGTGCAACTCTTGGGTATCTTTATTGAGGAAACGTTTCGCCACACAGTGGCTTCATCAGTCCATACATAGGAGAAACTTGAAGAACAGGAGGAGAATGAGGTAATCAGTCCCTCAACCTTGAGTCGATGTGTTCAGTCCATCAATCTTGAGTAGAATACGGCAGATGAGCGGAGAAGCAGCTTATAAACCGTATGGCAGGAGAGGTGTAGCAGTCATTCTCCTCCTGTTCTTCAAGTTTCTCCTATGTATGGACTGATGAAGCCACTGTGTGGCGAAACGTTTCCTCAATAAAGATACCCAAGAGTTGCACATGTGTCTAATTTAGCAACATGTCGGTTCTCTGAACCATTCATCTACAAACCTGTCAGACACTGCAACTTCTTGGGATCTTAATACTTAGGAATTCTTCGCTTGCCTAATTCTTGGGCACAACCTACTTCCACATTGAACAAATGTGACACTACCTATGACTGCTACACCTCTCCTGCCATACGGTTTATAAGCTGCTTCTCCGCTCATCTGCCGTATTCTACTCAAGATTGATGGACTGAACACATCGACTCAAGGTTGAGGGACTGATTACCTCATTCTCCTCCTGTTCTTCAAGTTTCTCCTATGTATGGACTGATGAAGCCACTGTGTGGCGAAACGTTTCCTCAATAAAGATACCCAAGAGTTGCACATGTGTCTAATTTATCAACATGTCGGTTCTCTGAACCATTCATCTAGTTACATAGCTCATGTTATATAATTCAATGGATTACCTGGTACTCGACACAGCAATCTGAGTATGTTGTAAGTAATACCATCCTCACCAGGCGACGTGGAGTTGCCCTTAGTTAGTGCTGCATCAAGTTCATAATTAGTGAAAGGAATGTTGCAGGCATCTGCCTTGCCGAGCATAAAGCAAACAAGTCTCTCCCTTGCATCATATTTGTCATTTAATTTTGCCTGTGTGGTACTGGGAAGATTGTCATAGCTAGATGTAGCAGCCCAAGCACTGACTAACTCATTCGCCCTATGCAAGGGATGAGGGTGCGCGATCAGCCCAGTTCTGTGACCCTTAATTCTATTTATGTCCCTCCATGTCCGGCTAAGTGGGGTGTGAGCATTAATTAAGACCGTTGACAAATTTTTCCCAGTCTGTTTGCCGCAGCTCTGTCATACGCTCTCTGGCAACAGCAAGGACAGTTTAGAAGAGCCTCAGCATTCCAGGGGTACGATGTTTTCTATTGGCTAGGCCTAGTCTGCGAGCAGTACGTTTCAGTGTACGAAGTTTAGAATCATTGTAATAAGTATGGTTTTTGAAGGAGGTATGATTATTATGGAAGTTTGTTGGTTTAGAGTGCCAAGAGGTTGCAGTGGCGGCTCTAAGTAGTTCTGAATACTGCTCACAAGTTCATTGTTAAAGGTCTCTACAGAGGAACATTCATAGGAATTATACCAGTCAGTCACATGTGCAACAAAGTCATCATGCTGATCAGTGGGAACATTAAAACGTTTCCGTTTGAATATCCCTCCAGGAAGGATAGTATTACCAAAATCTAGTGAGGTTAGCCTAGGGAAATGATCAGACGCTATATCTGTTACAATGGAAGACTCACAGCTGGCAGAAGTAATGTTGAAGCCCAGGCACAGATCAAGGACACCTCCATAGATATGTGTGGGTTCAAGGTCACTTACAATTTGGATATTATCATGACTGTTTAAGAGTGACAACAGTTGATTGCCATTACGATTACCAAACTGTGAGTTTCCAATGCTTTTGTGTCTTGCATTGTAATCGCCAATAATAAGAGTAGGCTCAGAATGAACACAAGTTGGGAGCTCCAAGTAATTAAACTTATCAGCAGGAGCGTACAAGTTAAATATGTTGAGAGCAGAGTTCCCTATATAAATCCTAACACCGTGATATTGTAGCCCCTCTGTTTTCTTATGTGCAAGAAGTTGATGGGGAAGTGATTTTTTAATATATAGAACACAAGAGTTAGTAGATTTAAGGTTATATGCAACAAATAATGGTAATTTAGGGGGTTGGGATTTTTCAGGGACTCTGCACTCTTGTAGACACACAACATCAATGGGTTCGGTGGTTATTTTATGATGAAGGTCAGGAAGTCTTTTTCTAAGTGATGCAATATTCCAGCTTAATATAGAAAGTTTATACGAGTTTTGATCCATTATAGTAGTCCTGGGATCATCTTGAGTTTCTCAGCATAATGAAAAAATTTTTCATATAAATAGCAGACCTTATCAATGTCAACAGTGCTACCATTGTCCATGAGTTTTGTAAGTGCACTTCCAGTTGTAAGGCCTCGTGGGAGTCTTCGTAAACTCAGAGCATGACACTGTTTATGTGTGAACGTATGATAGGTGACACCACCACTCACATTCCCTCCTCCACTAACATTACACGCAACACTACAACTGTCATCACCAACGCCACTACCAACATTGTGTTCATTACATTTATCAACAGTATTGTATTCAACATTAATGTCTATGTGGTTAACCTCATCACACTCTGCACCACCACTTATATTACGCTCATCACTATTAATAACATTATAGACACCACCGCTCTCATCACATTCTTCAATGGAAATAAGTCACTCTGTCTGACTTTTTTGGGTTATCCTAGGTTCTCTACACATATGTGCTTGATATAAATTTTTCTATTTTTT
>NC_069408.1:68946771-68975263 GCF_026875155.1 Cherax quadricarinatus
ACCAAAACCCCCCCCCCCCCTTTGGGTTAAAGTTTGAAGAAAAATTTTCCCCCCACTCTTCTCTGATCGGTCGGTGATTAAAAGGGAGTATTTCTGTTCATTGATACTAATTTCCGGGGTTCAAGTCAGATTTTGAAGTACCAGCCTTTGCTTTCTTCATTGTCTTACTTATTTAAACTTTTAACCAGTGTTTTTTTATTATCAGCTCTGCTGTGCCCTGGTCAACCGGGGTTTAGCGCAGTTAATTGGAGAAAGATCCTGTTACAGGACGTAGGGGGACTTAGGGTTTTTTCCTCAAACTAAAAAACCAAGTAGTGACAGGATTTCAGAACATGGGACGAACACCCCACCCGGATAACCAACCCCATTTCTTCTTAACTCATCAGAAGACCTCCTGGGCTAAGTTTTCCATGTCCCAACACCCTACTGGAACCACGGGGCCCAATATTTTTTTTTTTTTTTTAATTTAAAAACCTTAAAAAAAATTTAATTATTTTCATAAAGTTTTCTTTGTTATTTTTCCTTTCTTTTGTTAATAGGAAGGGGCTTTCCCCCTGACACTGGTAGAAAAGAAGACCAGTACGACACACAGAAGAAAAATATGTTCAGACAGAAAAAGACCAATAAAAAAGAAAAAAAAAAAAATTTAAAACGAGAGACCAGTAAAAAAAAATTTAAAAAAAAGAAGGTGGTGCGACAGAAATCGTTCAGTAGCAAAGAAAAAATGAAAGCAAGAGAGAACAATAGGTTTTGCAGTCGGGGATCCCTTTTTTGGGGATAGGGGATAACCTTTCTGGGACAATGTTTAAAATTTACATCGCCTTACATTCAGCTTCTGCTGCTCCCTCTATTTTTAAACTGAAAAAAGCCTACTGTGTAGGCGATACGTTTTTGATGGGAAGACACCAAATGTTTGGGGCTCACCCCGCAACACCCATGTATTGTCCCGGCCCGGGTCTTTTCAGATGACCACGTTATGTTAGAGTACAGAAGTGTACCCAGGGGACCTGTCATTTACATCGCTCAACGACTCTCAAAATTATTACTGCATTTCTGTTGTTGCAATGTTATCTCTGTTGGTTAATCAAAAAAAGAACAATATTTTTTTTTTGTTTTTTTTTTAAATGTTAATCGGTGAAAGACAAATAAGAACATACCGTGGCCCTATGAGAGTGGCTGGATTGGAAATAAAACCCCCCTGGTAGACGCTTTTGAATCCAAAAATTTGCAAAATTTTAATTATAAAAACATTAATTAAATTTTCGACACTGTCAGCCTCAGAGATTCTTTAGTTACCGACCTTGCCGGGGGCCAGTGGTTCGTCTTTAAGGTCCCCCCCCCTCCCTTCCCCCCGGTTTTTGGTTCCGGAAACCATCCGTGGGCCCCGGGTGTTACCCCCCCTCACTTCCCCAAAGGGCAGCCTCGCCCCTCTTCTCTGCCTTCCAGCCTCAGCCTTCCTAGGGTTTTGTATCCAGGAATTCACCGTCCGCCGGTGTTTCCCCTTTCCACTTTCCCAGGTCAGCCTCCCAACCTGTATTCAGCCCACCCAGGTTCATGTATCCAGGAAAAACCCTCCGTCTACCGCAGAGTCTTCCCTTCCCCCTTCCCCCCGGTCAGCATAACTGCATGTTTCATGCTTTCCCCCGGTTAGTATCCGGAATCTATAGTAATGATTGTTAATGAACAATGTAAATACAGAGAATAAATTACGCTGATAATACAGCTTCGTGGGAATTTGTGTTTGGTCAGCTTAGTTGTGTCCTCTTGCTAAGTTGTTCTAATGTTCCATTGTGTAGTGTTGCCTCAAGTTGTTCTAATGTTCATTGTGTTGTGTGCCTAAGTTGTTCTAATGTTCAATTGTTGTTGTGTTGCCTAAGTTGTTCTAATGTTCCAAATGTGGTTGTGTGCCTAAGTTGTTCTAATGTTCATTGTGTTGTGTTGCCTAATTGTTCTAATGTTCCATTTGTGTTGTGTTGCCTAAGTTGTTCTAATTGTTCCATTGTGTTGTGTTGCCTAAGTTGTTGTCTAATGTTCCATTGTGTTGTGTTGCCTAAGTTGTTCTAATGTTCCATCGTGTTGTGTTAACCTGAGTTGTTCTAATGTTCCATTGTGTGAGTGTTGCCTAAGTTGTTCTAATGTTCCATTGAGTTGTGTTACCTAAGTTGTTCTAATGTACCATTGTGTTGTGTTGCCTAGTTGTTCTATGTTCACATTGTTTTGTGTTGCCTGAGTTGTTCTAAGGTTCCATTGTGTTGTGTTAACTAAAGTTGTTTAATGTGCCATTGTGTTGGTTACCTAAGTTGTTCTAATGTTCCAATTGTGTTGTGTTGCCTAAAGTTGTTCTAATGTTCCATTGTTTGTGTACCTAAGTTGTTCTAATGTTCCATTTGTTGTGTTGCTAAGTTGTTCTAATGTTCCATTGTGTGTGTTGCCTAAGTTGTTCTAATGTTCCATTGTGTTGTGTTAACCTAAGTTGTTCTACTGTTTCCATTGTGTTGTGTTGCCTAAGTTGTTCTAATGTTTCCATTGTGTTGTGTTGCCTAAGTTGTTTCTAATGTTCCATTGTGTTGTTTTGCCTAAGTTGTTCTAATTTTCCATTGTGTGTGTTACCTAACAGTTTGTTGCTAATGCCCCCCCTTTATAATTCTTCCATTTTGTGTGTATACCTAAGTTGTTCTAATGTTCCATTGTGTTGTTTCCTAAGTAGTTTCTAATATTTCCATTGTGTTGTGTTACTAAGTTGTTCTAATGTTCCATTGTGTTGTGTTGCCTAAGTTGTTCGAATGTTCCATTGCGTTGATGTTGCCTAAGTTGTTCTAATGTTCCATAGTGGTTGTGTTACCTAAGTTGTTCTAATGTCCAATTGTTTGTGTTGCATAAAGTTGTTCTAATGTTCCATTGTGTTGTGTTGCCTAGTTGTTCTATGTTCCATTGTGTTGTGTTACCTAGTTGTTCTAATGTTCCATCGTGTGTTGTGTTGCATAAGTTGTTTCTAATGTTCCACTGTTTTGTGTTAACTAAGTTGTTCTAATGTTCCCATTGTGTTGTGTTGCCTAAGTTGTTTAATGTTCCATTGTGTTGTGTTGCCTAAGTGGTTCTAATGTTCCACTGTGTTGTGTTACCTAAGTTGTTCTATAGTTCCACTGTGTTGTGTTCACTAAGTTGTTCTATGTTCCATTGTGTTGTGTTGCTAAGTTGTTTAATGTTCCACTGTGTTGTGTGTTACCTAAGTTTGTTCTAATGTTCCACTGTGTTTTGTGTTACTAAGTTGTTCTTAATGTTCCACTGTGTTTTTTATAAGTTCTTCTATTGTTCCATTGTGTTGTGTTGCCTAGTTGTTCTAATGTTTCCATTGTGTTGTGTTACCTAAGTTTGTTCTAATGTTCCATTGATGTTGTGTTACTAAGTTGTTCTCATGTTCCATTGTGTTGTGTTACCTTAGTTGTTCTAAGTTCATTGTGTTGTGTTGCCTCTAAGTTGTTCATAATGTTCCATTGTGTTGTGTTGCTAAGTTGTTCTAGTGTTCCATTGTGTGGTTGTGTTTCCTAAGTTGTTCTAATTGTTCCATTGTGTGGGTTACCTAAGTTGTTCTAATGTACCATTGGTTTTGTGTTACCTAAGTTGTTCTAATGTTCCATTGTGGTTGTGATTACCTAAGTTGTTCTAATGTTCCATTGTGTTGTGTTGCCTAAGTTGGTTCTAATGTTCCTTGTGTTGTGTTGCCTAAGTTGTCTAATGTACCATTGTGTTGTGGTTGCTAAAGATGTTCTAATGTTCCAATTGTGTTGTGTTACTAAGTTGTTTAATGTTCCAATGTGTTTGTGTTGACTAAGTTTTCTAATGTACATTGTGTGTGTACCTTAGTAGTTCTAATGTTCCATTGTGTTGTGTTGCCTAAGTTGTTTCCAAATGTTCCATTGTGTTGTGTTGCTAAGTTGTTCTAAATGTTCCATTGTGTTGTGTTGCCTAAGTTGTTTTAATGGTCCATTGTGTTGTGTTACTAAGTTGTTCTAATGTCATGTGTTGTGTTGCCTAGTTGTTCTATTGTTCCATTGTGTTGTGTTGGCCTAAGTTGTGCTAATGTTCCATTGTGTGTGTTAGTTAAGTTGTTCTAATGGTTCATTGTGTTGTTGTTGCCTAAGGTTGTTCTAATGTTCCATTGTGTTGTGTTGCCTAAGTTGTTCTAATGTTCCCGTGTGTTGTGTTGCCTAAGTTGTTCTAATGTTCCATTGTGTTGTGTTACCTAAGTGTTATATGTTCCATTGTGGTGTGTTGCCTAAGTATGTTCTAATGTTCATTGTGTTGTGTTCTTTAGTTTCATGTGATCTACTTCCTTGTATCCTATTCCACTTTAACCTTATTTCTATACCAGGTATCCGTATTTCGGCATATCAGGTCATCTTATTTGCATACCAGGTTATCCTTATTTCGCATACAGGTTATCCTAAAGATGTTCTAATGTTCCATTGTGTTGTGTGCTAAGTTGTTCTAATGTGCCTTGTGGTTGTGTTACCATAAGTTGATCTAATGTTCCTTGTGTTGTGTTACCTAAGTTGTTGTCTAATGTACCATTGGTTTGTGTTACCTAAAGTTGTTCTAATGTTCCATTGTGTTGTGTTACCTAAGTGTTCCTAATGTTCCATTGTGTTGTGTTGCCTAAGTTGTTCTAAATGTTCCCATTGTGTTGTGTTGCCTAAGTTGTTCTAATGTACCAGTGTGTTTTGTTGCCTAAGTTATTTCTAATGTTCCATTGTGTTGTGTTACCTAAGTGTTCTAATGGTTCCATTGTGTTGTGTTGATCCCTAAGTTGTTATTAATGTTTCATTTGTGTTGTGTTTACCTAAGTTGTTCTAATGTTCCATTGTGTTGTGTTGCCTAAGTTGTTATAATGTTCCATTGTGTTGTGTTGCCTAAGTGTTTCTAAGTTCCATTGTGTTGTGTTGGCCTAAGTTGTTCTAATGTTCATTGTGTTGTGTTACCTAAGTTGTTCGATGATTCCATTTGGTTGTGGTTGACTAGTTGTTCTAATGTTCAATTGTGTTGTGTTGCCTAAGTTGATTTTCTAATGTTCATGTGTTGTGTTAGTTAAGGTTGTTCTAATGTTCACTTTGTGTTGTGTTGGCCTAAGTTGTTCTATGTTCCATTGTGTTGTGTTGCCTAGTTGTTCTAATGTTCCATTGTGTTGTGTTGCCTAAGTTGTTCTAATGGTCCATTGTGTGGTGTTACCTAAGTTGTTCTAATGTTCCAGTGTGTTGTGTTGCTCTAAGTTGTTCTAATGTTCCATTGTGTTGTGTTCTTTAGTTCCATGTGATCTACTTCCTTGTATCTATTCACTTTAACATTATTTCGTTTATACCGGTCAAACCTTATATTCATACTAGTTCATCCTATTTTGTATACCAGGTCATCTTATTTCGCCACATATTAGGTCATCCTTATTTCGCATACCATGGTTATCCTTATTTCGCATACCAGGTTCATCTTTATTTCGCATACCAGGTTATCCTTATTTCGCTACAGGTCTTCCTTATTTCGCCCATACAGGTCATCCTTATTTGACATACCAGGACCTTCCTTATTTCGCATACCAGGGTCACCCTTATTTCGCATACCAGGTCATTCTTATTTCGCTACCAGGACCTATTTCACATAACCAGGTCATTCTTATTTCGCATACAAAGTCATCCTTGTTTCGCATACCAGGTCACATTTATTTCGATACCAGGCCACCCTTATTTCGCCCACATACCAGGTCATTCTTATTTCGCATACAGGTCATATCCTTATTTCACATAACCAGGTCACCTTATATCACATTCCCAGGTCTTCTTATTTCGCATACCAGGTCATCCTTATTTCGCATACCAGGTCACATTTATTTCGCATACCAGGTCATTCTTATTTCGCATACCAGGACACCCTTATTTCGTCATTACCAGGTCATCCTTATTTCACCATACCAGAGTTCCCCAAACCCCCCTTATTTCGCCATACCAGGTCATTCTTATTGTCGCATACCAGGTCATCCTTATTTCGCATACCAGGTCATCCTTATTTCGCATACCAGGTCATCCTTATTTCGCCATTACTAGCTCATCCTTATTTCGCATACCAGGTCATCCTATTTCGCATACCAGGTCATACCTTATTTCGCATACCAGGTCATCCTTTATTTCGCATACCAGGTATCCTTATTTACGCATACTGGTCATCCTTATTTCGCATACCAGGTCATCCTTATTTCGCATACCTGTAATCCTTATTTTGCATACCAGGTCATCCTTATTTTCGCATACCGGTCATCCTTATTTCGCATACCAGGTCATCCTTATTTTGCATACCAGGTCATCTTATTTCGCCCCTTACCAGGTTATCTTTTTTTTTATTTTTCCGCCGCTTCTTCCCCAACAAAGACTCAAGTCTCCTCGAAGATTTTAGTTGAAAAAAATTTATTTTTTTTAAACCTCACTACAAATTTAAGAATGTTTTAGGCACTAAAAAATAAGAATATCTAGCAGTTATTTTAATGGAATTTTACTATGTTTAATTGCTATGAGCGCACAATGTTCAGGTACGACGGTAAAAACACCGTCCTAAAACATTCACGTTAAGTATTATTTAAAATTATTAATCAATAAGAAAAAATGTGAAATAACATTATGTTCCACATCATTCAGGTATACATACATGATAACATTGTGAGTCCCACATCGTTCAGGTATAATTTCATGATAACATTGTGTTCCACATCGTTCAGGTATAAATACATGATAAACATTATGTTCCAACACGTTCAGGTTAATACATGATAAAATTGTGTTCCACATCGCTTCAGGTATAATTCATGATAACATTATGTTCCACACCGTTCAGGTATAATACATGATAACATTGTGGTCACACACGTTCAGGTATAATACATGATAAACATTGTGTTCCACATCGTTCAGGTATAATACATGATAACATTATTTTCCACCAACGTTCAGGTTATAATACATGATAATTTAAACTTCGCAGTAAATTATAACACAACATTATTTTGTTAATATTCAGCTAACATTCAACTCACAATACATGACAACATAATGTTGAATGTTAGTAGTATAAGACAGAGGAGTACTGACCAGTCTGCAGCAGCCACCACCAAAAATATTTTTGTTAATAGATCAAAATATCAACGGCTTATAGTTTTTATTTTACTATCCCAAAACACCATTGTGTGTGTGTGTGTGTGTGTTGTGTGTGTGTGTGTGTGAGTGTATAGTTTTGTTGGTGTATGCCATGGACGGTGAACCTGCAGGTGCCTATGCGGAAATGCGCAAATGGAGCGTAAAAAAACAAAATGGTGTAAGTAAGTTTATTAAGTTCAGGTACTCGTAAATACAGTTACACAAATTATCATTCATAGGTAACATATGTGTACATTGATGAAATTAGACAATGTGAAATCTTGGGTATCTTTATGAGGAAAACGTTTCGCCACCAGTGTTCATCAGTCCATACGTAGGGTGAATCTTGAAGTCCAGGAGGAGAATGAGGTAATCAGTCCTCCTCAACCTTGAGTCGATTGCGTTCCGTTCCATAATCTTGAATAGAATACGGCCATATGAGCGGAGAAGCAGTTATAAACCGTATGGCAGGAGAGGTGCAGCAGGTATAGGTGGTGTCACAATTTGTTCATTGTGGAAGTAGGTCGTGCCCAAGAATTAGGCAAGCGAAGAAATCCTAAGTATTAAAGTCCCAAGAAGTTGCAGAGTGCTGACAGGTTTTGTAGATGATGGTTCAACAGGAGGAACCGAACATGTTGATAAATTAGACACATGTGCAACTCTTGGACTGATGAAGCCAACTGTGTGGCGAAAGTTTTCCTCAATAAAAGATACCCAAGAGTATTGCACACATGTGTCTAATTTCTAAAATGTCGGTTCTCTGAACCATTCATTCTACAACCTGTCGGACACTGCAACTTCTTGGGATCTTAACACGTAGGAATTCTTCGCTTGCCTCATAATTCTTGGGCATCGACCTACTTCCAATTCGAACAAATGTGACACCACCTATGACTTGCTGTGCCAACCTCTCTCCTACCATACGGTTTATAAGCTGTCTTACCGCTCATATGCCGTGTTTTTATTCAAGATTGATGGACTGAACACATCGACTCAAGGTTGAGGGGACTGATTAACCTCATTCTCCTACTGTTCTTCCAAGATTCTCCTACGTATGGACTGATGATGAAGCCACTGTGTGAAGCGAAACGTTTTTCCTCAATAAAAGATACCCAAGAGTTGCCAATGTGTCTAATTTATCAACAATATACCAACATACAATGTATGATCTGAAACAGAACACGTACTGAGCACGTTGATGTGGTTCAGAAAATTTTTAATGAACATGTTGATTAGAAAACAGAACACTTTGAACTTGAAAGAACATTCATTGAAACATCCACATAAAACACTAAATGTTTCCACTCCTATTATAGACATATGTGAGTCCTGTTGGATATAATGTGGACAGTTGGTAGTGAGTTGTGGTGGGAATGGTTGGGGCGATTCTATGATAGCGATGCTTGTGGTGAGGATAGTTTCCGTGTGTCGACTTGATGGTAAGTTGTGGTGTGGCTATGGATGGATGATAGTGTTGTTGTGGTATGGATGGTTGATAGTGAGTTGTAGTGTTGGATGGTTGATGAAAATTTTCTGTTTTTTTGTTGGCTATACATGGATGATGGTGCATTGTGATGATGGATATTTTAAAGTGACGTAGTGGTGATGCATGGTTGATTGTGAGATGAGGTGTGGATGGTTGTTGGTGAGCCGTGGCGATCGATGGCCTGATGAGTTAATGTAATGGATAGTTGATGGGGAATTGTGGGTGATGGATGGTTTATAGCTGAGTTAGGATTATGGAATGGTTTATAGTGAGTTGTGGTAAGAGATGGGTTGATGATGAGTTGTAAAGATTCGTGTTGAAGATGAGTTTGAAATTTTCAGAGTTAATGCTAATTTGCAATAATGGATAGTTAATGAACACTGCTTGTTACTTTTTTGGCCAACAATGTAAATACACGAAGATTAAATTTTATACTGAAAAAGTAGTTCGTGAGGAATTGAGTTGGTCAAAGGCTTCAGGTGGTGTGCCTAAGTGTTCTATTGTTCATTGTGTTTGTGTCTTGAGTTTGATGTGAATATACTTCTATTATCCATCCAGTCATCTCACTTATATCCCATACAAAGATCTATCGTTATATCCCATACAGATCATCGTTATATTTCCCATAACAGATCATCGTTATATCCCATACCAAGATTTCCTTATAAAGCCCCTACCAGATAATCCTTATATCCCATACCAGATCATCCTTATATATCCCGTACCCAGTTCATCGTTATATCACATAACAGATCATCCTTATATCATTATTTCCATCCTTCTATGATTAATATTATATCACTGCATCTTTTAAGAAAGATTTTTCCTAACTGAAAATATTTTATGTTAGCAGTTACTCACAAACAGAAGTTTATACTTTTAATTGTTATGGATCTGCACGATGTTCACATACCACGTTAACTTCAAAACCTAAACATTAACATTAGATCCGTTAGGGTTATAAACATTAGAATAAAGGAAATAAACATTGTGTGCCAAACCATCAAAGTATTTATTTGTTAACATGATACAGCACAGTAAATTACAAAGAAACAATAATTGTATAATACTATGACGACCGACTGCCATGACAGCATAACTTAGGATTCAGTAAGACAGGAGTCGTACTGACCAGTGTGCAGGAGGAGTCGTGTGACCAGTGTGCAGGAAGTGTCGTGCTGACACTAGTGTGCAGGAGAGTCGTTGCTGACCAATGTGCAGGAGAGTCGTGCTGACATGTGTCTGCAGGAGTTCGTACTGACCAGTGTGCAGGATGAGTCGTATACTGACAGTGTGCAGGAGAGTCGTGCTGACAGGTGTGCAAGGAGAGTCGTGCTGACCATGTGGTGAGGAGAGTCGTCTGAACCAGTGTGCAGGAGAGTCCGTACTGACCAGTGATGCACGAGAGGAGGTTCGTCACTGACCAGTGTGAGGAGAGTCGTGCTGACCATGAGTGTGCAGGAGAGTCAAACTGACTAGTGTGCCGGAGAGTTCTTACAGACCAGTGTGCAGGACGAGTCGTACTGTACCGTCGTTCAGGTGTGTGTCGTTATCTGACCAGTGTGCAGGAGAGTCGTACTGATAGTGTGCAGGAGAGTCGTACTGCACCATTGTGCAAGTGGAGTGTCGTACTGACCAGTGTGCAGGAGAGTCGTACTGACCAGTGTGCAGGAGAGTCGTACTGACCAGTGTGCAGGAGAGTCGTACTGACCAGTGTGCAGGAGAGTCGTACTGACCAGTGTGAAGGAGATGTCGTTACTGACCAGTGTGAAGAGGAGAGTCGTATGACCAGTGTGCAGGAGAGTCGTTATGACCAGATGCTGCAGGAGAGTCCGTTACTGACCAGTGTACAGAGAGTCGTACTGACCAGTGTGCAGGAGGGAGTCGTACTGACTAGTGTACAGGAGAGCACGTTACTGACCAGTGTGCAGGAGAGTAGTACTGACCAGTGTGCAGGAGAGTCGTACTGACCATTGTGCAGGAGAGTCGTACTGACCAGTGTGCAGGAGAGTCGTACTGAAGCACACTAGTGTACAGAAGCACACTAGTGTACAGAAGCTCACTAGTGTACAGAAGCACACTAGTGTACAGAAGCACACTAGTGTACAGAAGCTCACTATTGTACAGAGAAGCTCAATAGTGTTCAGAAGCACCACTAGTGGACAGAAGCTCACTGTTGTACAGAACTACTCTAGTGTACGAAGTACACTAGTGGTAAGAAGCACACTAGTGTACTGAAGCACACTAGTGTACAGAAGCACATAGTGTACAGTAGCTCACTAGTGCTCATACAGAAGTACACTAGTGTTACAGAGGTCACTAGTGTACAGAAACACACTAGTGTACAGAAGCACACTAGTGTACAGAAGCACACTAGTGTACAGAAGCACACTAGTGTACAGAAGCACACTAGTGTACAGAAGCACACTAGTGCTACAGAAGTACTAGTGTACAGTGCACACTAGTGCACAGAAGAACTAGTGTACAGAAGAACACTAGTGTACAGAAACACACTAGTGACAGAAAGCACATTGTGTACAGAAAGCTCACCTAGGTCACTTTACTTATACACCTGAGAAAGTTAGAGGAAGTGAATATGTTAGATACGAGAAAAACTTCCCAGTTTTTTTTATTAGTCTGTAGTTAAACTTAATCTTACATTAGATAATTCATGAGTATGTCTTCTTTACTTTAACAAAAGTGCCTATAACTAGAAATTTTCACATCTTTCAAAATGAATGTCTTCAAAATGCCAAAAAAAATCAATATTCTCCATCAAGAATAATAAGAAATATATATAAAGTTCTGGTTTCTCCAACATTGAGCAAGTCTCTTTTTTTCTAGCCTCCCATGTTTCCATTTTATTTTTGAGGAAACAAACATTAATTTTAACAACCATAGGGGAGAGGCATATATGTGTGTGTGTGTGTGTGTGTGTGTGTGTGTGTGCGTGTGTGTGTGTGTGCGGTGTGTGTGCGTTGTGTATATGTGTGTGTGTGTGTGTGGTTGTATATGTGTGTTTGCGTGTCCCGAATGTGTGTGGTGTATATGTGTTGCGCGGTGTGTTTGTGCGTGGTATATATGTTGTGTGTGTGTGTTGTGTGCTGTGTGTGTGTGTGTGTGTTATGTGGGTGATGTGTGTGTCTGTGTGTTGCCTGCTGTGTGTGTGTGTGTGTGTGTGTGTCTGTGTGTGTGTGGTGTGTGTGTGTGTGTGTGTGTGTGTGTGTGTGTGGTTGTGTGTGTGCCGCGCGCCACAAGTGCGTTGTTTCGTGTGTGAATGAATGATGGTGATCCCGCAGAGGCCGCTGCTGTTGCCGAAATGTACAAAACTGAGTGAAAATAAGAATGTGTACCTTTTATTAGGTAACAAATATACATAAATAGTTATACAAATGATCATGCACAGTAAACTATGTGGTAAATTACCAGGATAAAACCTAAAAACGTTAGACAAAATGTTATATTTTCCAATTGTGCGCGGCGCTTGTAAACTCACTGCGCGTTCTTGCTGATATATACGATTAAATAACCAATTGGAAAAAATAAGAAGTTCTTGCTTATTACAGTTCTCGTGGAGGTTGGACCAAACGACTACAAACGAGCACTCATAAACTACACCAAAAGATTCACAAACACACTTAAATGCTAATTAAATTAAAAAAAAATATATTTAATGTTGAAAAAATTGTTATAATATAATGAACTCCCAATATTTCATTGAGTAGCCAGGTCCTTGGTGGGCGGACTGGACGGTAGCTTGGGATGCGTCTGGCTGACGTATGGTCTAGACTGTCTTGGTGGTGTTATTACAGAACGCAGTTTACTGTGTGTCACCTCCTTAATTCCACCCTCACTGGAACAGTCTCGCTCCTACCGTAGCCAGCTAGACAAGGCCTCGTTCTCATCTAGGCTAGTCATGAGGGTGGTGAGCTTACTTCGGGATACAATACCTGGGGAAGGCTAGAGACTGGAAGATATCTTAAGGAAGTGAGGAAGGGGAGACTCCTGGGCCACGGATGATTTCCTGGGAACACATTGGACTGGGAAAAAAGCGAGAATAACTTGGGGGGGGGAAGTGGGGAAAGGGGGAGGTATATTGAGGCAGACAGGATGGACTCCTGACACATGGGACCTGGGAAAGAAGATTACTGGTTTGCATAGGCAGACACTGGAAAGTGGGGAGGTGAGAATATCTGAGGGGAACACAGACTGCCTCCTGGACACATTGGACCTGGGAAAGAAGAAGATTCTGGTTGCTGAGGCAAACCTTGGGCAAGTGGGGAAGGGAGAATATCTGAGGGGTCCAACCACAAGTATTGACTCCTGGACACATGGACCTGGGGAAGGAAGAAGAAGATACTGGTTGCTGAGGTAAACCTTGGGGTAGTCGGGGGAAGGGGGGAATTTCCTGACGGCGGAAGATGGGACTCCTGGACGCATGGACCTGGGAAAGAAGAAGATACTGTCTGCATAGGCAGACCCTGGGAAAGAGGAGATGGGAGAATATGAGGGGACACAGATGATCCTGGACATGAGACCTGGAAAGAAGGAGATACTGGTTGCTGAAAACAGCCTTGGGAAAGTGGGGAGGGCGAGGGGTGGGGGGTGGAAAGAGAACATTCTGAGGGACACGATGGACTCTGGACACTTGAACCTGAGGGAAAGCATCAAAAAAACACAGTATGTGGATGGGTAGACCTTAAATTACGATCCACTGGCCTCCACGTGACAAGGTCTGGTAACTCAGAGACTAAACTCTGAGGCTGACAGTGGTCGCAAATAATAATGCCTAGAAAAAGGAAGTGTTTTGGGCTCGTCCGTTTTCAGTTTATTAAACATACTTATACTACCTCTAAAATTTTAGATTTTTTTTTTACATATGAACGATTATTAAATAATGGAATCCGTATTAGCTGAGATGTTTGGGATTGATTTCCTTTACTGTTTAGAAGTTATTAGATGCACATAACTTTATTCTAGTACTTTACTTCACTCTCAGAGTTGTGTTAAAAAAGACAGCAAAAAATAATGAACAGAGTGTAATCTCGACCTGATAAGATTGAGGACAGCGAGATCGTCCCCACATCTAGTACCAGTAACTTGAGAGAGGTGTCTCGCCCGTGTGAAGAGATCTGATACTCTTCCTTTTTTCGAATTGATTTCTTCTATTAATCAACACATTACAAATAATCTTCCCGATCATTAACATTAACCACCAGCTTCGCAAAACAGTTAACACAATAAAAAACAAAGCACTAATATATTTTTCTTATTTACCATGGCATTTAAATGAGGGGTTAATGAACTGATCAACGGAGCTCAGATGAAAACTCATGGACAATGATAAACTTCTCTCAAAACAACATGTAACAGATTAGCTGAATATATACTCCTAAATCACAAATGATTTGTTCACCCGGATATATGACCGTGGTGAAAGCTACGGGAAAAGTGTCGATGGTTGAAAAAGCTAAGGTTGAGCCACTATTGGGGATATCGTTATGATTGTGGATGAACCGTAATGATTCCCCCCCCCCCCCCCCCCCCTTATGGATGATGGCCATTTTAGGTAAGGATGATTGATAGTTGTTGTGATAGAATGGTGATGGTAAATTGAAGCGATTTAATGTTAATTGTGAGTTGTGTGTTGGTGTGATAGTCGTGGAGATATGTTAGGCAACTATTGGTAGTTGAAAAAATACTGTGGGTGATGGTAAGATGTTATGAATAGTTGGATAATGTTGTGGTTTTGCATGTTTGTAGGTGAGTTATAGTGAGGGATGGTTTGATGAATTAGTTGAAATCTATAGCTGGTTGATGGATAATAATATTGGCAGATGGAGAGTTAATAAATTGTTTGATTATTCTTTCTATCCCAATGTGCTTGTTAAGACATGTGTTCTCATACTTGTGCTTTTTCTTTGTGTTATAATCATTGTCATTTTTCTTGGGTGTTTCCTTTCCAGGTTAGAAAGAATCCTTTCCCGGTAGTCACATATGTCTTAGAAAAACAAATACAAGGTGAACCACAAGTTGAGTAGATGTAGCAGACCTAAATAAACACTATGAAACCTCATCCAAGTTATTTTTCAGCTACTCTGCTGGGGGAAGCTTAATGAAATGTTGGTTTGATTTAAAAAACTGAACATAATAACAACACAACATTATTTCTTGCATTCCATTTTGCATGAAATATGTGAAGGGATTTATGAGTAACCATACAGGAAGTTATGAGGGACTAATGAGTTAACCATACAAGGACAGTTATGAGGGAACCTATGAGTACCATACAAGGAAAGTTATGAGGGACTATGGAAACCATACAAGGTAGTTATGAGGGTCATATGAGTAACCATACAAGGAAGTTATGAGGACTATGATTACCAAGACAAGGAAGTTATGAGGGACCTTGAGTAACCATACTAAGGAAGTTATGAGGGACTATGAGTAACCATACAAGGAAGTTATGAGGGACCTATGAGTAACCATACAAGGGATAAGTTATGAGGGACTCATGAGTAACCATACAAGGAAAGTTATGAGGGACCTACATGAGTAACCTTACAAGAGAAGTAATGAGGGGACCTATGAGTAACCATACAAGGAAGTTATGAGGGACTATGAGTAACCATAACCAAGGAGTTATGAGGGGACCTATGAGTAACCTTAAAGGAAGTTATGAGGACTATGAGTAACATACAAGGAAGTATGAGGGACCCTGATGAGTAACCACACAATGGAAGCAGTTATGAGGGACCTATGAGTAACATACAAGGGAAGTTATGGAGGGACTATGTGTAACCATATACATGGAAGTTATGAGAGACCTTTGATAATCATGTAGAAGTAATATTAGCGACCTCTTGATTATAAATGTGGGAAATAAATACTAAAAGGCACAATACCGTGACTGGAACCAATATCACAAATAACTCGACATGTGAAGGAAAGTTCACCACACGTTACTCTCTGACTTAGACCATTTACAAAGTCAAATGTCTTAACACTGGCTTTTATCACTGTCTTAACAACGGGACATGCTCTTACACTTTGCATCCTATTTATCACTGTCTTAACCTCTGTCCTATTTAACAGGGTTTAACTCTTGTCGTAACATCGATTAACACTCGTCTTAACACTAATCTCCTGTCTTAACACTTGAATTAATACTCCTGTCTTAACACTGGGGAGCTTAACTCTCGTCTTAACCTGTTATTAACACTGGATTATCACTGTGTCTTTTAACACCTGGCTTAAACACTCTCCTGTCTTAAACACGGGCTTAACAACCTGTCTTTACACTGTCCTTACATGTTTTAAACTCTGTCTTAAACTCACTCTGTCTTAACACTGTCTTTATACTGTCTTAAACAACGGGATTAACTTGTCTTCTAACACTGTCTTAAACTGGCTTAACACTGTCTTTAAACTGGCTTAACACTCTGTTCTTAACACGGCGGCACTTTACACTGTCCTTAACCTGGCTCTCTTATACACCTGTCTTAATACTGGTCTTAACTCACGGGCATCTTAACTTTTCTTAATCACTGTCTTAAAACTTGTCTTAATACTGTCTTTAACACGGGCTTAAACACTCCTCTTCTTAACACTGTCTTACACGGGCCTTATCACTCCTCCTCTGTCTTAACATGGCGGTATCTCTGTCTTAACTCGGGCTTAACACTATCTTAACAGGGCTTAACACTGTCTTAACTCCATGGATTAACACTGTTCTTAAAACGGAATTTAACTGTCTTACAACTCTGTCTTATCACTGTCTCCTTTTTTTACTGTCTTAACACTTGTCTTAATTTACTGTCACAGTGCCTGTTTACACGGTTAACACTGTTTAACACGTGCGCGCCCGCCGACTAGAATCGGCCTCAGGGGCTTAACAATGTCTTAACCACTCTGCTCTTACACTCTGTCTTAACACAGGCTTAACACTGTCTTAACACAGGCTTAACACTGTCTTAACACGGGCTTAACACTGTCTTAACACGGGCTTAACACTGTCTTAACACGGGTTTAACACTGTCTTAACATGCTTAACACTGTCTTAACAGGGGCTTAACACTATCTTAACACGGGCTTAACACTGTCTTAACACTGGCTTAGCACTGGCTTAACACTGTCTTAACTCTGGCTTAACACTGGCTTAACACTGTCTTAACACTGTCTTAACACTGGCTTAACACTGGCTTAACACTGGCTTAACACTGGCTTAACACTGTCTTAACACTGTCTTAACACTGGCTTAACACTGGCTTAACACTGGCTAAACACTGGCTTTAAAACACTGGCTTAACCACTGGTCTTAACACTGGCTAACACTGGCTTAACACCTGGCCTTAACACTGTCTTAACACTGTCTTAACACTTGTCTTAACAATGGCTTAACAACTGTCTCAACACTGCTTAACACTGTATGTGTTTAAGCCAGCAGATTCTAGATTCAAAGAAGATTTTTCACAAGCCAGAAACTAACAAATTCATTATAGGTTTTTCTTAAGAAACTGAAGCTGGTTGGAAAATTTTCTTGCCTTTAAATTCACATACAATGTCGTTGTTGTACAGAACACGTACTGAACACGTTGATGTGGGCTAGAACATTGAATGAACATGTTGATCACAAACAGAACATGTACTGAACACTGATCTAGAATAAAACACTCATTGAACATTCACATAAAACGCTAAAAGTTGTTCACACCTGTATAGACACACGTGAGTCGTGTTTCACATAATGAGAATGGTTGGTAGTGAGTTGTGGTGGTGAATGGTTGGGGTGAGTTGTGATGGATGATTGATGGTGAGTTGTGGTGATGGATGCTTTATAATGAGTTGATGATAAGTTGTGGATATGGATGGTTGATGGCGAGTTGTGGTTATTGATGGTGGGTTGTAGTTATGAATGGCTGATGGCGAGTTGTTGTTATTGATGGTGAGTTGGGATGATTGCTGGCCGACGAGTTGAGGTAATGGATGGTTTTGTGGAGATGTGGTAAGAGGACGGTTGAGATGAGTTGTGGTTTGATGGGTGGTGAAGATGAGCTGTGGAGATGGGTTATTGAAGATGAGTTTTTAAGATTGGTGGAACCCCCCCCCCCCCCGGAAAAAGATGAGATGTGGAGATGGGTGGTTCAAGATGAGTTGTGAAGATAGGTGGTTGAAGATGAGTTGTGGAGATGGGTTGTTGAAGATGAGTTGTTAAGATAGGTGGTTGAAGATGAGTTGTGGAGATGGGTTTGAAAGATGAGTGTGAAGATGGGTGGTTTGAAGATGAGTTGTGAAGTTGGGGTGGTTGAAGATGAGTTCTGTGAAGATGGGTGGTTGAAGATGAGTTTGGAAGTTTTGGGAATAAATGGTGATTTATAGTAATGATTGTTAATGAACAATGTAAATACAGAGAATAAATTACGCTGATAATACAGCTTCGTGGGAATTTGTGTTTGGTCAGCTTAGTTGTGTCCTCTTGCTAAGTTGTTCTAATGTTCCATTGTGTAGTGTTGCCTCAAGTTGTTCTAATGTTCATTGTGTTGTGTGCCTAAGTTGTTCTAATGTTCAATTGTTGTTGTGTTGCCTAAGTTGTTCTAATGTTCCAAATGTGGTTGTGTGCCTAAGTTGTTCTAATGTTCATTGTGTTGTGTTGCCTAATTGTTCTAATGTTCCATTTGTGTTGTGTTGCCTAAGTTGTTCTAATTGTTCCATTGTGTTGTGTTGCCTAAGTTGTTGTCTAATGTTCCATTGTGTTGTGTTGCCTAAGTTGTTCTAATGTTCCATCGTGTTGTGTTAACCTGAGTTGTTCTAATGTTCCATTGTGTGAGTGTTGCCTAAGTTGTTCTAATGTTCCATTGAGTTGTGTTACCTAAGTTGTTCTAATGTACCATTGTGTTGTGTTGCCTAGTTGTTCTATGTTCACATTGTTTTGTGTTGCCTGAGTTGTTCTAAGGTTCCATTGTGTTGTGTTAACTAAAGTTGTTTAATGTGCCATTGTGTTGGTTACCTAAGTTGTTCTAATGTTCCAATTGTGTTGTGTTGCCTAAAGTTGTTCTAATGTTCCATTGTTTGTGTACCTAAGTTGTTCTAATGTTCCATTTGTTGTGTTGCTAAGTTGTTCTAATGTTCCATTGTGTGTGTTGCCTAAGTTGTTCTAATGTTCCATTGTGTTGTGTTAACCTAAGTTGTTCTACTGTTTCCATTGTGTTGTGTTGCCTAAGTTGTTCTAATGTTTCCATTGTGTTGTGTTGCCTAAGTTGTTTCTAATGTTCCATTGTGTTGTTTTGCCTAAGTTGTTCTAATTTTCCATTGTGTGTGTTACCTAACAGTTTGTTGCTAATGCCCCCCCTTTATAATTCTTCCATTTTGTGTGTATACCTAAGTTGTTCTAATGTTCCATTGTGTTGTTTCCTAAGTAGTTTCTAATATTTCCATTGTGTTGTGTTACTAAGTTGTTCTAATGTTCCATTGTGTTGTGTTGCCTAAGTTGTTCGAATGTTCCATTGCGTTGATGTTGCCTAAGTTGTTCTAATGTTCCATAGTGGTTGTGTTACCTAAGTTGTTCTAATGTCCAATTGTTTGTGTTGCATAAAGTTGTTCTAATGTTCCATTGTGTTGTGTTGCCTAGTTGTTCTATGTTCCATTGTGTTGTGTTACCTAGTTGTTCTAATGTTCCATCGTGTGTTGTGTTGCATAAGTTGTTTCTAATGTTCCACTGTTTTGTGTTAACTAAGTTGTTCTAATGTTCCCATTGTGTTGTGTTGCCTAAGTTGTTTAATGTTCCATTGTGTTGTGTTGCCTAAGTGGTTCTAATGTTCCACTGTGTTGTGTTACCTAAGTTGTTCTATAGTTCCACTGTGTTGTGTTCACTAAGTTGTTCTATGTTCCATTGTGTTGTGTTGCTAAGTTGTTTAATGTTCCACTGTGTTGTGTGTTACCTAAGTTTGTTCTAATGTTCCACTGTGTTTTGTGTTACTAAGTTGTTCTTAATGTTCCACTGTGTTTTTTATAAGTTCTTCTATTGTTCCATTGTGTTGTGTTGCCTAGTTGTTCTAATGTTTCCATTGTGTTGTGTTACCTAAGTTTGTTCTAATGTTCCATTGATGTTGTGTTACTAAGTTGTTCTCATGTTCCATTGTGTTGTGTTACCTTAGTTGTTCTAAGTTCATTGTGTTGTGTTGCCTCTAAGTTGTTCATAATGTTCCATTGTGTTGTGTTGCTAAGTTGTTCTAGTGTTCCATTGTGTGGTTGTGTTTCCTAAGTTGTTCTAATTGTTCCATTGTGTGGGTTACCTAAGTTGTTCTAATGTACCATTGGTTTTGTGTTACCTAAGTTGTTCTAATGTTCCATTGTGGTTGTGATTACCTAAGTTGTTCTAATGTTCCATTGTGTTGTGTTGCCTAAGTTGGTTCTAATGTTCCTTGTGTTGTGTTGCCTAAGTTGTCTAATGTACCATTGTGTTGTGGTTGCTAAAGATGTTCTAATGTTCCAATTGTGTTGTGTTACTAAGTTGTTTAATGTTCCAATGTGTTTGTGTTGACTAAGTTTTCTAATGTACATTGTGTGTGTACCTTAGTAGTTCTAATGTTCCATTGTGTTGTGTTGCCTAAGTTGTTTCCAAATGTTCCATTGTGTTGTGTTGCTAAGTTGTTCTAAATGTTCCATTGTGTTGTGTTGCCTAAGTTGTTTTAATGGTCCATTGTGTTGTGTTACTAAGTTGTTCTAATGTCATGTGTTGTGTTGCCTAGTTGTTCTATTGTTCCATTGTGTTGTGTTGGCCTAAGTTGTGCTAATGTTCCATTGTGTGTGTTAGTTAAGTTGTTCTAATGGTTCATTGTGTTGTTGTTGCCTAAGGTTGTTCTAATGTTCCATTGTGTTGTGTTGCCTAAGTTGTTCTAATGTTCCCGTGTGTTGTGTTGCCTAAGTTGTTCTAATGTTCCATTGTGTTGTGTTACCTAAGTGTTATATGTTCCATTGTGGTGTGTTGCCTAAGTATGTTCTAATGTTCATTGTGTTGTGTTCTTTAGTTTCATGTGATCTACTTCCTTGTATCCTATTCCACTTTAACCTTATTTCTATACCAGGTATCCGTATTTCGGCATATCAGGTCATCTTATTTGCATACCAGGTTATCCTTATTTCGCATACAGGTTATCCTAAAGATGTTCTAATGTTCCATTGTGTTGTGTGCTAAGTTGTTCTAATGTGCCTTGTGGTTGTGTTACCATAAGTTGATCTAATGTTCCTTGTGTTGTGTTACCTAAGTTGTTGTCTAATGTACCATTGGTTTGTGTTACCTAAAGTTGTTCTAATGTTCCATTGTGTTGTGTTACCTAAGTGTTCCTAATGTTCCATTGTGTTGTGTTGCCTAAGTTGTTCTAAATGTTCCCATTGTGTTGTGTTGCCTAAGTTGTTCTAATGTACCAGTGTGTTTTGTTGCCTAAGTTATTTCTAATGTTCCATTGTGTTGTGTTACCTAAGTGTTCTAATGGTTCCATTGTGTTGTGTTGATCCCTAAGTTGTTATTAATGTTTCATTTGTGTTGTGTTTACCTAAGTTGTTCTAATGTTCCATTGTGTTGTGTTGCCTAAGTTGTTATAATGTTCCATTGTGTTGTGTTGCCTAAGTGTTTCTAAGTTCCATTGTGTTGTGTTGGCCTAAGTTGTTCTAATGTTCATTGTGTTGTGTTACCTAAGTTGTTCGATGATTCCATTTGGTTGTGGTTGACTAGTTGTTCTAATGTTCAATTGTGTTGTGTTGCCTAAGTTGATTTTCTAATGTTCATGTGTTGTGTTAGTTAAGGTTGTTCTAATGTTCACTTTGTGTTGTGTTGGCCTAAGTTGTTCTATGTTCCATTGTGTTGTGTTGCCTAGTTGTTCTAATGTTCCATTGTGTTGTGTTGCCTAAGTTGTTCTAATGGTCCATTGTGTGGTGTTACCTAAGTTGTTCTAATGTTCCAGTGTGTTGTGTTGCTCTAAGTTGTTCTAATGTTCCATTGTGTTGTGTTCTTTAGTTCCATGTGATCTACTTCCTTGTATCTATTCACTTTAACATTATTTCGTTTATACCGGTCAAACCTTATATTCATACTAGTTCATCCTATTTTGTATACCAGGTCATCTTATTTCGCCACATATTAGGTCATCCTTATTTCGCATACCATGGTTATCCTTATTTCGCATACCAGGTTCATCTTTATTTCGCATACCAGGTTATCCTTATTTCGCTACAGGTCTTCCTTATTTCGCCCATACAGGTCATCCTTATTTGACATACCAGGACCTTCCTTATTTCGCATACCAGGGTCACCCTTATTTCGCATACCAGGTCATTCTTATTTCGCTACCAGGACCTATTTCACATAACCAGGTCATTCTTATTTCGCATACAAAGTTCATCCTTGTTTCGATACCAGGTCACATTTATTTCGATACCAGGCCACCCTTATTTCGCCCACATACCAGGTCATTC
The DNA here is from genome assembly GCF_026875155.1 of Cherax quadricarinatus. NCBI lineage: Eukaryota > Metazoa > Arthropoda > Malacostraca > Decapoda > Parastacidae > Cherax > Cherax quadricarinatus. Next base: position 68,968,900 of record NC_069408.1, read on the forward strand.
TTATTTCGCATACAGGTCATATCCTTATTTCACATAACCAGGTCACCTTATATCACATTCCCAGGTCTTCTTATTTCGCATACCAGGTCATCCTTATTTCGCATACCAGGTCACATTTATTTCGCAACCAGGTCCATTCTTATTTCACATTACCAGGACACCCTTATTTCGTCATTACCAGGTCATCCTTATTTCACCATACCAGAGTTCCCCAAACCCCCCTTATTTCGCCATACCAGGTCATTCTTATTGTCGCATACCAGGTCATCCTTATTTCGCATACCAGGTCATCCTTATTTCGCATACCAGGTCATCCTTATTTCGCCATTACTAGCTCATCCTTATTTCGCATACCAGGTCATCCTATTTCGCATACCAGGTCATACCTTATTTCGCATACCAGGTCATCCTTTATTTCGCATACCAGGTATCCTTATTTACGCATACTGGTCATCCTTATTTCGCATACCAGGTCATCCTTATTTCGCATACCTGTAATCCTTATTTTGCATACCAGGTCATCCTTATTTTCGCATACCGGTCATCCTTATTTCGCATACCAGGTCATCCTTATTTTGCATACCAGGTCATCTTATTTCGCCCCTTACCAGGTTATCTTTTTTTTTATTTTTCCGCCGCTTCTTCCCCAACAAAGACTCAAGTCTCCTCGAAGATTTTAGTTGAAAAAAATTTATTTTTTTTAAACCTCACTACAAATTTAAGAATGTTTTAGGCACTAAAAAATAAGAATATCTAGCAGTTATTTTAATGGAATTTTACTATGTTTAATTGCTATGAGCGCACAATGTTCAGGTACGACGGTAAAAACACCGTCCTAAAACATTCACGTTAAGTATTATTTAAAATTATTAATCAATAAGAAAAAATGTGAAATAACATTATGTTCCACATCATTCAGGTATACATACATGATAACATTGTGAGTCCCACATCGTTCAGGTATAATTTCATGATAACATTGTGTTCCACATCGTTCAGGTATAAATACATGATAAACATTATGTTCCAACACGTTCAGGTTAATACATGATAAAATTGTGTTCCACATCGCTTCAGGTATAATTCATGATAACATTATGTTCCACACCGTTCAGGTATAATACATGATAACATTGTGGTCACACACGTTCAGGTATAATACATGATAAACATTGTGTTCCACATCGTTCAGGTATAATACATGATAACATTATTTTCCACCAACGTTCAGGTTATAATACATGATAATTTAAACTTCGCAGTAAATTATAACACAACATTATTTTGTTAATATTCAGCTAACATTCAACTCACAATACATGACAACATAATGTTGAATGTTAGTAGTATAAGACAGAGGAGTACTGACCAGTCTGCAGCAGCCACCACCAAAAATATTTTTGTTAATAGATCAAAATATCAACGGCTTATAGTTTTTATTTTACTATCCCAAAACACCATTGTGTGTGTGTGTGTGTGTGTTGTGTGTGTGTGTGTGTGAGTGTATAGTTTTGTTGGTGTATGCCATGGACGGTGAACCTGCAGGTGCCTATGCGGAAATGCGCAAATGGAGCGTAAAAAAACAAAATGGTGTAAGTAAGTTTATTAAGTTCAGGTACTCGTAAATACAGTTACACAAATTATCATTCATAGTAACATATGTGTACATTGATGATAAATTAGACACATGTGAAATCTTGGGTATCTTTATGAGGAAAACGTTTCGCCACCAGTGTTCATCAGTCCATACGTAGGGTGAATCTTGAAGTCCAGGAGGAGAATGAGGTAATCAGTCCTCCTCAACCTTGAGTCGATTGCGTTCCGTTCCATAATCTTGAATAGAATACGGCATATGAGCGGAGAAGCAGCTTATAAACCGTATGGCAGGAGAGGTGCAGCAGTCATAGGTGGTGTCACATTTGTTCAATGTGGAAGTAGGTCGTGCCCAAGAATTAGGCAAGCGAAGAAATCCTAAGTATAAAGATCCCAAGAAGTTGCAGTGCCTGACAGGTTTGTAGATGAATGGTTCAGAGAACCGACATGTTGATAAATTAGACACATGTGCAACTCTTGGACTGATGAAGCCACTGTGTGGCGAAACGTTTCCTCAATAAAGATACCCAAGAGTTGCACATGTGTCTAATTTCTCAACATGTCGGTTCTCTGAACCATTCATCTACAAACCTGTCAGACACTGCAACTTCTTGGGATCTTAACACTTAGGAATTCTTCGCTTGCCTAATTCTTGGGCACGACCTACTTCCACATTGAACAAATGTGACACCACCTATGACTGCTGCACCTCTCCTACCATACGGTTTATAAGCTGCTTCTCCGCTCATATGCCGTGTTTTATTCAAGATTGATGGACTGAACACATCGACTCAAGGTTGAGGGACTGATTACCTCATTCTCCTCCTGTTCTTCAAGATTCTCCTACGTATGGACTGATGAAGCCACTGTGTGGCGAAACGTTTCCTCAATAAAGATACCCAAGAGTTGCACATGTGTCTAATTTATCAACATGTCGGTTCTCTGAACCATTCATCTACGTATGTGTACATTACCCAGGATAACCCAAAAGTCATACAATGTAACTGTCATTGTGCACAAGCGCATATAATCCACTGCGCATCTTGTAAATACGTAAGAAAAATAACTAAATAAAAATGTGAAATTCGACACTTATTACAGTTTTCGAGAAGGTAGATAAACAGATTAACACATGAACACTCATAAAGTCACAACAAAACTTTCACAAACCCACTTAAATTAATATTAAGTAAAAAATATCTTTATATTAATGTAATAAAGCGTATAACATAAATAGATACTCCAAAATTTCATTGAGTGGCCAGACCTTGGTGGCGACGGGACGGTAGCTTGGCTGCGTCTGGCTGACTTACGGTCTACACTGTCTGGTATGCGTTTCAATTACAGGACGGCAGATTTCTGTGTTGTCCCCTCCTGGAATTCCACCACCTGGACAGTCTCTACAGTAGAACAGCTAGATAAGACCTCGTTCTTCATCTGGCTAATCACTGAGCGGTGGCTGAGCCCAACTTCGGGATAAAATACTGGGGAAAGCGGAGACTGGAAAATCGCTACGGGAAGTGAGGAAGGGCAGTCATTCGGGGGCCCTACGGATGGATTCCTTGGACACACGGGACCTGGGAAAAGCGAGAACACCTTGGGGAAAGGTGAGGGTAGGGGGAATATTGAGGCGGGGGGACAGATGGACTCCTGGACACATTAACCTGGGAAAGAAGGAGATATGGTTTACAAAGGCAGACCTTGGGAAGTGGGAAGGGAGCAATCTGAGGCGGAGATAGGGACTCCTGGACTGTTCTGGGAAAGAAGGAGAAGATACCGGTTACAAAGGCAGACTTGGGAAAGTGGGGAAGGGAGAATATCTTAGGGGACACAGATTGACTCCTGGACACATGGACCTGGGAAAGAAGGAGATACTGGTTACAAAGGCAGACCTTGGGAAAGTGGTGAAGGGAGAATATCCGTGGCGGACAGATTGACTCCTGGACACATGGACCTTTGACCAGTGTTCGCATCGCTATTGGGCCGTGCGGACGTGCTGCGCAGTAGCTCCTGATTGAGTTGGCTTTTGCGCAGTGTTCAAGTGTACTTGGCTCTGTGAAGACCTGTTTGCGCGCTCTCTAGAATTGAAGGCAAGATGCCCTCCATCGAGCAACTTTACCAACAGCTTAAGGAAGAATTGAGGTTGGCGAATATGGAAATTCGGCGACTGACCGAGGAAAACAAAAAGATTCGGAGTAGTCCTCTGTTTTGAGTCCTCAGGGTCAAGAAGGGAAACTGCGTCAGTGTCTGGACTGCAGGGAAAGAAGTTGAGATTCAAGAAGACGATGGAAAGGTAGAAACGATGAAGAATAAAGGGACTGGCCGTGGAAAACTTGTTGGGAAAACATCCAATACGTTCTCTGTGCTACCCGACGAATGTTGAGTCGAATACTGGGAACGTCACTACGAAAGACATTAAGGAAGGTGCGATATTGTTTTTGTTTGGGAAAGCCAAGTTAGGTATTATGGATAGGGCGTTCTTGCTTGAAGGGAAGGGTAGGAGACCAGAGTTTGCTTTCCTGGGGGTGGGGATGGAGGATATTGTTTAGCCGTTCTGGATGACATATGGAGGTAATGGGAGCAATCCTAAATCTGTCTCAGTGCTGGAGGGCAACGAATGTTGCAGACGTAGGAGTGGAAGACCTGAATTAGCAGGTATAGGTCTGCAATAGAAATAAATTAAGAAGTAAGGGTGGGAACCCCTCTCCGTGTGGTATTTTGCCAAGGGACGGGGAGTTGGAAATGAATGGTTTTGTCAGGGCAATTGGGTGTCAATTGCTGGCTGGACAAATACTGTAAGGAAAAATGCTGGTCACATTCATGCAACTGGGACCTCTTCTATGGCAGAACTGACATGTTATGCTGGGATGGGGTTCACTTATCTAGGGTGGGGTGGGGAGCAATGGCAACTGCCAGTGGAGGGGAGCAGATAGGACTTTAAACTAGGAATAGTTAGTGGTATGGGTTTTTGGCAGGAACACCAGTGAAGTCCCAGTGTAGTAATATTACGCGTTCTAGGAGAACTGAATAATAAGAACGAGATAGATATTGAAAAGCAGGGACCTTGGGTATAAGGCAGTAATAGGTTTAGTAGAAAAATAGAAATGAGCAGGAAGGGTAAAGAAAAAGGAGGTCTTTCAATGTTTATTATGCAAATTTGCCTAGTGCTGGGAATAAGAGACGATTTGAGATTATTGCTAGTGGGGAAACATTGATTATTTCCCTTTAAACGAGACTTTTTAAATTAAAAAAAAGTGGGGACTGCCTGCGAAGTCATATTCAGGGTTTTAAATTTTTCCCAAAGAAATAAATTTTGGGGAGGGGGGGGGGCGGCATTGTATGTCCGAATCGCTTGAACGTTGCAAAAAAACGGGTATTAAGTCTGAAGAAAACACATACAGAGTCTGTTTGGATAGAATTTTAAGGGGGGCATGAAAAACTGATTTTGGAGGGATAAACCGCCCCCCAAACTTAGTTTGGGGGCCCAAAGGGAAACTACTAGGGGAGGAAATTTTTAAGGCCACAAGGCACGATAAGTAGTAATTCTGGAGACTTTAACTTTACTGTTGATTAATTTTTTGACGGGGAATTTAGAATCAACATTTCTTAAAGTATTCAGGATTGTTTTTTAAGCTTTGTGACAAAACCCCTAAAAGGGGGAAATAACTGCTTGATTTAGTTATGGCAAACAAAACCCCTTGTTAAAAATTTAAAAATTTAGAGGAAAAGGTGCTGCGACCACAAAAAAATTACATTTAGCTTTAAATGGAAGTACGATAGTAGCGATAACTCGTAAACAGTCCAGATTTTCGCTTAGCAATTACATGGGGTTAGAGAACACTTATCTCTGTTACTGGGGGGAAAGAAGAGAGCTTCATATACAGTTTTCTGAACACTATACAGCTGCCAAAGAGGTTAAACCCATATAAAGAAATTAGATCAAATAAAATGACCCTGGTGTTGGCCCTTCATAGGGCAAAGAAAGGAATTTATAGGGGAAAAAAGGGGAGGTTCTTATAATAAAATTTGAATAAGGGACATTTAAAAAAGGGGATAGAAAACTAAAAGGGGCTATGAAATTAAAGTTTTGCTAGGGATTCTAAAACTAAAAAATTTTTTAGGCATAAACAAAATCGGAAAAGTATCCCCCTTAAAAAAAAAAAATGGGGGTTCGAAAAAAAAGAATAAATTGCTTGATTTTAAATAATTATTTTTTTCTTTTTTAACAGGAAGACATACAAAATTTCCAGATTAATTTTTTCGGGGTAGAAAGAAGATTAAAATTATGTACATAAGTCATTGAGATGGTTTAAGCAGATAGAAGATGAAAGCAAAATAAGTCCCCGGTTGTGAGGGTTTTTTAAGGGTTCTAAAGGAAACTGGAACCTGTGAACATTTAAAATATTTTTAATTTATTTTCAAAAGGGGAGTGTTAAGTGGAAGATGGCAATGTATTCCTTATTTTTTAAAAAGGGCAAAGTCGTTTCCCCTTTTAAATTACCCCCAAAGGTGACTCATTGTAGGCAAAATTATAGGCAATTTACTAATTAAAGAAACCACCTAAGCATATTGATTAATGAATTAGCATGGATTCACAAGAGGCCGGGTTTTTCTAACTAATTTATTAACTTTCTTTATAAAACTTTTGAGCTGTTTACCCCAATAAAAAAAATTTGTATTATTTCTTAGATTTTATAAGGTTTTGATAGAGTTCCCACCATAGACTGTTAAAGAAAGTTGGAGCTCAGGTTGGGGGAAAAAAAGCTCTTTT
>NC_069408.1:68975763-68994675 GCF_026875155.1 Cherax quadricarinatus
CGAAAATTTAAACAGCCTAAAGAACTAAAAACTTTTTTGGGATGACAACGAGACTGCACCTCAGCCACAAAAAAGGGGGGAAAAAGAAGGGAACAACTGCAGGGGGAAGCTCTATCGGGGGAACTGTAAAATGAAAGACTAAGCTTTATGTGGAGGCCCTAACAGACAACAACAGAGCCCAAGGAAAGCCGAGAAGGGAAAATGACAGGCCACTGAGCCCAAGTACATTAGCCAGTGAAACTGAAGAAAGGAAAGCTGCAGTGCAGGAAACCAAATTAAATGACGGGATACACAGGATACGCAGTGGGAGAATGAAGGGTGAGGTCAGTCTTTGTGTATGGGCTCCAGGAAGTTGAAGGGGAAACATATGAAGCAAGAAAACAAGGGAAAAAAAGGCAATTGAAAGCATCATGAAAGCAATAGAAGAAGACGACATGACCCAGCTGGAAAATTTTCGGAGAATAGGGGGGTTTGTAAAAAAAAGAACCCGGCCAGTGAAAGTGACCTTCAAGGCAGAAGCGACTCGGACCAGGATCCTGCAGGAGAAAGCACGATTAAGGGACATGCTGGCATACAGGAAGGTGTATCTCGACCGCGACAGAACACAAGAAGAAAGGCAGAAACTGAGAGAGATAGTACAAAGGCGAAAGGAGGAAAGAGAGGGGATGGAGAAGACAGACAGGAGATCCCAGACCCAGGAAGAAGATCAAATACAGCCTCCCTCACAACTTCCTATAGAAGCCTCCCAACCAGGTCAACCCCAGTGCAACCAAACACTCTAAATCAAAACACCCATGCCACATCCAATGCCCCCACCCACTACATTACAAACTCCACCCCCACAACAACAACCCATAGTTCCTTACCAGGTCTCCCACTTCCCCAACCCCAATATACCTCCCAGACCACAGTCTTAGAAAAGAAGTTGAAGGTGTGGTATACAAATGCAGATGGAATAACAAACAAGTATGAGGAGTGGCACGAAAGAATCAAGGAGATATCCCCAGACATAATAGCAATCACAGAAACAAAACTCACCAGAATAATAACAAATTCAATCTTTCCATACGGATACCAAATCCTCAGGAAAGACAGAGGGAGGAGAGGGAGAGGAGGAGTTGCACTGCTCATTAAAAACCAGTGGGATTTTGAGAAAATGGAAGGAATGGATGGCATGGGCGAAAGGGACTACTTAGTAGGAACAATCCAGTCTGAGGGACATAAGGTGATAATTGCAGTAATGTACAACCCACCACAGAACTGCAGGAGGCCAAGAGAAGAATACGATGAGAGCAACAGAGCAATGATCGACACACTAGCCGAGGTGGCCAGGAGAGCACACATGGGGGGAGCAAAGTTACTAGTTATGGGTGATTTCAATCACAAGGAGATTGACTGGGAAAACCTGGAGCCCCATGGGGGTCCCGAACATGGAGAGCCAAGATGATGGATGTGGTACTGGGAAAACCTCATGCATCAACATGTTAGAGACACTACCAGAGAGAGGGAGGATGAACCAGCAAGGCTGGACCTTGTATTCACCATGAGTAGTTCGGACATCGGGGGTATCATGTATGAAAGGCCTCTGGGAGCTAGTGATCATGTGGTTCTGTGCTTCGACTACATAGTTGAGCTCCAAGTGGAGAGTAGCAGGAATAGGCTGGGGAAAAACCAAACTAAAAAAGGGGGGAACTACTCAGGCATGAAGAACTTCCTTCAAGACAGTCAGTGGGAGAGGGAACTGACAGGAAAACCAGTACAAGAAATGATGGACTATGTAGCAACAAAATGCAAGGCGGCAGAGGAGAGGTTTGTTCCCAAGGAAACAGAAATAATGGAATGAACAGAACGAGTCCTTGGTCACCCAAAGGTGTAGGGAGGCAAAAACTAGGTGTACTAGAGAATGGAAAAGGTACAGAAGACAGAGAACTCAGGAAAATAAAGAAATCAGCCGAAGAGCCAGAAACGAATATGCACAGATAAGAAGGGAGGCTCAGAGACAATATGAAAATGACTTAGCATCAAAAGTAAAGACTGACCCGAAGCTGTTCTACAGCCACATCAGGAGGAAAACAACAGTCAAGGACCAGGTAATCAGACTGAGGAAGTGTGATGGGGAATTCACAAGAAGCGACCAAGAGGTATGTCTGGAGCTAAACACAAGATTTAAAGAGGTATTTACAGTGGAAACCAGTAGGACTCCAGGAAATCAGAACAGGGGAACACACCAGCAAGTGCTGGATAAGGTACATATAACCAAAGAGGAGGTGAAGAAGCTGCTATGCGAACTTGACACCTCAAATGCGGTGGGACCAGACAACATCTCTCCATGGGTCCTTAAAGAGGGAGCAGAGATGACTCAAGAAATCGTAATGACACGATTGCAAATAAACCATACCCCCGGCCGGGATTGAACCCGCGGTCATAGAGTCTCAAAACTCCAGCCCGTCGCGTTAGCCACTAGACCAGCTAGCCGGGGGTATCGTGTCATTACGATTTCTTGAGTCATGTTGACGGCAGTGAAGGGACTTGAGCTAGAGTTCGTCACGGCCACGCTAGCTGGAGATTCGTCTGTAAAAACTTGCATTTGTGGTCACAGAGGTGCCTGTGCTAACTTTCCTATGGTGTAGAAATATACCTAGTTGGATGAATCTTATTGTGGCTAGCTGGTCTAGTGGCTAACGCGACGGGCTGGAGTTTTGAGACTCTATGACCGCGGGTTCAATCCCGGCCGGGGGTATGGTTTTTTGGGAGCAGAGATATTGTGTGAGCCATTAACAAAGATCTTCAACACATCATTTGAAACTGGGCAACTCCCTGAGGTATGGAAAATGGCAAATGTAGTCCCAATTTTTAAAAAGGGAGACAGACATGAGGCACTAAACTACAGACCTGTATCACTAACGTGTATAGTATGCAAGGTCATGGAGAAGATCATCAGGAGGAGAGTGGTGGGGCACCTGGAAAGAAACAAGTGTATAATTGACAACCAGCACGGTTTCAGGGAAGGAAAATCCTGTGTCACAAACCTACTAGAGTTTTATGACAAGGTGACAGAAGTAAGACAAGAGAGAGAGGGGTGGATCGACTGCATACTTTTGGACTGCAAGAAGGCCTTCGACACAGTTCCTCACAAGAGGTTACTGCAAAAGCTAGAGGGTCAGGCACACATAACGGGAAAGGCACTGCAATGGGTCAGAGAATACCTGACAGGGAGGCAACTAGTCATGGTACGCGACGAGGTGTCAGAGTGGGCGCCTGTGACAAGCGGGGTTCCACAGGGGTCAGTCCTAGGACCTGTGCTGTTCTTGGTATATGTGAACGACATAACGGAAGGGATAGACTCAGAAGTGTCCTTGTTTGCAGATGATGCGAAGTTAATGAGAAGAATCAAATCGGATGAGGATCAGGAAGGACTACAAAGAGACCTGGACAGGCTACAAGCCTGGTCCAGCAACTGGCTCCTTGAATTTAACCCTCCCAAAGGCAAAGTCATGAAGATTGGGGAAGGGCAAAGAAGACCGCAGATACAATATAGTTTAGATGGCCAAAGACTGCAAACCTCACTCAAGGAAAAAGATATGGGGGTGAGCATAACACCGAACATATCTCCTGAGGCGCACATCAATCAGATAACTGCTGCAGCATACGGCAAACCTACGGATAGCGTTCCGATACCTCAGTAAGGATTCGTTTAAGACTCTGTTATACCATGACGTCAGGCCCTACTGGGAGGGATGCAGAAGAGATGCCAGAACCAGTTTGGAATCCACACCATAGTCAGCACGTCAAGGAAATTTAGAGAAAGTGCAAGGTTGCCAAACAAAGACTAGTCCCAGGAGCTACGGGGAATTGTCCTACGGAAGAAAGGTTGAGGGAGGAAAATCGGCCCCCCTGACGAACCACTGGAGGGACAGGAGGGTCAGGGGGAAGACATGATAACGACATATAAAATACTCGTGCGGAATAGACAAGGTGGAAAAAGACGGGATGTTCAGGAGAAGGGACACAGACACAAGAGGTCACAATTGGAGTTAAAGACTCAGATGAATCAAAGGGATGTTAGGAAAGTATTTCTTCAGTCATGGAGTAGTTCTAGGCCGTGAATCAATAGCCTAGGAAAAGTGGACGTACTGAGGCGGGGAAAACCATACTAGTTTTAAGGCGAGGTATGAAGTAGAGCTCATGGGGGGCAGGGAAGAGAGAGGACCTAGTAGCAATCAGCGAAGAGGGGGTCCAGGAGCTGTGACTCGGACCCCTGCAACCACAAATAGGGAGTACAAAAAGGCGAGTAATAACCACACACACATACACACACACACATACTACACACACATTATACACCACATACACATCACACACACACTCACACAACACACATTACACACTCACACACACAACTCAAACACATCACACACACACACATACATATACACACACCCACCACACACACACACACACACCGCACACAAACACACACACACACACACACACACATACACACACACCACACGTAGTGAGTGGGTTTCCCCACAAGCGCCAGGCTCCGGAGAATCTTAGTGCTTTTAGGGAGTGTTTTTAGCAGCTAGAAGCAACCAGTAGGTTGGTGGCAGCAGTAGGCTCTGTGGGAGTAGTAGCGCCGACCATAACAGGTTGGGATATTGTCATCACAATATAAGAAGTGTAATTACCATAAGTGAAGTGTAAATTATAAATGCTTAGATGTATACATGTGATAAGCTGTGGTTAAATGAGGACTCAAAAGGGCGCAAAGAGGAAAAGAATAGGTGAGAAGTCAGAGGGCGGAAAAGGCGAGGTGGCACGATCCGTCATGTACAGGAGCATCGTTACAGCGAGCATCGTACAGCGAGCATCGTACATCACGCATCTCGATGGGCTTCCCTCTGAGGATTAACGTACAAATCACTGTTTGTGAGTTGGGCGGGTAGGTGAGGTTATTGAGTAGTAGAGGCCGGCCTACGATCACTGGTAGCTACGCCTTTCACAAAAACCTGCTCCTGAGGGATCTTTATCATACACGCAAACCTTGCAGTTGTAGGAAGATAAATTTGTAGGAGCAACGGAATAGGCAGGAGGATTAAGCCCTGACAACAGTTTCGAAGAGGATAATGTTGTAGGACACAAAGACAGTACAATTGAGTAGCATGTATTTGGGTACACATGTAGTATAAGGTAGTAATAACTGGTGAAAGAATGATTGTTAACACTTGCCTAGTATTATAATTATTAGGAAGTACTCTCAGTGTTAATGGTATTGTGATTAGTATTATGGATACACAGAAGGGTGAATTTTGTAGGTCTGGGACATAAACAACTGACGTGCCACACACACACGCGTGCACACACATACACTCGGGGGACCAGGTGCCTGAAGTCTCGACCTGAAATCCTTCAATACTAGGTGAGTACACACAGCTGATCTTGGCATTTGACCGTCGTCCCCTCACCCCCCCACACCTTTCCCTCCCCCACAGGACCTTTCCCATCCCCGCTGTTGCCTTCTCTCCTCTCCCTCCCATCTTTCTTTCCCTCGCTCGTTTCTCTTTCTCTCAACAAGCCTTTTTCCCTTCCCTTCCCCTACCTCTCTCTCTCTCACTCTCTCTCTCTCTCTCTCTCCTCTCTCTCTCTCTCTCTCTCTCTCTCTCTCTCTCTCTCTCTCTCTCTCTCTCTCTCTCTCTCTCTCTCCCTCTCTTCTCCCTCTCTCCTCTCCCTTCTCCTCTCCCTACCACTTGCTCCTCTCTCTCTCCCTCCTCTCTCTCCTCTCTCTCTCCCTCTCTCTCTCCTACTCTCTCTCCCTCTTTCTCTCCCTCTTTCTCCCTATCTCTCTCCCTCTCCTCATCCCTCTCCTCCCCATCTCTCTCCCCCTCTCTCTCTCCTCTCTCTCGCCCTACTTCTCTCCCACACTCCATTAACCCTATCTCTACCCTCCTCTCTCTCTATAGGCTTCTCTCTCATCTCTCACATTTCTCTCTCTCAAGCCTTTTCCCTTCGCCCTCCTTTCTCCCTCTCTCTCTCTTTCTCTCCCTCTCCCTCTCTTTACTTCCCTCTCTCATACCTTTTCTCTCCCCCCTCAATTTCTCTCTCTCCACTTGGTCTTATCCTCACCCCCATACTCTCTCCTCCTCTCTCACTCTTTCATCCTTTCTCTCTCCTCTCTCTCCGTCTTTCAACCCTTTCTCTCTCCCCCTCGCACCCTCTCCCTCCTCTAGCTTCTGTGGTTAAAAAAAAAAAAAAAAAAAAAAAAAAAAATTGGGTGGCCTTTAGAGGGACGGATATAACAGAGAATCTGGTTTAGACGAACCAGGGATGGAAAGGACTGGGAGTTTAGAGCTCCAAAAAAGGGAGGAAGAGTGGGGGAAGGAAGGATTGTAGAGATTGTAAGAAAATGGAGGAAGCTTGATAGCTGAAGAGTGCAGGAAAGTGGGAAGTTCAGGTTAGCAGCAGAAGTTGGATACAGTGCTTAGAAGAGAAACTGCAAAGCCTGAAACAGATTAGAGGACAAATGACAATTCAGATGTGACATCAGGAAATTCAAGGTCGGCGCAGAAAGGAGTCGGTAAGCAAACAACGGAGACATGACGTACACGAAGGCCCTATCAGACCCGTGGGGCCAGGCCGAAAAAGACGACGAGCACACTAATATCAATATCGACAGGGTCGAAGACAATGAAGGTATGCTATATGCAAGATTATAAACAGCCAACTGCAGTAGCAAGGACAGGCTGGTCAAGGAAAGACAGTTCACTGAGAATGATGTTTCAGATATGACAGGGACTGAAGGCAAGAACATGGTCAATCGGAAGAAATAAAAATGCCTCAGAGGAAGCAGATGGAGGACTCAGTGGGAGGAGGAAAGGGGCGAGGTCAGTTTGTGTACGGGCTCCAAGGAAGCCAAGGGGGACAACTTTGAAGAAAAAAAAAAGGAGGAGAAAATAAAAATTATTGAAGGCAGCATGAAAACAATAGGGGAGGGCGATATGAAACAGGTGACAAATTTTCAGAAATTGGGTGTTTGCGAGTGGAAGGATACGGCCTGTCAGAGTAACTTTCAAGGAAGAATCAGTTCGAACCAGGATTCTGCAAGAGAAAGCAAGACTGAGGGACAAAGAGGGGTACCAGAGAGTATACCTCGACCGCGACAGAACACAAGAAGAAAGGACTACACTGAAAGAGGGGGTACAGAGACACAAGGAGGAAACGAGAAGCAATGACGAAAATGAGCAGGACCCAGACACAGGAGGAAGGGCAAACACACCCCAGAATCTCCCACCAAATGACTCCAACCGCGACATTCCCAACGCAACTGAGCAACCTATACTACAACCCACTCACTGTTCCTCTGCCACCAACCCCCATATCACAAACCTCACCCCAACAGCTGTCCCTTATGGGCATTCTGACCCCACCCCCATCAACACAAACCCCACCTACACCACAGCCCCTTATAGGCCCCCACCAAGCTCTCGCTCCCCCAACCCCAATATTCTTGCATGACCACAATGATAGAAAAGAAACTGAAGGTTTGGTACACAAACGCGGAGGGAAATAACGAATAAACATGAGGAGTGGAACGAAAGAATCAGTGAAAAATCCCCAGACATCATAGCAGTCACAGAAACAAAACTCACTGAGACAATAACAGACACAATCTTCCCAACAGGATATCAGATCCTGAGGAAAGATAGAAGGAGTAGAGGGGGAGGAGGGTTGCACTGCTCATAAAACACCGATGGGGATTTGAGGAAATGGAAGGCATTTGGGCTATGATTGGAGAAAGAGACTACATTGTAGGTACAATTCAGTCCAGAGAACATAAAGTAGTCATTGGAGTGATGTATAACCCACCACAGAACTGCAGGAGGCCAAGAGAGGAGTACGAAGAAAACAACAGGGTGATGGTGGACACACTGGCTGATGTGGCAAGAAGAGCTCACTCGAGCAGAGCAAAGTTACTGGTAATGGGCGATTTCAACCACAGGGAGATCGACTGCAGGAAAAACCTGAGCCACATGGGGTCCGAAACATGGAGAGCCCATGATGCATGTAATGTGGTACTAGAAAACCTCATGCATCCACATGTCAGGGACCACAACAGAGAGAGAGAGGAGGATGGACCAGCAGACTGGATCTTGTGTTTCTACCCGAACAGTTCAAGACTTGAGGACATACATACGAGAGGCCCCTGGAGCTAGCGATCACGTGGGTTCTGAGTTTTGACTATATAGTAGAGTTAACAAGTGGACGAGGTAACAGGAAATGAAGGGGACAGGCCAAACTATAAAAGGGGGGATACACATGTGATGAGAAACTTCCGAAGGCGGTTCAGTGGGACAGAGAAATGGTAGGAAAATCAGTGTAAACGGAGATGATGGAATATGTGGCAACAGGTGCAAGGAGGCAGAGGAAAGTTTTGTTCCAGGGAAAAGAAAATAATAGGAAGACCTATAAACGAAGTCCTTGGTTTACCCAAGGTGTAGGGAGGCAACAAACTAAGTGCAACAGAAGAATGGATAAATGTACAGGAGGCTAGGACACAGGAAAAACAAGGAGATTAGTAGAAGAGCCAGGAAACGAGTATGCACAGATACAGGAGGGAGGCCAGCGACAGTATGGAAAACGGGGGGGACATAGCATCGAAGTCAAATCTGACCCCGAAAATGCTGTATAGCCACATTAGGAGGATGTCAACAGTCAAGGACCAGGTGATAAGGCTGAGAAAGAAGGTGGGAGAACTCACAAGAAACGATCAAGAGGTATGTGAGGAGCTCAAGCACAAAGATTTAAGGAAGTATTACAGTAGAGGGGACAGGAAGGACTCTGGGGGGGAAGACCCAGATGGGACACCAGCAAGGAATACACCACAAGTGTATTGGAACGACATACATACAGATGAGGAGGTGAAGAATGCTAAGGGACATTGAACCTCAAAAGGGAATGGACAAATGGGACCGGACAAACATCTCCCCGTGGCGTCCTTAGAGAGGGAGCAGATTATGTTGTGCGTGTCTACAACAATCTCTTCAACACGTCCCTGGAAACTGGGGCAACTACCTGAAGTTTGGAAGACGCTAAATGTAGTTCCATTTTTAAAAAAAAGGAGGACAGGAAAAGAGGCACTAAACTATCGACCTGTGTCATTGACGTGTTTATAGTATGCAAAATTATGGAGAAGATTATCAGGAGAGACGGGGTGGAGCACTGGAACGGAAAAAGGGTATTAATGCCAAACCAGCACGGATTCAAGCGGGATCCCAGGCAAATCTTGTGGGTCACAAACCTTCTGGAGTTTTTTGAATAAAATAACCAGAAGTAAGGACCGAGTGAGAGGGGTGGGTTGATTGCATCTTCTTGGACTGCAAGAAGGCCTTGACACAGTCCTCACAAGAGATTAGTGCAGAAGCTAGAGCATCAGCGCATATAACAGGAAGGGCACTGTAATGGATCGAGAATACCTGACAGGAGGCAAAACAACGAGTCATGGTACGTATGATTGTATCACAGTGGGCACCTGTGAACGGGGGGGGGGGGGAGGGGGGTCCCACAGGGGTCGGTCTTGGACCAGTGCTATTTTTGGTATATGTGAACGACTTGAGGATGGGGTTAGACTCAGAAGTGCACTGTTTGCAGATGATGATGAAGTTAATGGGAGAATAAATCTGTTGAGATCAGGCAGGACTACAAAGAGACTGGACAGGTACAATCCTGGTCAGAAACTGCTCCTTGTGTTTAAACCCTGCCAATGCAAAAGTTACTCATGATGATTGGGAAAGGGCAAACAGAAGACCGCAAGGACAACAATATAGTTCTAGATGGCCAAAGCGCAAACCTCACTCAAGGAAAAAGATTATGGGGGTGGAGTGATACACCGAGCATATCTCCTGAGGCTCACATAAATCGATAACTGCTGCAGCATACGGGCGCCTGGCAAACCTACGGATAGCGTTCTCGATACCTCAATAAGGTAGTCGTTCAAGACACTGTATTACATTTACGTCAGGACATACTGGAGTATGCAGCTCCAGTTTGGAAATCCACACCTAGTCAAGCACGTCAAAGAAATTTACAAGAAAGTGCAAAAAGGTTTGGCAACAAGACTAGTCCCAGAGCTACGTGGATTGTCGTACGAAGAAAGGTTGAGGGAAATCGGCCTGCGACACTGGGGCCCCCCCCCAGGGGAGGGTCAGGGGGGAGACTGGATAACGACATCTATAAAATACTGCGCAGAATAGACACGGTGGAAAAAGACAGGATGTTCAGAGATGGGACACATACACAAAGAGGTCACAGTTGGTAAGGTGAAAAGACCTCAGATGATTCAAAGCAGGATGTTGGGCGGAAGTATTTCTTCAGTCATAGAGTAGTCAGTCGTTGGAATAGTCTAGAAAGTGAAGTAGTGGAGGCGGGAACATACATACGTTTTTTAAGGCGAGGTATGATAAAGCTCATGGGCGGCGAGGAGAGTGGACTAGTAGCAATACCAGTGAAGGGGACGGGGCCAGGGCACTGACTCGACCCCTGCAACCACAAATAGGTTGAGTACACCACACACTCCACACACCACACACACACATACCACACACACACACACACACACACACACACACACATACACTCACATACACACACACCACACACGCAACACACGCACACACTATCACACAAACACACACATTACACACCACACCACACCACACACACTACCACACACACACACCACACATACACCACACACACACACACGCAACATCACTACACACACACACTACACACACACACATACACACACAACATACACACACACATACACTCACACACACTCATACACACACACACACACACACGCACACACTATACACACAAACACACACACACACACACTACACACACACTACACACACAACACACACACACACAACACACCACACACACACACACACACACGCACACACTATACACACAAACACACACACACACACAGTACAGCAGAAGAGACTGGTACAAAGCTAGAGGATCAAGAAGTAAAGCAGTAAAAGCACTACAATGGTTCAGAGAATATCTGACAGGAAGGAAACAACAAGTGATGGTACATGATAAGGTGTCAGAGTGGGCACATGTGTTGAGGGGGTTCCACAAGGGTCAGTCCTCAGAAAGTGGTGAGACGTGGCGTGTCTTATACCAGTACACAAGTTGAACATGATCCTGTATCCACTGTATTTAATAAGTCATAATCATTTAGAGTGTGGGTGAACTAGTAGCCATTGATGATGGAGTGCGCTAGTGAAACCTGTTCAGCGATAAACTGTAGCAAGCGTGATTATACCTAGACAAACACACGCTGACCCAACGACCGCTGAATCAAGTCGTGCAATTTTTATGAGTGCAGCAAACACGCTATCAGGTGTTCTTCATTTCAAGATTCATTGCTGTCCGGACCCAAATTGAATGCTGATCTGCCATAAACACAGTGACTTTCTCGCTTGTTAACTTTTTCTGGAGAGAGATATCAATTGATTTTATATGTTTTAAAGGCATATTAAAGACATCCAGTGAGTTTTGGGTGGTATTAGGGTGTATTTAAAGATATCTAGAAAATATTAAGATATGTTGTAGGTGTTATTCACTGGTGTTCGAGCGAAATTCTAACCGGTTTAAGTGAAATAAATAGCATTACATTTGTAAAGTATTACTGAGCAACATTTGTTGCTTTCTGTCTTGTGACTTTCACGGGAAAATGTATTGTAAGGTATTCTGGCCAACAGTTAGTTGACTGAGTGGATAACTTTAATTTAGTGTTTTCGAGTCCTTCTCTTACGTGAGGAGCTTTGATGCTGGGCAAACACTCGGATCAAAACCTGAGTATCTTACGTTCCCCAGAACCTGAATTACCCTTAGAGTTTTGCTTTCCCTTTAGGACATTAAAATCTACTGAAAATCTCAGATTTGCATTTTAAAACTATTGACATTTGTTTTGTAAGGCAAACGACTAAGT
Organism: Cherax quadricarinatus; assembly: GCF_026875155.1. NCBI lineage: Eukaryota > Metazoa > Arthropoda > Malacostraca > Decapoda > Parastacidae > Cherax > Cherax quadricarinatus. Next base: position 68,987,774 of record NC_069408.1, read on the forward strand.
CGTTATTATAATTTACCAGAAACGACTAGCTATTTACATCCTATGATTTTTTTCCATTGGTGTTCTCTCCCCTCCCCTGGTTGGTGATGAAGAGAAGGAAACACATCATTAATATTATTTTAATATCTGTTTTTACTAGTAGATGTGGAGGACATCCATTTCAGATGATCCTCCCTCCTTCAGGACTCATCTCTTGCTATCGGTTTCCCTGGATGTTTTCAGATATGTTACTTTACTCAAAGTCCAGTTACACGTTAGTCATAAAACCAGTTGTCTACATTCACTCCGATCTAACGCACTCAAAAATAGCCTGTTATTGTAGCTAAACCTCCCTCAGGAAAACCTCCTTTACCTACTACTCTCCATTCTTCCCGGAACGACCATTTTTTCTGATTTCTTCCACCTCTGCTTTTATCTTCTTTTTTATTCATTCCTATTTTTTCCATCCTTTCTAAATTTCCAGAACTCCTAATCAACCCCTCCTCAGCGCTCTGAATTTATACGTTTGGTCGTAGAAACACCGTCTTCGTAATTTCTGTGCTCGATTTTTGCAAAATATTCACCAACCACTGCTCATACCATGACATCTTAGTCTCACCCTTATCGTTAATATTTAAATCCTTGTCTTTATACCTATTAAAAGTGCTTGTTTCTCTGTGTCAGGTATATTATTTATTTGCTTAGGAATAAAAACTCAACCTATCTATGGCTCACCTTGTCTTTCAAAGACCCATTCACGAACATGTTCACTCCCAATAATGAATACATCAGTTCCTCCTTGCTACTTCTTCAAATCTGATATCAAATTTTTCGTTGACTAGTTTTTAGTATTCTGTGTCACCTATCTGTTTTCAATATTTCCTTTGAATTTTCTTCATTTACTATGCTCCAAAATTTCATCATCAACCTTCAAAATTTCCAAGATTACAACACAGACTTGTATTCAGATGTTTTATCTTTCAATCCCACACTTTTCCCTGAATCGAGTATTCGCTTCGAAACAACTCGCTACAAATTGCTAATACCACCATTGTGCGCAATTACACAGCTGAGTCTAGTCTACTTTTTTTCTGGAAAATAGTTCCCTCTCTCTCCTGAGCACACTATCTGCTTAAATTCTTGGACTGGTTCTAACAACCTTCTCTTTATTCCTTACATTTACAATATCTGTCACATTGCTTCCCAGTTTATCAAGTCATGTTGCCTCTTCTCAGTAATTCCATAAATGCAACAAGGTCGCCTCCATACTTATAAGAATGTTCACTTACTCCTTCGCCGTAAACACTTACTACAATATTCTACCCTTACAAAACCCTCCTAGTACCCCTGCAATTTTACTTTCTGTATAACTCTTAACTCTTATCAAGAATATTGCAATTTTTCATTCACTTGCACGGAATATCACATTTAATTTTCAATAATTCTAAAATTTCTTGTCTACTATCCCTTCATTTTAAAGGAACGATTCATGGTGTCTGCTAGTCATTAGGATGTTATAGTTTTGGGATGAAAGTTTCCTGACAACACTCTGCAGGGGAGAATTGATATATGGCAACCCAGGACATAGTAAACAGAGGAGTACAGGCTATTTTCATGAATGAATTTAGTAACGGAAGATGGTGACTGATTGGGACAAATTAATTTCCGGTATGTTCTGGTCTATGTTTATTAGTGTTTAAAGTTCGTATGTAAATTACGTGACTTAGTTACTGATGGGCGTTTTGTTGCATGATTTTTATTTCTAAAATTTTTTGATTAATCATTTCCGTTTACAAACCATGTTGACCTTGTCGTTTCATAGACATAAATTTTATAATTCAGATTTAGAGGTGAATGTGCTTTGGCAGCCTTTGAACATCCGGTTTACCAAGCGAATTTCAGTTATTTTTTTAAAATTATTTCGTATTAACTGTCATTATTTCACTGACGAGGTTTAATTTTCAGAGACATAGATCTTTTAGAAGAGGAAGACAACTGAAATAGCACGTACGTATTTAACTGGAATGTAAGTTTAATCACAAAGGATAACAGACTGGAATGATAAATTTTAGGGGAGTGAGTCAGGTCAAGGTCATTTACCTGACTGTTGAAGAGATTATGTCAGACAGCACCTGCCCACTTCTATATTAGGTACTCAGCCAATCCAAAAATTGCCCAAATGCGAGTAAAATAACTGGAAGAGGGAGAGTGGTCTCGCATGTCTAGACATCGTCGCAACTAGGTGTGTTATGGGGCACGGTACAGGACATGTTATAGGACACGGTACAGACATGTTACAGTTCACGCACAGACATGTTTAGGACACGGTATGACATGTTACAGGACACGGTACAGACATGTTACAGGGACACGGTAAGGGACATGTTACAGATCTGGCACAGACATGATACAGGACTCGGTACTGGACATGTTTCAGGACCACGTACAGACATGTACAGGACACGGTACAGACATGTTACAAGGACACGGTACAACATGGTTAACATATGGAAAGAAAGTATCCTTCATGATGATACAATTAATGGTTTGAATACAGTTTACCCGAATATACTGAACATATATTCCGTACCTTTAAAACTTATTTGCTCGCCTTTAGCGTAATGTAAAAGGAGCGATGCGTCGCGCTATACTTTCTTTGCAAGAAGGACAGTGGGTTTGCGCATTGTCCTCGTGGTTATATACCCATGTTAGTCTTTCTGTCAACTCTTTTATGGTTGTGATGGACTCTGCTTTTGTCATTTTACTTTTCAACTATTGACCAAAATTCTCTATTGGATTCATATCTGGTGAATTCCTGGGGGGGGCTTGATCAAAGAAGGGGGTACATCAGCCAGACAGGGAGACCCAGAATACCCGCAAATATTAGGCCTTTTCCCTTTCTAACGACTCATCCCAATAGAGTTCTGGAGACCCTTTCAGATGGGGAACGTGTGCTCTAAAGTTCCTTCAAAGAGCTGGGTGAAAAAACTCATCATAGAAAACCAAGGACCACAGGGTGGCCAGCTTCCTCTTTCAAGAGACTCTGTGTTTCGATCAAGAGAGAAATGCCTGCAACCATTCTGGGCACTGTGGCCCACCGCCGGGGAGCGGAACGAAGTTTTCGAGATGTAGCTTGAGTTGTCTGGCTGTTATACTCCCTATTGTATTTTTGTCATTGTATTTTGTCAGTGTATTTGTCAATGGTTTTTGTCTTTAAATAAAGTATTATAAAATATAGGGGGTAGTAGGAGAAATAACAATTTTCTAACAGCTTCAGGGAGACCTTGAGTGCTTCGAATTGTTTTAGGAGTGATAAAAAAAGAAAATTTTAAAATTTATGTAAAAGATGTTTTCGTGACAAAAAAAATAGTGTATAATTTTGGCAAATTGTTGTGTAAGTAGCTTGTTTCTATGTTATTTCCTAAGTATGTTTTTCCAAAAATGTAATTTTTTGGTTACTTACTTTCATCAGAAGGAATGATGGCAATTCGTGTTTTTTTTTACTCCAATAAAATTACGATTTTTATGATTGTTTCATTCTAAATTCACCCATTTGCAACTTATCTGAGAACTCCATTCAAATTCAGGGAATGATGATAATAGCTCAGTCACTCTGTTGTTGTGTCAACATGTGTTGAGGTGTCTAAACATACTGAAATGTGGCGTGCCGTGGACCGTAGAGTTTTACAGAAAACGTAATACATATGGTGTATATCAGGTATAAGTTATTGACATATTTTACAAGGTTTTGAGTAATTGTTGAATATTACTAGCATGTTAAAGGGGATTTGCGTATTTTTTACCGCTTTGTTTTTATGATTTTTTTTCCTCAAAAAAAAAAATCAAATTTTTTATTATGCAATCTATTGACATTTTCACTCAAAGCCGTTGGTGCCAAGCTTATCTAAACTCTGATCTGTATTATGATGTCTCAACTAGAGCATTGTATGTCTTACCAATTTTGAGAATGGGTGAGTTTATGCCATGTGGGATAAGGCACTATTTATTTTTTCTATCTCTCTTTTAAACATAAGAACATAAGAACATAAGAAAGGAGGAACACTGCAGGAGGCCTTTCTGGCCCATACTAGGCAGGTCCTTTTCAATTCTCCCACTAACAAATCCATTTTCCCACCCAATTTTCAATGCTACCCAAGAAATAAGCTCTGATGTGAAAGTCCCACTCAAATCCAACCCTTCCCACTCATGTACTTATCCAACCTAGATTTGGAACTACCAAAGTCTCGCCTCAATAACCCAACTAGGTAGACTGTTCCACTCTCAACTACCCTATTTCCAAACCAATACTTTCCTATGTCCTTTCTAAATCTTAACTAATCTTAAATCTTTAAATCCATTTTACTGCGGGTTCTCTCTTGGAGAGGACATCCTCAAGACCTTATTAATATCCCTTTATTAATACTATTTCCACTTATACACTTCGATAAGGTTCTCCCTCATTTTCGTCTAAAAGGTGAATGTAAATTAAGATGTCTTCAATCTTTCTTCATAGGAAGGATTCTGATGCTATGTATTATTTTGTCATCATACGATGAATGTTTTCTAACGAATTATGTCCTTTTTGTAATACGAGAGACAGAACTGAGCTGCATAATTCAAGGTGAGGCCTTACTAATGATGTTATAAAGATGCAGTATGACCTATGGATTTCTGTTGCTTACACTTCTTGATATAAATCCCAGTAATCTATTTGCCTTATTACGTACGCTTAGGCATTGCTGTCTTGGTTTAAGGTTGCTGCTCACCATAACCCCCAAGTCCTTTTCGCAATCTGTATGGCTAAGTTCTACATCATTTAATTTATAAGTACTAGGGTTATGGGCACTCCCAAGCTTCAGAACCTTGCACTTATCTACATTGAACTGCATCTGCCACTTTTCTGACAAGAATAGAGTTTGTTTAAGTCCTCTGAAGTTCCCTAACATCTACGTTTGAATCAATTATCCTACCTATCTTTGTGTCATCGGCGAATTTGCTCATATCACTAGTAATTCCCTCATCAAGATCATTGATATATATTTATAAACAACAACGGGCCCAAGATTGATCCCTGTGGAACGCCACTTGTTACAGATCCCCACTCGGATTTAACCCATTTATGGGACACTCTCTGCTTCTGTCAGTGAGCCATGACTCGATCCACGAGAGCACTTTTCCCCCAATGCCATGGGCTGCCACTTTCTTTAACAGTCTATGGTGCGGAACTCTATCAAAAGCCTTACTAAAATCTAAGTAAATAATATCAAATTCTTTATTGTGGTCAACAGCCTCAAAAGCTTTACTGAAGAAAGTTAATAAATTAGTTAGACAAGACCGGCCTCTTGTGAATCCATGCTGAGTATCATTAATCAAGCTATGCTTATCGAGATGGCTTCTTATAATCTCAGCTATAATTGACTCTAGTAATTTGCCTACAATTGAGGTCAGGCTTATTGGGCGGTAATTTGACGGTAACGACTTGTCCCCTGTTTTAAAAATAGGAGTTACATTAGCCATCTTCCACATATCAGACACTACACCTGTTTGAAGAGATAAATTAAAAATATTAGTTAATGGTTCACAGAGTTCCATTTTGCATTCCTTAAGAACCCTGAAAAAACCTCATCAGGACCCGGCGACTTATTTTGCTTCAGTCTGTCTATCTGCCTCACAACCATCTCACTAGTGACTGTGATGTTACATAATTTATCTTCTTCTAGCCCACTGTAAAAATTAATTACTGGAATATTGTTAGTGTCTTCCTGTGTAAAAACTGAGAGAAAATAATTATTTAAAATCAAGCACATTTCATTCTCATTGTCAGTAAGGTGCCCATAGTTATTTTTAAGGGGACCTATCTTATCTCTAACTTTTGTTCTATAGACTGGAAAAAACTTTTTGGTGTTAGTTTTAGAATCCCTTAGCAACTTTAATTTCATAGTCCCTTTTAGCTTTTCTTATCCCTTTTTAATGTCCCTCTTAATGTCAATATACTGATTCATAAGATGACCCTCACTCTTTTGATACGCCTATAAATTCCTTTCTTATGCCCTAGTAGATATTTGAGCCTATTATTCATCCATTTTGGGTCATTTCTATTTGATCTAATTTCTTTTATGGGATAAACGCTCTTTGAGCAGCATGTATAGTGTTCAGAAAACTGTCATATTGATAGCTCTCTTCGTTACCCAGTCAACAGATGATAAGTGTTCTTTAAGCCCATCGTAATCTGCTAAGCGAAAATCTGGGACTGTACTGAGTTATCGCTACTATCGTACTTCCATTCAATGCATAAATGTAATTGATTTGTGGTCGCTAGCACCCAGTTCCTCTGAAATTCTAAATTATTAACATAGGGATTCATTGTTTGCCATAACTAAGTCAAGCAGGTTATTTCCCTTGTAGGTTCTGTACAAAACTGCTTCAAAAAAACAATCCTGAAATACTTCTAAGAAGTCGTACGATTCTAAATTCCCAGTCAAGAAATTCAATCAACATGACTAAAGTTAAAGTCTCCTAGAATTACTACATTATGTGCCTTGTGGCCTTAACAATTTCCTCCCATAGTAGTTTCCCTTGGTCCCTATCTAAGTTAGGGGGACGGTATATCACTCCTAAAATCAGTTTTTCATGCCCTCTGAAAATTCTATCCAAACAGGACTCTGTATGTGTTACTTCAGACTTAATACCCGTTTTTATGCAACAGTTCAAGCGATCTCGGACGTACAATGCCACCCCACCCCCTCCAATACTTCTATCTTCTTGGAACAATTTAAAACCCTGATATGACATTCCGCAGGCATGTCCGACTTTTGAATTAAACCACGTCTCAGTTAAGGCAAATACTTTAATGTTACCAAACCTTTGCAACTAATCTCAACTCGTCCCTTTATTCCCACCCTACGGCAATTAGCTTAAAAATT
>NC_069408.1:68995175-69011426 GCF_026875155.1 Cherax quadricarinatus
AAAAATTTCAAAATGGGAATTGACACAGTTACTTTTTGCTGATGATACTGTGTTTATGGGAGATTCTAAAGAAAAATTGCAAAGGTTAGTGGATGAGTTTGGGAATGTGTGGTAAAGGTAGAAAGTTGAAAGTGAACATAGAAAAGAGTAAGGTGATGAGGGTTGTCAAATGATTTAGATAAGAAAAATTGGATATCAAATTGGGGAGGAGGAGTATGGAAGAAGTGAATGTTTTCAGATATTTGGGGAGTTGATGTGTCGGCAGATGGATTTATGAAGGATGAGGTTAATCATAGAATGATGAGGGAAAAAAAGGTGAGTGGTGCGTTGAGGTATATGTTGAGTCAAAAAACGTTATCTATGGAGGCAAAAAAGGGGAATGTATGAAAGTATAGTAATCCCAACACTCTTATATGGGTGGGGAAGCTTGGGTGGTAAATGCAGCAGCGAGGAGACGGTTGGAGGCAGCGGAGATGTCGTTTAAGGGCAATGTGTGGTGTAAATATTATGCAAAAATTCGGAGTGTGGAAATTAGGAGAAGGTGTGGAGTTAATAAAAGTATTAGTCAGAGGGCAGAAGAGGGGTTGTTGAGGTGGTTTGGTCATTTAGAGAGAATGGATCACAGTAGAATGCCCATGGAAAGCATATAAATCTATAGGGGAAGGAAGGCGGGGTAGGGGTCGTCCTCGAAAGGGTTGGAGAGAGGGGGTAAAGGAGGTTTTTGTTGGGTAAGGGGCTTGGACTTCCAGCAAGCGTGCGTGAGCGGTTAGATAGGAGTGAATGGAGACGAATGGTACTTGGGACCTGACGATCTGTTGGAGTGTGAGCAGGGTAATATTTAGTGAAGGGATTCAGGGAAACCGGTTATTTTCATATAGTCGGACTTGAGCCCCTGGAAATGGGAAGTACAATGCCTGCACTTTAAAGGAGGGGTTTGGGATATTGGCAGTTTGGAGGGATATGTTGTGTATCTTTATATGTTTATGCTTCTAGACTGTTTATTCTGAGCAAACCCCTGCAAAAACAGTGATAATGTGCGAGTGTGGGGAAAGTGTTGAATGATGATGAAAGTATTTTCTTTTGGGGATTTTCTTTCTTTTTTTGGGTCACCCTGCCCCGGTGGGAGACGGCCGACTTGTTGAAAAAAAAAAAAAAAAAAAAAAAAAAAAAAAAATATATATAAAATATTATATATATATATAATATTTTAAAATATATTTATAAATTTTATTTTATATATAAAAATTTTAATACTGTCATTTAACAGCCTTTAATAAACTTTGAAGAAACATTTTTAAATTTATGTTGATAAATTATTTCAAATGGACTTAAAGTTAATTAAGTGTTCTTAGGGTTAAAAAAAATTAAATGTTGAATTTAACAATAATAGATAAAAGGGGGTTTAGAAAATTTTGTGCTCTCTCGTTATGAGTTGAAAAAGGAAAAAGCAGAGTAAAATTTTAAAAAAGAAACTTTTCTTAAAAAAGCTTTGAAATTAAATCATTTGTGCCCAGTCTCTGCACCCTAAAATGTGAAAAAAATGTGTTCACACTCAAAATCATTTACAAAATATTATCAATAATAAATAAAAAAAAAATGGTTTTTTAAATTTCCCTTCATCTGAGGTGGACGTTGAGATTTGTAAACCCCCAAAAACACAAAATTACCTCAGAGGGGAAATTTAAACTTGTAAAATTAGCAACACCATCAAGCATGAAAAATTTTTGTTATTAAACACAAGTGTTTAAATATCAAAATATAAAAAACAGATGTAATTCCTGGGGGGGAAACAACAGAAATCTGTCCCCCAGTAAATACCCCCCCCCGGAAAGGGCGGGAAAACATAGCCCCAACCCAGAAGAGAAGAACTCCTCTCCCTAAAAAAACCCTTAGAAAATTTTTTTTTTAATTTCGTTTTTTAAATTTTCCTTGGCTTTTATGTTTTATTTGATTTTTTCCTGTTTTTTTTTGTGTTATTTTTTATTTGTTACTTTTTATTTTAAAAAAATTTTTGGGTTGTTATTTAACAGTGTTTTTTTTTATCCGGTTTATTATGTAAACCCATAACCCTTTTTTTTACAATTTTTTTGGACTTTTTTTTATGTTTTAAAACAAAAACTTTATATCCGGGTTTTTAAAATCATATGTTTTTTAACCGGGGAAAATTTCCCTTTTTAAAATTTTTACTTTTGGTATAATATTGTGATTTTTTTGGTTTTTCTTTAAAAAGTGTTTTTATTTGGGGAAATAAGCAAAACCCCAAATTTTTATATTTTGTGGTAAACTCATTTTAACCCCAGTGTTTTTTAAATTTTGGGGTTTATAACTGATAAAAACCCATATCTTTATATTTGTGGTAAAACTGCATAAAACCCCAGTGATTTTTATATCTTTTGGTAAAAATCCCATAAACCCCGTGATCTTTATATCTCTGATAGCACTACCAAAGGGTTTTTTTGGTGCTCTGTGAAAATTTTTATCTCTTTTATAAAAATTTTGACTGTTTAAAATTTTAACAGGATTTTATAGACAAAATAAAATTATTTCCCATTTTATTATGTTGAATCCTTTTTTCTTTTTTTAACGACTACTGTAACACTTTTTTTATAAGGGACACTGTTACCATCTACATTTGCTTGCATAAGTCCCCTTCCTGAAAGTGTTTTGGGGGTGTGTGGGGGTGTGTGTGGGGGTTTTGTGTGAAAATCCCCAAAATTTGTGGTTGCGGGGGTCGAAAACTCAGCTCCGGGGCCCCGCCTCTTCATGATCGTTTTACTAGATCCTTCCCTCTATGCTTCCTGAGCTTTTTCTTTAAAAAAAACCTTTCTTCTTAAACTATGTATGGTTCCTGCCTCCACTACTTCACTTGCTAGGCTTTTCCCCTTTCCCTGAAAACTCATGCCCTGAATAAAACATTTTCGTAAAGGGTCCCTGTGATTTCTAGAGTTTTCAGTTTCCCAGTTGTGACCCTTGTTTCGTGTCCCCTCTCTGGAACATCCAATCTCTGTCCACCTTGTCTTTTCCCCGAGAAATCTGTATGTCGTTTTTCTTGTCCCCCCCTTCCCCCTTCGGGCCCCAGTGTCGTCAGTCCTTTTTCCCCCCTAAAACCTTTCCTCGTACAACTTTCCCCCTGAGCTCTGGGACTGCCTTGTTGCAAACCTTTGTCCCTTTCTCTAACTTTTTTAAAGGGTGCTTGACCAGGTGGGGGGTTCCAGACTGGTCCCTGCATACTCCAGTAGGGGCCTAACATACCGTTACAGGGGTTTTTGAACGTTTCCCTTTATTAAGGTATGGGAACGCTATTCTCAGGTTTGGCCAGGCCCCCTTGCTGCAGCAGTTTTTTTGGGTTTGGGATGTGTGCCTCCGGGGGTTGTCCCTCGGTTTTATGGTACCCCAAGGTTTTTCCCTGAGTGGGGGTTTTGTAGCCCTTTTGTCCCCCTACCCCTATACTCTGGGGGGGGTTTTTTTGGGCCCCCCCCAATCTTCATGATTTTGGCATTTGGCAGGGTTAAATTTTTCGAAAAAGGGCCAGTTTCGGGAAACCACATTTTCAGTTTGTCCAGGTCGTTTTAGCAGTTCTGCACCTCCCCCGGTTGTTCGTTTGCCCATCCAACCCTTTTTGGTTTATATTCCTCTTGATGTTCCCTTCTGTGCTGTTTTCCCAGACCCCTTCCTTTTCTTACTGTAAAAATTTCCCTTTAAAAATCTCCTATTTGCCCCTCCGTACCCCCTGATCATTTCTTGTGAGTTCCCCAACTTTCTGTCCTCAGTCTGTCCCCATGGTTTTTTGGACTTTTTGTTTTTCCCCCTGATGGGGCCTATACAACATTTTTCGGGTCAGTTTTGATTTTCGATGCTGTGTTATTTTATTCTGTCGCTGGACCTCCCCCCCTTAAACCTGTGCTTACTCGTTTCCCGGCTCTGCGAGTATCTCCCTATTTTTTATGTGTTCTTGCCTTTTGTACTTTTTTTCCCTTCTCTAATTTCACTTTGTTTTTGCCTCCTTTACACCCTCGGAAAAAACCAGGGGGTGTTTTTGGTCTTCCCATTGTTTTTTGTTGCCCCCTTGGGGAAAAAAACCTTTTCATTGCCCCCTTTCATTTTGTTTTTTTTCATATTCCTTCATTTCAATTTACTGGCTTTTCCCGCCGTTTTTCTGTCCCACGGAAACCCCTGGGAGGGAAATTTTCCCCAAACCCCATGTAGTCCCCTCTTTTATAGTCTGGCTTTTCCCATTCAAAACTCCGGGTTTTTCTCTTTTCCAAAAATTGAAACTCAGTATGTATTCAAAGACAGAAACCCCGTGGTCACTAGCCCCAGGGGATGATGTTTATCGACAGTTTATAGGAAAAAGTATCGATATGTGAAAGAAAAGGGGAAAGGGCATGAGCTTGGGGAGAATTTTTTGGGCTGGGATTTATGGCGTACCCCTTAAAAGCATGAAAGGAAAAATCCCCTACCAAGGGGCGTAGGGGCGCTTTTTTCCAATACTATTGGGGGGGGCGGAAAGATAGGGAGTAAAGAAGTCGGTTTTTAAAGTAAAGAATTTTTGTCCCTTTTATGGTCCGAAATGAGTGTGGAGACGGAGTGCATGACGTGTCGGTCTTTTAGAGTAGAAAGGGAAAGATAACGAAGTAACATCAACCCGGAAATTGTTTCCCCTTTGGGGTTTTTTGAAGTGGGACCGAAATCGGGTTTTCCCACGTGGGGGGCGGATGGCGATTTGAAAATTTGTCGCACCATAGAGGGAGAGGGCCCTTTAAGTAAAGTGAAGTAAAAAAAACTGAAGTAGACACACAGAATTTGTTTAACTGTCCCTTTTCGGCAAGGGGCATCAAGTGTCGTAAATTTCAGTGGTGAAATGAAAAAAAATTAGAGGAGCTGAGACTACGGCCTACCCGGAAGTTAAATTTGGAAAAATTTCCAGAACAAAAGCATTTTTCAACTACTGGGCCCAAAGGGGGATGACAACATTACTCCCCTGCCAGCCACACGTAATATTCACCTAGTTTGAGTTGCATGGGGGGCAGCACCCGGGCTCTAGCTGGAAAAAATGGGGGGGCCCCTCCTCGAGCTATCAGAATTAAATAAGCAGCTCTTCTGTATTTATTTGAATTTTTGAGTTGTAGGAGAGTTAAGCAGTTAAAAAATTGGTTGCCTATTTTGAGAGATAACCCCAGCGAAGCCATAAAAAGAATTTTAAACCTAAATTTTTGGCCCCCCGACAGTTCAAGGGGGGAAACCAAAAGATTGGGTACTAGCAAAACATATGAGTACAAAACGAGGGGGAAAAAAGGGCTGCTTATATAAACACACGCATTTAAAAAACACCCCATACCACCAAAACGCACACAAACCCCACCACACACACAAAACAACACAAACACACAAACACCACACACCCCACACACACCACACACAAACAAACACACAACCCACACACACAAACACACACACCCACAAACACACACACACAACACACAGGGGAAAACAGCAGCGAGTCATGGTTTCGTGGCGAAGGTGTAAAAAGTGGGCACCCGTGACCACGGGGTCCCCCAGGGGGCAGTCCTAGGGCCAGTGCTGTTTCTGGTATTTGTGGAAAAAGACAAAGACGGAAAGGGGAAAAACTCGAGGTGTCCCTTTTTTGCAAAGACCCTGAAGTTGATGAAAGAATACACCGATTTGAAAAACCAGGGCCAAAACTACAAAGGGATCTGGGACAGGGGTTTCAGAAACCCGGTCCAGCAATTTGGGTCCTGGAGTTCCCAAACCCACCAAGTGCAAAGGGATGAAAATTGGGAAGGGCAAAGAAGGGCCCCAGAGGGGAAAATACGTCTAGGGGGGCAGAGACACAAACCCCCCTCAAAGGGAAAAAATTTTTTGGGGGGGAAAATATAACACCAGGCACATCCCCCTAAGCGAAAATCAACCAAAAAACTGCTGCAAACATATGGGCGCCTTGCAAAACCCAGAACGCATTCCGAATCTTAATAAGGAATCGTTCAGGGGCCCCGTACAACCCTTACGTTTGGGGCCCATTTGGAGTATGCGGCACCCTTTGGAACCCACACCTAGCCAAGCACTAAAGAAAATAAGAAAGGCAAAGGGTTTTCAAAAAACTAGTCCCCCGGCTAAGGGTAGTCCTACGAGGAGAGGTTAAGGGAAAAACAAACCCGCCCACCCCGGGGGGAAGGAGGATAGGGGGGGGAAAAGATAAACGACATACCCAAAAAAATGAGGGAAATTTAAAGGGGGACAAAGACAATGTTCCCGAGATTGGACCCCAGTAAAAAAGGGGGCACAAATTTGGGGGGGTGAAGACACAGAAAGAATCACAGGGTGTTAGGAAGTATTTTCACCACGAGTAGTCAGTAAGTGGGTTTGGGTTTTGGGAAACGATTTTAAAATGGAGGCAGGATCCATCATAGCTTTAAAACGAGGTATGATAAAGCCCCAAAGGCTCAGGGGGTGGGCCTTTGTAGCGATCAGTGAAGAGGCGGGGCCAGGAGCTCGGACTCGACCCCCGCAACCTCAAAAAAAAGGGGGGGAGTTTCAACTTTGGGGGTACACCCCTGGTATTTGTGAACGACATTTACGGAAGGGGGAAAAGACTCTGAGGTGTCCCTGTTTGCAAAATTGGGTGTGAAATTGATGAGAAGAATTCACTCGATCAAAGGGCCCGGGCAGAACTACAAAGGGATCGGGAAAAGGGCCCGCAGACCTGGCCCAAAAATTGGCTCCTGGAGTTCAATCCAAACCCAAATGCAATGTCATGAAGAAAATTTGGGGAAAAGGGAAAAAAGGCCGGAGACGGATACAGTCTAGGGGGGGGGCAGAGACTACAAACCCAATCAAGGAAAAAAATTTGGGGTTTAGGGATAACACCAGGCCATCTCCTGAAAACGCACATCAACCAAAAAAATGCTGCCCGCATATGGGGCGCCCAGAAACCCCCAGAACGGGATTCCGACACCCTTAAAAAAGGGGAAACATTCGGACCCCGTAAAAACCCCTGTACTTTTTGGGCCCAAAATTGGAGTAGCGGCACCATTTTGGAACCCACACCTAGCCAAGCACGTGAAAAAACTAGGAAAGTGAAAAGGGTTTGCAACAAGACTTCCAGACTAAGAGGTATGTCCTGAGGAGAGGTTTTAAGGGAAAAAAACCCACCACAGGACAGGAGAGATGGGGGGGGACATATAACGAATAAAAAATACTGAGAGAATTGACAGGTGGACAAGACGGGATTTTCCAGAGATGGACACAGTAACAAGGGGACACATTGGGAAGTGAAGACACGATGAATCAAGGGTGTTGGATTTTTTTTCTTCACCACAAGTAGTCAGTAAGTGGAATAGTTTGGGAAGCGATGTAGTGGGGGAGGACCATACATAGCTTTAAGCAGAGGTATGAAAAAGTTCACGGCTCAGGGAGAGTGACCTGGGCGATCAGTGAAGGGGGCGGGGCCGGACCCGGGACTCGCCCCCCGAACCTCAATGGGTGAGTACAACTAGGTGAGTCAAAAACCCACACAACATACTGTACATGTGTTGTTAGGCCCATATGGAAGGGCAGCACCGTCGGGGAACCCCCCCGGGGTAAAGCCGTCAAGAAGTTAGAGAAAGTAAAAAGGGTTTGCAACAAGGCTAGTCCCAGAGCTCAAGGGGAAATGTCTTTCGAGGAAAGGAGGGAAATCGGACTGACGACATGGAGGACAGAAGGGCGGGGGAGACATAAAAAACGACATACAAGAACGGGGGGGAAATAGACAAGGTGGACAGGAAGGATGTTCCAGAGAGGGGACACGGGGACAAGGGGTCAAAACTGGAAGCTGAAGACTCAGACGAGTCACGGGACGTTAGGAATATTTCTTCATCATTTAAGAGTTGTCAGCAAGGGGAATACCCCTAGAAAGTAAAGTGTGGAGGCAGGAACCATACATAGTTTTAAAAAGGGTATGACAAAGCTAGGAAGCAGAGAGAGAGAGGACCCAGTAGCGATCATTTGAAGAGGGGGGGCCAGGAGCTGAGCTCGACCCCGCAACCACAATTAGGTGAGTACAATTAGGTGGTACACACACAAAACACACCAATACAACACACACATACCACACAAATAAAAGGGATTTCAACCTTTATGCGAATTTACTAATTTTAGGCACACAAGACAGTGCAGGGGGAAACCAAAAGAGTAGGTAATAGCAAAAACATATGTAGTACATACGAGGCAAATAATGACTGTTCAAAAACGCACGCATACACACTACCCAGGGAGAACAGGATCTCTGTTAGGCACTTGAATAGCTGTAGCACGCATAACACAACAATACACACATACACAACCCACATAAACAAATTTTACACCTTTATGTGAATTGACCCTTAACCTTCCTTCTCTCCCGTCTCTTTGTTCTTATCCTCCTCTCTTCTCTCTCTCTCTCTCTTTTTCTTCCTTTTTCTTTTCTCTTTTTGTCTCTTCCCTCTCTTCTCTTCCTCTTTTCTCTCCCCTTTCCCCTTTTCTTATTCCCCTTTCTCTCTCTTCCTCTCTCTCTCTTTTCCTCTTCTTTCTCCCTTCTCTCTCTTCCCCTTTTCCTTTCCTCTCTTCCCCTCTCTCTTTCTCTCCTTTTCCCCTCTTCTTCCTCTCTCTCTTCCTTTTTTCTCTCTTCCTCTTCTTTCCTCTCTTCCTCTCCTTCCTCCTCTTTTCCCCTCTTTTCCCTCTCTCTTCCTATTTTTCTCTCTTCCTCTCTCTCTTCTCTCTCTTCCCCTCTTTGGTTAAGGATCCCTAGCTTTATTGAAGCTATATTACAGGTTAAGGATTCCTAACTTTATGGCAAGCAAAAAGCTGTTACCCACATCAGCCTTTTTAAAGCATTTTAATTGTTATGAACAACAAGACGGGACGGGTGAAGTTGGAAACCATCTGTGGGCCACTTTTTTTATTTGATCAACGACTTTATCTCTTTTTCTCATTAGCGTGATGTGTTCCTACCGAGTCATCCTGGGTATGTATGTTCAGATGGGTGAGTTCTGGAGAAGGGTACGCCAAGTGAATTTCTGCTTTCGCCGTTTGTAAAAAAGCTTGTTTCACGCTGTCTCAAGTGGATCCAAGTGTGGTTTTTGACAATATTGGCCTGTACATAACGTAAGGCCCCCCACATCCCTCCTATGTTTAAGGGTTGCTGAATGACAGATTAAACCAGGATGGGGCCAGGGGAGAGATGAGACGTCTTTTCGTTCCTACCTGTCAAGCAGTCGCAGATGAGGGGGGGGGAGGCAAACCCCAAAAAAGTGGAGCATACTCAAGGTGTGAGCGTACTTTTGCCTGTACAGGATTTGCAAACCCCCACTGCAAGCAGATGCGAGTACGGCGAAGTGCTGTAACTTCCTGGCTGCCTTGTTGCAAGATTTTCAACAGGTTCTTCATGGTTTGTTTGGAGTCAAATTTCACCCCAAGGATATCAACTTTTCTCCAGGTGCCCCAAAATCGCCCATTCATCCTTATACTGCCCGCTTACCTCATGGTGCCCAGAGACTTTATCATTTGCGTTTTTTCAGGTCAAATGTTACTTGCCTCTATTTCCCCCAAACTGTATAGCTCCATGGGATTGATTTAGCTTAAAGCAGCTGGCATTTCTTCTCGGATAAGGGAATGTCATGTCAGTCGTCTGCATAGCATGGATTCTGGGGTGGTGAAGAAAGGGCTTGAAGTAGAATTCCATAAAAAGTGGGGCCCGCAGCTTCCTTTTGGAACCTTCCCCCTGGATCCTTGCGATTCCGTTCCCTTGAGGACTAACTTAGAATCTTCCCTGAAGGTAATCACTGAGGGGAAAATATTTTGAGCCTGCAATTCCCAGTCTTGAAATTTGCTAAGAGGCCCTCTCTCCCTTTTTTTTTTTTTTTTTTTTTTTTTTTTTTTTTTTTTTTTTTTTTTTTTTTTTTTTTTTTTTTTTTTAAGGGGTTTGACTAAAGGCCCTATTTAACGCTATTACAGTTTAAGGGTTTCCCAACTTTATTGGCAAGCTAAAAGCTTTTACCTACATCAGCCCTTTTAAAGCATTTTTTATTGTTATGAGACAACAATAGGGGGCAGGATGAAATTGGACCATCTCTCTCTCTCCTCTCTCTCTCTCTCTTCCCTTTTTTTTTTTTTTTTTTTTTTTTTTTTTTTTTTTTTTTTACACAGGGGTTTGAAAGGTTTAAGGACCCTAGCTTTTGACAGCATTTACAGGTTAGGATTTCCTAATTTATTGGCAAGCTAAAAGGTGTTACCTACATCAGCTCATTTTTAAAACATTTTTATTGTTATGGACATACAAGTAGGGAACAGGATGAAGTTGGAGCATTTTGGGCCAGATTTTCATTTGATCAACTGGGCGTTATTCCTTGACATCATTATGCTGTACGAATGGTTCCTATCGAGTCTCCTGGGTATGTAATCCAGATGGATATGTTCTGGAAAGGGGCAGCCAGAGTGAAGTTTCTGTTTTTGCCCCCTTGTGGCTAAAAGCTTTTTTCACGTGTCCCCGAAGTGGATCCAAATGGGTATTTTTGACAATATTGGGCCCTTTTACATAACATAAGGGCCCCCCCATCCCCCTATGTTTAAGGCTTGCTGAATGAAGATCTATCAGGAGGGTCCAGGCGAAGATGAAGTCTTGCTTGTTTTTTACCTGTCAAACAGCGCAGATGAGGGGGGGGGGCAGGCAAACCAAGAAGGGAGCATACTCAAAGGGTGAGCGTCTTGGCCTCGTACAGGGTCTTCAACCCCCCACTGTCAAGCGATGGAGATACGGCGAAGTGCTGTAAGTTCCTGGCTGCTTTGTTTGCTAAGATTTACAACATGTTCTTCATGGTTAGTTTGGAGTCCAAAATTTCACCCCAACGGATAGCAACTTCTTCTCAGGTGGCCAACATGTCCCATTCATCCTTACTACTGCACCAGCATTACCATCATGGTGACTAGGACGATCATCATCTTGCGTTTTCTTTTTTTTCCAGGTTGCAATGATACTTGCCATCTATTTCCCCAAGCTTGATATAGCTCTCAGCTGGTGATTGATCGTAGCTTTAGAGCAGCTGGCATTTCTTCTCTTGGTAATGAATGTCGTGTACAGGTCGTCTGCATCATGCATGTGATTCTGGGATGAGATGAAGAAGGTCGTTGAAGTTAGACATTCCATAACAGTGACCCAGCACACTTCCTTTGAACGCTTGCCCCATTAGTGATGCCTTGCTGATTCCGTTCCATTGAGGACTACACTTAGAGATAATCATGAAGGTAATCACTAAGGAGACATAGCTAGAAGCCTGAATTCCCAGTTGCTTGAAGTTTTAGCTAAGAGGCCATGGTGCCACACCCGGTCGAAGCGCCAGCAATGTCCAGTGCTACCACACAGCTGACTTTGGAATTCATATACAGTGACTGGTGCCACTTAGTGCGAGAGGTTTTAACAACAAGATCAGCAGCAGAGTAACTTTCCTGAAGCCTATTGACGATCACAAAGTAGGTGAGTGGTAGTCAAATAAATCTGTCATTTGTCTTGAGATATTGTTTAAGGATGTCTTACAGTTGATTGACAGGAGTGACACTGGTCTCTCTCTCTCTCTCTCTCTCTCTCTCTCTTTCCCTCTTCTCTCTTTTCCTTCTCATCTCTCCTTCTCTCCTTCCTATCTTTCCCTTCTCTCTTCTCTCTTTCTCTATCTCTCCCCTTTTCCTTTTCACTCTCCCTCTCTCTCCTTCTAACTTTCCCCTCTGTCTCTCTTTCTTTCTTCTCTCTCTCTTCTCTCTCTCTCTCTCTCTCTCTTTCTCTCCTCTCTCTCTCTCTCTCTCTCTCTCTTCTCTCTTTCTCTCTCTCTCTGTCTCTCTCTCTCCTCTCTCTCTCTCTCTCTCTCTCTCCTCTCGCTCTCTTCTCTCTCTCTCCTCTCTCTCTCTTCTCTTTTTTTTCTCTCTCTCTCTTTCTCTCTTTCTCTTCTTCTTTTCCTTTACTATAAAAAAAAAATGGTTGGGACTCATAGAATCAGGGAGATCAGATGACAATGGTATTGGTGGGAGGAATGAATGGCGGAGCAGTGGAAAGGTGGCAGCAGAATGGGAGAGAAACAATAGGAGGCTTTTTGAATAAATGGAGGAAAGAGCTCTCTATGCGAATGGGGAGGGGGAAAAAGTGGTTTAGAAGGAGACGAAGAAATGGGAGCACAAGTCGAACTGCAGTTAGACAGGGTTAGGGTCTAGGAATTTGAGTAAACGGCCTTGAAGCAAGTCTCAGGGGCATGGGACCAGAGGAAGACACAGGGCATATGAAGCTGACGAGGATGAACAGGAAGGAAGGAGATATGGGAATTTGCTAAGGTCATATCAGCCTTGCTAAGAAGGGTCAGGAGTAAAAGGGAAGATCAGCTGGGTGAGATAGAGAGGGAGATAAGTCGAATGCTGAGGCACAACCATGCTACCAAGAGCCACTGGAAAAATCAAGGAAGAAAATGACCATATACAGACAGGAACCAGAGTCACAGAGGGAGAGGCAATGGGAGGAGGAAAGGGCAAAATCAGTGTTTATCCATGGGCTTCAAGAGAGTGAGGAAAAGACACACACTGAAAGACGGCAGGAAGAAAGAAAGGAGATTGGGAAAATCATCACGGAAATAGGGGGAGAAGACATGGACGAGATTGTAAATTTTCAGAGAATAAGGGGGTACGTGAAGGGGAGAAACCGACCAACCAAGCAGATTCACAGGACAGAAACAGTGAGGAACAGGATCCTCCAAGAGAAACCAAGGTTGAAAAACTCGGAAGAGTACAAGAAGGTGTTCCTAGACAGAGACAGAACACAAACAGAGAGACAGCAGCTGAGGGAGAGGACAAAAAAGCGAAAGGAGATAGGAAAGGAACCAAGGATGGAACCAGCAGAGGTCAGTCAGAGCAGAACAGAGAAGCAAGGGCAAGCACACACACAACTATCCTCAGAACCCCACAACCTATCACACCATCCCAACACACACTACAATCCATACCCACAGCTTCCACCCAACCCCCAATCATAGAATCCCACAGTATGCTACCAGGTCTCCCACCTCCACAGGCCCCCCAAACCACAGTATTGGAAAGGAAACTGAAGGTATGGTACACAAACGCTGATGGAATAACAAATAAGTGGGAGGAGTGGCACGAAAGAGTCAAAGAGACATCACCGGACATCATAGCGCTCACAGAAACCAAGCTTACAGATATGATAACAGATGCCATCTTTCCAACGGGATACCAGATCCTGAGGAAAGACAGAAGGAACAGGGGGGGTGGAGGAGTGGCACTGCTGATCAAACACCGATGGAATTTTGATGAGCTGGAGAGAGGAGACAGCGGAGAAGAAAGTGATTACATAGCGGGAACGCTTCACTCTGGAGGTCCCAAGGTGGTAATTGCAGTGATGTATAACCCACCACAGAACAGCAGGAGACCAGGGCATGAGTATAAGGAGAGCAATAGAGCGATGGTTGACACACTGGCTGCAGTGGCCAGAAGAGCTCATGCATGCAGGGCAAAGCTCCTGATCATGGGCGACTTTAACCACAAGGAGATCGACTGGGAGAACTTGGAGCCATATGGGGGCCAAGATACATGGAGGGCTAAGATGATGGAGGTGGTACTGGAAAACTTCATGTACCAACACGTAAGGGACACTACAAGAGAGAGAGGAGAGGATGAGCCAGCAAGACTGGACTCAGTATTCACCTTGAGCAGTGCAAATATTGAGGACATCACATATGAAAGACCCCTTGGGGCCAGCGATCATGTGGTTTTGAGCTTCAAATACACAGTAGAGCTACAAGTGGGGGGGGAAGCGGGAAAGGGCCCAGGACAAAAAAAACCAAGCTACGGGAAAGGGGGACTACTCGGGAATGGGAAATTTCCTAAAACGGGGTTCGTGGGACAGGGGGCTGGCGGGGAAAGCCATTTAAAAGAGATGATGGAATATGTAGCAACAATTGAAGGGGTGGGAAGGTTTGTACCCAAAGGGGAAAAGGAATAATAAAAAAAAGCCAGGATGAGCCCATTTCACCCAAAGGTAAAGGAGGCAAAAACCAAGGTGCAGGGAAGGAAAAAATATAGAAGGCAAAGGCCCCAGGAGAATAAGGAGAGCAGTCGTAAGCCAAAAAGAATGTGCACAGATAAAAGGGGAGGCCCAACACAAATAAAAACGAATACACGAAACCCAAAGCTGCCCCAAAAGCTTTTTATACACCACATAAAGGGGGAAAAAACCAGAAAGGACCAGGTATCAGGCTAAGGAAACGAAGGAGGGGGAACAACAAGAAATGACCGGGGAAGTATGTGAGGAATCAACAAGAGTTTCAAAAAATGCACGGGGAGACAAAAGGGGGCTCCGAGGGAGGGAGGGGGCACTCACCAGGTGCGGGAACGGACCACAACCGGGGAAGATGAAGGGGCCTTTGAGGAGCTAGATACCCAAAGGCAAGGGGGGTCAGATAACATCTCTCCATGGGCCCCTGAAGGGGAGCGAGGCGTATTGCCCCCAACAACAATATTCAAACATCTATCAAACAGGGAAAACCTGAGTCTGGAAACAAAAAAGTATCCCAATCTTTAAAAAGGGAGCAACATGAAGCCTAAACCAGACCTTCAACCACAGTATAGTAGAAAGTCAGGGGAAAAGATTGTCAGGAGAAGAGTGGGGGAACACCGAGAAAGGAATATCCAGCAACGCCCCCAAACAGGTTTTCGGGGAGGGGAAATCCTGTGCACAAACCTACGGGAGTTCATGACAAGGTGACAGCAGTAAGCAAAAAGGAGGAGGGTGGGTGGATTGCATTTTCTTGGACTGCAAGAAGCGTTTGACACGTACCACACAAGAGATTATGCAAAAATGGAGGACCAAGCAGGGATAACAAGGACATACAGTGGACGGGAATTTTTTCAGGAAGAAAAGCGAGTCATGGGGTGGCAGGGGTCAGTGTGGGACCCGTACCAGCCGGGGGGCCCCCAGGGGCAGCCTAGGACCATTGCGTTTTTTGGGATTTTAAACGACATGACAGAAGGAAAAAACTCGGGGGGGGTTTTCCCCGTTTGCAGTGACGTGAATTGATGAGAAAAAATTTTTCGACGAAGACCAGGCAGAACTAAAAGGGGTTTGGGCAGGCTGCAGACCTTGGGGCCGCAATTGTCCGGGGTTCAATCCCCCCAAGTTTCAAAGTCAGAAGATTGGGGGAAGGGCAAAGAAGACCGCAGACGGGGTACAGTCTAGGGGGCTAAGACTACAAAACCCCACCAAAAAAAAGATCTTGGGGTGAGTATAACCCCAGGCACACTCCTGAAGCGCACATCAACCAAATAAATGTGCAGCATATGGGGGGCCCCGGGGAAAACCCCAGAACAGCATTCCGACATCTTAAAAGGGTCGTTCAGGACCCTGTACACCGTGTACTTAGGCCCATATTGGGGTACGGACCAGTTTGGAAACACCTGCCAAGCACGTAAAGAAAAAGAAAGTGCAAAGGTTTGCAAAAGACTAGTCCCCGAGCTAAAAGGGAGGGTTAAGGGAAATCAACCTGCGACACGGGGGACAGGGGAGTTTTTTTTTTTTTATATTTTATTTAAAAAAATACATTACAAAAATATACAAGTAAAACTCATTTAAGTCTAAAATTAACACAATCCTCCCTACAGCTAATTTACACACCACACTTTCAACTCCCTGTGGGACACCCTTCCTGCTCCCCCATCCGCACTTAACCCAAACCAGTTGGAGCACTCAACAAATTACAGATTGAACAACCTTTTTTTATACACACCCTCGAAAAAGGTACAAAATCGACTACAGACCAGCAATGCTGCACTAACTTTATACGACATATTACCCCCCCCCCCCCCCGGGTTTTCCAAACCCCCCACTATTTCAAACCCAACTACTATAAAAATGAAAATTTTCCTAACTAAAGTCACACAGCAATGATCAAAACATTAATTTATGTAATTTTTCCTAATGGTTCAGTTTTCTAACAAAGTATTACACAACAATGGGATAAGAAAAATCACAAAGACATACAAAATAAATACAAAACCATAAGAATAAATTTCTCAAAATCCAAACCATGAAGCCTCTACACATTTAAACTAAAACCGTGTTAAAAAAAATAACACAGCTTCAACTTGACACAAGCTCTATAAGCTTTTAAGGACATTCATATGCTAGACAACTACAAAACAACAAAAAATAACCATGCAAAGTAAAAAAAA
>NC_069408.1:69011926-69038251 GCF_026875155.1 Cherax quadricarinatus
AATTGGGGGAAAGAATAAAAACCCCACAAATAAAAAAAAAAAAAAAAGGGAAAAACAAAAATTCGCACCTACCGGTGCCAGGAGAGCACACATGGGGGGAGCAAAGTTACTATTTATGGGTGATTTCAACACAAGGAAAAATTGACTGGGAAAAACTGGACCCATGGGGTCCCGAAACATGGGAGCCAGATGATGGATGTTGGTACTGAAACCTCATGCATCAACATGTTAGAGACACTACCAGAGAGAGAGGAGAGATGAACCAGCAAGGCTGGACCTTGTATTCACCATGAGTAGTTCGGACATCGGGGTATCATGTATGAAAGGCCTCTGGGAGTAGAGATCATGTTGGTTCTGTGCTTCGACTACATAGTTGAGCTCCAAGTGAGAGAGAGTAGCAGGAATAGGCTGGGAAAAACCAACTAACACAGGGAACTACTCAGGCATGAAGAACTTCCTTCAAGACAGTCAGTGGGAGAGGGAACTGACAGGAAAACCAGTACAAGAAATGATGGACTATGTAGCAACAAAATGCAAGGCGGCAGAGGAGAGGTTTGTTCCCAGGGAAACAGAAATAATGGAAGAACAGAACGATCCTTGGTTCACCCAAAGGTGTAGGGAGGCAAAAACTAGGTGTACTAGAGAATGGAAAAGGTACAGAAGACAGAGAACTCAGGAAAATAAAGAAATCAGCCGAAGAGCCAGAAACGAATATGCACAGATAAGAAGGGAGGCTCAGAGACAATATGAAAATGACTTAGCATCAAAAGTAAAGACTGACCCGAAGCTGTTCTACAGCCACATCAGGAGGAAAACAACAGTCAAGGACCAGGTAATCAGACTGAGGAAGTGTGATGGGGAATTCACAAGAAGCGACCAAGAGGTATGTCTGGAGCTCAACACAAGATTTAAAGAGGTATTTACAGTGGAAACCAGTAGGACTCCAGGAAATCAGAACAGGGATGCACACCAGCAAGTGCTGGATAAGGTACATATAACCAAAGAGGAGGTGAAGAAGCTGCTATGCGAACTTGACACCTCAAATGCGGTGGGACCAGACAACATCTCTCCATGGGTCCTTAAAGAGGGAGCAGAGATGACTCAAGAAATCGTAATGACACGATTGCAAATAAACCATACCCCCGGCCGGGATTGAACCCGCGGTCATAGAGTCTCAAAACTCCAGCCCGTCGCGTTAGCCACTAGACCCGCTAGCCGGGGGTATGGTTTATTTTCATCGGCATTAATTTCTTGAGTATGTTGACGGCAGTGAAGGGACTTGAGCTAGAGTTCGTCACGGCCACGCTAGCTGGAGATTGTCTGTAAAAACTTGCAAATTTGTGGGCACAGAGGTGCCTGTTTCTAACTTTCCTATGGTGTAAAAAATATACCTAGTTTGGGTGAATCTTATTGTGGCTAGCTGGTCTAGTGGCTAACGCGACGGGCTGGAGTTTTGAGACTCTATGACCGCGGGTTCAATCCCGGCCGGGGTAAAGGTTTTTTTGGGAGCAGAGATATTGTGTGAGCCCTTAACAAGACTTCAACACATCATTTGAAACTGGGCAACTCCCTGAGGTATGGAAAATGGCAAATGTAGTCCCAATTTTTAAAAAGGGAGACAGACATGAGGCACTAAACTACAGACCTGTATCACTAACGTGTATAGTATGCAAGGTCATGGAGAAGATCATCAGGAGGAGAGTGGTGGGCACCTGGAAAGAAACAAGTGTATATAATTGACAACCAGCACGGTTTCAGGGAAGGAAAATCCTGTGTCACAAACCTACTAGAGTTTTATGACAAGGTGACAGAAGTAAGACAAGAGAGAGAGGGGTGGATCGACTGCATATTTTTGGACTGCAAGAAGGCCTTCGACACAGTTCCTCACAAGAGGTTACTGCAAAAGCTAGAGGATCAGGCACACATAACAGGAAAGGCACTGCAATGGATCAGAGAATACCTGACAGGGAGGCAACTAGTCATGGTACGCGACGAGGTGTCAGAGTGGGCGCCTGTGACAAGCGGGGTTCCACAGGGGTCAGTCCTAGGACCTGTGCTGTTCTTGGTATATGTGAACGACATAACGGAAGGGATAGACTTCAGAAGTGTCCTTGTTGCAGATGATGCGAAGTTAATGAGAAGAATCAAATCGGATGAGGATCAGGAAGGACTACAAAGAGACCTGGACAGGCTACAAGCCTGGTCCAGCAACTGGCTCCTTGAATTTAACCCTGCCAAATGCAAAGTCATGAAGATTGGGGAAGGGCAAAGAAGACCGCAGACACAATATAGTTTAGATGGCCAAAGACTGCAAACCTCACTCAAGGAAAAAGATCTGGGGGTGAGCATAACACCGACATATCTCCTGAGGCGCACATCAATCAGATACTGCTGCAGCATACGGCAAACCTACGGATAGCGTTCCGATACCTCAGTAAGGATTCGTTTAAGACTCTGTATACCATTTACGTCAGGCCCATACTGGAGTATGCGAACCAGTTTGGAATCCACACCTAGTCAAGCACGTCAGAAATTAGAGAAAGTGCAAAGGTTTGCAACAAGACTAGTCCCAGAGCTACGGGGATTGTCCTACGAAGAAAGGTTGAGGGAAATCGGCCTGACGACACTGGAGGACAGGAGGGTCAGGGGAGACATGATAACGACATATAAAATACTGTGCGGAATAGACAAGGTGGACAAAGACGGGATGTTCCAGAGAAGGGACACAGACACAAGAGGTCACAATTGGAAGTTAAAGACTCAGATGAATCAAAGGGATGTTAGGAAGTATTTCTTCAGTCATAGAGTAGTCAGGCCGTGAAATAGCCTAGAAAGTGACGTACTGGAGGCGGGAACCATACATAGTTTTAAGGCGAGGTATGATAGAGCTCATGGGGCAGGGAGAGAGAGGACCTAGTAGCAATCAGCGAAGAGGCGGGGCCAGGAGCTGTGACTCGACCCCTGCAACCACAAATAGGTGAGTACAAATAGGCGAGTACATACACACACACATACACACACACACATACACACACACATATACACACATACACACACACACACTCACACACACACACATACACACTCACACACCACACACACACATACACACACACACACACACAACACACACACACACACACACACACACACACACACACACACACACACACACACACACACACACACACACACACACACACACACACACACACACGTAGTGTAGTGGGTCACAAGCGCCAGGCTCCGAGAATCTTAGTGCTTTTAGGGCGTGTTTTAGCAGCTAGAAGCAACCAGTAGGTGGTGGCAGCAGTAGGCCTGAGGGAGTAGCGCCGCCATAACAGGTTGGGTGTCATCACAAATAAGAAGTGTACTTACCAAAAGTGAAGTGTAAATTATAAAAGTAGAAGTATACAAGTGATAAGTGTGGTAAATGAGGACTCAAAAGGGCAACGAGAAAAGAATAGTTGAAGAAGTCAGAGGCGGAAGGGCGAGGTGCACGAGTCATCGTACAGCGAGCATCGTACAGCGAGCATCGTACAGCGAGCATCGTACATCAGGCATCTCGATGGACGTCCCCTCTGAGGATTAACGTACAAATCACCTGTTTGTGGTTGGCGGGAGGTTTTGAGTAGTAGAGCCGGCCCTACGATCACTGGTAGCTCGCTATCTAAACCCTGCTCCAGAGGGATTATCATACACACAACACCTAGCAGTAGTAGGAAGATAAAATTTGTAGGAGCAAGGAATAGGCAGGAGGATTAAGCCCTGACAACAGTTTCGAGAGATAATGTTTTAGGACACAAAGACAGTACAATCTGAGAAGCAAGTATTGGGTACACATGTAGTAAAAGGTAGTACATAACTGGGTGAAAGAATGACTTGTTAACACACGCTAGTATTATAATTATTAGAATTACTCTCAGTGTTAATGGTATTGTATTAGTATTACGGATACACAGAGGTGAATTGTATGTCTGGGACATAAACAACTGACGTGCTCACACACACACGCGTGCACACACATACACTCGGGGCCAGGAGCTGAGTCTCGACCCCTGAAACCACAACTAGGTGAGTACACACAGCTGATCCTTGGAATTTGACCGCGTCCCCTCACCCCCCCACACCTTTCCCTCCCCCACAGACCTTTCCCCTCCCCGCTGTTGCCTTCACTCCCTCCTCCCTCCTATCTTTTCCTTCCCTCGCGTTTCTCTCTCTCACAGCCTTTTTCCCTCCCCTTCCCCTACTCTCTCTCTCTCTCTCTCTCTCTCTCTCTCTCTCTCTCTCTCTCCTCTTCTCCTCTCTCTCTCCTCTCTCTCTCTCCCTCTCTCTCTCTCTCTCTCTCTCCCTCTCTCTCTCCCTCTCTCTCTCCCTCTCTCTCTCCCTCTCTTCTCCCCCTCTTCTCTCCCCTCTCTCTCCCTCCCTCTCTCTCTCCCTCTCTCTCTCCCTCACTCCCTAACCCTATCTCTCACCCTCCTCTCTCTCTATAGGCTTCTCTCTCCATCTCTCCATTTCTCCTCTCATAGCCTTTTCCTGCCCTCCTTTCTCCCTCTCTCTCTCTTTCTCTCCCCTCTCCCTCTCTTTCTCCCTCTCTCTACCCTTTCTCTCCCCCTCACATTTCTCTCTCTCCCCTTGGTCTTATCCCTCACCCCCATACTCTCTCCTCTCTCTCCCTCTTTCTACCCTTTCTCTCTCCTCTCTCTCCGTCTTTCTACCCTTTCTCTCTCCCCTCGCACCCCATCCTCCTCTAGCCTTCTGTGGTAAAAAAAAAAAAAAAAAAAAAAAAAAAAAAAAAATGGGTGGCCTTAGAGGACTGGATAACCAGAGATCTGGTAGAGAAACAGGGAGGAAAGACTGGGAGTAGAGCTCCAAAAAAGGGAGGAAGAGTGGGGAAGGAAGATAGTAGAGCTTGTAAGAAATTAGGAGGAGCGGATAGCTGAAGAGTGCAGGAAGTGGGAAGTACAGGTCTTAGCACAGAAGCTAGGATCAGTGCTTAGAAGAGAACTGCAAAGCCTGAAACAGATTAGAGACAAATGACAATTCAGATGTGACATCAGGAAATTCAAAGTCAGGCGCAGACAAGGGGACGGTAAGCAACAACGGAGACATGACGTACACGAAGGCCCTATCAGACCCACGTGGGGCCAGGGAAAAGACGACGAGCACACTAAGATCAAACGACAGGTCCGAAGACAATGAAGGTATGCTATATGCAGATTCTAACAGCCAACTGCAGTAGCAAGGGACAGCTGGTCAGGAAAGACAGTTCACTGAGAATAGAAGTTTCAGATATGACAGGGACTGAAGGCAAGAACATGACAATGGAAGGAAATAAAATGCCTCAGAGGAAGCAGATGGAGACTCAGTGGGAGGAGGAAAGGGCGAGGTCAGTTTTTGTGTACGGGCTCCAAGAAACCAAGGGGACAACTTTGAAGAAATAAAACAGGAGGAGAAAAAAATGATTGAAGGCATCATGAAAACAATAGGGGAGGGCGATATGACCCAGGTGACAAATTTTCAGAGAATTGGGTGGTTTGCGAGTGGAAGGATACGGCCTGTCAGAGTAACTTTCAAGGAAGAATCAGTTCGAACCAGGATTCTGCAAGAGAAAGCAAGACTGAGGGACAAAGAGGGGTACCAGAGAGTATACCTCGACCGCGACAGAACACAAGAAGAAAGGACTACACTGAAAGAGAGGGTACAGAGACACAAGGAGGAACGAGAAGCAATGACGAAAATGAGCAGGACCCAGACACAGGAGGAAGGGCAAACACACCCCACATAATCTCCCACCAAATGACTCCAACCGCGACGTTCCCAACGCAACTGAGCAACCTATACTACAACCCACTCACTGTTCCCTCTGCCACCAACCCCCATATCACAAACCTCACCCCAACAGCTGTCCCTTATGGGCATTCTGACCCCACCCCCATCAACACAAACCCCACCTACACCACAGCCCCTTATAGGCCCCCACCAAGGCTCTCGCTCCCCCAACCCCAATATTCTTGCATGACCACAATGATAGAAAAGAAACTGAAGGTTTGGTACACAAAACGCGGATGGAATAACGAATAAACATGAGGAGTGGAACGAAAGAATCAGTGAAAAATCCCCAGACATCATAGCAGTCACAGAAACAAAACTCACTGAGACAATAACAGACACAATCTTCCCAACAGGATATCAGATCCTGAGGAAAGATAGAAGGGAGTAGAGGGGAGGAGGGGTTGCACTGCTCATAAAACACGATGGGGATTTGAGGAAATGGAAGGCATGGACTATGATTGGAGAAAGAGACTACATTGTAGGTACAATTCAGTCCGGAGAACATAAAGTAGTCATTGGAGTGATGTATAACCCACCACAGAACTGCAGGAGGCCAAGAGAGGAGTACGAAGAAAACAACAGGGTGATGGTGGACACACTGGCTGAGGTGGCAAGAAGAGCTCACTCGAGCAGAGCAAAGTTACTGGTAATGGGTGATTTCAACCACAGGGAGATCGACTGGGAAAACCTGGAGCCACATGGGGTCCCGAAACATGGAGAGCCAAGATGATGAATGTGGTACTTGAAAACCTCATGCATCAACATGTCAGGGACACAACCAGAAGAAGAGGGGAGGATGGACCAGCAAGACTGGATCTTGTGTTTCACCCTGAGCAGTTCAGACATTGAGGACATCACTTACGAGAGGCCCCTTGGGGGTACGATCAGGGGGTTCTGATTTTAACTATATAGTAATTACAAGTGGAAAAGGGAAACGGGAAAAATGAAGGGGACGGGCCAAACTAAAAAAGGGGGGGACAACACATTGGAAATTTCCCCTGCGGGGAGGTTCAGTGGGACAGAGAAATGGTGGAAAATCAGTAAACGAGTGATGGAATATGTGGCAAAAAAGTCAAGGAGGCGGGGAAAATTTTTTTTTCCCAAAGGGAAACAGAAAAAATAGGAAAACAAAAAGAGTCCTTGGTTTACCCGAAGTGTAGGGAGGCAAAAACTAAGTGCAACAGAGAATGGAAAAGGTCGGGAGGCATGGGCCCAGGAAAACAAGGAAATGTAAAGAGCCAGAAACAAAGTATGCACAATAAGAGGGAGGCCCAGCACAGTATGAAAACGACTAGCATCGAAAGTCAAATCTGACCCGAAATGCTGAAAAAGCCACTTAGGGGGAAGAAAACAGTCAAGGCCAGGTGATAAGGCTGAGGAAAGAAGGGGGAAAAATCACAAAAAAACGATAAAAGGGTTTGTGAGGACTCAACACAAGATTTAAGGAATATTTTCAGTAGAGACAGGAAGGGCCCCGGGGGGGACAAACCAATGGGGACACCCGCAAGGAAACACCAACAAGTGTTGGGCGACTAACAATGGGAGGAGGGGAAAAACGTAAGGGACATGATACCTCAAAACAATGGGACCGAAACAACTCCCCGTGGGTCCTTTGAGAGGGAGCAGATAGTTGTGCGTGCCATTTACCACAATCTTCAACACGGGCCCTGGAAACTGGGGAACTACCGAAGTATGGAAACGGGAAATGTGTTCCCATTTTTAAAAAGGGACAGAAAAAAGGCACAAACTATAGACCTTTTTTCATTTACGTGCATAGTATCAAAATTATGGAGAAGATTATCGAGGAGAGGGTGGGGGCACCTGGGCGGAAAAAAGATTAAATGCCAACCAGCACGGATTCAAAGGAAGGGAAATCTTGTTCACAAACCCCCCTTGGAGTTTTAGATAAAATAACAGAAGAAAAACACGAGAAAGGGGTGGGTTGATTTTATCTCTTGGACTGCAAGAAGGCCTTTGACACAGTTCCTCACAAGAGATTTTTGCAGAAGAAAGCATCGGCGTATAACAGCAAGGGGAATGCAATGGATCAGAGAATACCCGACAAAAGGGGGCAACAACGAGTCATGTACTAATGATGTATCACAGGGGCACCGTGACGACGGGGTCCCACAGGGTCGGTCCCAGGACCAGTGCTATTTTGGTTTAAAAGTGAACGAAAGATGGAAGGGTAGACCCGAATGCCCTGTTTGCAGATGATGTGAAGTTTAAAGAGGAGAATTAAATCTGTGAGGACCCGGCAGGACTTCAAAGGACCTGGACAGACGGGCACCTGGGCCACAAAAGGCTTCTCGAATTTTAAACCTGCCCAAAAAAAAACAAAGTCATGAAATGGGAAGGGCACAGAAGACCACAACAGGATAGGGCTAGGTGGCCAAAGACTGCAACCTCACTCAAGGGGAAAGCTTTGGGGGGGAGTAAAAACACCGAGCATGCTCCGGAAGCACACACAATCAATAACGCGCAATATGGGGGCCCGGGAAAACCCGGAACAGCATTCCGATACCTTAGTAAGGAATCATTCAAGACACTGACACCCCTGTATGTCAGGGCCCCTCTGGAGTATGCAGCACCTGTTTTTAACCCGCACTTTATAAAGCACGTCAAGAAATTTCTAGAGAAAGTACAAAGTTTGCGACAAGGTTAGTTCCAGAGCTAAGGGAATGTCCCTATGAAGAAAGATAAGGAAATCGCCTGACGACCAACTGGAGGAACAGGAGGGTCAGGGAGACATGATAACGACATATAAAATAACTGCGAGGTGGAATAGACAGTGGACCCCCTCCCAAAAATACCAAAGGGGAATTTGTTCCCCCCCCCCCCCAGGGAGGGGACACAGAAACAAGAGGCCACAATTGGAAGTTGAAGACACAAATGAGTCAGAGAGATAGTAGGAAGTATTCTTCAGTCATCGAGTTGTAAGAACAGTGGAATAGCCTAGAAAATGACGTAGTGGAGGCGGTACCATACACGTTTTAAGACGAGGTTTGATAAAGCTCATGGAGCGGGGAGAGAGAGGGCCAGTAGCAAACCGTGAAGAGCGGGGCCAGGAGCTAAAGACTCCGACCCTTCCACCACAAATAGGTGAGTACAAATAGGTGAGTACACACACACACATACAACACACACACACATGCACACACACACATACACACACACACGTAAACACACACACACACACACACACATACACACACACACAAACACCCACAACACATATCACACACAAACACATACACAACACATACACAACACACACACACACACACTCACACTTATCACACACATACATCACACACAATACACACACAGCATACAAACAGCACAACACACACACTACACATACACACATACACACCATATACACACTACACACACACAAACACATACACACACACACACACACACACACACATACACACTACACACACACACACACATATACAACCACACACACACATACACACACCAACACACACACACACACACACACACACACACACATCACACATACCACACACACACATACACCACATAACACACACATAAACACACACACACACACACAACACACACAACAACACACACACACACACACACAACACAAATGTACACACACAACATACACACACACACACACACACATCACACATACACACATTCACACACATACACACATACACAACACATATAACACACACACACACACACACACACACACACACACACACACACACCTCACACACACACACACACACACAACACACACACACAACAACACACACACAAACACAAACCCACAGTACAGCAGAAGAGACTGGTGACATAGCTAGAGGATCAAGAAAGTAAAGCATAAAACACTACAATGGTTCAGAGATAACTGGACAGGAAGGACACAACAAGTGATGGTACATGAAAAGGTGTCAGCGTGGCACATGTGTTGAGGGGGTTCCAAAGGGTCATCCCTAGGGCCTACTACCTGGAGTCTACCTGACCTCCCGTGGATCAAGTGCCTATGATCAACAGGCTATTACTGTTTGTCGAAGCCGCACGTAGTCCAACGTACGAACCACAGCCCGGCTGATACGGCAAACTGACTTTAGATATCTGTCAGCTTTCTCTTGAAGCAACACTTATGGCTGGTGGGCGGCTACTGAACAATCCTTTAGCCCCGGACACTTTATTGTATTTTCTCGAGTGTACTAATGATCCCCTACTTTTCATTGGGCGAGTGTTGCATCCCTGCCAAGTCTTTTGCTTTCGTAAGGAGTAGTTTCTTTATGGTGCTGTTTTAGGGAACAGACCGTCCTAGGATATTCCAGGTATAAGATTATATGCATCTCTCTCGCCTGCGCTCCAGTGAGTACAGATCAGTGCTTTCCATGCGTTTCCCAATAGTTTAAGGTGTTTGAAGGAACTTATATGTGCATAAATGTACTCTGTACATTCTCTAGATCTGCAATTTCACCTGCCTTGAATAGTGATGTTAAATACAGTCAGTATTCCAGTCTAGAGAGTGAATAAAAAAGGAACATCATTCTCTTGCATCTCGTGTCTTAAAGTTCTCATTAATCCATCTTATAATTTTTCCTTGCAGATGTGATAGTGCACTGTTTTGTGATCCTTCAAGATGAATCCTCAGACATTACAAATCCCAGGTCCTTTACATTTACTTTTTCCGCACTGTTTTGTGTGAATAAAATTTGTAACGATACTCCGTTCAAGCTATTATTTTTTCCAGAACATCACATTTTTCTCCTTTGTCTTGCAAAACTTGGTTTTATATCTTGGGAGGTTCATCGTGTCCCTCATGGATGAAAGTATCATGTCAGATCCTAGTATCGTCAGCAACAATGATTCGGTGCTATTGTATACATCTCTATGTCTGATATGAGGATGAGGAATCATGAATTAGGGGCGTGTACTGAGCCTTGTGGTAACAGAGCTCTTCCTGGGGCACTTCCGATTAACTCTACCACTGCTTGGTTCAACGGTTAGAAAATTAAAGATCCATCACCCACATTGCCAGTTATCCATTTAGCACTCATTCAGTTGTTATTACAACCATGGTCGCACTTGTCAAAGGCATTGCAAAATCTGTGTACACTACATTTGCATTCTGTTTTTTTTCCAG
Source organism: Cherax quadricarinatus (assembly GCF_026875155.1). Lineage (NCBI taxonomy): Eukaryota > Metazoa > Arthropoda > Malacostraca > Decapoda > Parastacidae > Cherax > Cherax quadricarinatus. The sequence continues at coordinate 69,022,914 of NC_069408.1, forward strand.
TGTAAATCATGACCACATCATAGTGGTTCATTAGATGCGAGAGCAGGAGGACCTGGTCTGAACCCATGTTGCCCTGGACCTGTGCAGTCTTTGGGAATCAAAGTGGTGATTCGCAATCCTGCTTCCTAAACTCTTTCAGAGATTTTTATGATGTTGGGACGTAAAGAGTTGTTGGTTCTTTAATTCTTAGCTAAATTGTTATTGCTACCACCTTTATGGAGTGGAGCTATATCCGTTTTTTTATAACTGTCGAATATCACCTGTGTCTATATATACTCCTCTTTCTATAAAAACTTGGGGCCTGCGAGAGGAGTTTCTTGCAGTTATTAATGAGCACAGAGTTTCACAAGTCTGGGCTGCACTGATTGCATGGGCATGTTTTTCAATGGATTTCTCAAAGTCTAGTGAAGTTAGGGTATGTCGGAAATCTGGCAAGCACTGACAGGGTTACTGAGCTCATTCTTGAAAAAATTATTTTGGTTTGTCATCATTAGACTTACTATGCTTCACTATAACACAGAGTCGATTTGAAGATATTCAGTATAAGCACTCATTTCTTTGTTGTCACTGTGTAAGTCCCATCTTGTCTGAGCAAGAACCCCCAAAATAGAATGTGGTTTTTGCCTCGTTTTGCATAAAAGAAATATTTCGAATTTCTTCATTTTCACTAATAGCTTTTAACCCCTCTTGTCTCTCTCTGATCTTGTATGAGTCCCTTTATTTAAGCTAAATAATTTCCACTTCTCTGTTAGGCTTTCTTCTATGTTTCAAAATCTAACACACTTCAGGACTCAGCCAATTCTTCGCATTCTCCGGTAGAGGGAACGTCTCTCTCTTAGTTTTCTAATTTTTTTCTTTATGTAATATGCCCTAAAACAACTTTCAACGCCAGAAAGTTGATCTTTTTCAAGCACTGGTTAGGGTCCATGTTATTTAAGATAATCTTCCCCAATTCCATTTGATGTTCATGTTTGTTGAAGTTGAATTGATGAAGGTACCCACATAGCCGTATTCATTTTGCTGATCAGGACTCCTGTGATGTAAGTCGGACTTCGATTAGATTGTGACAGAATTAGTTGTTTTGATATTATGTATCTCTTACCAGGTCATTATTATTTGTGAAAAATAAGTCTAGTGTGTTCACTAGTCCATGTTTAGGATCCACTATCCTGCGACTTAGGGCGTGTTTATTGGAGAAATTCCATCAGATCAAGTGTGTGCGACTTTCATCTGAGCTGCCCAGGGATTATTACAGCTACAAACATTATTTGATACATTCTTCAATTTTGGATGTTCCTCAGATTGAAGTCAACCAATCACAAGATGTTTAGGGATGTGATGGAAGGCTTTCCAGACTATAGACAGTTTTCAATAGCTGTTACTTTGAACTGCTGGGAAGTGTCCGTCTGGTGGGGCTTATAGAACAAACACAACTAAGTTTTGGTTCTTGTCCCTTTTTTGTTAGAACTTCATCTACTTTATGGTGTCAGTATCTCCAGTGAAATGACGACTCTGACAACAGGCCCCCCCCCACCCCCCACTTTGTTTCCTGTTCGTTCTGTCGCAGCTTAAAAGGTTGTACCCAGTTTATCCACATTTCATATCAAAGTAATCTTTGTGTGGTGGGTGGGAAGGCTGCCAAAACATTGCATTAGACTCCCCTAGAGTCCACTGAAGAAAGGTATTTTGCATATTTTTTGTACATTTGTATGTAAGAAGTATTTAGGTGAAGATTTGACACTCGTTTCATCTAATATTTTTCAGGAGTAAATTGTCATACATATACCACGTCTTAACTCCAGAGAGAATTAAAATAGGAAAATGAAAATTATAAAAAGAATATGAGTGGTCAATATATATAATATAATGTATATAATATATATATATAAATATATATATATATATATATATATATATAAATATATTATATATATATATATATATATAAAAATATATATATATATATATATATTCTATATTATGCAAATAAGATCACAGTAAACAGGTGATATCAGAAATATTCAAAATAACGATGAGAAAAGATAGTAGAAATTGCCAGCGCTTTCGAGACCTTCTCACATTATCTACGAAACCCTATAAACAATACATCAAAGGAGGACATATAAAGGGTGAAGACTACATCTCCCCATCACATCCCACAACAAAGCAACACCTCAACACGCGTGACGACAACCCCTTACCCTGTGAAACTCCTAATACACTTCCCGAGAATTAAGATTTATTACTTGTTTAATGTATCATTAAATTCTTCCCAAATTATACTAAATATAAATGAATTCATTATAAACCAACAGAGCAAAGATTATACCCGCTCACTCCTTATGTACTTGGAAGTTGTGCTTTTGTAATAGAAATCCTGTGCAGGATTTGTTCAGACGCTGCTCCATTAATAGTTGGACCAGTGAAAGTACATGTTTACCTGGAGTTTACCTGGAGAGAGTTCCGGGGGTCAACGCCCCCGCGGCCCGGTCTGAGACCAGGCCTCCTGGTTGGATCAGACGGATCAATACCATGGCTGTTTACTGCTGCTGCACTCAACCAACGGACGAGCCACAAGCCACGCCTGATCCGGAACTGACTTTAGGTGCTGTCTCCAAGCCAGCCTTGAAGACTGCCAGGGTCTGTGTGGTAATCCCCCCTTATGTGTGCGGAGCAGTTGAACATTGTTCTCGGGGCCCCTGACACTTATTGGTAATGGTCTCTTAACGTGCTAGTGACACCCTGCTTTTCATTGGGGGGATGGTGCATCGTCCTGCCAAGTCTTTTGCTTTCGTAGTGAGTGATTTTCGTGTGCAAGTCGTTACTAGTACCCTCTAGGATTTTTCCAGGTGTATATAATCATGAATCTTTCCCTCCTGCGTTCCAGGGAATACAGGTTTATAACCTCAAGCGCTCCAATAATTGAGGTGTTTTATCTCCGTTATGCGCGCCGTGAAAGTTTCTCTGTACTTTCTAGGTCCGGCAATTTCACCTGCCTTGAAAGAGCTTTTAAGTGTGCCAGCAATATTTCCAGCCTAGATAGAACAAGTGACCTTGAAGAGTGTCATCATGGGCTGGCCTCCCCTAGTTTGAAGTTTCTCATTTATCCTACCTGTCATTTTCTAGCAGATCCGATTGATACAATGTTATGGTCCTTGATGGTGGAGATCCTCCCGACATGAACACTCCCCCAGGTCTTTGACGTTGGTGTTTTCGCTCTATTTGTGGCCAGAATTTGTTTTGTACTACTGATGAAGATTTAATTTCACTCATGATAACCATATCTGAGGTAATTGAAATTTCTCATCGTTGACCTTCAATATTGTTTTCTGCAGGCCCACAGAAAAGATTTGTTGATGTCTGGCCTGGAGCTTTGGCAGTGTCCGATGCAATGGAAGACACTGTCATGCAGATTCCGGGTGTCATCTGCAAAGGAAGACCACGGTGCTGTGCTGACATCCTTGTCCTATGTCGATATAAGGAATGAGGAACAAGATGGGAGCGAGTACTGTGCCTTGTGGAACCAGAGTTTTTCACGTAGCTGCCTCGGACTTTACTCTGTTGACGACTACTCTCTTGTTCTGTTAGTGAGGAAATTATAGATCCATCGAACCGACTTTTCCTGTTAATTCCTTTAGCACGCATTTTGTGCGCTATTACGCCATGGCCACACTTGTCGAAGGCTTTTGCAAAGTCTGTATATATTACATCTGCATTCTTTTTGTCTTCTAGTGCATTTAGGACCTTGTCGTAGTGGTCCAATAGTTGAGACAGACAGGAGCGACCTGTTCTAAACCCATGTTGCCCTGGGTTGTGTAACTGATGGGTTTCTAGATGCGTGGTGATCTTGCTTCTCAGGACCCTTACATGTATCATCAGTGAAGAAAGAAAACAGTGATGTCATAACAAAACATTACTTTCTCCATCGTGAGGTGTTGCTTGCAACAACAATCAGCAGTAAGTTGAAGGCTGTACTAGACAAAGTTGTAAAAATATTGAACTGCACAAAATATATGTCACTTAAATCACGATTGTTTGCAAAGCTACGTAAAGAAGTTGAGCAAAGTAATGGCGAATCTTCTGCACACCCGAGGCAAGATGGCTCTCTCAGAGCTAAAGTATTGTCACCAGTGTATAAACTCAAGATAGAAGTTAGTCTTTTTTACCCTGAATACCAAGAAGAATTTTTTGTGCGTTGCTTGTAGATGAGACTTTGTCTACAAAATTATTCAAAATACTTAGTGAATATCTTTGAACAATTTAAACCAGGTCAGACTAACATGCAAGACAACATTGAAAATATCTTCCACTGAGAAAGTAATGCTCTGAGAGAAAATTAAGAACTTAGATGTCAAAAAGAGAAAAAAGTCGCTGTATACCCTAGTGGGTTAAATCCTTTTTTATTATAAGCATTAATAACTGAAATAACGTAATGTTCGCAGTCGAAAATAAAGCAAAAGGATTGAAATAAAGCCTGTGGATGAATTCTGGATCAAGATTAAGAATGAATATGGATTTTCCACATCTTTACCTGTGAGAGTTGGGATTTTCTTTCTTCGCGTACAAACATAAAACTAAGAAGGACAGTAGAGAGGCAAAAATCGGTCGAGGAGAAATGTGGGTGTGTGTGTCAATATTCAACTAATATCAAAAGGAGACACTCCTGGACAAGTGAACCTGGGAAGGTGAGGATAACCGGTTTTTGAGGCAGACCTGGGGAAAGTAAGGATACCGGTTGTTGAGGCAGACCTGGAAAGGTAGGATACCGATGTTTGAGGCAGACCTGGGAAGGTAAGGATACCCGGTTGTTGAGGCAGACCTGGGAAGAATAAGGATACCGTTGTTGACGGCAGACCAGGAAGGTAAGGATAACCGATGATGAGGCAGACCTGGGAAGGTAAGGATACCGGTTGTTGAGGCAGACCTGGGGACGGTAAGGAGACCGTTGTTGAGGCCGACCCTGGGGGAAGTGTAAAGGATACCGGTTGTTGAGGCAGACCTGGGGAAGGTAAGGATAAACCGGTTGTTAGGCGACCTGGGGAAGATAAGGATACCGGTTGTTGAGGCAACCTGGGGAAGGTAAGAATACCAGTGTTGAGCAGACCTTGGGGAAGATAATGCTAACCGTTAGTTTGAGGCAGACCTAGGAAGGTAAAATACCAGTTGTTGAGGCAGACCGGGAAGATAAAGGATACAGGTTGTTGAGAAAGACCTGGGGAAGGTAAAATACCAGTTGTTGAGGGCCAGACCTGGGAAGATAAGAATATACCGGTATTGAGACTACAGAAAGACCTGGAAGGTAATGAATACCATTGTTGAGGCAGAAGCACCTGGGGATACATGTGGAATTTCCTGGACACAAGAAACCTGGAGAAAACATAAAATATGCAGTAAGCGGAGTGTGGACCTTAATTAAAAGACGAACCATCTGGCTTCCCTGGCTTCCACATGTCCGAGGTCAAGTAACACAGAGATAACTCTGACCTAGCGGTGTTCCAAGCTTACAATGCAAATTTAAAATATACATAAATATATAGTCCTATGTAAGATAGCGTAACTTTAATTTTTTTATATCCTATTTTAAATAGCGCAAGTATTCAAACAAGTGAAGCAGGTTAGCAGTGCTTCCAGTACACTGGAGCAGTGAAGACGTACATGTTTTTTCTTGTCTGGTTTTTCCTAATATCACACTGATATTACTGCTGCGAGTTAAGTCTTTTGTATCACAATGATATTAACTACCTGCGTTATGCTCTTAGTAATCACAGGGATACTACTGCTGAGGGGGGGGGGGTGGGGGGGGGGGGGGGGGGGGGGGGGGGGGGGGGGGGGGGGGGGGGGGGGGGGGGGGGGGGGGGGGGGGGGGGGGGGGGGGGGGGGGGGGGGGGGGGGGGGGGGGGGCTGCTACAGTCTTAGTAAACAAGGATACTACTACTACTGCTGCTACAGTCTTAGTAATAGATACTACACTGCTGCTGCTTCTGCGGCCTGCTGCTGCTACAGTTTGTGTCACAGTGAACAATTGTTTCCAGTAATAATACTTTTTTTTTATTTCTAATCTTAATTTACTGTACTTAATCAGTAAAACATCAGTGATTTTCACAGTTTTACTACCAAAGTTTTGAGCTGGAAATCCTTCCCTTGGCAATATTTTTGAAATTTTTTATAAATCACATGTGCTTCCACCGGTTTTTTGTGGCTACCAGCCCAAAGTTTGGACTTACCAATGGTTTCATCTCTTCTACATAACCCATATCGTTCAGGATTTTACAAGCCATTTCTATCTTTAAGATAAGACACAACGCCCTAGTCCACTATCCTGCAAAGGCAGACAGATATCTCAACCACCAACTTGCAACAAGACAAACTACCCCACACCCTATCCACCATCATGTAACAAAACAGTCACTACAAGCACCATCTGAAACAAGAGAGACACTAATAGCTACCATCATGCAAAAAAAAACAGACACTACTAGTACCATCTGCTGAGCGGATGATTACCTGCTCCTGTGCCAAACAGCACAATCCACCACTTTTCAAAAGACTGTACCCTACTAAATACGCGAGACACGCTCATACTATTGTGCCTACTACATATAAAGAACATTAAACCCAATAATAAACCTTATATTTTAACTTATCCTTAATAAGTTACCGCGAATGTACATCACTTACAAGGCACTCTCGCGACCATTACGTATCAATGACCAGCAGTAATCCACAATCATGCTGACATTCCATTTATCCTGGTATGAGTTTCCATGGTGCAAATATACTGATGGCATCCCCTCTCCTTGTTCCTCACTGCAGTCCCCACAATTGTTGGGAAAATAGTTACGATATGATTGCAAAAAGTACATCTTTTCGCACTCATCTAGACCAGGTAGTTGGAAACTTGAAATAGGTCTTGGATCATTTGTTCACTGTCCACACAACTTCCCAGGAAGTTGTGGACAATCTTTTGAATGAAAACCAGGGCATTCACCTCGACAACCTGCTAATACTTCATAAAATGCTTGTCTTTCATCAATTCCCGAATCTGAGGGCCAACAAAAATTCCTGCCTTTACCTTGCCTTCACATATACGAGGAATCTTCTTTGACTCCAGGTACTTGAAAGTAGTTCCTTCTTGTTCAAGGCCTCCACATAATATTCATAAGTCTTAATTTGATGTAGAGGGTGCAGCAGAATTTTCTTGGGGTCAACTAGTGGCACAGTTTTCACGTTGTGATTTCCGGTAAGAAGCTAGTTCTTGGTGCCAGTCTTTTTGTTCATAGTGCTGGCTGTCTGCCCCTACTATCCCAAAGACACAGAAACAAAGATACGTGGGTGTTATCCTACCCAACTATTTGGGAGGACCTACTTCCATTGGGGAATCCTCCCGCCTACCAGTGACTATGCCCTCGACAGCTACACGTCCCCTTTCCACCTGACGTTAGTATAAAAGCGCCAGGCTCCTTGCTTTTGCTTCGGAGTCTACACGACTACGGTGCTCTTCGCACCAACCCCAAATTTCCTTTATTAGTACCCATCTTCCACTTTACCTTCTATCAGGTCTCCCCTCATTCTTCGTTCTTACAAGTGAATGTATTTTTAAGAGTCTTCAATCGTTCTTCGTACGGAAGATTTCTAATGCTATGTATTATTTGGCCATTCTACGCTGGATATTTTCTAGCGAATTTATATCCATTCTGTAATATAGGACCAGAACTGAGCTGCAAAATCTAGGTGGGCCTTACTAATGATGTATGAAGTTGTAAAATAACTGCTGGATTTCTGTTGCTTACACTTCTAAAATTATGATGAAATTAAGACACATGTGCAACATTAGGTATCTTTATTGTAGACGTTTCGCCATCCAGTGGTTTTATAATAAAAATTCCAGGACATAACTTAAAGACAGTAGGACTATATACAGAAGATGAGGTAATCAGTCCCTCAACCTAGGAGTAGGTGCGAAGAGCACCATAGTCGTGGAGATTCTGAAAGAATCTCCAGATGTTGCACATGTGTCTTAATTTCATCATCTTGTCGGTAATATATACCATTCTTGCACAACTTCTAGATATAAATCCAAGTAATCTGTTTGCTTTGTTACGTACGCTTAGGCATTGCTGTCTTGGTTTAAGGTTCTGCTTACCATAACCTCCAAGTCCTTTTCGCAATCTGTATGGCTAAGTTCTGCATTAAAATGGTATAAAATACCGACAGGTTGTTAGGTAAGACACATATGCAACAGTTAGGTATCTTTATTATGAAACGTTTCGCCTACACAGTAGGCTTCTTCAGTCAAGTACAGAAAAGTTGATAGAAGCAGAAGATACTTGAAGACGATGTAATCAGTCCATCACCCTTAAAGTTTTGAGGTGGTCAGTCCCTCAGTCTGGAGAAGAGCATTGTTCCATAGTATGAAACAATATGGAGAAGAAGTGACAGGATGGAGCTTTTTTTATAGCGCAAGAGGTGAGACGTAGGCCACTAGGAGAGGGTAAGAACTCAGATGTTGAGAGGTCAGGTCCCCCTCAAACCCAGCCCCTCTCACTAGTGGAAGTTGTCGAAGTTGATTGTAGGTCTTTTACCAAGATACCCTTGTGTTGCAGTGTCTAAACAGATTGAACATTAAAATGGTATAAATACCGACTTTTGGTAAGACACTTTGCAACAGTTAGTTATTTATTATGAAACGTTTCGTACACATTTAGGCTTCTTCAGTCAAGTACAGAAAATTTTGATAGAAGAGAGTCTTGAAGACGATGTTAATCAGTCCATACCCTTAAGTTTTGAGGTGGTAATCCCTCAGTCTGGGAAGAGCTTGTTCCATAGTATGAAACAATTGGAGAAGAAGTGACAGGAGGGAGCTTTTTTTATAGCGCCAAGAGGTGAGACGTAGGCCACTAGGAGAGGTAAGAACTCAAAATTTGAGAGGTCAGGTCCTTCAAATCCAGCCCTCTCCCCAGTGGAAGTTGTCGAAGTTGATTGTAGGTCTGTCCCAAAGATACCTTTGTTGCAGTGTCTGAAATTGACATTTAAAATGGTATAAATACCGAAGGTTGTTAGGTAGCACATATGAACAGTTAGGTATCTTTATTATGAAACGTTTCGCCTACACCGTAGCTTCTTCAGTCAATACAGAAAAGTTGATAGAAGCAGGATACTTGAAGACGATGTAACATCTGAGTTCTTACCTCTCCTAGTGGCCTACGTCTCACTCTTGGCGCTATAAAAAAAAGCTCCACCCTGCCCACTTCTTCTCCATATTGTTTCATACTATGGAAAAATTTGCTCTTCTCCAGACTGAGGGACTGACCACCTCAAAACTTTAAGGGTGAGGGGACTGATTACATCGTCTTCAAGTATCTTCTGCTTCTTTTAAAAATTTTCGTACTTGACTGAAGAAGCTACTGTGTAGGGAAAGTTTATAAAAAAGATACTAACTGTTGATATGTGTTTACCTAACAACCCTTTGGTTTTTTATACCATTTTAATGTTCAAACTGTCAACACTGCAACACAGGTATCTTGGTACAGACCTCAATTTAACTTCGACAAATTCCACTATAGAGGGGGTGGGTTTGAGAGGGCCTGACCTCACATCTGAGTTCTTACCTCTCCTAGTGGCCTACGTTCACCTTTGGCGCTATAAAAAAAGCTCCCCTCCTGTCCTTCTTCTCCATAAGTTTCTACATGGAACAAGCTCTTCTCCGATGGGGACTGCCACCTAAAAAATTTAAGGGGGATGGACTGATTCATCGTCTTCAGTATCTTTTGCTTCTATCAACTTTTCTGTACTTGACTGAAGAAGCCTACTGTGTAGGCGAAACGTTTCATACTAAATCCAAGTAATCTGTTTGTTTTGTTACGTCGCTTAGGCATTGCTGTTTTGGGTTTAAGGTTCTGCTTACCATAACCTCCAAGTCCTTTTCGCAAACTGTATGGCTAAGTTCTACATTATTTAACTGATAAGTGCTGGGGTTATGGACACTCCCAAGCTTAAAGGGCCTTGCATTTATCTACATTGAACTGCATCTGCCACTTTTTGACCAAGAATAGAGTTTGTCTAAATCCTCCTGAAGTTCCCTAACATTACGTTTGAATCAATTATCCTCCCTATCTTTGTGTCATGGGCGAATTTGCTCATATCACTGTAATACCTTCATCAAGGTCATTGATATATATTATAAACAACAAGGGCCTAAGACGATCCCTGTGGTACGCCACTTGTTACAGATCCCACTCGGTTTTTAAACCCCATTTATGGACCTCTCGGGCTTCCTTTCAGTGACCCATGACTCGACCCACGAGAGCACTTTTCCCCAATGCCATGAGCTGCCACTTTTTTTAACAGTCTCTGGTACGGTACTCTATCAAAAGCCTTACTAAGTATACTAAATATACATAAGATTTATTAAGTCAAACAAGATTGTAAAACAGCTAACCAATATTTTATGTTTAGTTTTAAGTAATAATTACTATGTACTATTATCTTATCTAGTTTTAATTAGTTACTATGTATTAGGATTAGTTTTCCCGAAATGCCTCGGCATGATAGTGGCTATCTTTGTACTTAGCAAAATTTTGTATTACAATATCTTTGTACTTAGCAAATTAAAATTGAAATTACACATTGTAACCTTTACAAAGAAATAAACTTATTATTATTATTATTATTATTAATATTTTTATTAGTGGGTTTGAGTTTGACAAGGACCTGCCAAGTATGGGCTGTAGGCTGTATCAGTGCTCCTCCTCTTTCTTATGTTCTTTCGCTCTACAATTTTTATTCGTCCTCTCACGCGGCAGGTGGCTTCAGCATATTATTCAGTGTCACTGACTCATTCTCTGGGGAGTCAGTAGTTTATATCTTTGTTTACTCGTGCTTATTAGCACAATATTCATGACTCAGTAGTTTATATTCTTGTTAACTCGTGATTTTCTAGCTACAATATTTCATGACTCAGTAGTTTATAGTCTTGTTAGCTCGTGCTTATACTAGCAACAATATCATGACTCAGTTAGTTTATTTCTTGTACTCGTGCTTAACTAGCAAACAATATTCATGACTTATTTGGTTCTAGTTTAATTGTTCGTCTTTGATATTGGTTTGTATTGAATATCAAAACTGCGTCATTAGTGAGAAAGAAACCATGGGACATGGTCGGTGTTGGAACCGCCATGGGCGAAGGGGAATCCTAAAATTTCGTGAGGCAGAGCTGAGGAAGAGAGGACGTTGAAAGATACAGAGCGAAACGTTGACAACCGTAAAATTTAAGGTTTGGTCTGCAAAGTGTACTGATTCTGGGAAACTTATTAGGTTGAAAACACTCTCTTTGCACTTATTTGTAAATGTAAATTCAAGGAGAGTTGCTCTATATGGTTCGTCTCTGTTTATTGCTACCTTAATAAATTTGTCACGAGTGCCAGATTGCACTTGCATGTTTACAAAAAAAAAGGAACATTCTGTCTTATTAATTAATGCAATTGAAGTGGAAGTTTGCACAAATAACGGCTGTCCATTGTTTATTAACCAGAAAAAGTTTTTACACCAACATTAGACCTAAACTGTGTTGATGATTCCTGATGCTAACTGATGTAAAAAACATAAGGAGGAACATCTGCGATAGGCCTGTTGGTCCATATGGCAAGTCCTTCACAAATCCACCATTACAGAAATAACTGGGCTACCAAGCAATGACCTTTGATAATCCATTTACTCATGTGCAAGCCCGATTTAAATCCAACCCCTCTCACTCAGGTATTTATCCAACCTAAATTTAAATTTCCCCAAAGTTTTAGCTTCTATCACCCTACTAGGCCAACTACATAAGAACATAAGAAAGGAAGAACGAAAAACTGGTGATTTTTTTTATTCAATATATAAATGTTACAAAATCTGAATACAAAAACCAAGTAACCAAATTGTTCAAACTCCTCTACATTTTTTTTCCTGTGACAGATGTGTTGGATGACGTCATTCACAAGAATTCACTAAACTGTGACACTGATTTATTAAAAACAGCCAAGACAGTTAAAAGAACTTTGCTGTTTTGGGCTTGGACTGGCAAGAGCAAGAAAACACCACCAGTCGATCCCAAGTCTGGTGCGGATCCTTCCTGGTATTGCTAATATATAACCCTATTTAAAACTCCTTTCATGTTCTGAGGTATAAATTAATATTGAACAATATAAGATATTTTTACACTGTTATCAGCTCGATTATTTCTGGTTGCTTTAACAGACTTTCTTTCTATCCTTTAATGTTTGCGGATTTATTGTAAGGGCATCATCATAGAGCGTATACAGGTTATCTGCTGAGAAGGATACCTACATCTAGTACTTTGCAATACTGTCTGTAGAGATGAGGGAATTTAGTATACGGAAGGTTTCTCCCTCTACGCTTCTTACTGTCACATTGGACAAAGGAGGTCACACAGCTAAGATGAAAAATATCTCTACATATCCAAACCTTCCTGTGATAAAGTCGACCTGAAAAGCTGAATAATTTTTTTTACTCATTTGTGCGACAAACATTCATGAATATTTAATAGGAAAGAAGAGCTTAGACTACTGATAGAAAGTAACATTATTTTCTATTCTCATTACTATAGTACTTACTTTTACATTACTACTAGTACTACTAATATCTTTTTTATGTACTAATATGTTATCATGACTTGGGAGTCATGGTAAGCAGAATCTAAAGACAAGACAGCTGGGTCTTAGTGTGGCGCAACAAGGGCTAACAGATTCCTAGGATTTATATCAGAAGTGTAGTACACAGTAGTTCAAAAGTTATTTTTCAGCTATTACATCACTAGTGAGGGCCTGCATTTAGATTATGCTGATCGTTTTGGTCCCCTTACTAAGGAGGATATAGACTTATTAGAGATCATACAGAGAAGAATGACTAAATATGATTTACTGTGTAAGGAATTCTCCGTATGAAGATTGGACTTAATGCTTAAATCTCGACTCTCTGGAGAGACGTTTAGATTGAGGGAGGATATTAGTGAAGTGTTTAAGTGGAGGTCGCGCATAAACAAAGGAGATAGTAAAAAGTAATGAGGGTGTCGAACCAGGTTAAAAACCGAAATAATGGATTAAAGTTGAGATAAATTTAGATTTTGAAAGGACATAGGTATGTACTGGTTTTTTTAATAGGTTTTTGGGGGTGTGTGGAACAAAACTTTCCCCAGTGGGGGGGGTATAGAAGCTGGACTTTGGGAGGGTTTTTTAAAAAAGGATTGGCAAAAATTATGAGGGGAGGGGCGGGTTTGATTTGTCATGGGTACGAGATAAAATTTTTGGGGCTTGGGTTAAGGTCTTTTTTATAAGGACCTGCCTTTTTTGGGGGGTTTTGTGGCCTTCTGCGGTTTTTCCCCCATTTTTTTGTTTTTGGTTTAAACAACCGAAACGCCACCCCTCCCCCGTTTTTTGTGTTTTAAAATTTTTCTCAAAACTTTTATCCCTTTTTTTTTGGACTTGTTTTGTTATGTTTCCAAAAAGACAAAGAATTTTTATACTTGTTTACCGGATAAATTTTATCGCGGGGTCATTTTTTTTTCGCAAGTTTAATGGAGTTCTAATACCCCGCCTCAGAGTCTTTAACTCCTCGCTTTTCTCGAGCCTTAATACCCTCAGCTTTCTTGGAGTTTTTAATACTCCTCAGCTTTTTCCGGAGTTCTTTAAAATTCCCAGCTTTTTTCTGGGCTCCTAATACTCCCAGCTTTTCGGAGCTCTAAAACTCCCCGCTTTTTTTCCGGAGCTCTTTAAAACTCCCACTTTCTTCAAGCTCTTGATACTCCCAGATTTCTTTTTGGAGCTATAATACCCTCAGCTTTCCCGGGGCTCTTAATATCCTCCCCCCGGGAGCCAATCTCCCCAGCTTTCTTCTGGAGCTCTTAATACTCCTCGCTTTTTTTTTCCGGGGCCTTTAAAACTTTCAGCTTTTTTCCGGGGGGCCCTCTTTTATTTTCCCACTTTCTTTCCCGGGGCTCTTAATACCCCAGCTTTCTTCCGGAGCCTTAAAAACTCCCATCCTTCCAGAGCTCTTAATACCCTCAGTTTCTTTCGGAGTTCAAAAACCCTCACTTTCTTCCCGGACTCCTTAATACCCTCGCTTTCTCGGAGCTTTAAAACTCCTCAGCTTTCTTCTGGACTTTAATCTCCTCAGCTTTCTTCGGAGCTTTTTACCCTCAGCTTTCCCCGGAGCTCTTAATACCCCTCAGCTTTTTTTCCGGCTCTTAAACTCCCAACTTTCTTCCAGAATCTTCCCCAATCCTCAATTTTTCTCCAGAGCTCTGATACTCCTCAACTTTTTTCCCAAAACTCTTGCCAATCCAACTTTTTCCCGAGCTCTTGATACTCCTAAAACTTTTTCCGAATCTTCCAACCCCTAACTTTCTTCCGAACTCTTGCCATCCTCACTTTTTTTCCAGAGCTCTTATACCCTCAACTTTTTTCCAGAGCTCTTATACCCCTAAATTTCTTCCAGAATTTCCCAAACCCCAAACTTTTTTTCCAAAAACTCTTGCCAACCTCAATTTCTTCCAGGCTTTTTCCCACTCCTCAATTTTCTTCCAGAATCTTCCCAAAACCTCAAATGCTTTTTTTTCTAAAAAAAAATTATTTGGTTTTTTTTTTTGAAAAGAAAAGGGGCCAAAAGGCAACAAATTGACATTTATTTTTCAACTTTTTTCCGCCTCCGGAGTTTTTATCAACCCTTTTTACATTTGGTTGAAAGGGCCCTTGATAAAGCTCCTGGGAGCGAAACTTTGGGCCACAAAAAAATGTCACATTAGTTACTTGGGTTTCCTTTTCTTTTTCATATTGTCGGGTAAATTCTACCAACTTTTTAAATTCCTTTTTTTTGTTATTTTTTTCAACCCTTTGCAACGTAATCTCTCTAAGATTTTATTTTTTTTTATGAATCACAACAACTTTTAAAAAAATAACCAACTGAAAAAGTTTGTTCCGTTATTACAACGAAAATACCCCTTTAAACATTAGTTTGTTAAGGCATAAAACAAAATTTTAAAGTTCAAGGAAAAAACATTGTGTGGTACCCATTTAAGGATAATCATACTAACAAATTAACATCGCAGTACTTACAACAAACTTAATTTTATAATTCTGCTAACTTTTTCACATCACGAAAATGACTCATAAAAGTTTGAATGTTAGTAAGTCGGAGACGCACTGACCAGTGGGGTAAAAAACCCCCCATTTTAGTTGTCCCTTCAAGGGTCGAATTCCCACTGCTGTTGTTTTTTTCATCCATAATGTTTATGTCCCTTTTTGGGGGGGGTTAAATTTTTTTCTGAGGTCTAAAGATGTTAA
>NC_069408.1:69038751-69068222 GCF_026875155.1 Cherax quadricarinatus
TCTCAAAACTTTGGGCACTATCATCCAGCACATCTCAAACACTGGGTGTCTTCCAATGCATTCGCAACAAAAATAGGAACAAAAAAATTTTCCCAGCCTTACGTATTTCCCCTATTCCCCAAAGTACCTACTACACAAGCCATCGATCTCTTGGCGAAAATTGACGATTCACTTGATTTTCCCCCATTCCAGCCGGGTTTTCATCGCCTTGTTGAACTATTTTGGCTTTACTGTTTCTCTTTCGAAAATACCTCTTTTCAGAGATTTTTTGGACACCCAGGGGGTTCGCACTAGGGGCAGTCCTGGCGAATTCATGGAACATCTAGAAGCCGAACGTTTCCCCACCATTATTCCTTCGTCCTGTCCCCTGGCCCCTTTAGTTGACGACATTCCCTCTAACCCCCTAAAGCTTCAACGTTCAAGCTCCCCAAAGAAAGCTACCAGGTCAAACCTTCAACCCATTTCACACTTGAAGAAGAAGTCGACAACACTCTTACTTTCCTTGATGTCCTGCTCGAAAAGCTGACCACGAACTTCTTTTTTAATTATTATTATTATTATAATCAAAAAGAAGCGCTAAGCCACAAGGGCTATACAGCGAACTTCGTTTTAAAGTCTATCGAAAACCCACCAACCAAAACGATCTTCTCCACTTCTACTCTCCCCACGACCCCCAAAACCAAACGTGGTGTAATTATAGGCTTCTTCCTGCGTGCACTCAGAATCTGCAGCAACGAGTTCCTTGAGGAAGAATGTGTCAGTGGAACGCCTTCCAACTGAACAAAAGAAACTAATGGAAAAATAAATAAATAAAGAAATGATTTAGGAAAAACAAGAAAAATGATTTGAAATTTTACTTAAAATTTAAAAATAAAAAAAAATGGCCCCCAGTTCTTGTAGTTGGGTAGGAGTAGGTATGACCCTAGATAGTTCCTCTGATGTTATTTATGTAGGTTATCCTGGGCAGATGGTAATCCGATGTTCTGGAATCTCCTACCACTTGGATGGAGCACAAGTAGTATAGGTAAGGGCCGGTAGTTGTAGAATAATGTTAATAAGTACTATTAACACACGTCTTGCCCCTTTATCTGGCGTCTATCCTGGAAGACCACGCCAGGAACAGAGCTGACAAATAAGAGAAAATAAAACTGGTTACCCATAGTCATGATAATATAACATTTAAGAAAGAAAAAGAATGATAAATGCCAAAATCATTACTGGTAACCAGCAAACACTAGAAAAGAACAAACAGTAATACTCCTGGTAGATCACCCTACCTGATTAGGAGAAGAGTGGAGGCGAAGTGACTCTCCTAACTTCAGTCCACACCAGGTAAGGTCAATATTACCAAGAGTAGAAACTTTAACAAATCGGACACCAGGAACTAGTTTTGCCCCAGCCCGCCAGAGGGGGGGGGTGAGTGCGCGCGCAACGTAACTCGCTAATGGTTCCTGGTTGCCCGAACAACCTTAACCCCACTTACACCTACTTTTCCCTCACAGAATGCACTATAATTGAACAAATATTTTCTAAACTCCACTATCCTCGTCACTTCATCAGAGACTGCAGACGGCGAGCATTAAACATCTTCAACACACCCAGAGAAGACACTGCCGAGAAGAGATACATAGTCCTTCCCACCAACTCCATTGCCAAACATGTTTCCAACATCTTTGCCAAAACATCATTCCAAGTATCTACCTCCACAACCACGACCATCAAGGACATCACCAGTAGTAGGCAGGACAAGCCTCCATCCTCTGCAGGGGTATACATAATCCCTTGTAATGACTGCAACAAGTTATACGTGGGCGAAACATCAAGGGACCTCCAAACACGTATTTCAGAACACCAATACGCAAGCAGGTCTGACGACACAAGGAATGCCTGCGTACAACACCGTAATTCACACAACCACTTGATGAACTACAGAAACTCAAGACTTATCGCCACAGAAGACAACACTCAATACCGAAGAATCCTGGAATCATCACTTATTTCTATATCCGACAACTTCAACCAGAATAGTGGCTTCTATAACATAGCTGAACCACTTGCCAAGAAACTTCTTCATCGCTATCCCACATAAGAACACTGTAGAAGGTCTACTCACAAACTTATCCAATCTCCTTTCCAAGCTACCCAAGTTTTTAGACTATAACCCCACTCGGTACATCATCAGATGCAGCATTCTTCACCTGACCTCAGCCGGACTATAAATACTCGCGTTCCTTCCACCCCAGGTAGTTCTGTTTGTGACTTGAAAAAGCCCACTGTGTGGGCGAAACGTAGTCAATAAAGGATCACATTATACTGCATTTGTGTTTATATTGCCAGAATACGGCATACGTGCGGAGAAGGAGCTATTATAAACCGTTTGTAGGAGAGGTGCAGCAGTCATAGGCGGTGTCACATTTGTTCAATGCGGAAGTAGGTCGTGCCCAAGAATTAGGCAAGCGAAGAATTCCCGAGTATTAAGATCCCAAGAAGTTGCAGTGTCTGACAGGTTTGTAGATGAATGGTTCAGAGAACCGACAAGTTGATAAATTAGACACATGTGCAACTCTTGGGTATCTTTATTGAGGAAACGTTTCGCCACACAGAGGCTTCATCAGTCCATACCTCTCCTACAAACGGTTTATAATAGCTCCTTCTCCGCACGTATGCCGTATTCTATTCAAGATTGATGGACTGACCATATCGACTCAAGTTTGAGGGACTGATTACCTCATTCTCCTCCTGTTCTTCAAGATTCTCCTTTGTATGGACTGATGAAGCCATTGTGTGGCGAAACGTTTCACCAATAAAGATACCCAAGAGTTGCACATGTGTCTAATTTATCAACATGTCGGTTCTCTGAACCATTCATCTACAAACCTCAAAATTCTACGACTTCAAGGGTGATGGACTGATTACATCGTCTTCACATCTCTACTGTTCCTGCCTACTTTCTGTATTCGGAATAAAGTTGCCTATGTGTCTTACCTACCAACCTGTCGGTATTGTATATCATTTTGATGTTCAATTATAACTTTGTTGGGAGTGGTGTTGGTGCGTGGAGAATTAATTATCTGATGAGCTCTTTTCTTGCAGTCTTTGATGAAAAAGGAAGGAAAATGTAACTCAGTGAATGTTTGGTGAATGTATGTACATTCCTCGTCAAGAAACTCAAGACTACAAATTCGGTATGTGATGAATGGTTTGAAAAACCGACAAGTTGAAGATTGTGACACTTATGCAGCATATGGGAATCTTTATTCAGGAAACGTTTCGCCACACAGTGGCTTCATCAGTCCAATACAAAGAGGAAGGCGTAAGGAGAGGAGGAGTATGAGGAAATCAGTCCCTCAGCCTGGAGTCGATGTGTTCAGTCCATCAATCTTGTAGAATGTACAGCATAGGGCCGTAGACGTGGCTTATATACTGTAGAGAGGTGAATTTGAAGCAGACGGAGGCGGGATCATAGTGGTACCATCCACTAGTCGAAGTAGGTCTTTGTCCAAAGGTTGAACAAGCGTTGAAGAATTCTTTGTAAGAAGATCCCATGATGCTGCAGTGTCTGACAGTTGTGATGAATGGTTTGAAAAACCGACAAGTTGAAGATTGTGACACTTATGCAACATATGGGAATCTTTATTCAGGAAACGTTTCGCCACACAGTGGCTTCATCAGTCCAATACAAAGAGGAAGGCGTAAGGAGAGGAGGAGTATGATGTAATCAGTCCCTCAGCCTGGAGTCGATGTGTTCAGTCCATCAATCTTGTAGAATGTACAGCATAGGGCCGTAGACGTGGCTTATATACTGTAGAGAGGTGAATTTGAAGCAGACTTAGGCGGGATCATAGTGGTACCATCCACTAGTCGAAGTAGGTCTTTGTCCAAAGGTTGAACAAGCGTTGAAGAATTCTTTGTAAGAAGATCCCATGATGCTGCAGTGTCTGACAGTTGTGATGAATGGTTTGAAAAACCGACAAGTTGAAGATTGTGACACTTATGCAGCATATGGGAATCTTTATTCAGGAAACGTTTCGCCACACAGTGGCTTCATCAGTCCAATACAAAGAGGAAGGCGTAAGGAGAGGAGGAGTATGAGGTAACAGTCCCTCACCTGAGTCGATGTGTTCAGTCCATCAATCTTGTAGAATGTACAGCATAGGGCCGTAGACGTGGCTTATATACTGTAGTGAGGTGAATTTGAAGCAGACGGAGGCGGGATCATAGTGGTACCATCCACTAGTCGAAGTAGGTCTTTGTCCAAAGGTTGAACAAGCGTTGAAGAATTCTTTGTAAGAAGATCCCATGATGCTGCAGTGTCTGACAGTTGTGATGAATGGTTTGAAAAACCGACTAGTGGATGGTACCACTATGATCCCGCCTCCGTCTGCTTCAAATTCACCTCTCTACAGTATATAAGCCACGTCTACGGCCCTATGCTGTACATTCTACAAGATTGATGGACTGAACACATCGACTCCAGGCTGAGGGACTGATTACCTCATACTCCTCCTCTCCTTACGCCTTCCTCTTTGTATTGGACTGATGAAGCCACTGTGTGGCGAAACGTTTCCTGAATAAAGATTCCCATATGCTGCATAAGTGTCACAATCTTCAACTTGTCGGTTTTTCAAACCATTCATCACAACTGTCAGACACTGCAGCATCATGGGATCTTCTTACAAAGAATTCTTCAACGCTTGTTCAACCTTTGGACAAAGACCTACTTCGACTAGTGGATGGTACCACTGTGATCCCGCCTCCGTCTGCTTCAAATTCACCTCTCTACAGTATATAAGCCACGTCTACGGCCCTATGCTGTACATTCTACAAGATTGATGGACTGAACACATCGACTCCAGGCTGAGGGACTGATTACCTCATACTCCTCCTCTCCTTACGCCTTCCTCTTTGTATTGGACTGATGAAGCCACTGTGTGGCGAAACGTTTCCTGAATAAAGATTCCCATATGCTGGCAATATAAACACAAATGCAGTATAATGTGATCCTTTATTGACTACGTTTCGCCCACACAGTGGGCTTTTTCAAGTCACAAACAGAACTACCTGGGGTGCAAAAAAAAAGCAAACAAGTTCAGGTAAGATCCCAATGGGATGAGCGGGGAAGATGGGACAGATGAAGAATAGCTCTGGAGAGGAGTGTTCTTAGTCAGAGAAATAGAGCCAGGGCTTACCCAGCAGCTAAGGCGATCGTGGGGCAGACTTGAGAACAGGAATAGCAGGGACTGTTGCATTGGACTTGAGTAGTTGGCAGCAGGCTAGGTCACATCAGAGGGTAGAACACATATGGGAGTTATAGGAGTAACTGAGGAGGCAGGTTAGCAATGGAGCCATTTTCGAACTTTTTGAAGCTGCTTCTAGATAGGTGGTATAAGTTTAGCCTTGTTGCTGAAGGTGAAACGTAGAGGCTTGATGAACTCAAGAACTTGGGTGAGTGAGAAGTGAAGCGGTGATTCACATGCATACTTGACTGTTCCAGCACCGAGGCTTTTGTAGAGTTCAGTACAGGTCATGGTGTCAGTATTTGAAGGAGAAGTGTAAAAGGTAAGGTTTTCCCATGAGGGTTTACTGGAGTCGTCGTTATCTTCCTCTTCTGGAGTGGATTCATTGGAGAATCTACAATGGTGGTTGCCGGTGACTGAGGGTCGACAGGAGCAGCTGTAAGGTGTAATGGTTGTGTAACAGCAGGCTGGGAGAGGTGGGAGACGGTGGTTGAGGCAACATGATCAACGTTGTCAGCGGTGAAGTGGTTATAGAAGTTGCAGGAGCAGTTGCTTGAGCAGGAGACAGGTCTGCAGGTGCAGTAAAGTTCAGGACGTTGGGAAGGATCTTGAGTATGTCTGCTGAAGGTGTGGAGTCCGGAAAATTGAAGGCAGGCATGTTGTTCAGACGGAATAGTTCGTTAATAGTGGTGTTGAAAGTGCCGGGGTTTGCTGCGTTTGCAAGGTGTGCATACACCATGCAGTACAGCACCTTTGAGGAATCTCCGTCTGGGAGTGGAGAGAGGGAGTTGCTGGGCGATGGTGCCTGTAGATTAGCGTGTAGAGTCTTGGTGGTGTCGGTTTGTGGTTTGGTTATTGCAGCGTGTGTCGGTGAATTGGAGGTGTTCTTCAGAACTTTAGTTTTCTTCAATATGATTTCTTTCCTGATTGGGCACTTAGCTGCAAAGGTATGATGATTACCCTTGCAGTTTAGACAAGTTGGTGCTGTAGTAATGGTGCAGGATCTGAAATCGTGTCCATCATTCCCACATTTTGAACAAAACTTCTTATCCTTGATGGGGCAATCCTTGGTGTGTGTTTATAGGAGTAGCAGGTCCAGCAGTGGGAGATGTATGTGAAACGTTCTTGTTCTATATGACTAGCGTGGATGTGGTAATATGAGATGGCCAGACCGTCAGAGAGAGCTTGGGCAGCCATGGAGATGTCGGAAAATGTAATCTTTAGCATAGATGAGGCGTTAGGGATCTTGTAGATGCTGTCTACCGAGGCCCAGGTGTTTTGTTCCTCAATAGATGTCTTCAGTGCTTCAGTAGAGAGAGAGGTGACCATATTGTCCAGTCTTTTCACAAAAGACCGAACGTTTCGACTTCAAGAATGGAGACGGGGATAGAGTGAATTGTTGTGTTTGTAGGGTCCTGATTGAAGAGTCGTCCATAAGTTTCGATGCTTCCGTGTCGTCTGTGCAGACGACAATGAAGGAGTCCCTCAGAGAGTGGATTGCCGTAAATTTGACCTGCAGGCGGGTCTTAACGACAGTAGCTAAAGCTAACTTCGAGGAGTCATTTATTGCACCATTCACAGGCTTGATTTTCACACGATTCGACAGCATTGTGAAAAGGATGTGATGTCGAAGAGAGTCTTCTTGACTGTACTGACGATGTGTTCAGTCCATCAATCTTGAACAGAATGATGTACCGAGTGGGGTTATAGAGTCTAAAAACTCTATAACCCCACTCGGTACATCATCAGATGCAGCATTCTTCACCTGACCTCAGCCGGACTATAAATACTCGCGTTCCTTCCACCCCAGGTAGTTCTGTTTGTGACTTGAAAAAGCCCACTGTGTGGGCGAAACGTAGTCAATAAAGGATCACATTATACTGCATTTGTGTTTATATTGCCATTGTGTCGGTATTTTATACCATTTATTTCCATTCCCATATGCTGCATAAGTGTCACAATCTTCAACTTGTCGGTTTTTCAAACCATTCATCACAACTGTCAGACACTGCAGCATCATGGGATCTTCTTACAAAGAATTCTTCAACGCTTGTTCAACCTTTGGACAAAGACCTACTTCGACTAGTGGATGGTACCACTATGATCCCGCCTCCGTCTGCTTCAAATTCACCTCTCTACAGTATATAAGCCACGTCTACGGCCCTATGCTGTACATTCTACAAGATTGATGGACTGAACACATCGACTCCAGGCTGAGGGACTGATTACCTCATACTCCTCCTCTCCTTACGCCTTCCTCTTTGTATTGGACTGATGAAGCCACTGTGTGGCGAAACGTTTCCTGAATAAAGATTCCTATATGCTGCATAAGTGTCACAATCTTCAAATTCGGTATGCTCTTAGGAAAAACCCGATGATGATGCCTCTTTTGGTCTTGGTATCTTGACTGGAATAGAAGTGTGTGAGATCATTTTTATTGGTAGGTTTCCGGTAAACTTGAAATCTTAAGATTTCAATACTGCACAAAACACATTACAGAGATTGAACACTGAAACAGGCTGCCTCTATCCAGTCTATATTTGTCTAACCTATTTTTATGTTACCCAAGTAATAGCTTTTATATCCTTTTACTCATGTACGAATTAATTGCTCTACCATATTGTATTACTACTACTACTACAACTTATGTCACTACTACTACTACTACCACCACTAGTATTGCACCTCACTCTGAGCCTATATATACCCTGTGTCCATGTATTGTCTGTAATGACTTGATAAAGCTCCTGGAGAGCGAAACGTTGCCACGATAAACTGTCACATTAGTTGCACTTGTGTCCTTTTACTTTACATATTGTCGGTAATTCTACCAACTTTATTACAACACAAAATATTACTATCGAGTCAGTAATTACAGTTAGCTAATTATCATATAAACTTGACGAAATAATAAAATAACAAGTAAAGACGACGAAGTTTATCTGGTAAACAAAAGTATAATAATTCTTTGTCATTGTTGGAAACGTAACATAACAAAACAAGTACTAAACATGAATACGGATGCAAGATTTGAAGACAAATTTAATACATAAATCGTTGGGATGCGTTGCGATTCCAGGTTGTTATGACCAGAGAACATAAGAATGGAGGGACACTGCAGAAGGCCTACTGGCCCATAAAAGGCAGGTCCTTATCAAAATGACCTCTACCCAAAGATACCCACAAATTTACTCTCGTACGCAATGACACAAATCAAACCCAGCTCCTCCCACTCATATATTTGTCCAATCTCTTTTTAAACCCGCCCAAAGTCCTAGCCTCGATCACCCTACTGGGAAGATTGGTCCACGCATCCACAACTCTGTGTAAAGTAAAAGGACACAAGTGCAACTAATGTGACATTTATTGTGGCAACGTTTCGCTCTCCAGGAGCTTGATAAAGCTCCTGGAGAGCGAAACGTTGCCACAATAAATGTCACATTAGTTGCACTTGTGTCCTTTTACTTTACATATTGTCGGTAATTCTACCAACTTTATTACAATCCACAACTCTGTTAGAAAATCAGTACTTACCTATGTCTTTTGTAAATCTAAATTTATCCATTTTTAATCCATTATTTCTGGCTCTTACCTGGTTCGACACCCTCAGTACTTTATTAATATCTCCCTTGTTTATGCCCGTCATCCACTTATACACTTCAATGATATCTCCCCTCATTCTACGCCTCTCCAGAGAGTGGAGATTTAAGGCTTTAAGTCTATCTTCATACGGGAGGTTCCTTACACAGTAAATCATTTTAGTCATTCTTCTCTGTATGTTCTCTAATGAGTCTATGTCCATCCTGTAGTAAGGGGACCAAAACTGAGCAGCATAATCTAAATGAGGCCTCACTAGTGATGTATAGAGCTGTAAAATAACTTCTGGACTTCTGTTACTTATACTTCTTGAGATAAATCCAAGTAATCTGTTGGCCTTGTTGCGCACACTAAGGCACTGCTGTCTTGGCTTTACATTTCTGCTTACCATGACTCCCAAGTCTTTTTCACATTCTGTATGATCAAGCTCTGCTTCACCTAGATTATAGCTTCGAGGGTTATTTTCATTACCAAGGACTAGTACCTTACACTTATCCACATTAAACTTCATCTGCCATTTTGTAGACCAGGACATTAATTTGTCCAAATCCTCCTGGAGTTCATTGCTATTCTAATCAGAATGAATTATACGGCCTATCTTTGTATCATCAGCAAATTTGCTCATGTCACTTGTAATCCCTTCATCAAGGTCATTAATGTAAATTATGAACATTAAAATGGTATAAAATACCGACAGATTGTTTGGTAAGACACATATGCAACAGTTAGGTATCTTTATTTCGAAACGTTTCGCCTACACAGTAGGCTTCTTCAGTCGAGTACAGAAAAGTTGATAGAAGCAGAAGAGACTTGAAGACGATGGACTGATTACATCGTCTTCAAGTCTCTTCTGCATCTATCAACTTTTCTGTACTCGACTGAAGAAGCCTACTGTGTAGGCGAAACGTTTCGAAATAAAGATACCTAACTGTTGCATATGTGTCTTACCTAACAATGTAAATTATGAACAAGAGAAGGCCTAAAACTGATCCTTGTGGAACGCCACTGGTGACTAATCCCCATTCAGATTTCACCCAATTAATGGTAACTTTCTGCTTTATATTCGTAACCTATGTCTCTGTCCATGCTAGAACTTTACCTCCTATACCATGAGTTGCCACTTTTCTTAAGAGTCTCTTGTGAGGTACTCTATTGAAGGCTTTATTAAAATCTAAATAAACAATATCATTGTAATAAAGTTGGTAGAATTACCGACAATATGTAAAGTAAAAGGACACAAGTGCAACTAATGTGACATTTATTGTGGCAACGTTTCGCTCTCCAGGAGCTTTATCAAGCCATTACAAACAATACATGGACACAGAGGGTATAAAGGCTCTGAGTGAGGTGCAATACTAGTGAGGTACCATTTTGATATTCACTAGTGGTAGTAGTAGTAGTAGTAGTAGTGGTAGTAGTAGTAGTAGTAGTAACAAAAATAATACAATATGGAAGAGCAATTAATTCGTACATGAGTAAAAGGATAAAAAGCTATTACTCTTCCATATTGTATTTTTTTGTTACTACTACTACTACTACCACTAGTGAACATCGAAATGGTACCTCACTAGTATTGCACCTCACTCAGAGCCTTTATACCCTCTGTGTCCATGTATTGTTTGTAATGGCTTGATAAAGCTCCTGGAGAGCGAAACGTTGCCACAATAAATGTCACATTAGTTGCACTTGTGTCCTTTTACTTTAAACAATATCATATTCTTTATCACTGTCTGTGAGGGAAAAGTTCAACAGATAGGAGTAGTGAGCAAGTATATGGTAACTATAGATTGATTGCCGGCTGTTTGTTAAGGTAGGGTCAGTCTAGCACCCGCTATCCCCTCCCCCCCCCACTTTTTCCCTACCCCGAAAGGTGACGTGTGGGGCTCCGGCCAAACAGTAATCACTCGACTCACAGCTCTCAGCACAACTGTAAGTAAAAGCCTCTGCTCCTATTCTAGTGGATATTGGTTGAAAGCTTCACTTTTGACCAATAATAAACTTAGTCCTTTCAGTTTTAAGCTCCACATCATCATCAACGGCTACAATTTCTACAAGACGGTGTCAACATCAACCAGACACCCTAGTTTACTTGTGCATATTAGCGTTGAATTCAAATGGCAATTTTTCATTTCAATTTTCACTTTTCTTTCAAGTAGGATACACCTTCATTTTTTTATGTTTTATCTTCGCATTACTAAATAATAAAGTGTTTATCTTTGTGAATTATTATTTCTTTTTCTATTCATTAATTTTCCTGAGGAGGAGCCAGCCTTGGTAATACTGTCTGAAGTTGTTACAGGGCTGAGTAAGCCTTCACACTGTCTACTGCCTCAAATGTTCTATTGAAGAACGTCAGTAAGTTTGTCAGGCAGGAACGACCTCTCGTGAATCCATGCTGAGATTCATTTATCAAGTTATGCTCTTCAAGGTGACTTCTAATGTCAGCTATAACTGATTCTAATAACTTGCCCACTATATATGAACAACCTCCAAGTATAGATGTCAGGCTTATTGGACGGTAATTAGAAGGAGTGGACTTATCCCCTGATTTGAATATAGGAACCACATTAGCCATTTTCCACAACTCTGGCACAACACCGGTAAGGATGGACGCATTAAACACACTCGTTAATGGCTGACTAAGTTCCATCTTGCATTCCTTAAGTACCCTGGAAAATAACTCATCGTGTCCCGGGGACTTATTTTGCTTCAGTTTGTTTATCTGTTTAATAACCATGTCCCTCGTGACAGTAATATTAGTTAATTTAAATTCATCAGGAACTAAATAATTGTTAATTACTCGAATCTCATTTACATCTTCCTGTGTAAAAACTGACAAAAAATAATCACTAAATAAGGAACACATTTCCAGTTCGTTATCCGTCAGCTGTCCATTCCCAATTTTCAGAGGTCCTACTTTTTTCTTCACCTTCGTCCTATACACTTGAAAGAACCCCTTTGGATTAGTCTTTGATTCATTAGCAACTCTAATTTCATAGTCACGTTCAGCCCTTCTAATCCCCCTTTTTACTTCTCTTTTAAGCTGGACATATTGGTCAGTAAGGTTAACTTCTCCTCTTCTGATGCGCCTATAAATTCCCCTTTTCTCCCCTAATAGATGCTTTAGCCTCCTGTTAATCCATTTGGGATCTTTATTATTAGACCTAATTTCTTTCTGGGGAATGTATATACTCTGAGCACGGTGTACATTATTAAGAAAAAAACTCATAAATGCAGATCCCTTCATAATCATAAGTATGATCATCGTCAATAAAATCATTAGCTAGATAACCCCAATCGAGATTTGACAGGTGTTCCCTAAGTCCATTATAATCGGCAGAACAAAAATCTGGGCTTTTTACGGTATTATCATTATTCTTGTATTCCCAGTTAATACTGAAAGTGATGGATTTGTGATCACTTGCTCCAAGCTCTTCAGTGATCTCCAGATTATTTACTAGTGTTTCCTTATTTAACAAGACTAGGTCTAGCAAATTATTACCCCTGGTAGGCACTGTTGCACACTGCTTCAGAAAACAGTCCTGAACTGTTTCCATAAAGTCACTGGATTCTAGATTACCGGTCAAAGAATTCCAGTCAATTTGACTAAAGTTAAAGTCCCCTACTATCACTATGTTATTGTGTCTAGAAGCCCTAACAATTTCGCCCCAAAGAAGTCTCCCTCTATCGTGATCCAAGCCTGGAGGTCGGTATATTACACCTAGAATTAGTTTCTCTTGACCCTCTACAAACTCTACCCAAAGAGATTCTGTTACTGTTCCATCTATTTTTATACCTGTTTTTATGCAACAGTTAATATTTTCTTGAACATATAATGCAACTCCTCCCTCCTTCCCATTACATCTATCCACATGGAAGAGCTTAAACCCTTGAATATTCCACTCAGCAATCATATCCCGACTCTTTAAATCATACCAGGTTTCAGTTAATGCAATGACATCAAAGTTCCCAGCACATGCTGCCAAACGTAGTTCATTAATCTTATTTCTTGCACTTCGACAATTAGCATTAAATTCCATCATATTTTTTTTCTTCTGCACATTTTTCCTATTCATCTTTGTTTTTACACAATTTCTGAAATTATCATTACCCAGAGTTACTCCATGACAGTTACTATTAAGATTCTTAATATCAGAGCATAAGTCAATATATCCATACTCATTATTTATCTTTTCTAAACCCATACCTCTAACTAATCCTAGTTTAAAGTCCTAACAACCCCCCTCAACTGAGCTAGCAAGAAAACCCACACCTGCCCTGGATAAGTGAAGCCCATCCCTGGCATACATGTCATTTCGGACATAGAAGTTGCCCCAGTTGTCAATGAATGGTACTGCATTATCCTTAGTGTTTATCCAGCCAACAATTAATACCAATTGCTCTGGACAACCATTCATTTCCAACACCCCTTCTTAGCAAAATGCCACATATAACAGGGCGCCCCCCCTTCTTCCTAATTATGTCTATTGCTGTCCTGAACCTTTTAACTAAATCCTCACTTCTACGCTTGCTTACATCATTGCCTCCAACACTGAGGCAGATAATAGGATTGATCTCATTACCGTTCATGATGTTGTCAAGCCGGCTAACAATATCCTCCATCCCAGTCCCAGGAAAGCAAACCCTCTGTCTCCTACTCCTGTCCTTCAAGCAGAACGCCCTATGCATGTACCTAACCTGGCTATCCCCAACAACAACAATATTCTTACCTTTCTCGGTGTCGTTCGTCGTGACGTTTCCAGTAGTCGACTCACATTCGTCGGGTAGCACAGAGAATGCATTAGATGTTTCCACAGCAATCTCTTTCTTCTTCATCGTTTCTACCTTTTCATTCGTCTTCTTGATCGTCAACTTCGTTCCATGCTGTCCAGCCACTGACCACGTTCCCTTCTTGGCCTGAGGACTCAAAACAGGAGGACTACTACGAATCCTCTTGTTTTCCTCAGTCAATCGCCGTATCTCCATCTTCGCTACTCTCAATTTTTCCTTAAGCTGCTGGTAAAGTTGCTCGATGGAGGGCATCTTTGTTCAGTTCACGGAGAGCACACAAGACACTTCTTCACAGAGTTAAGTACAGGTCACCACTGTATACTAAATTCCCTCATCTCTCCAGACACTTGCAAAGGTAGCTAGAATGTAGATATCCCTTCTCAGCAGATAGCCTGTATACACCCTGTGATGCCTTTACAACAATTCCCAAACAGTAATGGATAGAAAGAACGTCTGTTTAAAGGCAAACCCACAAATATTCGAGCTGATACAGTGTAAAAATATCTTATATTGTTCATTATTAATTTATCCTCAGAACATGGAAGGAGGATCCGCAGCCAGACTGTGAGATCGACTGGTGGCGTTCTTGCTCTTGCCAGGTCCAAGCCCATAATAGCAAAGTTTTCCTTTTACTGTCTTGCTGTTTTTAATAAATCAGTGTCACAGTTTAGTGAATGTCTTGTGAATGACGTCATCCAGCACATCTGTCATCAGAAAAAAAATGTGGAGAGGTAGGTAAAATTTGGTTATTTGGTTTTGTAACAGATTTTTGTAAACATTTATATATTGTGGATGAATGGTTCACAGAACCGACACGTTGATAAATTAGACAAATGTGCAACTCTTGGGCATCTTAATTGAGGAAACGTTTCGTCACACAGTGGATTCATCAGTCCATACATAGAAGAAACTTGAAGAACAGGAGGAGAATGAGGTAATCAGTACCTCAACCTTGAGTCGATGTGGTCAGTCCATCATCTTGAATTGCATTAATACAAAAGACTAATAATACGATAGAATGATGGACTGACCATATCGACTCAAGGTTGAGGGACTGATTACCTCATTCTCCTCCTGTTCTTCAAGTTTCTCCTATGTATGGACTGATGAAGATACCCAAGAGTTGCACCTGTGTCTAATTTATCATTTATATATTGTATAAAGAAAAAAATCACCAGTTTCGTTCCTCCTTTCTTATGTTGTTATTTTTTCATGGTAATAGGGTAGTTGATGAGTGGAACAGTCTGCCTAGTAGGGTGATAGAAGCTAAAACCTTGGATAATTTCAAATTTAGGTTGGATAAATACACGAGTGAGAGGGGTTGGATTTGAATCGGGCTTGCACATGAGTAAATAGGATTAGCAAAGGTTATTGCTTGGGTAGTAGTTATTCTGTTAGTGGGTTGGATTTGTGAAGGACCTGCCTAGTATGGGGCCAACAGGCCTATTGGAGTGTTCCTCCTTTACACAAATAACCCGCACATAGAAGAGAGGAGCTTACGACGACGTTTCGGTCCGACTTGGACCATTTACAAAGTCATACTGTGACTTTGTGTAATCGTTCCAGTCACGGTATTGTGCCTTTTTTGTTATTTGTTCCTCCTTTGTTATGTTCTTACATCAATTAGCATCAGGAACATCAACACTGTTTAGGTCGGATGTTGGTGTAACAACTTTTTCCTGGTTAATAAACATGACAGCCGTTATTTGTGCAACTTCCACTTCAATTGCATAAATACAAAAGATTAATTAATAAGACAGAATGTTACTTTTTTTGTTAAACAATGCAAATGTAATCAGGCACTCGTGACAAATTTATTTAAGGTAGCAAGTAACAGAGCCGACCATAGAGGAACACTCGCTTGAATTTACATTTGCAAATAACGTTGCTAAAGAGAGTGTTTCAACATAATTAAGTTTCCAAGAATCAGTACACTTTGCAGACCAAACCTTAATTTACGGTTGTCAACGTTTCGCTCTGTTCTTCAACGTTTCTCTTCCTCAGCTGTGACTCACGAAATTGCACTGGCCCGGAGTTTTACGATTCCTTCGCCATGGGTTCCAACCCCACCTGTCCCATGGTTTCTTCCTCACTACTGACTGCAGTTTGCTATTTCGATACAAACTCAATATCAAAGACGAACATTATAACTAGAACCAAATAAGTCATGAATATTGTTGCTAGATAAGCGCGAGTAACAAGAATATAAACTACTGAGTCGTGAATATTGTTGCTAGTTAAGCGCGAGTAACAAGAATATAAACTACTGAGTCGTGAATATTGTTGCTAGTTAAGCACGAGTAACAAGAATATAACTACTGAGTCATGATATGTTGCTAGTTAAGCGCGAGTAACAAGAATATAAACTACTGAGTCATGAATATTGTTGCTAGTTAAGCACGAGTAACAAGAATATAAACTACTGAGTCATGAATATTGTTGCTAGTTAAGCGCGAGTAACAAGAATATAAACTACTGACTCAAGAGAATGAGCAGTGACACTGAAAATATGCTGAAGGCAACTGCCGCGTGAAGACAATATAAATTGTTAGGTAAGACACATATGCAACAGTTAGACAACTTTATTCCGAAACGTTTCGCCTACACAGTAGGCTTCTTCAGTCGAATACAGAAAATAGGCAGGAACAGTAGAGATGTGAAGACGATGTAATCTCCATCACCCTTGTAGTCGTAGAATTTGAGGTTGTCAGTCCCTCGGCCTGGAGAAGTTCAGTTCCATAGTCAGGAACTATCTGAAGATCGAGCGACAGTGCAGAGACTTAAATACTGTCGGAAGGAGAGGTGCAGAGTAGTAGTAGTAGTAGTAGTAGTAGTAGTAGTGAGAAAGTGACCACTAAGAGATCATGTCCCTCTCAGATCCAACCCTTCTCACTTGAAAAGCTTGTCCAAGGTGTTTTCTGTACCAAGATGCCATGTGTTGCAGTGTCCTGACAAGATGAACATCAAAATGGTAATACAATACCGACAGGTTGTTAGGTAAGACACATATGCAACAGTTAGACAACTTTATTCCGAAACGTTTTCGCCTACACAGTAGGCTTTCTTCAGTCGAATACAGAAAATAGGCAGGAACAGTAGAGATGTGAAGACGATGTAATCAGTCCATCACCCTTGTAGTCGTAGAATTTGAGGTTGTCAGTCCCTCGGCCTGGAGAAGTTCAGTTCCATAGTCAGGAACTATCTGAAGATCGAGCGACAGTGCAGAGACTTAAATACTGTCGGAAGGAGAGGTGCAGAGTAGTAGTAGTAGTAGTAGTAGTAGTAGTAGTAGTGAGAAAGTGACCACTAAGAGATCATGTCCCTCTCAGATCCAACCCTTCTCACTTGAAAAGCTTGTCCAAGGTGTTTTCTGTACCAAGATGCCATGTGTTGCAGTGTCTGACAAGATGAACATCAAAATGGTATACAATACCGACAGGTTGTTAGGTAAGACACATATGCAACAGTTAGACAACTTTATTCCGAAACGTTTCGCCTACACAGTAGGCTTCTTCAGTCGAATACAGAAAATAGGCAGGAACAGTAGAGATGTGAAGACGATGTAATCAGTCCATCACCCTTGTAGTCGTAGAATTTGAGGTTGTCCAGTCCCTCGGCCTGGAGAAGTTCAGTTCCATAGTCAGGAACTATCTGAAGATCAAGCGACAGTGCAGAGACTTAAATACTGTCGGAAGGAGAGGTGCAGAGTAGTAGTAGTAGTAGTAGTAGTAGTAGTAGTGAGAATGTGACCACTGAGAGATCATGTCCCTCTCAGATCCAACCCTTCTCACTTGAAAAGCTTGTCCAAGGTGTTTTCTGTACCAAGATGCCATGTGTTGCAGTGTCTGACAAGATGAACATCAAAATGGTATACAATACCGACAGGTTGTTAGGTAAGACACATATGCAACAGTTAGACAACTTTATTCCGAAACGTTTCGCCTACACAGTAGGCTTCTTCAGTCGAATACAGAAAATAGGCAGGAACAGTAGAGATGTGAAGACGATGTAATCAGTCCATCACCCTTGTAGTCGTAGAATTTGAGGTTGTCAGTCCCTCGGCCTGGAGAAGTTCAGTTCCATAGTCAGGAACTATCTGAAGATCGAGCGACAGTGCAGAGACTTAAATACTGTCGGAAGGAGAGGTGCAGAGTAGTAGTAGTAGTAGTGAGAAAGTGACCACTAAGAGATCATGTCCCTCTCAGATCCAACCCTTCTCACTTGAAAAGCTTGTCCAAGGTGTTTTCTGTACCAAGATGCCATGTGTTGCAGTGTCTGACAAGATGAACATCAAAATGGTATACAATACCGACAGGTTGTTAGGTAAGACACATATGCAACAGTTAGACAACTTTATTCCGAAACGTTTCGCCTACACAGTAGGCTTCTTCAGTCGAATACAGAAAATAGGCAGGAACAGTAGAGATGTGAAGACGATGTAATCAGTCCATCACCCTTGTAGTCGTAGAATTTGGAGTTGTCAGTCCCTCGGCCTGGAGAAGTTCAGTTCCATAGTCAGGAACTATCTGAAGATCGAGCGACAGTGCAGAGACTTAAATACTGTCGGAAGGAGAGGTGCAGAGTAGTAGTAGTAGTAGTAGTAGTAGTAGTAGTAGTGAGAAAGTGACCACTAAGAGATCATGTCCCTCTCAGATCCAACCCTTCTCACTTGAAAAGCTTGTCCAAGGTGTTTTCTGTACCAAGATGCCATGTGTTGCAGTGTCTGACAAGATGAACATCAAAATGGTATACAATACCGACAGGTTGTTAGGTAAGACACATATGCAACAGTTAGACAACTTTATTCCGAAACGTTTCGCCTACACAGTAGGCTTCTTCAGTCGAATACAGAAAATAGGCAGGAACAGTAGAGATGTGAAGACGATGTAATCAGTCCATCACCCTTGTAGTCGTAGAATTTGAGGTTGTCAGTCCCTCGGCCTGGAGAAGTTCAGTTCCATAGTCAGGAACTATCTGAAGATCGAGCGACAGTGCAGAGACTTAAATACTGTCGGAAGGAGAGGTGCAGAGTAGTAGTAGTAGTAGTAGTAGTAGTAGTAGTGAGAAAGTGACCACTAAGAGATCATGTCCCTCTCAGATCCAACCCTTCTCACTTGAAAAGCTTGTCCAAGGTGTTTTCTGTACCAAGATGCCATGTGTTGCAGTGTCTGACAAGATGAACATCAAAATGGTATACAATACCGACAGGTTGTTAGGTAAGACACATATGCAACAGTTAGACAACTTTATTCCGAAACGTTTCGCCTACACAGTAGGCTTCTTCAGTCGAATACAGATAGTTCCTGACTATGGAACTGAACTTCTCCAGGCCGAGGGACTGACAACCTCAAATTCTACGACTACAAGGGTGATGGACTGATTACATCGTCTTCACATCTCTACTGTTCCTGCCTATTTTCTGTATTCGACTGAAGAAGCCTACTGTGTAGGCGAAACGTTTCGGAATAAAGTTGTCTAACTGTTGCATATGTGTCTTACCTAACAACCTGTCGGTATTGTATACCATTTTGATGTTCATCTTGTCAGACACTGCAACACATGGCATCTTGGTACAGAAAACACCTTGGACAAGCTTTTCAAGTGAGAAGGGTTGGATCTGAGAGGGACATGATCTCTTAGTGGTCACTTTCTCACTACTACTACTACTACTACTACTACTACTACTCTGCACCTCTCCTTCCGACAGTATTTAAGTCTCTGCACTGTCGCTCGATCTTCAGATAGTATTCCTGACTATGGAACTGAACTTCTCCAGGCCGAGGGACTGACAACCTCAAATTCTACGACTACAAGGGTGATGGACTGATTACATCGTCTTCACATCTCTACTGTTCCTGCCTATTTTCTGTATTCGACTGAAGAAGCCTACTGTGTAGGCGAAACGTTTCGGAATAAAGTTGTCTAACTGTTGCATATGTGTCTTACCTAACAACCTGTCGGTATTGTATACCATTTTGATGTTCATCTTGTCAGACACTGCAACACATGGCATCTTGGTACAGAAAACACCTTGGACAAGCTTTTCAAGTGAGAAGGGTTGGATCTGAGAGGGACATGATCTCTTAGTGGTCACTTTCTCACTACTACTACTACTACTACTACTACTACTACTACTCTGCACCTCTCCTTCCGACAGTATTTAAGTCTCTGCACTGTCGCTCGATCTTCAGATAGTTCCTGACTATGGAACTGAACTTCTCCAGGCCGAGGGACTGACAACCTCAAATTCTACGACTACAAGGGTGATGGACTGATTACATCGTCTTCACATCTCTACTGTTCCTGCCTATTTTCTGTATTCGACTGAAGAAGCCTACTGTGTAGGCGAAACGTTTCGGAATAAAGTTGTCTAACTGTTGCATATGTCTTACCTAACAACCTGTCGGTATTGTATACCATTTTGATGTTCATCTTGTCAGACACTGCAACACATGCATCTGGTACAGAAAACACCTTGGACAAGCTTTTCAAGTGAGAAGGGTTGGATCTGAGAGGGACATGATCTCTTAGTGGTCACTTTCTCACTACTACTACTACTACTACTACTACTACTACTACTCTGCACCTCTCCTTCCGACAGTATTTAAGTCTCTGCACTGTCGCTCGATCTTCAGATAGTTCCTGACTATGGAACTGAACTTCTCCAGGCCGAGGGACTGACAACCTCAAATTTCTACGACTACAAGGGTGATGGACTGATTACATCGTCTTCACATCTCTACTGTTCCTGCCTATTTTCTGTATTCGACTGAAGAAGCCTACTGTGTAGGCGAAACGTTTCGGAATAAAGTTGTCTAACTGTTGCATATGTGTCTTACCTAACAACCTGTCGGTATTGTATACCATTTTGATGTTCATCTTGTCAGACACTGCAACACATGGCATCTTGGTACAGAAAACACCTTGGACAAGCTTTTCAAGTGAGAAGGGTTGGATCTGAGAGGGACATGATCTCTTAGTGGTCACTTTCTCACTACTACTACTACTACTACTACTACTACTACTACTCTGCACCTCTCCTTCCGACAGTATTTAAGTCTCTGCACTGTCGCTCGATCTTCAGATAGTTCCTGACTATGGAACTGAACTTCTCCAGGCCGAGGGACTGACAACCTCAAACTACAAGGGTGATGGACTGATTACATCGTCTTCACATCTCTACTGTTCCTGCCTATTTTCTGTATTCGACTGAAGAAGCCTACTGTGTAGGCGAAACGTTTCGGAATAAAGTTGTCTAACTGTTGCATATGTGTCTTACCTAACAACCTGTCGGTATTGTATACCATTTTGATGTTCATCTTGTCAGACACTGCAACACATGGCATCTTGGTACAGAAAACACCTTGGACAAGCTTTTCAAGTGAGAAGGGTTGGATCTGAGAGGGACATGATCTCTCAGTGGTCACATTCTCACTACTACTACTACTACTACTACTACTACTACTACTCTGCACCTCTCCTTCCGACAGTATTTAAGTCTCTGCACTGTCGCTTGATCTTCAGATAGTTCCTGACTATGGAACTGAACTTCTCCAGGCCGAGGGACTGACAACCTCAAATTCTACGACTGCAAGGGTGATGGACTGATTACATCGTCTTCACATCTCTACTGTTCCTGCCTATTTTCTGTATTCGACTGAAGAAGCCTACTGTGTAGGCGAAACGTTTCGGAATAAAGTTGTCTAACTGTTGCATATGTGTCTTACCTAACAACCAGTCGGTATTGTATACCATTTTGATGTTCATCTTGTCAGACACTGCAACACATGGCATCTTGGTACAGAAAACACCTTGGACAAGCTTTTCAAGTGAGAAGGGTTGGATCTGAGAGGGACATGATCTCTTAGTGGTCACTTTCTCACTACTACTACTACTACTACTACTACTACTACTACTACTCTGCACCTCTCCTTCCGACAGTATTTAAGTCTCTGCACTGTCGCTCGATCTTCAGATAGTTCCTGACTATGGAACTGAACTTCTCCAGGCCGAGGGACTGACAACCTCAAATTCTACGACTACAAGGGTGATGGACTGATTACATCGTCTTCACATCTCTACTGTTCCTGCCTATTTTCTGTATTCGACTGAAGAAGCCTACTGTGTAGGCGAAACGTTTCGGAATAAAGTTGTCTAACTGTTGCATATGTGTCTTACCTAACAACCTGTCGGTATTGTATACCATTTTGATGTTCACAATATAAATTTGTAGAGCGTAAGAACATAAGAAAGGAGGAGCACTGCCACAGGCCTACTGGCCCATACTTGGCAGGTCCTTGTCAAACTCAAACCCACTAATAAAAATATTAATGATATAATAATAATAAGTTTATTTCTTTGTAAAGGTTACAATGTGTAATTTCAATTTTGATTTTGCTAAGGACAAAGATCTTTTGTACGTACAAAAGATATTTGCTAAGTACAAAGTCTAGCCACTATCATACCGAGGCATAGTACTAATATTAAACTCGATAATTACGTACATAGTTATTATTCCTTAAAACTGAACATAAAAATAGTGGTAAGCACTGTTTAAAATCTTGTTTGGACTTAATAAATCTTTGTCCTACTTGTCCCGTAGTATACATAGTATACTTAGATCTTAGGATACTCTAGTATACATAAGTAAGGGCTTTTTTGATAGAGTACCGTACCAGAGGACTGTTAAAAAAAAGTGGAGCTCATGGCAGGGGGGAAAAGTGCTCTCATGGATTAGCTCATGGCATCATAATAGTAGCAGAGAGTGTGTTAATTATTGGAGGTGTTCAATCCGAGGGGGGATCTGTAACAGGTGGCGCGTACCACAGGGATCAGTTCATAGGCCCGATGTTGTTTATAATATATATCAATGCCTTGATGAGGGGTATTACTAGTGTTATGGGCAAATCGCGATGGACACAAAGCTAGGTAGATATTATGATCAAACGTTAGATGTTCGGGAACTTTCAGGAGGCTTTAGGACAAACTACCATTCTTGGTCAGAAAAAGTGGCAAGATGCAGTTCAATGAAGATAAATGCAAGGCTCTGACGCTTGGGAGTTGTCCATAACCCTAGTACTTATCAGTTAATAATGTAGAACTTAGCCATACAGATTGCGAAAAGACTTGGAAGGTTATGGGTACGCGGAACCATAAACCAACGACAGCAATGCCTAAGCGTACGTAACAAAGCAACAGATTACTTGGATTTATCTCCTAGAAAGTTGTGCAAGAATGGAATATATTACCGACAGATGATTGAACATACGACACATGTGCCAACTCTGGGTTCTTTCAGAATCTTCCACGGACCTATGGTGCTCTTCGCAACCTACTTCCTAGGTTGAGGGACACTGATTACTCATCTTACTGTTATATCCTACTGTCTTCAAGTTATGTCCTGGAATTTGTTTGATAAAGCCATGGTGGCGAAACGTTTACAATAAAGATACCTAGATGTTGCACAGTGTCTTAATTTCATCATATCTAGAAGTGTTAAGCACAGAAATCCAGCTGTTATTTTACAGCCTTCATACATCATTAGTAAGGGCCTCCCTAGATTTATGCCTGCTCAGTTCTGGTATCTATATCTACAGAATGGATATAAAATTCGCTAGAAAATATCCAGGCGTAGAATGGCCAAAGAATACATCGCATTAGAAAATCTTCGTACGAAGAACGATTGAAGACTCTTAAACTACATTCACTTGTAAGCGAAAAGGAAGAAAGAGGGGGAGCCATGATAGAAGTGTATAAGTGGAAGGATGGGGGCGTACTAATAAAGCGAGATATTGGACGTTGTGTGGCGGAAGAGCACCGTAGTCGCTGTAGACTCCGAAGCAAAAGGCAACGACTCCCCCCCCCCCATGGGCTTTTATCCTAACGTCAGGTGGAGGAAAGGGGGACGTTTGTAGCAGACGAGGGCATAGTCACTTGTGGCGGGATTCCCCAGTGGAAGTAGGTCTCCCCAAATGCGTAGGGTCGGATACACAATTATCTTTGTTTCTGTGTCTCTTGGGATAGTAGGGCCAGGACAGCCAGCACTATGAACAAAGAGCTGGCACCAAGAACCAGGTTCTTACCCGGAAATCACAAACGTGACAAAACTGTGCCACTAGTTGACCCCAAGAAAATTCAGCTGCCACCACTTTCCCACATCAAATAAAGACTTCTGAAATATTTTGTGAAGGCTTGAACAAAATGGAAAATGCTTTCAAGTACCTGGAGTCACAAGATTCCCTTTATAAGTGAAGGCAAGGTAAAGGCAGGAATTTTTGTTGGCCTCAGATTCGGGAATGGATGAACCAAGACAAGCTTTTTGATGAAGTAATTAGCAGTGTCGAGGGAATGCCTGGTTTTCATTCAAACAGATTGTCCACAACTTCCTGGGAAGTTGTGAGGACAGTAAAAAAATGATCCAAGACCCTGTATTCAAGTTTCCAACAAACCTGGGTCTAGAATGATTGAGTGCGAAGATGTAATTTTTGCAACTCATAATCTTAACTCATTTTCCCAACAAGTGTGGGGGGACTGCAGTGAGGAAAAAGTGAGAGCGGTTCCATCCGTTATTTGCACATAGGAACTCAATACCAGGAATATGGAATGTCCGCCTGATGGTTTGATTACTGCTGGTCATTGAAACGTCCTGCGTCTCGAAGACTAGTGCCTTGTATTGTTGACTGTACATTATGTTGTAACATATATTAAGATAGTTAAATATGGCACGGTTTTATATGGAGTTTAATGTTCTGTCATATGTAGTAGGCACAATAGTAGAGCGTGTTTCGCTTATTTAGTAGGTACAGGCTTTTGAAAAAGTGGTCGGAGTGTGCTGTTTGGGCACAGGAGCCAGGTCATCATCCGCACAGCAAGATGGTAACTAGTAGTGTCTGGTCTTTTTTGCAAGATGGTATCATTAGTGTCTCTCTTGTTTCAAGATGGTAGTAGTAGTGTCTGTTTTGTTACATGATGGTGGCTAGGGGTCGGGGTGTTTGTCTTGTTGCAAGTTGGTGGCGTTAGCAGATGTCTGTCTGGTTGCAGGGATAATGACTAGGCGTTGGTGTGTCTTATCGTAAAGAAGAAAGGCTATAAAAAGCCTGAAAGATATGGGCTTATGTAGAAGAGATGAAACATTGAGTAATGTCAACTTGGCTTGCGTAGCACAAAAGAGCGTGGAATCACATGTGATTAATAAAAATTTCAAAAGAATTGCCAAGGGAAGGATTCTCAGCTCAAAACGTAGGAGAAAAACTGTGAAAATCACTGAAGTTTACTGATTCAGTCAGTTAAATTAAGTATTAGAAATAAAAAGTACTTATTACGGGAAACAATGTTTCACTGTGACACTACAACTGTAGCAGCAGCGCAGCAGCAGCCAGCAGCAGTCTAGTAGTAGTTCTCTTTATATTAAGACTGTAGCCAGCAGTAGTTAGACTTCCTTGTCATACTAAGACTGTAGGCAGCAAGCAGTAGTATCCCTGTGATACTAGAGCATACACAGCAGTAGTATATCATTGTGATACAAAGGACTAACAGCAGAGTAATATCAGTGTGCATATTAGGAAAAACCAGACCAAGAAAAACATGTTACGTCTTCACGTTCCAGTGTACCTGGAAGCATGCTACCTGCTCACATGTTTTGAATACTGCGCTTATAAAATAGGATATAAGAAAATTAAGTACGCTATCTACATAAGGACTATAATTTATATATATTTTTCATTTGCATTGAAAGCTTGCGAACACCGCTAGGCCTCAGCAGTTATCTCTGATTACTAGACCTTGACATGTGGAAGAAGCCAGCGGTTCGGTCTTTTAATGACAAGTCCACACACCGCTTACGCCGTTTATCTGTTTTCTCCAGGTTCATGTGTCTCAGGAATTCACATGTTATCCCACAGGTCTGCTGCAACAACTAGTATTCTTACCTTCCCTAGGTCTGCCTCAACAACCGGTAGAATCACCTTCCTAGGGTCTGCATAACAACCGGTATCCTCACCTTCCATTGGTTCTGCTCGCAAACAACAGTATCCTCACCTATCCCCAGGTCTGCATCAAAAAGGTATCCTCACCTTGCCCTTACGGTCTGCCTCAACACCGGTATCCTCAACCTTACCTAGGTCTGGCCGCAACAACACCAGTCATCCTGTTCACCTCCCCAGGTCTGCCTCAAACAAACCGGTATCCTCGCCTTCCCCAGGTCTGCCTCCAACAACCGGTTATCCTCCCTTCCCTAGGTCTGCATCAACACCAGTTATTCTCACCTTCCCCAGGTCTGCCTCAACAACGAATCCTCACCGTCACCTAGGTCTGCCTCAACAAACGGTATCCTCGTGTATCTTCCAGGTCTGCCCTCAAAACCAGTATCCTCCCTTCCCTAGGTTCTGCCTCAACAACCGGTATCCTCACCCTTCCCCAGTTCTGCCTCCACAAACCGGTATCCTTCACTTCCCTATGTCTGCCTCAACAACCGGTATCCTCACCTTCCCAGGGTCTGCCTCAACAAAACGGCGATCCTCACCTTCCTAGGTCTGCTGAACAACCGGTATCCTCACCTTCCCAGGTCTGCCTCATAACCGGGTATCCTCACCTTCCTGGGTCTGCCTCTCCAACCGTATCCTCACCTTCCCAGGTCTGGCCTCAACAAACAGGATCCCTCACTTCCTAGAGTCTGCCTAAACATCCGGTATCCTCACCTTCCCCAGGTCTGCCTCAACAACCAGTATCCTCACCTTCCCTAGACGTCTGCCTCAACAACCGGTATCCTCAACCTTCCCAGGTCTGCCTCAACCGGTATCTCACCGTTCTAGGTCTGGCCTCACAACCAGTATCTCACTACTCAGGTCTGCCTCAACAACGGTATCCTCACCTTCCCTAGGTCTGCCTCAACAACCCAGTATCCCTTCACCTTCCCCAGGTCTGCCTCATCAACCAGTATCCTCACCTTCCCTGGTCTGCCTCAACAAACCGTATATTCTTATCTTCCCCAGGTTCTTGCCTCAAAACGGTTCCTAACCTTCCCTAGTCTGGCCTCAACAACCGGGTATCCTCACCTTCCCAGGTATGCCTCAACAACCGGTTATTCCTCACCTTTCCTAGGTCTGCCCAAAAGGTATCCTCACCTTCTAGGTCTGCCTTAAACCGGTATCCTCACCTTTTCCCTAGGTCTCGCCTCAACAACCGGTATACTCACCTTCCCTAGGTCTGCCTCAACACGGTTATACTCACCTTCCATCGGTCTGCCTAAACAACCGGGTATCCTCACCTTCCCTAGAGTCTGCCTCAACAATCGGTAATCCTCACCTTCCCTCAGGTCTGCCTCATCAATCGGGTCATCCTCACCTTCCCTAAGGTCTGCCTCAACAACCGGTATCATCACTTCCTAGGTCTGCCTCAAACACCGGTATCCCACCTTCCCTAGGTCCTGCCTTCCAAACGGTATCCCTCACCTTCCTTAGGTCTGCCTCAACTACAGGTATCCTAACCTTCCCTAGGTCTGCCTCAACAATCGGTATTCCTCACTTTCCCCAGCGTCTGCCTCAACAAACCGCGTATCTCACCTTTCCCCTGTTGCTCAAGTCGCACCCTAGTATCTCGGTATCCTCACCTCCTAGGTTGCCTCAACAAACCGGTATCCTCACCTTCCCTAGGTCCTCCCCTCAACAACCGGTTCTCCCTCACCTTCGGTACCAGGTGCCCTCAACAACCGGTATCCTCACTTCCCCAGGTCTGCACTCAACAACCGGTATCCTCCCCTTCCTAGGTCTGCTCCAACAACCGGTTTCCTCACCTTCCCTAGGCAGCCTCAACAACCGGTATCCTCACCGTCCCTAGGTCTGCACTCAACAACCTGGTATCTTACCTTCCCCAGGTCTGCCCTCAACCAAAACCCGGTATCCTCACCTCCCCAGGTCTGCCTCAACAACCGGTTATCCTCACCTTCCTCAGGTCGGTCTCAATCAACAGTATCTCACCTTCCTAGGTCTGCCTCACAACCAGTATCCTCACCTTCCCTAGGCCTGCCTCAACCACACCGGTTTATCCTAACCTTCCCCGGTCTGCCTCAACAACGGTATCCTCACCTTCCCCCGGTCTGCTCAACAACCAGTATCCTCACACTTCCCCAGGTCTGCCTCAAACACCCGGTATCCTCACCTTCCCCCAGGTCTGCCTCAACAACCGGTATCCTCACCTTCCCCACGGTCTGCCTCAAACAACGGTATCCTCACCTTCCCCAGGTTCTGCCTCACACCGGTATCCTAACCTTCCCCAGGTCTGCCTCACAACCGGTATCCTCACCTCCCCCAGGTCGCCCCAACAACGGTATCCTCACCTTCCCCAGGTCTCTGCCTCAACAACCGAGTAGCCTACTTCCCAGGTCTGCCTCAACAACCGGTTATCCCTCCTTCCCCAGGTCTGCCTCAACAACCGGTATCCTCTACCCTTCCCCAGGTCTGCCTCAACAACCGGTATCCTCACCTTCCCCAGGTCTGCCTCAACAAACCTGGTATCCTCTCTTCCCAGGTTGCCTCATACAATCAGTATCCCTCACTTCCCCTGGTCCTGCCTCAACAAACCGGTATCCTTACTTCCCCAGGCTGCCTCAACAACCGGTCATCCTCACCTTCCCAGGTTGCGGCCTCAACAACCGGTATCCTCACCTTCCCAGGTCTGCCTCAAAAACCGGTATCCTCACCTTCCCCCAGGTCGCCTCAAACAACCGGTAATCCTCACCTTCCCCAGGTTGCCTTCAACAACCGGTATCCTCACCTTCCCCCAGGTCTGCCCTCAACAACCGGTATCTCACCT
This sequence comes from Cherax quadricarinatus, assembly GCF_026875155.1. NCBI lineage: Eukaryota > Metazoa > Arthropoda > Malacostraca > Decapoda > Parastacidae > Cherax > Cherax quadricarinatus. The sequence goes on from NC_069408.1 coordinate 69,067,185, forward strand.
TCCCCAGGTCTGCCTCAAACAACCGGTATCCGCTCCTCCCAAGTCTGCCTCAACAACGTATCCTCACCTTCCCCATGTCTGCCTCAAAAAACCGGTATCCTCACCTTCCCTAGGTCGGCCTCAACAACCGGGTATCCTCACCTTCCCTAGGTCTGCCTCAACATACCGGTATTCCTCACCTTCCCTAGCTCTGCCCTACAATCGGTATCTCACCTTCCCTAAGGTCTGGGGGGCCTTTCAACAACGGTATCCTCACCTTCCTAGGTCTTGACTCAACAACCGGTATCCTCACATTCCCTAGGTCTGCCTAAAAACAAATCGGTTTCCTCTCCTTCCCCAGGTCTGCCTCAAACAACCGGTATCTCACCCTTTTTCCCCCAGGTCTTGCCATTCTACAACGGTATCCTCACCTTCCCCAGGTCTGCCTCAACAACCGGTCTCTCACCTTACCTAGGTCTGCCTCAAAAACAGTATCTCACCTTCCCTAGGTCTTCCTCACAACCAGTATCCTCACCTTCCCCAGGTATGCCTCAACAACCAGCTCCATCCTCATTCCCAGGTCTGCCCAACATCCTGTCATCCTCACTTCCCCAGGTCTGCCTCTACTCCGGGATTCCTCACCTTCCCCAGGTCTGCCTCAACAACCGGTATCCTCAACCTTCCCTAGGTCTGCCCCTCAACAACCGGTATCCTCACTTCCTAGGTCTTGCCTCAACAAAAACAGTATCATCACCTTCCCTAGGTCTGCCTCAACAACCAGTATCCTCACCTTCCCCAGTCATGCCTCAACAACCTGTATCTTTCACCTTCCCTAGGTCTGCCTCAACAACCAGTACTCACCTTCCCTAGGTCTGCCTCAAAACCGGTATCCTCACCCTTCCCTAGTCTGCCTCAACAACCATGTTTCCTGCACCCTTCCCTAGGTCTGCCTCAACAACAGTTTCCTCACCCCCTCCCCAGGGCTGCCTCAACTACCGGATCTCACCTTCCCCAGGTCTCTGCCTCGACAACGGCTATACTCACCTTCCTAGGTCTGCA
>NC_069408.1:69068722-69081222 GCF_026875155.1 Cherax quadricarinatus
GCTGGACAATTGGTCAGAAAGGTTAACTTCTCCTCTTTGATGAGCCTAAAAATTCCCTTTTCTCCCCTAATAGATGTTTTAGCCTCCGTTAATCCTTTTGGGGGACTTTTTTATTAGACCAAAATTTTTTTTGGGGGAAATGTATATATCTGGCACGGTGTACTTATTAAAAAAAAAAAATCATAAATGCAGACCCCTTCAAAATAAAGTATGTCATCGTCAAAAAAAACATTAGCTAGAAAAACCCCAAATCGGATTTGCGGTTTTCCCCCAAAGCCCATTATAATGGGCAGAAAAAAAATCTGGGTTTTTTTACGGTATTATCATTATTTTTGTATTCCCCATTTAATCTGAAAGTGATGGATTTGTGATCACTTGCCCCAGTCTTAGGATCTCCAGTTTTTTTAAGTGTTTCCTTATTTAAAAAGACTAGGTCTAGAAAAATTATTCCCTGGTAGGAAATGTTGCACACTGCTTCAGAAAACAGCCCTGAACTGTTTCCCATAAAGTCACTGGATTCTAGATTCCCGGTAAAAGAATTCCAGTCAATTTGAAAAATTTAAAAGGGGGCCCCTATATCATATGTTATTGTGTCTAAAAAGCCCTAACAATTTCCCCCCCAAAGAATTTCCCCCTCTATCGTGATCCAAGCGGGATGTCGGTTTTTAACCTGAATTAGTTTCTCTTGACCTTCTACAAACTCTCCCCAAAGAGTTCTGTTACTGTTCCATCTTTTTTATCCTGTTTTTAGAAACAGTTAATTTTTTCTTGAAATTAATGAAAACTCCCCCCTCCTTCCCTTAAATCTATCCACAGGAAGAGCTTAAACCTTGAATTTTCCCCCTCAGCAATTTTATCCCCCGCTCTTTAAATCATCCCAAAGGTTTTTCAGTTAATGAAATGCATAAATTTTCCCAGCACATGCTCCCAAAAAGTAGTTCTTAATCTTTTTTCTTGCACTTCGACAATAGATTAAATTCCTCATATGTTTTTTTTTGCACATTTTTCTATTCATCTTTGTTTTTACAACAATTTCTAAAAATTATCATTACCCAGTTTTTCCCCTGACAGTTACTATTAAGATTTTAATTCAGGCATAAGTCAATAACCATACTCATTTTTATCTTTTCTAAACCCATCCTTAACTAATCCTGTTTAAAGTCCTAACAAAACCCCCCCAACTGAGCTAGCAAGAAAACCCACACCTGCCTGGATAAGTGAAGCCCATCCCTGGCATACATGTCATTTGGAATTGAATTGCCCCCGTTGTCAAGAATGGTACGCATTATCCTTAGTGTTTATCCAGCAACAAATTAAAACCAATTGCTCTGGCAAAAACCCTTATTTCCAACCCCTTCTTAGCAAAAATGCCAATATAACAGGGCGCCCCCCCTTCTTTCCCAATTATTTTATTGTGTCCCGAACTTTTAATAAATCCTCATTCTACGTTGCTTACATCATTGCCCAAACCTGAGGCAGATAAAAGGATTGATCTCTTACCGTTCATGAGTTGTCAGCCGGTAACAATATTTCCCCCATCCCCGTCCCAGGAAAGCAAACCCTCTGTCTCCTACTCCTGTCCTTCAAGCAGAACGCCCTATGCATGTACCTAACCGGGCTATCCCCAACAACAACAATTTTCTTACCTTTCTCGGTGTCGTTCGTCGTGCGTTTTCCAGTAGTCGACTCACATTCGTCGGGTAGCACAGAGAATGCATTAGATTTTTCCCACAGCAATCTCTTTCTTCTTCATCGTTTCTACCTTTCATTCGTCTTCTTGATCGTCAACTTCGTTCCATGCTGCCCAGCCATGACCACGTTCCCTTCTTGGCCTGAGGACTCAAAACAGGAGGACTACTACGAATCCTCTTGTTTTCCTCAGTCAATCGCCGTATCTCCATCTTCGCTACTCTCAATTTTTCCTTAAGCTGCTGGTAAAGTTGCTCGATGGAGGGCATCTTTGTTCAGTTCACGGAGAGCACACAAGACACTTCTTCACAGAGTTAAGTACAGGTCACCACTGTATACTAAATTCCCTCATCTCTCCATACACTTGCAAAGGTAGCTAGAATGTAGATATCCCCTTTTCAAACAGATAGCCTGTATACACCCTGTGATGCCTTTACAACAATTCCCAAACAGTAATGGATAGAAAGAACGTCTGTTTAAAGGCAAACCCACAAATATTCGAGCTGATACAGTGTAAAAATATTTTATATTGTTTATTATTAATTTATCCTCAGAACATGGAAGGAGGATCCGCAGCCAGACTGTGAGATCGGGCTGGTGGTGTTCTCGCTTTGCCAGGTCCAAGCCCATAATAGCAAAGTTTTCCTTTTAAATGTCTTGCTGTTTTTATAAATCATTGTCACAGTTTAGTGAATGTCTTGTGAATGCGTCATCCAGCACATCTGTCATCAGAAAAAAAAATGTGGAGAGGTAGGTAAAATTTGGTTATTTGGTTTTGTAACAGATTTTTTTTAAACATTTATATATTGTGGATGAATGGTTCACAGAACCGACACGTTGATAAATTAGACAAATGTGCAACTCTTGGGCATCTTTAAATTTAGGAAACGTTTCGTCACCCCAGTGGATTCAAACAGTCCCTACATAGAAGAAACTTGAAGAACAGGGGGAGAATGAGGTAATCAGTACCTCAACCTTGAGTCGATGTGGTCAGTCCATCAATCTTGAATTGCATTAATACAATAGAATACGATAGAATGATGGACTGACCACATCGACTCAAGGTTGAGGGACTGATTACCTCATTCTCCTCCTGTTCTTCAAGTTTCTCCTATGTATGGACTGATGAAGATACCCAAGAGTTGCACCTGTGTCTAATTTATCATTTATATATTGTAAAAAGAAAAAAATCACCAGTTTCGTTCCTCCTTTCTTATGTGTTATTTTTTCATGGTAATAGGTAGTTGATGAGTGGAACAGTCTGCCTAGTAGGGTGATAGAAGCTAAAACCTTGGATAATTTCAAATTTAGGTTGGATAAATACACGAGTGAGAGGGGTTGGATTTGAATCGGGCTTGCACATGAGTTAATAGGATTAGCAAAGGTTATTGCTTGGGTAGTAGTTATTCTGTTAGTGGGTTGGATTTGTGAAGGACTGCCTAGTTGGGGCCAACGGGCCTATTGGAGTGTTCCTCCTTTACACAAATAACCCGCACATAGAAGAGAGGAGCTTACGACGACGTTTCGGTCCGACTTGGACATTTACAAAGTCATACTGTGACTTTGTGTAATCGTTCCAGTCACGGTATTGTGCCTTTTTTGTTATTTGTTCCTCCTTTGTTATGTTCTTACATCAATTAGCATCAGGAACATCAACCACTGTTTAGGTCGGATGCGGGTTTGTGTAACAACTTTTTCCGGGTTTAAATTTAAACATGACAGCCATTTATTTGTGCAACTTCCACTTCAACTGCATTAATACAAAAGACTAATTAATACGATAGAATGTTACTTTTTCTTGTTAAGCATTGCAATTTGCAATCTGGCACTCGTGGCAAATTTATTTAAAGGGTTTAGCAAGTAACAGAGCCGACCATAGAGCAACACTCCCTTGAATTTACATTTACAAATAACGTTCCAAAAGGGAGAGTGGTTTCAACCTAATTAAGTTTCCAAGAATAGTACAACTTTGCAGACCAAACCTTAATTTACGGTTTTTCAACTTTTCGCTCTGTTCTTCAACGTTTCTCTTCCTCAGCTGTGACTCACGAATTGCACTGGCCCGGAGTTTTACGATTCCTTCGCCATGGGTTCCAACCCCCCCTGTCCCATGGTTTCTTCCTCACTGCTGACTGCAGTTTGCTATTTCGATCCCAAACTCAATATCAAAGACGAACATTATAACTAGAACCAAAAAAGTCATTGAATATTGTTGCTAGATAAGCACGAGTAACAAGAATTAAAAACTACTGAGTCGTGAATATTGTTGCTAGTTAAGCGCGCGATTTAAACAAGAATAAAAAAACTACTGAGTCGTGAATATTGTTGCTATTTTTAAGCACGAGTAACAAGAATATAAACTACTGAGTCATGAATTTGTTTGCTAGTTAAGCGCGAGTAACAAGAATATAAACTACTGAGTCGTGAATTTTTGTTGCTAGATAAGCGCGAGTAACAAAAATTTATAAATACTGAGTCGTGATATTGTTGCTAGTTAAGCGCGAGTAACAAAGAATATAAACTACTGAGTCGTGAATATTGTTGTAGTTAAGACGAGTAACAAGAATAAAAAACTACTGAGTCATAAATATTGTTGCTAGTTAAAGCGCGAGTAACAAGAATATAAACTACTGAGTCTAAATTTATTGTTGCTAGTTAAGCACGAGTAACAAGAATATAAAACTACGAGTCATGAATATTGTTGCTAGTTAAGCGCGAGTAAAAGAATATAAACTACGAGTCGTGAATATTGTTGTAGTTAAAGCGCGAGTAAACAAGAATTAAACTACTGAGTCGTGAATATTGTTGCTAGTTAAGCGCGAGTAACAAGAATATAAACTACTGAGTCATGAATATTGTTGCTAGTTAAGCGCGAGTAACAAGAATATAAACTACTGACTCAAGAGAATGAGCAGTGACACTGAAAATATGCTGAAGGCAACTGCCGCGTGAAGACAATATAAATTTGTAGAGCGTAAGAACATAAGAAAGGAGGAGCACTGCCACAGGCCTACTGGCCCATACTTGGCAGGTCCTTGTCAAACTCAAACCCACTAATAAAAATATTAATGATATAATAATAATAAGTTTATTTCTTTGTAAAGGTTACAATGTGTAATTTCAATTTTGATTTGCTAAGTACAAAGATATTTGCTAAGTACAAAGATATTTGCTAGGTACAAAGATATTTGCTAAGTACAAAGATATTTGCTAAGTACAAAGATAGCCACTATCATACCGAGGCATAGTAACTAATTAAAACTAGATAATAGTACATAGTAATTATTCCTTAAAACTGAACATAAAATAGTGGTTAGCTGTTTTACAATCTTGTTTGGACTTAATAAATCTTATGTATACTTAGTATACTTAGTAAACTTAGTATACTTAGTATACTTAGTATACTTAGTAAGGCTTTTGATAGAGTACCGTACCAGAGACTGTTAAAAAAAGTGGCAGCTCATGGCATTGGGGGAAAAGTGCTCTCATGGATAGAGTCATGGCTCACTAATAGTAAGCAGAGAGTGTGCTTAAATGGGGTTCAATCCGAGTGGGGATCTGTAACAGGTGGCGTACCACAGGGATCAGTCTTAGGCCCGTTGTTGTTTATAATATATATCAATGACCTTGATGAGGGTATTACTAGTGATATGAGCAAATTCGCCGATGACACAAAGATAGGTAGGATAATTGATTCAAACGTAGATGTTAGGGAACTTCAGGAGGATTTAGACAAACTCTATTCTTGGTCAGGAAAGTGGCAGATTACAGTTCAATGTAGATAAATGCAAGGCTCTGAAGCTTGGGAGTTTTCCATAACCCTAGTACTTATCAGTTAAATTTAATGTAGAACTTGCCATACAGATTGCGAAAAGGACTTGGAGGTTATGGTAAGCAGAACCATAAACCAAGACAGCAATGCCTAAGCGTACGTAACAAAGCAAACAGATTACTTGGATTTATAATCTAGAAGTTGGGGCAAGAATGGTATAAAATTCCCGACAAGTGATAAAATTTAAGGAACATGTTCAACATCTGGAGATTCTTTCAGAGTCTCCACGACTATGGTGCTCTTCGAACCTACTCCTAGGTTGAGGGACTGATTACCTCATTTCTGTTTTATAGTCTACTGTCTTCAAGTTATGTCCTGGAATTTGTATTGATAAAGCCACTGGATGGCGAAACGTCTACAATAAAGATACCTAGATGTTGCACATGTGTCTTAATTTATTATCTAGAAGTGAAAGCAACAGAAACCCAAAGCGGGTTATTTTACAGCTTCATACATCATTAGTAAGGCCTCACCTAGATTATGCAGCTCAGTTCTGGTATCTATTTACAGAATGGATATAATTCGCTAGAAAATTCCAGCTTTAGAATGGCCAAATTAATACATAGCATTAGAAATCTTCCGTACGAAGAAACGTTTTGAAGACTCTTTAAACTACATTCACTTGTAAGACGAAGAATGAGGGGGAGACATGATAGAAGTTTTATAAGTGGAAGATGGGTACTAATAAAGGAGATATTGGAGTTGGTGCGAAGAGCACCGTAGTCGTGTAGATCCGAAGCAAAAGCAAGGAGCCTGGCGCTTTTATACTAACGTCAGGTGGAAAGGGGACGTGTAGCAGACGAGGGCATAGTCACTGGTAGGCGGGATTCCCCAGTGGAAGGTAGGGTCCTCCCCAAATAGTTGGGTAGGATACACAAGTATCTTTGTTTCTGTGTCTTTGGGTTTAGTAGGGCAGACACCAGCACTATGAACAAAGAGATGGCCACCAAGAACCAGCTTCTTACCGGAAATCACAACGTGAAAAACTGTGCCACTAGTTGACCCCAAGAAAATTCTGTGCCACCACTCCACATAAAATTAAGACTTATGAAATATTTTGTGAAGGCCTTGAACAAGAATGGAACTGCTTTCAAGTACCTGGAGTCAAAGTTTCCCTGTATAAGTGAAGGCAAGGTAAAGGCAGGAATTTTTGTTTGGCCCTCAGATTCGGGAATTGATGAAAGCAAGCATTTTGTGAAGTATTAGCAGGTGTCGAGGTGAATGCCTGGTTTTCATTCAAACAGATTGTCCAAAAACTTCCTGGGAAGTTGTGGACAGTGAAAAAATGATCCAAAGACCTGAATTCAAGTTTCCAAACAACCTGGGTCTAGAATGAGTGCGAAGATGTACTTTTTGCAATCATATCTTAACTATTTTCCCAACAATTGTGGGGACTGCAGTGAGGAACAAGGAGAGCGGGTTCCATCAGTATATTTGCACCAGGGAAAAACTCAATACCAGGACAAATGGTTTGTCAACATGATGGTGGATTACTGCTGGTCATTGAAACGTAATGGTCTCGAAGAGTGCCTTGTATTGTGACTGTACATTCTGTTGTAACTATTAAGGATAATTTAAAATAGAAGGTTTATATTGGAGTTTAATGTTCTGTATATGTAGTAGGCACAATAGTATGAGCGTGTTTCGCATATTAGTAGGTACAGGCTTTTGAAAAAAGGGGTTTGGAGTGTGCTGTTTGGAAACAGGAAGCAGGTAATATCCGCCACAAGCAAGATGGGTAACTAGTAGTGTCTGTCTTTTTTGGGCAAGATGGTGGCTATTTGTGTCTTCTTGTTTCAAGATGGTAGCTAGAGTGTCTGTTTTGTTAAATGATGAGTGGCTAGGGTGGGGGTTTTTTGTCTTGTTGCAAGTTGGTGGCTAGGGGATGTCTCTTGGTTGCAGGATAGTGACTAGGCGTGTGTTTATCGTAAAAGAAGAAATGGCTATAAAATCCTGAAAGATAGGGTTATGTAGAGAGATGAAAACATTGGTAAGTAAACTTTGGTTGGTAGCACAAAAGAGGTGGAATCACATGTGATTTTTAAAAAATTTTCAAAGATTCCCAAGGGAAAGGATTTCAGTCAAAACTTAGGGGGAAAAAATGTGAAAATCATGAAGTTTCTGATTCAGTACAGTAAATTAGTATTAGAATAAAAAAGTATTATTACTGGAAACAATAGTTCACTGTGACATAAAACTGTAGCAGCAACAGGCGCAGCAGCAGCATTTAGTAGTATCTCTTTATTATTAAGACTGTAGCAGCAGTAGTAGATCTTGTCATATAAGCTGTAGCAGCACCCAGTAGTATCCCTGGGGATACTAAGAGCATAACAGCAGTAGTAATATCATTGTGATACAAAGACTAACAGCAGCAGTAATATCAGTGTGATATTAGGAAAAACGACCAAAGAAAAACATGTACGTCTTCACTGTTCCCAGTGTACCGGGAAAGCACTGCTAACCTGCTCACATGTTTGAATACGCGCTATATAAAATAGGATATAAAAAAAATTAAAGTACGCTATCTGCATAGGATTATATATTTATGTATATGTTAAATTTGCATTGAAAGCTTGCGAACACCGCTGGGGCTCAGAGTTATCTCTGAGTTACTAGCCCTTGACATGTGGAAGCAGTGGTTCGTCTTTAATTAAGGTCCACACACCCGCTTTACTGCATTTTTGATGTTTTCTCCAGGTTCATGTGTCCAGGAATTCACATGTATCCCAAGGTCTGCCTCAACAACTGGTATTCTTACCTTCCCCAGGTCTGCCTCAACAACCGGTATCCTTATCTTCCCCAGGTCTGCCTCAACAACCAGTATCCTCACCTTCCCTAGGTCTGCCTCAACAACCGGTATCCTCACCTTCCCCAGGTCTGCCTCAACAACCGGTATCCTCACCTTCCCTAGGTCTGCCTCAACAACCGGTATCCTCACCTTCCCCAGGTCTGCCTCAACAACCGGTATCCTCACCTTCCCTAGGTCTGCCTCAACAACCGGTATCCTCACCTTCCCCAGGTCTGCCTCAACAACCGGTATCCTCACCTTCCCTAGGTCTGCCTCAACAACCAGTATCCTCACCTTCCCCAGGTCTGCCTCAACAACCAGTATCCTCACCTTCCCCAGGTCTGCCTCAACATCCGGTATCCTCACCTTCCCCAGGTCTGCCTCAACAACCAGTATCCTCACCTTCCCTAGGTCTGCCTCAACAACCGGTATCCTCACCTTCCCCAGGTCTGCCTCAACAACCGGTATCCTCACCTTCCCTAGGTCTGCCTCAACAACCAGTATCCTCACCTTCCTCAGGTCTGCCTCAACAACCGGTATCCTCACCTTCCCTAGGTCTGCCTCAACAACCAGTATCCTCACCTTCCCCAGGTCTGCCTCAACAACCAGTATCCTCACCTTCCCTAGGTCTGCCTCAACAACCGGTATCCTTATCTTCCCCAGGTCTGCCTCAACAACCGGTATCCTCACCTTCCCTAGGTCTGCCTCAACAACCAGTATCCTCACCTTCCCCAGGTCTGCCTCAACAACCGGTATCCTCACCTTCCCTAGGTCTGCCTCAACAACCGGTATCCTCACCTTCCCCAGGTCTGCCTCAACAACCAGTATCCTCACCTTCCCCAGGTCTGCCTCAACAACCGGTATTTCCCCACCTTCCCCAGGTCTGCCTCAACAACGGTATCTCACCTTCCCCAGGTCTGCCTCAACAACCGGTATCCTTACCATCCCCAGGTCTGCCTCAACAACCGGTATCCCCACCTTCCTTAGGTCTGCCTCAACAACCGGTATCCTCACCTTCCCCAGGTCTGCCTCAACAACCAGTATCCTCACCTTCCCCAGGTCTGCCTCAACAACCGGTATCCTCACCTTCCCTAGGTCTGCCTCAACAACCGGTATCCTCACCTTCCCCAGGTCTGCCTCAACAACCGGTATCCTTACCTTCCCCAGGTCTGCCTCAACAACCGGTATCCTCACCTTCCCCAGGTCTGCCTCAACAACCGGTATCCTCACCTTCCCCAGGTCTGCCTCAAAACCGGTATTTCCCCACCTTCCCCAGGTCTGCCTCAACAACGGTATCCTCACCTTCCCCCGGTCTGCCTCCCAAAAACCAGTATCCTCACCTTCCCAGGTGTGCCTCAACAAAACCCGGGATCCTCACCTTCCCCAGGTCTGCCTCAACAACCGGCATCTCACCTTCCCCAGGTCTGCCTCAACAACCGGTATCCTCACCCTTTCCCCAGGTCTGCCTCAACAACCGGTATCCTCACCTTCCCCAGGTCTGCCTCAACAACCGGTATCCTCACCTTCCCTAGGTCTGCCTCAACAACCGGTATCCTCACCTTCCCCAGGTCTGCCTCAACAACCGGTATCCTCACCTTCCCCAGGTCTGCCTCAACAACCGGTATCCTCACCTTCCCCAGGTTCACTTGTCCAGGAGTGTCTCCTTTTGATATTAGGTAGAATATTGGACACACACACCCACATTTCTTCCTCGACCGATTTTAGCCTCTCTCTGTCTTCTTAGTTTTATGTTTGTAAGCGCAGAAAATCCCAACTCACACAGGTAAGATGTGGAAAATTCCATATTCATTCTTAATCTCTATCCAGAATTCATCCACAGGCTTTATTCATCCTTTTGCTTTAATTTTAGACTGCGAACATTACGTATTTCAGTTATTATTGCTATAATAAAAAAGGCACTAAACCCACTAGGGTCATACAGCGCACTTTTTTCTCTTCTTGACATCCTAAGTTCTTAATTTATCTCTCAGAGCATTAATTTTCTCAGTGGAAGATATTTTCAATGTTGTCTTGCATGTTAGAATCTACCTTGGTTAAATGTTCAAAGATATTCACTAAGTAGAATAATTTTGTAGACAAAGTCTCATGTACAAGCAACGCACAAAATTCTTCTTGGTATTCAAGGGTAAAAAGACCTAACTTATCCTTGAGTTTATACACTGGTGACAACACTTTAGCTCTGGAGAGCCATCTTGCCTCCGTGTGCAGAAGATTCGCATACTTTGCTTCAACTTCTTTACGTAGTTTGGCAAACAATCGTGATTTAAGTGACATATATTTTGTGCAGTTCAATATTTTTACAACTTTGTCTAGTACAGCCTTCAACTTACTGCTGATTGTTGTTGCAAGCAACACTTCACGATGGAGAAAGTAATGTTTTGTTATGACATCACTGTTTTCTTTCTTCACTGATGATACATGTACTTTCACTGGTCCAACTATTAATGGAGCAGCGTCTGAACAAATTCCTGCACAGGATTTCTAATACAAAAGAACAACTTCCAAGTACATAATGGAGTGAGTATATCTTTGCCTGTTGTTTATAAATGAATTCATTTATATTTAGTATAATTTGGGAAGAATTTAATGATACATTAAACAAGTAATAAATCTTAATTCTCGGGAAGAGTATTAGGTTTCACAGAGTAGGGTGTCGTCACGCGTGTGTGAGGTGTTGCTTTGTTGTGGGATGTGATGGTGAGATGTAGTCTTGACCCTTTATATGTCCTCCTTTGATGTATTGTTTATAGAGTTCGTAGATAATGTGAGAAGTCACGAAAGCGCCTGGAATTTCACTACTCTTTCACAGTCGTTATTTTGAATATTCTGATATCACCTGTTTACTGTGATCTTATTGCATATATATATATATATATATAATATATATATTTATATATATAATATATATTATATATAATATATTTTTATTAATATATATATATATATATAAATAGGACACCAAATTCTTTTTATAGTTTTCATTTCCTCATTTAAATTCTCTCTGGAAATAAAGAGTGGTAATATGTATGACAATTTACTCCTGAAAAATATTAGATGAACGAGTGTCAAATCTTCACACTGAAATAACTTTTTACTTAACATGGTACAAAATATGCAAAAATACCTTTCTTCAGTGGGTTCTAGGGGAGTCTAATGCAATGTTTGCAGCCTTCCCCACCCCCCCACACACAAAAGATTGCTTTGATAATGAAATGTGGATAACTGGGTACAAACCTTTTCAGCTGCGACAGAAAGAACAGGAAACGAAGGGGGGGGGGCCTGTATGTCAGAGTCGCTCATTTTCACCGGAGATACTGAAAACCATAAATGTAGATGAAGGTTTTTAACAAAAAAGGATTAAAAACCAAACTTAGTTGTGTTTGTCTATAAGCCACCAGCGAAAACTTCCCAGCAGTTCAAAGAACAGTATTGAAAACTGGGCTATAGTTGGAAAGCCTTCCATCCACATCCCTAAACATCTTGCTGATTTGGGGACTTCAGGGCTGAGACATACAAAATTGAAGAATGTATCAAATAATGTTTTTAGCAGAAATAATCCCTGGGGCAGCTCAGATGAAAAGTCACACACCCCTTGATCTGATGAATTTCTCCAATAAACACACCCTAAGTCAAGGCAGATTTGTTTGGAGCCACATGACTAGAGAAACACTAGACCTTATTTTCACAAAATAATAATGACCTGGTAAGAAACATAATATCAAAAACAAAATAATTCTGGGCACAATCTAATCGGGAAATCCAGACTTACATACACAGGAGTCCTGATCAGCAAAATGAATACGGCTGTGAGGGTACCTTCAACAAATTCAACTTCAACAACAAGAACATCAACTGGAATTTGGGAAGATATCTTAAATAACATGGACCCCACCAGTGCCTTGAAAAGATCAAAATTTCTGGCAGTTGAAGTATGTTTATGGCATATTCCAAATAAGAAAAAAAAATTAGAAAACAAGAGAGAGACGTTCCCTCTACAGGAGAATGCGAAGAATCGCTGAGCTCCCGAAGAGTTGTTTGATCATCTGAAAAAATAGAAGAAAGCCCTAACCAGAGAAGTGGAAAAATTTTTGCTTAAATTAAAAGGGTCATACAAGATCCAGGAGAGACAAGAGGGGCTAAAAAGGGTATTAGTGAAATTGAAAAAAATTC
>NC_069408.1:69085281-69155805 GCF_026875155.1 Cherax quadricarinatus
GAAAATTGAAGAAAGGGGAAGGGGGGGGGGGCCCAAAAGGGGAAAAAAATTTTTTTAAAAAAAAGGGGGGGAAAAACCCCGTGAAGAAAATTGATTAGGAGAATAAATGAAGGATCAGCAGGACTACAAGAGACCTGGACAGGCTACAGCCTGGTCCAGAAACTGGCTCTTGAGTTTAAACCTGCCAAATCAAAGTCATAAATGGGGACAGGGCAAAAAACCGCAGACACAATATAGTTAATGGCCAAAGACTGCAAACCTCACTCAAGGAAAAAGATTGGGGGTGAGTATAACACGAGCATACTCCTAGGGGCGCACATAAATCAGATAACTGCTGCAGCATACGGGCGCCTGGCAAACCTACGGATAGCGTTCCGATACCTCAAGGCCAAAATGGAGTATGCAGCACCAGTTTGGAATCCACACCTAGTCAAGCAACGTCAAGAAATTAGAGAAAGTGCAAAGTTTGCAACAAGACTAGTCCCAGAGCACGGGGATTGTGTACGAAAGAAAGGTTAGAGGGAAATCGGCCTGACGACACTGGAGGCCAGGAGGGTCAGGGGAGACATGATAACGACATATAAAATACTGCGCAGAATAGACACGGTGGACAAATACAGGAAGTTCCAGAGATGGGACACATACCCCAAGAGGTCACAATGGAAGTGAAGACTCAGACGAATCAAAGGATGTTAGAAGTATTCTTCAGTCATAAGTAGTCAAGTCGTGGAATAGTCTAGAAAGTGAATAGTGGAGGCGGAAACCATACATAGTTTAAGGCGAGGTATGATAAAGCTCATGGAGCAGGAGAGAGAGAAACCTAGTAGCAATCAGTGAAGAGGCGGGCCAGGAGCTATGAATGACCCCTGCAACCACAAAAAAGGTGATACACACACACACACACACACACACACACATACACACACACACACACACACACACACACACACAACACACACACACCCCCACACACACACGTACACATACACACATACACACACACATACACACACAAACACATACACACAACACGACACATACACACACACACACACACACACACACACACACACACACACACACCACACACCACACACAACACAACACACACACATACACACACACACACACACAACAACACACACACACACACACACACACACAAACACAACCACACAACACACACACACACACACACACACACACACACACACACACACGCACACACTATACACACAAACACACACACACACACAGTACAGCAGAAGAGACTGGTACAAAGCTAGAGGATCAAGCAGTAAAGCAGTAAAAGCACTACAATGGTTCAGAGAATATCTGACAGGAAGGAAACAACAAGTGATGGTACATGATAAGGTGTCAGAGTGGGCACATGTGTTGAGGGGGTTCCACAAGGGTCAGTCCTAGGGCCTACCTACCTGGAGTCTACCTGACCTCCCGGTGGATCAGGGCCTGATCAACTAGGCTATTACTGTTGGCCGCACGTTGTCCAACGTACGAACCACAGCCCGGCTGATACGGCACTGACTTTAGATATCTGTGCCAGCTTCCTCTTGAAGGCAACACTTCATGGCTGGTGGGAGGCTACTGAACAATCTTTAGCCCCGGACACTTATTGTATTTTCTCGTAGTGTACTAATGGATCCCCTACTTTTCATTGGGCGTGTGTTGCATCGCCTGCCAAGTCTTTTGCTTTCGTAAGGAGTAATTTCTTTTTGCAGTTTAGGGACCAGTCCCTCTAGGATTTTCCAGGTATAGATTATGATGCATCTCTCTCGCCTGCGCTCCAGTGAGTACAGATCAAGTGCTTCCATGCGTTCCCAATAGTTAAGGTGTTTGAAGGAACTTATATGTGCAGTAAAGGTTCTCTGTACATTCTCTAGATCTGCTATTTCACCTGCCTTGAATAGTGATGTTAATACAGCAGTATTCCAGTCTAGAGAGTGAATAAAAAAGCATCATCATTGGCTTGGCATCTCTTGTCTTAAATGTTCTCATTATCCATCCTATAATTTTCCTTGCAGATGTGATAGTGGCACTGTTGTGATCCTTCAAGATGAGATCCTCAGACATTACCACTCCCAGGTCCTTTACATTACTTTTCCGCTCTGTTGTGTGAATAAAATTTGTAACATACTCCGTTCAAGCTATTATTTTCTCCAGAACATCACATTTTTCTCCGTTGTCCATTGCAAAACTTGGTTTTATATCTTGGAGGTTCATCGTGTCCTCAATGGATGAAAGTATCATGCAGATCCTAGTATCGTCTGCAAACAATGATACGGTGCTATTGTATACATCTCTATGTCTGATATGAGGATGAGGAACAGGATAGGGGCGAGTACTGTGCCTTGTGGAACAGAGCTCTTCACTGGGGCAGCTTCCGATTTAACTCTACCACTGCTTTGTGTTCAACTGGTTAGAAAATTAAAGATCCATCTACCCACTTTGCCAGTTATCCATTTAGCACTCATTCTGTGTGTTATTACACCATGGTCGCACTTGTCAAAGGCTTTTGCAAAATCTGTGTACACTACATTTGCATTCTGTTTGTTTTCCAGTGTATTCATGACCACATCATAGTGGTTCAGTAGATGCGAGAGGCAGGAGTGACCTGCTCTGAACCCATGTTGCCCTGGACTGTGCAGTCGTTGGGAATCAAAGTGGGTGATTCGCAATCCTGCTTCCTAGAACTCTTTCAGAGATTTTTATGATGTGGGACGTTAGAGTTGTTGGTCTTTAATTCTTAGCTATTGTTTTGCTACCACCTTTATGGAGTGGAGCTATATCCGTTGTTTTTAGTAACTGTCGAATATCACCTGTGTCTATACTCCTCTTCTATAGAATACTTGGGGCCTGCGAGAGGAGTTTCTTGCAGTTATTAATGAGCACAGAGTTTCACAAGTCTGGGCGTGGCACTGAGTGCATGGGCATGTTTTCAATGGATTTCTCAAAGTCTAGTGAAGTTAGGGTTATGTCGGAAATCTGGCAAGCACTGACAGGGTTATGAGGCTCATTCATGAAAAAATTATTTGGTTTGTCGATCTTTAGACTTATTAGTGGCTCACTAAACACAGAGTCGTTTTGAGATTTCAGTATATCACTCATTTCTTTGTTGTCATCTGTGTAAGTCCCATCTTGTCTGAGCAAGAACCCCAAACTAGATGTGGTTTTTGCCTCGTTTTTGGCATAAAAGAAATATTTCGAATTTCTTTCAATTTCACTAATAGCTTTTAGCCCCTCTTGTCTCTCCTGGATCTTGTATGAGTCCTTTAATTTAAGCTAAATATTTTCCACTTCTCTGGTTAGGGCTTTCTTCTATGTTTCAGATAATCTAACACTCTTCAGGAGCTCAGCGATTCTTCGCATTCTCCTGTAGAGGGAACGTCTCTCTCTTGTTTTCTAATTTTTTTTTCTTAGTGGAATATGCCATAAACATACTTCAACTGCCAGAAAGTTGATCTTTTCAAGGCACTGGTTAGGGTCCATGTTATTTAAGATATCTTCCCAAATTCCAGTTGATGTTCTTGTTGTTGAAGTTGAATTTGATGAAGGTACCCTCACAGCCGTATTCATTTTGCTGATCAGGACTCCTGTGTATGTAAGTCTGGACTTCGATTAGATTGTGATCAGAATTAGTTGTTTTTGATATTATGTTTCTTACCAGGTCATTATTATTTGTGAAAATAAGGTCTAGTGTGTTCTCTAGTCATGTTGGATCCACTATCTGCTGACTTAGGGCGTGTTTATTGGAGAAATTCATCAGATCAAGTGTGTGTGACTTTTCATCTGAGCTGCCCCAGGGATTATTTCTGCTACAACATTATTTGATACATTCTTCAATTTTGTATGTCTCAGATTGAAGTCACCAATCAGCAAGATGTTTAGGGATGTGGATGGAAGGCTTTCCAGACTATAGTCAGTTTTCAATAGCTGTTCTTTGAACTGCTGGGAAGTGTCGTCTGGTGGCTTATAGACAAACACAACTAAGTTTTGGTTTTTGTCCTTTTTTTGTTAGAACTTCATCTACATTTATGGTGTTCAGTATCTCCGTGAAAATGAGCGACTCTGACATACAGGCCACCCCCCCCCACTTTGTTTCCTGTTCTTTCTGTCGCAGCTGAAAAGGTTGTACCCAGTTATCCACATTTCATTATCAAAGTAATCTTTTGTGTGGGTGGGTGTGAAGGCTGCAAACATTGCATTAGACTCCCCTAGAAGTCCACTGAAGAAAGGTATTTTGCATATTTTGTACCATGTGTAATGTAAGAAGTTATTTCAGTGTGAAGATTTGACACTCGTTCATCTAATATTTTTCAGGAGTAAATTGTCATACATATTACCACTCTTTACTCCAGAGAGAATTAAATGAGGAAATGAAAATTATAAAAAGAATTTGAGTGTCTATATATATAAATTATATATTATATATATATATTAATTATATAAATTATTATTATAATATCCAAAAAATCAACTAAGATACACAATATGAAATAGTGAAATTTACTTCGACTATATATATTATAAATTTGTTAAATTATAGCATATAATTATATACATATTCCATCACTCACGAAGTAAACACTAGGTGAATCGGAATTTTTATGTAATAATACACTTCGAAATGTTAGTATGTAAATTTTTCTCCATTACAAAGTATTTCAATCTGTTCTTAACCGGAGAAGGTTCGGGCTATAGACAAACACTCAAGTTTGAGTTTTGTATACTTTGAGGATAGAACTACACATTTGGACATGTTCAGTATCTCTCGTGAAAAGACGACTCATACGAACTACACGGTGTCGCAACCACCACTCTGTAAACCTGTTACTTCTGTCGACTGAGACAAGGTTGTAAGATTTATCACATTTATGTATCATATAATACGTTTTGATGGGTAGGGTAGTGAAGATGCTGATAACATTGCATTAGACCCCTAGAAGTCCTGAGAAAGTATTTTCACATTATGTACCATGGAAGTGGTCTTGAATGAAGTTATTTCGTTGTGAGACTTTGTCTAACTTATTCTAATAGTTTTCTAGGAGTAATTGTAACATAGTTACATCTTTACTGCAAGAAGAATTGAAATGAAATGTAAATATAAAAGTTGAGTGTCTATATTAATTAATATACTAAGTTATCCTATGACTGTGGATATGTTTATTATGACAAATAACTAATAATTTTATCTATAATATTATAGCATATATGAATAATATTGTTTAATCTGATGAGATAAATGATAGTCACAGTACATACAGGTGTGATTGTCTTCAAAATACGACTGAAAGAGTAGTGAAATCAGGTTCGTGACTTGCTGCCATTATCTAGCATAAACAATACATCCAGGAGGATATAGAAGGTGTCAAGACTTGCACCAGTAGTACGTTAGCAACAGGAATGTCACAACGTTTGAGCACTCTGTGAACTTAATACTGTTCCGAGAAAGGGGAAGGTTATCCCGTTGTTGACAAAGCATTCTGGGAAATGAATCCCTTTAGAGACTGGATGGATTGTTAATAAATTAGTAGATCTTTACACTAAAGAACGGTTTGATCTACTATTTGGAAGTGAGGAACTTTGATGAGACAGATCCTGGATCAGGATATTGTTAGAGCAGACCTGGATAATAGTAGAGTCGGAAGTGAGGATACTGTACATGGGGTATACGGTTGTAAAGAAAGGGAAAAGGTGGGGCATGAACAAAACAGTTGCTTTACGTGCAGCTGGGGAATGGTTGAAACTTGTACAGACCTGGGAAGTAAGTTGAGTTGTTAGGACGGGTAGTATAATATTGATAGCAAACATGGAGGAAGGTAAAACCGTTGTTGGCAAACCTGGTGGAAGGTGAAGGAAGTTGTTGAGCACGACTGGGAAGTGGGATTCCAGTGTTAGCGTATAGTGAATACCATTTGTAGAAACTCAAGGGAAAGTTAGGCTTACCCGGTTCGTAGAGAAATCCTGGGGTTGTAGAGACGTTGTCTACAAATGTACTAGATACGTGTTGACAACGGAAGGTAGACTACCTGAAGGACATGACCTGGGAAGTAGGTACTTGTTGAGAGATGAATAAGAACGGTTAGTTGAGCAGAAAAAGTTGCCTGGGAAGTGGACGTTTAGGCACTGAATTAATTTGTTGGGCAACTGAGGAAAGTGGAATACGGTTTTTTGAGGCAGATTTGAAAGGTGAGGATACCGGTTGTTGAGGAGACCTGGGATAGAGTTAAGGATACGGTTTTGAGCAGACCTGGTGGTTGAGGATCTTGGTTAATTAGCAGACCTGAGAAGGTAAAATCGGTTGCTAGAAGCAGAATGGGGAAGGTGAAGGATTACCGGTTGTTGAGGCAGACCTGGGAAGGTAAGGATACCGGTTGTTGAGGCAGACCTGGGGAAGGTGAGGATACCGGTTGTTGAGGCAGACCTGGGGAAGGTAAGGATACCGGTTGTTGAGGCAGACCTGGGGAAGGTGAGGATACCGGTTGTTGAGGCAGACCTGGGGAAGGTGAGGATACCGGTTGTTGAGGCAGACCTGGGGAAGGTAAGGATACCGGTTGTTGAGGCAGACCTGGGGAAGGTGAGGATACCGGTTGTTGAGGCAGACCTGGGGAAGGTAGGATACCGGTTGTTGAGGCAGACCTGGGGAAGGTGAGGATACCGGTTGTTGAGGCAGACCTGGGGAAGGTGAGGATACCGGTTGTTGAGGCAGACCTGGGGAAGGTAAGGATACCGGTTGTTGAGGCAGACCTGGGGAAGGTAAGGATACCGGTTGTTGAGGCAGACCTGGGGAAGGTAAGGATACCGGTTGTTGAGGCAGACCTGGGGAAGGTAAGGATACCGGTTGTTGAGGCAGACCTGGGGAAGATAAGGATACCGGTTGTTGAGGCAGACCTGGGGAAGGTAAGGATACCGGTTGTTGAGGCAGACCTGGGGAAGGTAAGGATACCGGTTGTTGAGGCAGACCTGGGGAAGGTAAGGATACCGGTTGTTGAGGCAGACCTGGGGAAGATAAGGATACCGGTTGTTGAGGCAGACCTGGGGAAGGTAAGAATACCAGTTGTTGAGGCAGACCTGGGGAAGATAAGGATACCGGTTGTTGAGACAGACCTGGGGAAGGTAAGAATACCAGTTGTTGAGGCAGACCTGGGGATACATGTGAATTCCTGGACACATGAACCTGGAGAAAACATAAAAAATGCAGTAAGCGGGTGTGTGGACCTTAATTAAAGACGAACCACTGGCTTCCACATGTCGAGGTCTAGTAACTCAGAGATAACTCTGAGCCTAGCGGTGTTCGCAAGCTTTCAATGCAAATTTAAAATATACATAAATATATAGTCCTATGTAGATAGCGTACTTTAATTTTTTTATATCCTATTTTATATAGCGCAGTATTCAAACATGTGAGCAGGTTAGCAGTGCTTCCAGGTACACTGGGAGCAGTGAAGACGTACATGTTTTTCTTTGGTCTGGTTTTTCCTAATACACACTGATATTACTGCTGCTGTTACAGTCTTTGTATCACAATATTACTACTGCTGTTATGCTCTTAGTATCACAGGGATACTACTGCTGCTGCTACAGTCTTAGTATGACAAGGATACTACTACTGCTGCTACAGTCTTAGTATGACAAGGATACTACTACTGCTGCTACAGTCTTAGTATGATACTACTACTGCTGCTCTGCTTAGTGTGCACAGTGTACGTGATACATTGTTTCCAGTAATAAGTACTTTTGTTTATTTCTAATACTTAATTTACTGTACTGAATCAGTAAACTTCAGTGATTTTCACAGTTTTTCTCCTAAGTTTTGAGCTGGAAATCCTTCCCTTGGCAATATTTTTTAAATTTTTATAAATCACATGTGATTCCACCTGTTTTTGTGCTACCAACCAAAGTTGACTTACTCAATGTTTTCATCTCTTCTACATAACCCATATCTTTCAGGATTTTACAGCCATTTCTTCTTTACGATAAGACACACGCCTAGTCACTATCCTGCAACCAGACAGACATCTCTAGCCACCAACTTGCAACAAGACAAACACCCCACCCCTAGCCACCATCATGTAACAAAACAGACACTACAAGCTACCATCTTGAAACAAGAGAGACACTAATAGCTACCATCATGCAAAAAAAACAGACACTACTAGTTACCATCTTGCTGTGCGGATGATTACCTGCTCCTGTGCCAAACAGCACACTCCACCACTTTTCAAAAGCCTGTACCTACTAAATATGCGAGACACGCTCATACTATTGTGCCTACTACATATACAGAACATTAAACTCCAATATAAACCTTCTATTTAACTTATCCTTAATAGTTACCGCAGAATGTACAGTCACAATACAAGGCACTCTTCGAGACCATTACGTTTCAATGACCAGCAGTAATCCACCATCATGCTGACATTCCATTTATCCTGGTATTGAGTTTCCATGGTGCAAATATACTGATGGAACCCGCTCTCCTTGTTCCTCACTGCAGTCCCCACAATTGTTGGGAAAATAGTTAAGATATGATTGCAAAAAGTACATCTTCGCACTCATTCTAGACCCAGGTTGTTGGAAACTTGAAATCAGGTCTTGGATCATTTTTTCACTGTCCACAACTTCCCAGGAAGTTGTGGACAATCTGTTTGAATGAAAACCAGGCATTCCCCTCGATACCTGCTAAACTTCATCAAAATGCTTTTTTCATCAATTCCCGAATCTGGGGCCAACAAAAATTTCCTGCCTTTACCTTCCCTTTCCCTTATACGAGGAATTTTTGACTCCGGTATTGAAAGAGTTTTTTCTTGTTAAAGGCCTTCACAAAAATTTAAAGTCTTAATTTGTGTGGAGTGGGGGCAGCAGAATTTTTTGGGGAATGTGGCACAGTTTTTCACGTTGTGTTTTCCCGGGTAAGAAGTAGTTTTTGGGTGGCCAGTCTTTTTGTTTTAGGTGGTTTTCCCCCTACTATCCAAAAAACCCAAAAACAAAGATACTTGGTGTACCCTCCCCAAAACTTTTTGGGGGCCCTATTTCCCACTGGGGATCCCCCCCTCCCCGTGACTTGCCCTCGTCTGTTCACGCCCCTTTCCCCCTGACGTTAGTAAAAAGGGGCCCAGGCTCCTTGCTTTTGCTTCGGAGTCTACCGATACGGTGCTCTTCGCCCAACCCCAAATCTCCTTTATTAAAAACATTTCCACTTATACATTCTTCTGTTCCCCTATTCTTCGTTTTACAAGTGAATGTTTTTTAAAAGAGTCTTAAATCGTTTTCGTACGGAAGATTTCTAATGTATGTTTAATTTGGCCATTCTACGCTGGTATTTTCTAGCGAATTTTATCCATTCTGTAATATAGACCCCCAAACTGAGCTGCTAATTAGGTGAGGCCTTAAAAAAGATGTTAAAAGCTGTAAAAAAAGTGGATTTCTGTTGCTTACACTCTAGATATGATGAAATAAAAACCTTTGGCACTCTGGTATCTTTATTGTAGCGTTTCGCCACCCAGTCTTTTCAATAAAATTCAGGAAAAACTTGGACAGTAGGATTTTACAGAAGATGGGTAATCAGTCGTGGAGTTTCGAAAAAATTCCCCAGTGTTGACATGTGTTTAATTTCATTCTTGTCGGTAAAAATTACCTTCTTGCCACTTTAGTATAAATCCAAGTAATCTGTTTTTTTTTTACGTCGCTTAGGCTTTGCTGTCTTTTTTTAGGTTCTGCTTCCCATAACCTCCAGTCCTTTTCGAAATCTGTATGGCAAAGTTTACATTATTTAATTTAAGTGCTGGGTTAAGGGCCCCAAGCTTCAGAACCTTGTTTTTACATTAAAATGCATCTGCCACTTTTCTGACCAAAAATGATTTTGTCTAAATCCTCTGAGTTCCCTAACTTTTCCGTTTGAATCAAAACCCTCTATCTTTGGTCATCGGCGAATTGCTTATATGAAATTTCCTTCATCAAGTCTTGAAATATTTAAACAAAAAGGGGCCCCCAAAGACTGATCCCTGGGGGTACGCCCCCTTTTACAGATCCCACTCGGATTTCCCCCTTTTAAAGCATACTCTCGCTTACTATTAGTGAGCCTGACACCCATGAGGGGATTTTTCCCCCCAAAGCCATGAGCTCCCACTTTTTTTTAACGTCTCTGGTACGGTATCTATAAAAAACCCTTACTAAGTATATAAGTATACTAAGTTAAAAGTATACTAAGTTACTAAAAATAATAAGTTTTATTAAGCCCCAAACAAGATGTTAAAACACAAACCCAATATTTTAGTTTGTTTTAATTTAATAATTACTATGTATATTATTTACCTATTTTTAATTTTTAATATGTTTAGGTTAGTTTTCCGAATGCTCGGCCTTTTGATTGTGCTATCTTTGTACTTTAGCAAATATCTTTTATTACAATTCTTTTACGAAAAACTTTTTTTCAAATTTTTTATTAAAATTTTAATTTTAAAATTTCAAGAACCTTTCAAAGAAAAAAATTTTTATTTATTCTTTTTTTTATTAAATTTTTTTAGGGGGGTTTGGTTTTAAAAGGTGCCAATTGGGCCTCCTTATCAGTGTTTTTCTTATTTTTACGCTTCCCAATTTAATTCTTACCGGCATCCCTTCAGCATTTTTCAGTGTATGCCATTTCTTGATCAGTAGTTTATTTTTGTTACTCGTGCTTAACTAGCAAAAATATTCTAAACAGTAGTTTATATTTTGTTACTCGTGTTTAAACTAGCAAAAATATTCAGACTCAGTATTTTATATTCTTGTTACTCGTGTTAACTAGCAACAATATCATGATCAGTAGTTTATTTCTTGTTACTCGTGTTTAAACTAGCAACAATTTTATGACTCAGTATTTTATATTTTGTTACTGTGCAAATAGCAAAAAATATTCATGATAGTGTTTTTTTCTTGTTCTCGTGTTTAAACTACAAAAAATTTTTATGATCAGTAGTTTATTTTTTTTACTCGTGTTAACTAGCAACAATATCTGACCAGTGTTTATTTTCTTGTTATCGGTTCTGAAAACAATATTATGACTCATAGTTTTTTCTGTTACCGGTTTCTAGCAACAATATTCGACCGTGTTTATATTCTGTTACCGCGCTTATCTAGAAAAAAATTTTCATGTCAGTTTTTATTTTCTTGTTACTCGTGCTTATCAGCAAAAATTTTCAGCTTTTTGGTTCATTATAATGTTCGTCTTTGAATTTTTTTTGTATTGAAATAGCAAAGCGTCAGTGTGAGGAAGAAACCAGGGACAGGTGGGGTGGAACCCAGGGAAGGAAATCTTTTAAAACCGGGGGCCAGTGCATTTTCGTGGGCCAGCGGGGAGGAGACGTTGAAGAAGGGGAAAACGTTGAAAACCCGAAAATTTTAAGGTTGGTCTAAAAAAGGGTGTATGTTTTGGAAAACTTAAATTGGGTAAAAACACCCTTAAAAAACGTTTGTAAATGAAAATTTCAGGGAGTGTTCCTTATGGTGGGCCTTTTACGAACCTTAAAAAAATTTTGTCACGAGTGCCAGTTTTGACTTGCATTTTTTTTAACAAAAAAAAAGAAATTCTGCATTTTTAATTTTTTTTTAAAAAGAAATTTGAAGGGAAAGTTGCACAAAAAAGGGCGTCATGTTTTTAACAGGAAAAAGTTGTTCCCCAACAGCCGACCTAAAAAAAGTTTTGTGTTCCGGCTAATGATGAAGAACATAAGAAAGGAGGAACCCTGCGATGGGCCCTGTTGGCCCCATTAGGAGGCCCTTCAAAAACCCAAACCCCACTAAAAAATAATGCAACCCGCAAAACCTTTGAAAACCCCTATTTACTCATGGCAAGCCGATTTAAACCCAAACCCCCTCTCCCATGTATTTATCCAAACCAAAATTTTTTAAATTACCAAGGGTTTTAGCTTCTATCACCTACTGGCCGATTTTTCCATCACCAACTAACTTTTCCATGAGAACATAGACATAAGAAAGGGGGAAAACGAAACTGGTGTTTTTTTTTTTTACAAAATAAAATATTTACAGAAATCTATTAAAAAACCAAGAAACCAAATTTTAAAAAACTCTCCCCTTTTTTTTCCCTGATGACAGATGTGCTGGATGAGTTTCAAAGAATTCACTAAACTGTGACCAAATTTTATTAAAAACAGCAAAAAGTAAAAGAAATTTTGCGTTATGGGCTTGGCCCTGGCAAGAGCGAACCCCCCAGTCGACCCCACAGTTGGCTGCGGATCCCCCTGGTAAGAATTATCAACCCTTATTTAAAACCCCTTTCATTTTCTGAGGTAAATTAATAATAAACAATATAGTTTTTTCCCTGTATCAGCTCGAATTTTTCTGGGTTTCCCTTTTTAAACGCGTTTTTCTACCCATTAATTTTGGGGAATTTATTAAAAAGGATCTAGGGTGTAACGGCTATCTGGGGAGAAGGGATTACATTTAGCTATCTTTGCAATGTCTGAGAGATGAGGGTTTAGTATAGGGAAAAGGTTTTTCCCCACCCTACGATCTTCTTCACATTGACAAGGATGTCACAAAGCAAAAGATGAAAAAATTTAATTTTCCCAAACCTTCTGTGATAAAGTCGACTGAAAAGTAAATTAAAATTTTTTATCTTTTGTGCGAAAAATTCGAAATTTAATGGAAAGAAGAGCTTAGATATGATAGAATTAAATTATTGCTATTACCTTACTCTAGTACAAATTTTCCCTTTTACTAGTTATATTACCATTATACTAGTACTATATTATATTACTCTGTTACTTTATCATTCTACTGTATACAAATATCATTATTATGTCTACATAGTTTCATGATTGGGGATGGAAAGCAAAAATTTAAACCCAAGACAGCGTGCCTTAGTGGCGCAACAAGGAAAACAGATTACTAGGTTTTCTAAGAGTATAAGCAAAAAAGTTAAAAGTTATTTTATGCTCTTTAACATAGTGAGGTCGTTTAGATTATGCTGTAGTTTGGCCCCCTTTACTCAGGATGGATATGACTTTTGGAGAACATAGAGAGAAAAATGATAAAACGATTTCTGTGAAAGGAAATTCCCGTATGAAGAGGGCTTAAACCCTTTAAAATTACCTCGGGAGGGGCGTAGTTTGAGGGGAGATATAATTGAAGGTATAAGTGGTGGGGGGGATAAAAAAGGGAGATATTAATAAAGTATGGGGGGGCGTCAAACCAGAAAAAAACAGAAATATGGATTAAATTTGGATAAATTTAGTTTTAGAAAGGACATAGGTAAGTACGGGTTTTCTAACAGAGTTGTGGATGCGTGGAAAACAATTTCCCGTAGGGTGATGAGGTGGGGACTTTGGGAGGTTTAAAAGAGATTAAACAAATATATGAGTGGTAGGGCGGGGTTTTGATTTGTTCTTGGGTACGAGAAAAATTTTTGGGTAGTAGGGGTAGAGGTCTTTTTGTAAGGATTTGCCTTGATGGGCCAGTAGGCCTTTGCAGTGTTCCCCATTTTTATGTTTTTGGGTCAAAAAAAAGTGGAATGCCCGCACCCCAACATTTTGTATTAAATTTGTCTTCAAATTTTGCATCCACATTCAGGGGGAGTAGGGCAAATTTCCGCGCGCGTCACCGAAAAAATCGAAAAAATATGGAAATTGAGTTATATTTCTGAAAAGTAGGTAACTCTTTTGGCAAAACAATGGTACCAGAATGAATGTTTACGAGTTTCTACAAAAAAATTATAGTCATTTATATGGGTTGGGTGCGGCGAGTTGGTACGAGTCTGCTCACGGCCCCTTTATTTCGGAGTTGTTTCCTTGTTTTTTATCGCCTTTTTTGCATTATTTTTTTAATTAATAACTATATTTGGCTCATAAAACGTAGGCGGGACTTATCCGCGATGGCGACAGCTGGGAACCGTGGGAACGGTCGGCGTGTTCCCGCGCCCGAGGTGCAGCCAGGAACGCCTTATTACGCTTTATCAGCTTATTATCAACTTAGGATTATTTGCTATAGAATTGATTAATTGTTAATAAAAACCCAAATAACTAAAAACCCTGTTATTCTCTAGACTGAATAAAAAGGCCCTAAATGGCCCCGAGTTATCGGATATTTCGATATAAAAGTGTAATGGGGACCCCGTCGCTCTGAAAAAAAAAAACGGTGTTAGGGCTAACTGCCCAGAACACAGTTTACAAGAAATCACCCCAAAAAAAGCGATTTTTTCGATTTTTTTTTTTTTTTTTTTTTTGGACGGGGGCGGGCCGGCGTTCCGGCCCCATTTCGGAAGTAACTTATTTACTAATGCCAAATTCCGCTTTTTACGGAAAAGGAAAATTTAAAACTCACAAAAGTTGTGAATAATGATTTTCCGTTTTTTTGGTGACAAAAATTTGGGAAAAATTCCAAATATTTGGGGTTTTGTGGGAGTAAAGGGGATTTTTTTTCAATTTCCCGGAAAAACAAAAAATTTATTTTTTTTTGAAATAAAGTAAGTTTATTTTGAGAAAAAAAGGGGTCAACGAAAATTTGTATAAGCATTGTTTTCGGCACAAATGTCCAAAAAACCTTTTCGTATCCATATAAGAGAAAGTTTTGGCACAAAGGGATTTTCAGTAAAAAACGTCATTTTTCAGTTGTTTTTGGGTATTTTTTGATAAATATTTTTAAGAAAGAGTGAAAGATTTGTTTGTGTACAAAAAATGGAGAAAAACGGAAGTAAACAACGGTTACAGATGTTGCCCCATGCCCCCCCCATGTTTTGTTCTTGTTTTGTTAGTAGTTTCCCCAAAAATACAAAGAATTATATTTCTTTTGTTTCCCGATGAACGTCATCGTCTTTCTTTTTATTTTTTTATTTCGTCAAGTTTATATTTATAATTAGCAACGTAATTTTTGATCTATAAATTTTTGTATTGCCGATGTTATAATAAATATTTGTTGAATCGCAACTTTCTTCCGGAGCTCTTTCCATTTCCCCAACTTTATTCCCCGAGTTTAATATCCTCAATTTCTTTGGGTTCTTTTACTCCTCACTTTTTTCTAGAGCTCTTTTATCCCCGCTTTCTTCCAAGCCTTTAAAATCCTCGCTTTCTTCTGGAGTCTTATACTCCTAACTTTCTTTAGAGTTTAATACCCCCCCGTTTTTCCCAAGTCTTAATACTCCCCAGCTTTCTTTGGGGTCTTAATAATCTCAATTTTTGGAGCTTTAAACTCCTAACTTTTTCTAGAGCCTTAATACCCTCAGCTTTCTTCCCAAGTCTTAATATTAGCTTTCTTTTGGGTCTTTAAAATCCTCAAATTTCTTTGGATCTTAAAACTCCTCAACTTTCTTTAGAGTTTAATTCCTCAGCTTTCTTCCCAAGTCTTAAAATCCCCAATTTTCTGGGTTTAATATCCTCATCTTTCTTCCCCAAAACTCCTAATACTTCTAAAATTTCTTCTGGGCTTTAAATTCCTTAACTTTTTCCAGAACTCTTGTCATCCTTAACTTTCTTCCCGAATCTTGTCACTCCTTAACTTTCTTCCCGAAAATCTTGTCACTCCCTTTAAATTTCTTCCCGAACTTTGTCCTCCTTAACTTTCTTCCAGAACTCTTGCCTCCCCAAAAGCTTATTCTAAAAAAAAAATTGCTTTCCTTTTTTTTTTATTTTTTAACTTCTGCAACGTAAGTTTTCTAAAATTTTATTTTATTTATTTTTCCAACAACATTTAAGAAAATTTAACCAACTGAAATAGTTTGTTTCCAGATTTTACAAAGAAAATCCCCAAACATTAAGTATGTTAATGGTAAACATTAATGTTGAAGGGAAAAAACATTTTGTGGTTTAAACCTTCAAGGGTTTAAACATACTACAATTAACATACAGTACTTACAATACAACATTAATTTTATAATTCTGCAAAAATTTAACATACAGAACATGAATCAAAGTGAAGTTAGTAAGTCGGAGAGCACGACCATGGGTAAGACCCCCTATTGTTGTCCATGTCAAGGGATCGAATATCCCCCGTGCTTTTTTTTTTTTTCATCCCCTAATGTTTTGTCGTTGTGGGGGGGGGGAAAAGTTTTGTGGTCTAGAAAATGTTTCTAAGTGAAAAAGGAGAATAGAAAAAAATAGTTAAAATGTTTAAAAATTATTAAGAACTTTGTCTTCCAAAGATAGTTTATGGTGGTTAGTGGAGTCTTTAAAAGGCGAGAACCAACATTCTGATCGAATATTTGAAAAATATAAAATTCCCGAATTTTCCCAATTGAGGAAGGGTGATTTTTTTTTAACCCCAAAATTTTACTTTATTTGAAAACCAAAATAATTTTGCAACCGTGGGGGAATGCATATATAAAAGGTACAAAATTTTAGTACATATTGCTGTGGGTTTGATGGCGTGTTTGTGTGTGTGTTTGTTGTGTGTGTGTGTGTGGTGTGTGTGTGGTGTGTGTGTGTGTGCGGTGATTAGTGATTTAAAACATATTGTGTACGAGGCGATCAGTGTGTGTTATAATATTATGTGGTTTGTGAGAGCTGTGCGTTTTTTTTGTACGTAGAATGATGGTGAAACCGCGCGTGGGTTTGGAAATTTACAATGAGTGTGAAATAACGGGGTGGCTTTCGTAAGATTATTTGGTACAGTACACATAAATTTGTTTCCAAATTATTATAATATTAAAATATGCGTAAATTACCCCGGATAAACCAAAAAAGTCGACAAAGTAACTTTTTTCCTTTGCGGACTCTTGTAATTGGTATTACATTACTAAAACTTAAGAAAAAAAAAAACAAACAGTTCAACCCCTTACAAGTTTGGTGGAGGTGGAATACGGTTAATACACGAAAAATTCATCAAGTAGACTAAAACATCTAAAACACTTATCTGCTGGTTAAGTACAATAAAGTAGATGAACTGTATAAAAAAAAAGAACTCCCAAAATTTTTTGAGTGGCCCGGGCCCGGTGGGCCCAATGGACGGTGCTTGGGTGCGTCTGGGTGACTTTTCGGTTGGCTGTCTTGGTGGTGTAAATTTCGGGCGCAGTTTACTGGTGTCCCCTCCTGTAATTCCACCCACCCGGACAGCCTATCGTAGACAGCTAAACAGGCCCCGTTCTCATCTAGCAGATCACGGAGGGGGTGAGCTGACTTGGGGTACAAACCGGGGAAGGCTGAGACTGGAAAAAAACCCAAGGGAAGTGAGGAAAGGGGGGACATCCGGGGGCCCCCGGTGGATTTTTGGAACAGAACCCGGGAAAAAGCGAGAATACCTTGGGGAAAATGGGTAAGGGAGAATATCTGAGGCGGACAGATGGACTCCTGGGTAAGGACCCGGGAAAAACGAGGGAGACGGTTGTTGGACGACCTTGGGAAAGTGGGAAGGGAAATATCTGAGGCGGACGATGGGCCCTTTGGAACATGGGCCCGGGAAAGACGAGGGGAATGGTTGTTGAGACAGCCTTGGAAGTGGAAGGGGGGAAAATTGAGGCGGGCGTGGGCTTGGGTCATACAAAAAAACTTTTTGGGAAATTGGGAAAGGGGGAAGGGAAATATTTTCAAAAAGAGGGTTACAATGAATGGGGGAAGCATCAAATACGTAAAGGGGTTTATTTAAAGAGAACCATGGCTCCCTCAAGGTCTGGTAATAAAAAAACTCTACTGAAGGGTCGAATTTCATTCTAAAAAAAACCTTTTAGAATTTTGGGGGAAGCCCCGAGGATCAGATTAAATTTTTTTTGATATTTTCACATTTTTGATTTTAAAAGAACCAACATTTTTTTAAAGTTTGGAGTTAAATTTTATTAACCAGGTTATAACCCCAAAACTTTTCTTGTTCGGAAATATAAAAAAAGTTCACTTAGAATTTGGCCCCTTGTAGCCCGTTTGATTAAAGGGGATTATAGTGGGGGGGATGGGGGGACTTATAGGCCCCCCCGTTAGGAAAATTAAGGGTTGGAAAATTTTTTGCTTTATATTAATAAAAATAGTTTGAAAAAAGTATGAGCCCTTTAAGTGGTTGAAAATTTTGAAACATGTTATTGCGCATTGTTTATAGAAATTTTGAAAATTTAAATGTTTTTATTTTTAATGACTTGTGAGCCCGGGTAAATGTGGTAGTGGGGGTGGTTTGGTGGGGGAAAGGTTGGGGGGTTTTAAAAGCGAGTTGTGGGAGGGAATTTTGGGTTTTTGGTTATGGTAAATGTGGGTTGTTGTATGGATGGGAAAAGTGAGTTGTGGTTGGATGGTTTATATGAGTTGTTGATATGGGTTGATGGAATTTTTGGTTAATGGTTTGCATTTTTAAGGAATTTTTAATGATGTTGTTTATTTTTATTTTAAACCCGATTTATTTTATGGGTTTTTAGTGGGCATGGATGGTTGGTTAAAGGGTTGGCAGTTTTGGGGAATAGTGTTTGTGGTTTAAAGTGATTAGGTTATAATGGTTTTTTATATTTAAGAATTTATAATTTTAAAGATTCATTTTAAAGATTGTTAAATTTAATTTAAATTTTTTGAATAATATTTATGAAATTTTTTAACTTTTTTCCAATGAAATAAAGTTAAAATTATCAAAAAAGTTTTTCTAATTGTGTGGTCCCCGGGTTTTTCTAATTTTCTAATTTCCCTTGTGTTGTTTTGGTTTATGGATTTACTTCCTTTTATCCCATACCAGATCATCCTTATATCACATACCAGATCATCCTTATATCCCATACCAGATCATCCTTATATCCCATACCAGATCATCCTTATATCGTTATATCCCATCCTTCTTTTGATTAATATTATATCACTGCATCTTTTAAGAAAGTTTTTCCTAACTGAAAATATTTTAAGTTAGCAGTTACTCAAAATAGAAGTTTATTACTTTTAATTGTTATGATCTGCACGATGTTCACATACAACGTTAACTTCACCTAAACATTAACATTAGTATTCGTTATGGTATAAACATTAAGATTAAAGAAATAACATTGAGTGCCAAACCATCAAGGTATAATATATGTTAACAATGATACATCGCAGTAAATTACAAAGCTACAATAATTGTATAATATATGACGACACGACAGACCATGACAGCATAACTTACGATCTCAGTAAGACAGAGTCGTACTGACCAGTGTGCAATAGTGTACAGGATAGTCGTTCTGACTAGTGTGCAGGAGAGCCGTACTGACCAGTGTGCAATAGAGTCGTACTGCCCGGTGTGCAGGATAGTCGTACTGACTAGTGTACAGAAGCACACTAGTCACTTTACTTATGAACATGAAGAAGTTACAAAAGTGAAAATGTTAGAAACGAGAAAGACTTCCCAGTTTTTTTAACAGTCTGTAGTTAAACTTAATCTTCCATAAGATAATTCATGAGTGTCTTCTTTACTTTAACCAAAAGTGTCTGAAACTAGACACTTTTCACATCTTTCAAAATGAATGTCTTCAAAAAGCCAAAACTCAATATTCTCCGTCAGAATATAGAAATATATATAAAGTTCCTGATTTCTCCAACATTGAGCAAGTCTCATTTTTTTCTGCCTCCAACTTTTCCATTGTCTTTTGAGAAAACAAACAACATTTTAACAAGCATGAGGGAGAGCGCATATATGAATGGGTACAAATTTGTGTATATATGTGTTTGTGTGTGTGGGGCAAAGGTGGACATGTGCGTGTATATGTGTGTGCGTGTGTGTGTGTGTGTATGTACTCACCTAATTGTACTCACCTAATTGTGGTTGCAGGGGTCGAGACTCAGCTCCTGGCCCCGCCTCTTCACTGATCGCTACTGGGTCCTCTCTCTCTCTGCTTCCTGAGCTTTGTCATACCTCTTCTTAAAACTATGTTGGTTTCCCTGCCTCACTACTTCACTTGTAGGCTATTCCACTTGCTGAAACTCTATGACTGAAGAAATACTTCCTAACGTCCCTGTGACTCGTCTGAGTCTTCAGCTTCCAGTTGTGACCCCTTGTCCCTGTGTCCCCTCTCTGGAACATCCTATCTCTGTCCACCTTGTCTATTCCCCCCGTATCTTGTATGTCGTTATCTGTCTCCCTGAACCTTCTGTCCTCCAGTGTCGTCAGTCGATTTCCTTAACCTTTTCTCGTACGACATTCCCTTGAGCTCGGGGACTAGCCTTGTTCCCAAACCTTTGTACTTTCTCTAACTTTTTGGGACGTGCTTGACCGGGGTGTGGGTTCCAGACTGGTGCTGCATACTCCAGTATGGGCTAACATACACAGTGTACAGTGTCTTGAACGATTCCTTATTAAGGTATCGGAAAGCTATTCTCAGGATTCCCGGGCGCCCGTATGCTGCAGCGGTTTTTTGGGGTTGTGTGTGCCTCCGGTGATGTGCTCGATGTTATGGTCACCCCAAGGTCTTTCTCCCGAGTGAGGTCTGTAGTCTTTGTCCACTTAGTCTATACTCTGTTGCTGTCTTCTTTTCCCTCCCCCAAACTTCATGACTTTGCATTTGGCTGGATTGAATTCGAGAAGCCAGTTACAGGACCACATGTCCCTGTCCCGGTCTCTTTGCAGTCCTGGCCCCATCCTCGTCCGATTTAATTCTTCTCATCAACTTCATGTCATCTGCGTACAGGGACAATTCAGAGTCTATTCCTTCCCTATGTCGTTCACATATATCAAAAATAGCACTGGTCTAGAACTGACCCCTGTGGGGACCCCGCTCGTAACAGGCGCCACTGTGATACCTCTTCACGTACCATGACTCGTTGCGCCCCTGTCAGGTATTCCCCGA
Organism: Cherax quadricarinatus; assembly: GCF_026875155.1. Taxonomy (NCBI): domain Eukaryota; kingdom Metazoa; phylum Arthropoda; class Malacostraca; order Decapoda; family Parastacidae; genus Cherax; species Cherax quadricarinatus. The sequence goes on from NC_069408.1 coordinate 69,106,010, forward strand.
TCCCTTGCAGTGCCCTCCCTTTTACATGCGCCTGATCCTCCAGCTTCTGCACTAATCTCTTGTGGGGAACTGTGTCAAAGGGCCCCCCTGCAGGGCTAGGGAAACGCAATCTACCCAAACCCCTCTCTCTGTGTCTTACTTCTGTTGCTTGTCATAAAAAATCCAGGAGGTTTGTGATACAAGATTTGCCTTCCATGAACCCATGCTGGTTTTCATTTTTTAATATTGTTCCTTTCCAGGTGTTCGACCAATCTCCCCCTGATTAATCTTCTCCCTGAAACCCTTTCACACAATACATGTCAGAGACACAGGTCTGTAGTTTAGTGCCTCGTTTCTGTTTCTTTCTTAAATATGGGGACTATATTAGCTGTCTTCCATTTCTCAGGTAGTTTCCCAGTTTCAAGGGATGTGTTGAAGATTGTGGTTAGAGGCACGCACAGCATCTCTGCTCCTTCTCTAAGGACCCATGGAGAGATGTTGTCGGTCCCATCGCCTTTGAGGTGTCAAGGTCACTTAAGAGCTTCTTCACCTCCTCCTCAGTTGTTCGTATGTCATCCAACACTTGTTGGTATATTCCCTCTTGATGTTCCCTTCTGTGCTGTCTTCCCACAGCCCTTCCTGTCTCTACTGTAAAAACTTCCTTAAATCTCCTGTTCAGCTCCTCACATACCTCCTGATCATTTCTTGTGAGTTTTCCACCTTCTGTCCTTAATCTGATCACCTGGTCTTTGACTGTTGTCTTCCTCCTGATGTGGCTATACAACAGTTTCGGGTAAGTCTTGATTCTCGATGCTATGTCATTTTCATACTGTCGTTGGGCCTCCCTCCTTACCTGCGCGTACTCATTCCTGGCTCTGCGACTGATCTCCCTATTTTCATGTGTTCTCTGCCTTCTGTACTTCTGTGTGTGTGTGTGTGTGTGTGTGTGTGTGTGTGTGTGTGTGTGTGTGTGTGTGTGTGTGTGTGTGTGTGTGTGTGTGTGTGTGTGTGTGTGTGTGTATGTGTGTGTGTGTGCACGTGCGTTGTTTTGTGTGTGTATGAATGATGGTGACCACGCAGGCTGCCGTTGCAGAAATGTGCAAATGATCGTGAAAATAAGAATGTGTGTAAGTTTATTTAGGTACAAATATACATAAATAGTTACACAAATGATCATGCACAGTAACATATGCGTAAATTACCCAGGATAACCTAAAAAGTCAGACAAAGTGATGTATTTCCATTGTGCGCTGCGCTTGTAACTCACTGCGCGTCTTGCGAAATTACAGCATAAAAACCAAATGAAAATAGAAGTTAAACACTTATTACAGTTCTCGGGAGGGGGGACAAACACACTAAAAACGAGCACTCTTTAACCACACAAAAACTTTCCAAACACATTAAAATTGTAAAATACAAATAGAATCAAAAATTTATTGAGTAGCCAGACCTTGGTGGCCGAATGGACGGTAGTTGGCTGGTCTGGCTAAAATTAGATTTTGACGTCTTGTGGGAAAACTAAGGACGCAGTTTTCTGTTTTGTCCCCCCCTGAAAATCCCACCCACCTGGACAGTCTATGTAGACCAGCAAACAAGACCTCGTTCTCATTGGCTGTTTCATGAGGGGGGTGAGCTGACTTCGGGAACATAAATGGGGAAGGCTGGACTGGAAAAAAAACCCTAAGGAAAGGAAGGAAGGGAGAAAATCCGGGGGCCCACGGATGGTTTTCCTGGACACTGGACCTGGGAAAAAGCAAAAACCCTTGGGGAAGTGGGGAAGGGACAGATGGTCCGGGACACATGGCCCTGGAAAAAGAGATGCTGGTTGCATAGGCAGCCCCGGGGAAATGGGAAGGGGAGAAATTGAGGGGACCGTTTGATCCTGGACACAGGGACCGGGAAAAGAAGAAGTTACTGGTTGCTGAGGCAAACCTTGGGAAAGGGGGGAAGGGGGAATATTGAGGCGGACAGAGGGATCCTGGACACATGGACCTGGGAAAGAAGAAGATTGGTAGCATAGGCAGCCCCCGGGGAAAGTGGTGATGGGAGATATCTGAGGGGACACAGATTGATCCTGGGACACATGGACCGGGGAAAGAAGAAATATTTGTTGTGAGGAGCCTTGGGAAAGGGGGGGGAGAGAACATCTGAGGGGACACAGATGGATAGGGGCCAAAAACCCTGGGGGAAAGCATCAAAAAACACTGGCCTCCACGTGGCAAGGTCTGGTAACTCTGAGTTTCTCTGAGGTGAAGTGGTCGAAAATAATAATGACTAAAAAGAAGTGTTTTGGGCTGGGACCCGGTTTATAAATTTATTAAAAAACTATTATACTACCATCAAAAAATTTTTTAAGATTTTTTTTTAATATGAACGATTTTTAAAAATAATGGAATCCGTATCAGCTGAGTGTTTGGGGGACTTGATTTCCTTTATGTTTGGAGTTATTAAAATGAAATAACTTATTTAGCACCTTTACATCACTCTCGGAGTTGTTGCAATCTGAAAGGGTTGCAATGATTATTATGTTAATAATAATTTTATTTTTTCATATAAATTTTTTTTGTTATATTTGCGATAATAGCTAAATCGTAAAAAAATAGTTATAATATATTTGACTTAGTTTGTGGTTAGGAGGATGTTACATATTATGTGCTCGTTCAAATCTTTTTTATTGTCTAACTACTGTAATTATCGCTCTTTGCTCGTTGATGCCGGTTCTGTTTTGAGCTGCAGCTGTCACGGAGTATCACGTGTCTAGGGGGGTGCCTCACCTCGCCTGAAAATATTTTAGTCTGGTCTAGACTCGCTTGGTGGTTGGAAAATTATTCATTTTTTGTTAGTTCTGTTGAAAAATCTGTTACAGACATGACTTGTGTTTTCGACGTTGTAATCCCCTCAAGGAAAGTTCCTTTGGTTGGGGAGGGGTCTTGATTTAGGGAATTGGATCTGTGTCCAGTTCCCCCAATTAAGCCTGAAACCCTTCCACATCCCCCCCCAGGCGCTGTTTAATCTCCGGGTTTAGCTCTTCCCCTTTATTATAATAATAATAATAAAAATGACGTTTTACGAGGTTGTGGTCGCATAGAACTCTGAGAAAAAGGCCTGAATGTAGCTTTGCCTAACTTTACTGGGATCTGTGTATTGTCACATGGGGATTTTTTTTTGCTGAAATTGATTCAGGATGGGGGTTTGGTGACTTTTGTGGAGGATCTGCTGATGGTCCCCACTTTGTGTGTTATATTATCTCCCTTTTTCCCGATTATGTGTCTCAGTTGTTGTTATATTGCTATTGGGGTTTTGCATCCTTTTTGTTGTTTAAGCAGACTGTTTGTTGCCAGTTGGGCCCAAAAAGTTAGTTTTTGAGGACTTTGTCAGTCCTTGTTTAAGTCAGTCGAGTCTTGGACATAGCGAAATCGTAGAGACTTTTCACACATACACACAAATTTTTCTTGTACATTTTGTTCTTATTAAATGTTTTAAAGTACCAGACGGTACATTAAAAATGTGATATGTGCTTTCAGCACAAAAAATACTTACTCGGGAAATGTTTTTTATTATTTTTTATTATTATTAATTTAATTTACTTTGATAATATACCTCTTGACTTAATAAATTTATTAAATTTTAATTTCTCTAGTTAGTAGCCTACCAGTTGTAATCCTGAAGCACTATTGAATCATACTGAATTCTAATGGATAATTGGACAAGGATACTGACTACTTGTTACGAAAACCCAGTAACAGGCTGGATGCTAGAAGGGCAGTCCTTTCTAGTATTCACTGGAGATCTCTAAGCTTTTAGAATCGCGTTTTTTGTAACAAGAGTTGTGTTAAAAAAAACAGCAAAAATGAATGTACAGAGTGTAATCTGGACCTGATGAGAGTGAGAACACCAGAGATCGTCCCCACAATGTAGCTACAGTAACTTTGAGGGAGGTGTCTCGCCCGGTGAAGAGATCTTGATCCTCTTCCTTCTTTCGAATCTGATTTCCTTCTATTCATCAACACATTTCATAATAATCTTCCTGATCAATAAACATTAACCACCAGCTCTCGCAAAACAGTTAACACAAATAAAAAACAAAGCACTAATATATTTTTCTTATTTACCATGACATTTAAGTTGATCAACGGAGCTCAGAGAAGCTCATGGACGATGATAAACTTCTCTCAAAACAACACGTAACAGACTTAAGCTGAATATATACTCACAAATCACAAAATGATTCTTGTTCACACCGGCATATATGACCGTGAATGCTACGGAAAACAGTGTCGGTGGTTGAAAAGTTAAACTGGCTGTGCCTAAAAAAAATGCACTACTATAATGTAGTAACACATCTCTCAGCCCCAGATCTTCCAGGACTGCTGCTACACTATATTAAGTTTGTGTATAAAGAACACTTATGAATAGTGAAAATTATTTATGACCAATATAATGTATTCAATGTATCTAATGTAAGAATCCAAGGACTTTACGCCATTGTGGGAATTCTGGAAGTAAACTGGCAATACTCCCAGAAGATGCCCATGTGTTGCATGTGTTGCATATGTCGCATGTGTTGCACGTGTTGCACGTGTTGCATGTGTTGCATGTGGTACTTGTTTTGTTATGCTCAAAAATGTGATATTAGCTCTTTATTCCTTTGAGTGGGCGTCCCGCAGATCTGTTACTGAGGTCAGGATCCCTCATGTACATCTGTTTTGAGCGCAGCTTCCTGAGAAAGGCTGTGAGTAGTAAATTTTATGAGACTGTGTCTGAGTGGTCAGTGTGCATAGTAACAAAAAATTCTACTCCACGTGATGCATGATGGGAAAAGCAAAAATCTGTCCTTGTGTTTGGTTTAAAAATGGAAATTTGAGACGTTTTCTATGATAGTTTGTATTGTTTTATTGGCTGTTTCTTGGTATTATTTGAAAGACTGGATGCTATAATACTGAAAGAAATTTTTTTTGGTTGGTTTAAGAAACAGAGGTAGCTTGAAATTGGGCTCAAAGTAGTGAAAATATTAATTTTTGCTGATTCTCCTGAGGGTAGTTATGGTATCCCTAAGTCCTCAGTCTGTTTGATGGGTTTTTAATAAGTCTTATTCAATTAGTGGGACGCATTAAACCACGACCAGTCATTCTTACTTATATTTATTATCCGAAATATAACTTTAATCTTTATTTTTTTTTTAAGATAATGAATTGAAAATGGAAGACAATATGGGAGAGGCCTGAGATGTGACTAATTAACAAATTTAATGTTGTTTTAGCGTCTGGAATGCTATAACAAAGTATCTATCACAGTCAACACGTAAACTTCCCACTACTAACAACAGACTACATAACGCTGATATCCACACCAGCTGAAACGTTTGCCTCGCGATTCAACTAATCCTACCCCCAGCAACATCTAACTTAGTCTCGTCAAAACCACTCATTATCCATGCAACCAATACGAAACAGAAGCACTACGATCAGTGTCTTCACCTATTATGATCCTATCATCTGTTTATTATTAAATTATTGTAAACTCACTCATCTACCAAGACATTCTTTACATTAACAAGGTCTCTACCGCAATTATCTATCAGGCATCCAAAGTCCAGACATTAACAAGGTTTCACAACTTAAAGCGCTCTCATTAGCGTATTCACCGTTCTTCTAAGGTTCCAGATCATCTAACTAGGAAATCCCCCATTAAGTCTATTCAGCTTTTCTCCACGCATTCAACTAAGCAGTCTCAAAATGAACCATTACTATCAACACATATACACCTATTCACTCACCTACACGAGTCCACACGAGATCCATAATCTATCAACGAAACCAGACAGCGTAACAGTGTCCTCACCATTAACTTATCAACATGCCAGACACTAACAAGTCCTCCCTATTATGTCTAACTCACGACCCAGGAACTATTCATACAGGACATATCTACCCCCTTATCGCGATCTACCTGGGATATTACGGCCCAGAATCACACTAACAGTCACCAGAGTCCATCTAATATCCCACCAATTACTACCTATCCCATGGCTCCTGCTCACACTACACTAGACTTGTGTAAGGCTCTGAGTCCTCCGCATTATCCAATCACCTCCCAGACACTAAAGAACAGGTCCGCATTTCGCTGCATCATGATGCGCATGAAGGGTGGACACCAGTGTTGAAATGATGACTAGACAACAGTCCAGAACTACTAATCCTTATGATACTGGGTCGATTTATCCCCTTCCTCTTATCCCATATTAATGTATAACGAGGCCATGGCCAGCGCACCAGACGAGCGAACATGACCACTGACCATTTAATGTTAGTCTGCATATTTCATCCTTCCCGGAGGAACAGCTGACTCACAAACCAGGCACCCCATTAGGTTACTCAGATCTGCGTCGAGAGCTGGATGGGAACTCAACACCACCATGACGGCGAGATTAACTAACTGTGGGCGGGAGGGGCCGGGGGGGGGGGGGGGGGGGGGGGGGGGGGGGGGGGGGTGGGGGGGGGGGGGGGGGGGGGGGGGGGGGGGAGGGGGGGGTAGGGGGTGAGGGTGGGAGGTGGGGATTAGGTTACCCTTACACCATTATCGCATTACACTCGCAGATCACTAAGAAATGCAGGTGTCCCGCCGCATGTAGTGGACCATCATACCCAGCACCCCTAATATCAGGTCTACCTCCATTAACGTCTGCACGGAGGCTGGAGCTAGAGGACCCTAACAGCGCTCTCCCAATATCCATAACACTCCCAGACTACTACTACAGATCTCAGGCGCCATAGGTATCTGCCGATCTCGTGGGAATACACCAGACACACAACACGAAGTGTCCCTTCCAGCTTTATCCATCAGCTCACTCGAGACAGCTAACGCTTCGGAGTACCGCAATACCTTAACCTACTACACACCACAGAGGTACACAGTCATGCTAACGAGGACTCGGCAGTCTGCAGTAGATCCCATCACCCCAGCACACTGAAGCATTGTTCCCCCTATTATAGATCCTATCCATGCGTCCACAGACAGGCTAACAGGATCGTACGTAGGTACCATTAGTACCCATCCCCCCAGACACTAGACAGGCTCCCCCGATTCATCGCATACAGCACACGACTGGACGCTAGGAGCACTATACACAGGTCACCACCCTATAGATCCATACACTCGTCATAGCGTCAGGATAGTAAGCAGGAAACCCCAACCACTTAACATCACGCGCTCAGACACCATAACAGGTCGCCCCAGTGTCATCGCATCCGGAGCATAACAAGACACCTCAACGATGGGGTCCCCCTATTCAGCATCATCAGCCCCATGACACGATGAACGACAGGATCGCCTGGGCCACATTATCCTACACACACCACCAATGCTACGTCACAGAGCACTGAACAGGTCCATGGCCGTGACAACAAAAATTTAACCACCCATTCCAGTCCATCACTGCGCCTAGACATAGACTAACAGTATCTCGGCAGCATTAAGGCCTGGATGTCGCAGGACATCAACCAGAACATCACAGTCATATCCGCTACTGTACATGGCCGATACGACTGGACCGCAGACACTAGGAACAGTCACTTAACACATCATCCGATTCGACTCCAGCACACTGTAACAGAGTCCACGCCAGTTATCTGAATCACGCCACAGTGACGCGCTAACAGACTATACCCACTTATCCATCACCCCATGACAGCTAACTGAGATCGATCGGCGCCCAGATTATCCATGCATCGGAGTGGGCAACACAACACTGAACCAGAGCTCTCGCATGCGCGCCTATTCTCCATCTACGTCAGTGAGGGCTGGAGCTGGCGACCATAACACTACAGGTCCACCGAACACATGCTATCCCATACTGTCAGCGCGAGGCACTGGAGCCCTGAGAGCAGCTAACAGGACCCCATTATCCATCGCATCGGCCTACTGTCAGGGAGGCTGGAGTGGGAATAACACCAGACTCTAACAGGGCTCCCCATTATCCATCACAACTGCTACCAGAACACTAACGAGCTCACCAGGGAAGCCAGGTTATGCCATATCGAGGAACTCCCAGCACACTAACGCGAGTGCTCACTCGATTATCAGCACGGCAGGCCTGCGTGCGTGGGACGACTAAAACATCAAGCATAATTCATCCATCCGATCGCTACTCGAGACTACTAACGTGCGGCTCCGGAGTCGCAGAGTAGATATCCATCACACCCACACTAACTGACAGGTCCTCCTCAGTCCAGTGCGCGCTAGCGACTGGACCCAGATCGGGAATATACAACTAACAGGCTCCATGCCCTATTAACCTAGATCAGACAAGGCCCAGATGGCACTAACAGTGGTGCCATAACCACTCACCCAATTACTGCCATACTCGCACCCCAGACACTAACAGGATGGCTCGGCAAGCCTCTTAATATGCCATCCGAATACAACCCTAGACTCTAGCAAGACTCGCTAGTTTATCTTCCACTATTGCTCAGCACAGGCCCAAATATTAACGTATATTACAGATAATTTTAGCACTTGTTTGTGTGAATTTATATCAGTCATAAAAACTTTATTTGTAACCAAGCTCAATGCAGAAGTATGGTACCCTTTGCGATGGCTAGGTGTGATGTCTCAAGGATTTGAACTTATGGAATCGGACTTAACACTAACAACCTTATCATAGCTTGAAACTGATTTACATGAATCAGAGTGAGAGTATATTTTATCAGCAGATGATAAAGATTTTCTGTTTAGATTATCGAACATAGATTACAAAAAACTATTTTAGAAACGTATGAAGCGACAAAGAGCTGATTTGTTTAGATGAACGAGAACTTGATGACTGCCGAGAAAACGTAGAACGATTGCAATCAAGCAGCTGATACGAGGGACGATCTACGAATGCAGGAGGACACCGATCGCTTATACTAGTCAGGGTTTGTGGTCAGTTCTGCGGTCTAGAACGATGGTGCGCGAGTAAAGCCAAAAACAGCTGTGAGCAAATATAGTCTCGATGCCTAATACTAGTGCACTAGCAGTGAGGCTAGGAGCGCCATAAAGGTATTTGTAGTCCTTAGCGTAACGTAAGTGGTATGTACTTATTTATTGATAGACAAAGTCTAAATAACATGAAGACAGCGATCAGGTATACATTGCCTAAGATCCCGCAGTGTACATTGAGCGTATGAGCCGTGAATGGTGACAAAGTGCAGTAAAGCAGGGCCCACTCACCGACCTGTATATTTCTGTAGAGTATACAAACTGTCTTGGAGAGGCTTCACAAAAGACAGTGATGCTCTAGTGACTTGCCCAAGCTTGGAAGATATTTAAATGAATTTTCTCATTCTCAATTGAGGGCCGATGGTGTTCAATTCTGATCGATTGGGAGAGCAGGTGACTGAACGAGCCGTGGATCACACAACATTCACCTAGTATAAATGTAAGTTTGATACTAAGAAACGTGATCAACTGAAGAGATGGTCAGATGAGTGGCGAACATAACACCCATGAAGTATCGACTGATTAATGACACACTGAAACGTACTGTCCAGGATATTGCAACAACATGAAGTAGGTCAGAGCATGTTGAGTACATTGAGAGACATAGACTAGGGAACTGTTGACACCCCTGAACAGTATGACGAATGTCTGCTCAGCTGATGCTATCGGTCAGGGATGTTGCATACAGTCGAATGTACGAGTCCAGGATGATGACACCATGAACGTCAGAGCAGGATGCTGGCACAGTGTAAGTATGTCCATATAGTCGGTTGCACAGTGAAGTATGTCAGGAGAGCTGGGAATACACTGATGTCGAATGTTCACAAGCAGAAACGTGCCACTAAGCTTCAGACCAGGCTACTGTCTCATTGCGAGCTATCAATGCACTAACACAGATCTAGAGCTGGCTGAACTCACCTCCCTCTACCATCGAACACATGCATCTGCTGGCTCTACTGTGCTCCATGCGCCACGAGAACCGACATCTGCATGATGCGAGCTCCCTATCACACTCTCCACTAACTCACCGTCTAGCCTAGCTGTCTAGGTGAGGCCATGGTGACTATCTGCTTTGAGATATCCTAACACGTACATGCACTAATAACAATTGACTGGTGAATACATCCATTAATAACTCACTGACATCTTAAACCTCTACTTACATCAACATTACATTAAAGATACCATATTACAACCCTAACGGCGGCCCGATGGCTTGAGTTGACAAACACCTCACCTTCTACTGCGGAGCTGCTTCAGAGTCTCCCTCGAACTATCTTTCTGTCTATCACTCGGATATCGCATGCGCGGCCAGACAGTTCTCATACATGCTTATATTACACCTCGGAAAATCCTCTATTCACTGTACATATCCTTAGCTCACTCTGCTCTTTCTTCCTCCGCAACTCTGTTCCACACGTCACACATGCATGCTGTCTCCCTTCATAAGCTCCTACTTAGATCTCTCTCACTCGGCAGTCATGCACCATCTTCCATCCTTGCTTACACACAGGTGGGGGGGGGGGGGGGGGGGGGTGTTGTTTTGTGGTAAGGGGGGGGCACATGAGAAGGGGGCTAACCGACCCAATCCGAAAATGACAGCTGTAGGCTCGTCCTCGTTTAGTCACCGTTACAGTCAGCCGAGGTCTTCACATCACTGTAAGTGTCAAGGGGCTCCGTACGATCTCATTCGAGTCCTGCCAATCCTGTACTGAGTTCCTCTCACAGCTTCTCATTCTACCTAGCCGCTTCGACTCTCCTTGCGGTTGGCGCTACTTTCTCCATCGCATCCTACGACCGCCCGCCTCGGCCACGACTTTCCTTCCAAGCCTGGCACTGCGTATAAAACAAGCAGCCGTACAGGACTCAACCTAGTATCGCTGTACGAGATTTCTTGTACCGAGCTCGACTGGCTATAGTGGAAGAGAGAGAGCAGAGAGAGAGAAGAGAGAGAGAGAAGGGAGAGAGACGAGTAGAGACTCCCGAATACATTCCGGCTGATCGTTTGCGCTGCCTAGAATCATGAGAAAAATCACAGCGATGAATGCTGAAATCCAATGTCGGCTAGTTTACATCGGAATACAGACAAGTTTCTAGTATGTACAAGCTGATCGCTTTCCGAAGGGACTAAGATTGAGGGTTGGGAATACTAGAGACAGCATCCAGGGAGAAAAAATGGTGCAATACCGTGTCTGGGAACAAGTCGCGCATGATAACGCAAGGGGGGAACATGGGTTGAACGAAACCTGAGAGTGGCGACAGATTCGTCCGACTTGGACGGCGAACATGAGGTGAATCGTGAATGTTTGACGGGTAAATCACTAGAAAGTAATCCTAACTTCTGTTAAGGTAATACTCACTGATACTTACGACGTGAATGTAGAGTCGCGCCCCACACGATGGGGAAAATGTGGTAGAGCGATCGAACGTGGTACACAGCTAAGCACAATTGAGCGTAAATACGAGGGACTAGTTGTAACATATGAATGGTTATCACAAGACCAATCCAAGATGAAATGCGAAGACTCATCGTGGCAGGACCATAGTGGTTGCCATCATGTGTCATCACATTTCGAGACTCCCGGACAGTTACAAATAGTTTTGTATTACAGGCGATGACTTGGCAGAAAATGAATTTATTGTTCGAGCAGATTATATGACACGTAGACAATTATGTTAGCTGTATGAGGATGTTATTCGTGTTAATTGGATCATCGTGCTCTCATCTCTCTCTCTCGTGCTCAGAGTCTGCAATTCATCCTGCGGCGCCACTCTCGGTACTCGTCATCTCCCTTCGCTCTCATCTCTCTCCTACATCTGCCTGCTGGCTAGCTCTGACTCGTCTCTTCGCCTCACTGAGCGCTAACAAATGGTGATTACCTATAACATCATATCAATCGCTTAGACAGACCATATGCGTACACTAGGTTCACAGTTTATTGAGAGCAGACATATCTGCCATGCCAGTAGGCTTTTCCTATAGTCAAGAGAATATAAAGCACCCAGGTTGTCATGTTTGTGGGGATGTCACGTGGCATGGCAGTGATGGAAGTCAGGGATGCAGTATATGGGAACTAGTCTAGGTCTGGTGCAGACTGCATGGAGGCGAGAGCGGTAGGGATGCCTCGTGAGATACCTACACAGGAGTGCCTGGGTTTTTGTTCTAGTAATTGCCGAATATCATCAATAAACTCCTCGTGTCTTACTATATGTAGTCATGAGTTTCACAAAATGCACATGTGGCTAAAACCTGTATTAAACTTACCTAGAAAACACTGCGGTTTGTTCTGGGACACCTTACTTTTATATGATCACTATCTATGTTAATCAGCAGAGGACTTAATTTTATACCGGAATGCGTGTGATGGTGTTTAGCGGGTACGATGCGTAAAGCTGATTCTCACACAGTGACATGTTCTTATCAAACAAGCTGCAGATTATCTGGATGATAAACTGGTACCTATTATGCAAGGCCATGAGATGGTTGTTGGGTGTTAGCAGGTAACGGTGCACAGTTTGCGATCTATATTACTTCTCTTCTCCTCTCTCTTACTGGTCTCAGCCTCTCTCATCTGCATGCTCTCTATCTCTCTCTCTCTGCTCCTCTAGTTACAGTCTATTATTTACTCATTCTGAAACAGTGACAATACGGAACACGGATCACGACAGTTCGAGGCTGCTTGTGGGCGGACAAGGATCTTTCATTTGGCAGTCAGCTGTGGACGAGATCTTCATCTCTGGAGCCTATCTGATACGGGTCAGTAGATTTCAGTAGAGAGGATGTCACGGCTGGATCAGAGCATTTCATCTATTGGAGCCATCCTGTGGGTCAGTGATTTCTTTGTCTTATGGCTGTACAAGCATGTCCATGTCATCAACCGGAATGACTGATCATCAGAGCAGCAGGTTCTAGACCAAGCTAGTATCCTTCCAGATAGTGTAGTTCTGATCCTGCTGTTGCCCGTCTTGCGAGTGCAGTCAAGCTGCTTTTCCTCAGTGTCTCTGCGCACGAAGTGGAACCAAGTGAGTCTTTGACCACAACCTTGCACATAGCGAGTGTGGCCATCCACGACTAGAGCCCTCCTCTGTCAGAGACGCTACTGCATGACATATAGATCAGACTCTGACTTCTACTGAGGCTGGGATACACATGGGCACGTACGCGAGATTCTGGATAGTCTTGGTTTTATTTTTCTATTTCTGTAACGAACAGTAGAAGAGTACGGGGGCGCCAGGCAATCTAAGGCTTTTCTTAAGGTGTGAGCGCAGTGGCAATGCGCGTCATACAGAGTGCTTGGCAGCTTCCAAGTGTCGCGGGTAGAAGATCGAGATATGTCTTAAGGGCTGTCAGTAATCTGGCGCAGGCGCCATTTGTTTTGCAGATTTAGCTACATACGCTCTCGGATTAACTCCAGTCTATCTTCTGATAATCAAATTTCAAACCCTTACGATACACAGCGACACTATTCTCCTAATGGTCAACACATCAACGCTCCATCCCTCATGCTACTGCTACGAGCATTACGATGTCTGCGGTCTGCCTAGACACCATCAACATTTGTGCTTCCTGCTAAATATAACAAACAGTTAAATAGTAGATCTCGCCATTCTTTTTCCCGCGAGGTTGTCTATGATATATAAAGCCTGTCAGTGGTGATTCGATAATTATACGAGAGCAGCTGTACAATTTACCTTCTCCATGGATAAGCCTAAATGTCAAGTAACAGTCGTCGGATATGCTTGGGAATTCTGAATGGACGGAAACAGACGCCGGACCATGAAGTCAGCAGGCACTCCCTACATCAATGATCGCGAAGCATCTCTTCTCTCTCTCACCTTACTGTCTAACCACGAGAGTTAGACATAACTCAATCATGTCGTTTAACAGATTCGTACTGGCTCGCGCTTATACATATTCTATTCTAAACAAAAGGATCGGTCAGCATAATGTATATGCATTATAGGTTATTCCCCATAAAGATAATGACCACGTACCACGAAAAAAACATTAAAACATTAGCTCTGATATATTGTGTCTGAAACGAGCCACAGTACATTTGTTTCCAGCAGACTAGGAGCTCACTGATCCACAGAGATGTGACGTAAGAAAACATAACATTGACAGTAGCACATATCGGCCATACATGAGTGTACCGGCGGTTCGCAGCTTCCCCCTCCGCCCCCACTCAGTTCACTCACACCGCGAACAACACACGGCACACACTCCCAGTACAGTCAATAATCATTATCAGTAAAAGTGCCCAATAATCTACGTTCGATGAAATCTGAATGAGTTGCCCTAATTTCAGCTCTAATTGGAGTTAACGGTCTCTCACGCTTCGAGAAGGCTAGCTGGTGGAAGACTGAAATTCAACAGGAGCACAGAGAAACTCATCTACGATGAACAGCTGCCAATGCAGATAGATATATAAATTTTAAAGACTCAGATAGAAGGGTACTTCTGAACAACACAGCTAGTATCGCCAAACCTATGCGTTGAGCAACGTGATAGTTCGAATCTGAACAGCACTCTGCCTACTGGTGAGCTCACTTAGGCCCTACTAGTACTTACTACAATCAAGTAGTCCTGTGAGTGTGTTGTGACGCATCAGCGGTGATTGGAGCTAGATAACGGACGAACAGACTGTACATTAGCTAGCTCAACCACATCCAACTTCTCTCAAAGCACAACTATTGCAAAATGTGTATTATACACTCGTAGCACATTCAACACATGAAAGAACATGCAATTACCTATGAAGATTCGCTGTAACGCCTCTGGGATGTTGTGGTTTTTAGGTCATGATGCTGCGATGGCGTGACGGACTGTAGACTTCTCCACGGGGACATTTGAGAGACAAAAATCTTCTTGCCACTATAAATCACCTGATGCATACAGATAAATGCGTAGATCGTAACGTCAGACTGCCACAGCACGGGAAGTATTATCAGACATCGTACAGAGAAATGCTCAGAGAGCATTATTATAGTACTCATGTATCACACAGGACATCACCATAATTTTGTGTACTCAGTTGCCAGTCTGCTGAGTTCCTCACAGCTTCTGGCCCCACGTTTCTGCTAGCTCCGATTGCGCGTAGAATCGTCCTATCTTACGACCAGTCTCATTAAGCTCCTAGACGGACACTTATTTCTGCTACTTTACTCTCATTCGTCTATCGTGGCGTACGCTCGGCCAGCGAGCGGTGAGCCTGACTCCCCGGAGAACAGTGTCACACATCAGGGCATGTCCGCGCTTAAGAATTACTTCCTGTCAGACGTGGACTATCCACTGTGACTCCTCGAGATACCTGATATACCCGCGTTAGAGGGGGAGGGGATAGAGGTCTGGGGGGGGGGCGTAAGGGGGGGTTGGGGGGGAGGGAGTAGGAGGAGGGGTAGTCCTACGGGATGAGTGTGCTTGTGTTGGTGAGCCGATGTCTCACTTCTGTACTGCCATGCTCCATAGATGGCGTCGAGAGAGTTAGTGATCATCGTATCCAGGACTATTCCTACAGCCTATATCGCTGTCAGAATGTACGATGTTGCTGCTGGGTGTGTGTAGTTAGAATATGTGTCGTGTCGCCGTATCGTTGGGTGTCGGGTGTGTGTAAGGTGTGTACTCACCTATTTCTTGATGAACATGCCCAGAGGTACGAGTCATACGCTTACCGGCACTGCACTGCCTCATTCTATCTGAATCTCTGGCACTTCGGTCGTCTAGCTATCCATGCTACCTGGTCCAAGGAGAGTGTATCGAACATCGTCTAGTACAACTAATGTATCGGCGTATCCTGGACTGTAGAGACTATACTTCTCTAATCATCCCTACTGTACTCATCTGAGTCTCTCAGCAATGTCGGAGTCTGTAACTCCAACACCATTGTCTTATTCTGTATCCCATTCTCTGAGACAAATCGTCTGCTCTATCTGTTACAGCACCGTCTTGTATCGATCTCCTCCGCAGTATTTTTGCAGAGTCGTCTAATCGTGCGTACTGCCCAAACTTCCTCCTGTCTCCACCTTGTCTTCTATCTATTTGTACCCTACAGTCGCGAGTATGTATGGTCTGGTCTAGCGGCTCGACGACTGGATCAGTGTCTCCAGCTATCCTGGACCCCGAGGGCTCTTCTTCTAGCACAGTAGATGCCTTACGTCCTTCCAGTGTGTGTCCTGCTGTGCCGTGGTGTGTATGTATTGTATATTGGTATATCTCTAGTATTTCTCATGCGGAGAGATGGGGGGGGGGGGGGGGGGGGGGGGGGGGGGGGGGGGGGGGGGGGAGGGGGGGGGGACAAAATATATTATCTCTATCTATGTCTCTGTATCTATATGTGTCGAGGGGGGGCTTCTATCCCTATTATCTCTTATGATAGTCAGCATTCCGACAGGATGGGACGATTTCGCATCAGCGATGATGTCGCAAATCTGTCCCGCCTGGACTCCATGGAGATCAGTCGTCTCGGGCTGCTTCGAGATCAGGTGCTGATGTACTGTGAGACAGTGAGTGTGTCCTGAGACCAGTGTGCTAGTTGCGCGGAGAGCAGTTAGCGCTGTTCTGTGACAGTGTGTGCTGCCTGGCAGACAGTGTGAGCTGTCGAGGGAACAGTGTCTGCGTGCTAGGTAGCTAGCGTGTGACCGTGTGCCGAGACAGTGTGGTGCCGTGGAAAAAAAACAAAGATGACTAGGGATGGGAGCGTCCGCATGTCGAGATCACAAATACAACAGCTGATCCACCACTGCTGTGAGTCTTCTAGGGAGTATTAGAGTCCAGTCTATTGAATATCTTATAGCATGCCTGGTATCTTTTACCTATTCCCACTCATTATAAAATAAGCAATTCCATTAATATGAAACATAATAACCTTGGAGTAAAATTTTAAAAGAAAAAACCCAATAAAACCATTGTGATAAATTTCTTGTTTCATAGACGACCGAGAAATCAGATTTAGTAACGAACATTAGCAAACGCGGAGGGTCGGATTGACTGGGAGCCGAATTCAGTGATTGTCCTCGCCCTGGTAACCCACCACAGAGACTGGAGGGACACAATGGCGAGAGCACTAGCTTGTCTGCTCCGACAGTGTGCTATCGTGTGAGAGCATGTATTAGGTAGCGCACGTAGGAACTAGAAATTATTCTACTTGTGAGAGTGCACATCTAGTCCAGTGAACAACAATGCCGAGTCAGTAAGAATCTACATCATCCGACTGCAAGAGCACATGACTAGCTAGAGCACCAAGATCGAGGTCACACCTAGCAGCGCTCACTAATTCAAGTGCCTAGATCAGAACGATCGCCTATTCAGTAGTATGTGTCGGCCCAACTATCACACACGCCTCGCGAGTTATGAGCTAGATTCTACAAGAACTCCTATCAATCAGAATGTCACTCGGAAATCAAAGACTTCTTATGCATACTACGAGACTAGAGAATATACGAGTACCATACTACAATGATACGACAATGCTTGATGTTCTCAGTTTACGTTCACTTTAATCCAGATCATTACAAACTACTTGTATTCTTGTCGTATAGTTTCTCACTTATGCCCAGAGGTTAGAATCTCTCCGAAGGATGCGGACTTTTGTCTATTTTGTCCCACAGAAGCTAAGGGCGATCTCATCGAGAGAGACTGTCATAACTTGATTTCTCATATATGCATGTAGAATCCCCAGGAGATGAGGCGTTACACCATTTCTTGTTTATTTATCCGATCATTTACCATGCGATGCGTAACACTCCGCAGAGTCCACCTAATTTACCATAAGCACTAGTGAATGATACTAGAGATCGAACAGTCATCGTAAGGAAACGCTATGAGAACACTGTAATTCACTACTCAGCACGGTTAGTTTATCTGCGCGAGCGTGCCGGGCGCCTCCACGATAGTGCTGAAACAGATGTCACGCTTTACGTCACCAGCGTCAATCGCTAGGGCTATTCAAGAGCGCACTACACTTCGCCAGACAGTAGAAAAGATTCACGTCACACAAACCATTAACAATTAATGCTCACCAGTGGAGCGGGTGGGGAGCGCAAAGTACGAAATAAGACACACAAGGACACTTATTATGATAAGGATCAGCTCATATAGATATATTAGAGGGTGGCCAGATTCTACATTACTCTCACGTAATCATGTACTGTTAGAGTACTCTAATGTTGATGACTACGCAGCTTACATCATCAATAATAATATACACATATTTACGCAACTATATAAGTAGCATGTACCATAGGTATCACACAAAGCTCTCTGGCGGCCCACGGAAGCGCAATCTTACCGGCTAGGACGAGTCCCAGCATCCACATCTATTGTGTACACTATTATCATATGCACACACTACCGATGATTACTGCTCGATGCTGTCACATTGTCCTTACATACTAGACTAATGTCTATTTGGCTAGTTAATATACAGTCAAGTGAATATGAGTGTTAATCATTGTTCTAAGTAGAAGATAGTGTACACTGATGACATTACACTTATAGACATACTTAAAACATAACATAACGCGAGTTGTTACTCTCAATATGGTAAAAACTCAGAGACATAGGTTGTCACAGACATCAATAATTGATGAGAACAATTAGAATCAGATATACTGAGTGAGCACAGATGAATGAGAACATACATAGATTAATAGATGATAGATCAAGTAATCATGTATGAATTACAACGTGGAACACTGATGCTGCAGTGCAGCGAGAGATAGGCAGATACATATGGCGATCTGACAGTTGGTCTTACAATAGTCAACGCTAGCAGCTGTGCGCATATACGGACAAGTGATCAGCATAATGTTGTGTACAGCTAGCACGTCAAGCTTTCTCATCAGCTGCGCCCAAAACTGCAATGACTGTAACCATACAGGCGAGAAACACGATCTGTTTCTCTGTGTTTGTTTAATCATTTAAATTCATCGTGAAACTTAATATCATGTAAAATAGATTTAGTTCGGGTCAGGCTACAAAAGTTAAATAGTTTTTCATGTTTACTTACTACTAACCGGTTAGTATCAGTGTATCTACTCTATATCCTAAGTCTATCATTTTGTGCACAAAACTATATAAACATTCTATTAATCAGCAAACATTACAAAAACAACAAGTATATACTTTAATCACTCGTAATACAGAGCATCTACATTACTTAGCAGAAGCGATTCTTAATTTAAAAGCGAGAGCTAATCTTGCTAAATGGAACACCAGTTCTCTTACAACATATTCGATCATACCAGAACATATAGAGTAACTATAGACTAATATACATCACACTATATACCAATACTCAAATATATATATCACTACCATAATTATCTATACTATAGTAGTAATACTATACATATATACATATACATACTTACATATACAATACCACTATACTTACTATAACCGAATACAAGACATACATATATCTATACATAGACTTACTATGTAGGCAAATCATAAATAAAATACTAATCATCTAACTATGAGAGTGACTTACCGAGTGATGGTATCCACCATGGACGCACCAACATATACAGGATAGGCTAGTCACATAAAGATACACTTCATTTACTGATTCTGAAATAATGAAGCTACAATATTCACACTAACACAATACACTGTAAAATTGAATTCACGACGTCAATTATCTGAGACACAGACAACACAGTAACCTATGTGTCAAGACATTCTAGGTCGTATTTGACATCACGGGAGCAGTGACATGGCATAACAACACATAATAATACATACATGTGTGACACATAATACATCACTGAACAACAGACGACCTACTTATCCGAATTATACTTAACAACGAGCACAACATGCGCTGGACCACATCACACTCTCTCTTACGATCACGCATGTGACTGACTGTGTTCCTAGGACACTCACTCATCACCTACGCTAAGTAGATGCTGTGTCTTCTCAGGCGACACTTTAGCATCACCCTCTGCTCTATAGACGCATGGTGACTGATCACAGTGATTCACATCCGGCATCACTCACTATCTCCTTGACCAGTCTAGCGAATGCTGTAGTCCTGGCGACCACATCACTCATACCTTAGACCTGCTGACATGCGTGTATCACTAGATACACTCATCATCTCCTAGTAGGGGGGGGAGCGTGACTACTAAGATGCATTCCTGGATCACCCCCCCACTACACTATCTACTCCATCCAGACGCTACGAGTGAATGTCTAGTGTTTCCTGACACTCACATCATACCTTAAGACGCTACTGACTAGCTAAGTAGTTACTAAGGACACTCACTCTCACATCGACTGACTTGATAGCATGTGTACTCCTGGACACCGTGTACACATACTACATGCGTACACAAACACACATATAACACTCATGTGTACTTACACGATCTCTTGACGCTGTGATGCTGTGTTTTCTAGGACAACGCACTACTCCTTGACGCATTGTGATGCTGTGTTCCGGGACACTCCACTCTCATCCTTGAGGCTGTTGATGCTGTAGTTTCCTGGCACTCACGGCTCGCTTGACGCTGTGACGCTGTGTTTCTGGACACTCACCCTCTCCTTGACGCTGTGATGCTGTGTTCCTGGACACTTCACAATTCCTCTTGACCTGTGATGCATTGTTCCTGGGACACTCACTCTCCTTGACGCTGTGATGCTGTGCTTTCCTGACACTCACCGATGCTCACTTCGTACGCTGTGATGCTAGTGTCTCTGGACACATCACCTCTCCTTGCACGCTGTGAATGCTGTGGTTCCTGACACTCACTCGCCCTTGACGCTGTGATCTGTGTTACTGGACACTCATTCACCTTGACGCTGTGATGCTGTTGTTCTGAAACACTCACTCTCCTTGGACGCTGTGATCTGTGTTCCTGGACACTCACTCTCCTTGAGCTGTGATGCAGTGTTTTCCTGACACTCACTCTCCTTGATGCTGTGATCTTGTGTTCCTGGACTCTCACGCTCCTTGACGCTGTGATGCTGTGTTTCCTGGACACCAATCTCCTTGACGCTGTGATGCTTGTGTTCCTGGACACTCACATCTCCTTGACGCTGAGATGCTGGTTTTCTGGACACTCACTCCCCTTGACGCCTGTGATGCTGTGTTCCTGGGCCACGCACTATCCTGACGTGTGATGCTGTGTATTTCACACTGGCACATCACTCTGATCCCGACGCTGTGATGCTATTTCCTGAGGGCACAACCACTCTCTTGACGCTGTGACTGCTGTGTTCCTGACACTCACTCTCCTTAAAGTTGTGAAAACTCTGTGATCTCCTGGACACTCCACTCCTCTTGAACGCTGTGATGCTGTTTTCCTGGGCACCTCTATCACCTTGACGCTGTGATGCTGGTCCATACACTCACATCTACCCTTGACGCTGTGTACATGCTGTGTATTCAGCACACTCACTCTGCCCCTGACGCTGTGATGCTGCGTGTTCCTGCGCATTCACTCACCCTGCACTGTGATGCTTTGTTTCCTGGGCATTCACTCTCCCTGACGCTGTGATGCTAGATGTTTTCCCTGGGCACGACTCTCCCTGACGCTGTTTGGGGGGAATGCTGTTTCCTGGGCATTCACTC
Source organism: Cherax quadricarinatus (assembly GCF_026875155.1). Classification (NCBI taxonomy): domain Eukaryota; kingdom Metazoa; phylum Arthropoda; class Malacostraca; order Decapoda; family Parastacidae; genus Cherax; species Cherax quadricarinatus. Next base: position 69,127,549 of record NC_069408.1, read on the forward strand.
TATCAATGACGCTGTGATGTGCTGTGTTCTGACATTCCTCTCTACACCTGATTGCTGTGATGCTGTGTTCCTGGGCATTCACTTCTTCCTGACCACGCAAACAAAGTATCTATCACAGTCAACACGTAAACTTCCCACTACTAACAACAGACTACATAACGCTGATATCCACACCAGCTGAAACGTTTGCCTCGCGATTCAACTAATCCTACCCCCAGCAACATCTAACTTAGTCTCGTCAAAACCACTCATTATCCATGCAACCAATACGAAACAGAAGCACTACGATCAGTGTCTTCACCTATTATGATCCTATCATCTGTTTATTATTAAATTATTGTAAACTCACTCATCTACCAAGACATTCTTTACATTAACAAGGTCTCTACCGCAATTATCTATCAGGCATCCAAAGTCCAGACATTAACAAGGTTTCACAACTTAAAGCGCTCTCATTAGCGTATTCACCGTTCTTCTAAGGTTCCAGATCATCTAACTAGGAAATCCCCCATTAAGTCTATTCAGCTTTTCTCCACGCATTCAACTAAGCAGTCTCAAAATGAACCATTACTATCAACACATATACACCTATTCACTCACCTACACGAGTCCACACGAGATCCATAATCTATCAACGAAACCAGACAGCGTAACAGTGTCCTCACCATTAACTTATCAACATGCCAGACACTAACAAGTCCTCCCTATTATGTCTAACTCACGACCCAGGAACTATTCATACAGGACATATCTACCCCCTTATCGCGATCTACCTGGGATATTACGGCCCAGAATCACACTAACAGTCACCAGAGTCCATCTAATATCCCACCAATTACTACCTATCCCATGGCTCCTGCTCACACTACACTAGACTTGTGTAAGGCTCTGAGTCCTCCGCATTATCCAATCACCTCCCAGACACTAAAGAACAGGTCCGCATTTCGCTGCATCATGATGCGCATGAAGGGTGGACACCAGTGTTGAAATGATGACTAGACAACAGTCCAGAACTACTAATCCTTATGATACTGGGTCGATTTATCCCCTTCCTCTTATCCCATATTAATGTATAACGAGGCCATGGCCAGCGCACCAGACGAGCGAACATGACCACTGACCATTTAATGTTAGTCTGCATATTTCATCCTTCCCGGAGGAACAGCTGACTCACAAACCAGGCACCCCATTAGGTTACTCAGATCTGCGTCGAGAGCTGGATGGGAACTCAACACCACCATGACGGCGAGATTAACTAACTGTGGGCGGGAGGGGCCGGGGGGGGGGGGGGGGGGGGGGGGGGGGGGGGGGGGGTGGGGGGGGGGGGGGGGGGGGGGGGGGGGGGGAGGGGGGGGTAGGGGGTGAGGGTGGGAGGTGGGGATTAGGTTACCCTTACACCATTATCGCATTACACTCGCAGATCACTAAGAAATGCAGGTGTCCCGCCGCATGTAGTGGACCATCATACCCAGCACCCCTAATATCAGGTCTACCTCCATTAACGTCTGCACGGAGGCTGGAGCTAGAGGACCCTAACAGCGCTCTCCCAATATCCATAACACTCCCAGACTACTACTACAGATCTCAGGCGCCATAGGTATCTGCCGATCTCGTGGGAATACACCAGACACACAACACGAAGTGTCCCTTCCAGCTTTATCCATCAGCTCACTCGAGACAGCTAACGCTTCGGAGTACCGCAATACCTTAACCTACTACACACCACAGAGGTACACAGTCATGCTAACGAGGACTCGGCAGTCTGCAGTAGATCCCATCACCCCAGCACACTGAAGCATTGTTCCCCCTATTATAGATCCTATCCATGCGTCCACAGACAGGCTAACAGGATCGTACGTAGGTACCATTAGTACCCATCCCCCCAGACACTAGACAGGCTCCCCCGATTCATCGCATACAGCACACGACTGGACGCTAGGAGCACTATACACAGGTCACCACCCTATAGATCCATACACTCGTCATAGCGTCAGGATAGTAAGCAGGAAACCCCAACCACTTAACATCACGCGCTCAGACACCATAACAGGTCGCCCCAGTGTCATCGCATCCGGAGCATAACAAGACACCTCAACGATGGGGTCCCCCTATTCAGCATCATCAGCCCCATGACACGATGAACGACAGGATCGCCTGGGCCACATTATCCTACACACACCACCAATGCTACGTCACAGAGCACTGAACAGGTCCATGGCCGTGACAACAAAAATTTAACCACCCATTCCAGTCCATCACTGCGCCTAGACATAGACTAACAGTATCTCGGCAGCATTAAGGCCTGGATGTCGCAGGACATCAACCAGAACATCACAGTCATATCCGCTACTGTACATGGCCGATACGACTGGACCGCAGACACTAGGAACAGTCACTTAACACATCATCCGATTCGACTCCAGCACACTGTAACAGAGTCCACGCCAGTTATCTGAATCACGCCACAGTGACGCGCTAACAGACTATACCCACTTATCCATCACCCCATGACAGCTAACTGAGATCGATCGGCGCCCAGATTATCCATGCATCGGAGTGGGCAACACAACACTGAACCAGAGCTCTCGCATGCGCGCCTATTCTCCATCTACGTCAGTGAGGGCTGGAGCTGGCGACCATAACACTACAGGTCCACCGAACACATGCTATCCCATACTGTCAGCGCGAGGCACTGGAGCCCTGAGAGCAGCTAACAGGACCCCATTATCCATCGCATCGGCCTACTGTCAGGGAGGCTGGAGTGGGAATAACACCAGACTCTAACAGGGCTCCCCATTATCCATCACAACTGCTACCAGAACACTAACGAGCTCACCAGGGAAGCCAGGTTATGCCATATCGAGGAACTCCCAGCACACTAACGCGAGTGCTCACTCGATTATCAGCACGGCAGGCCTGCGTGCGTGGGACGACTAAAACATCAAGCATAATTCATCCATCCGATCGCTACTCGAGACTACTAACGTGCGGCTCCGGAGTCGCAGAGTAGATATCCATCACACCCACACTAACTGACAGGTCCTCCTCAGTCCAGTGCGCGCTAGCGACTGGACCCAGATCGGGAATATACAACTAACAGGCTCCATGCCCTATTAACCTAGATCAGACAAGGCCCAGATGGCACTAACAGTGGTGCCATAACCACTCACCCAATTACTGCCATACTCGCACCCCAGACACTAACAGGATGGCTCGGCAAGCCTCTTAATATGCCATCCGAATACAACCCTAGACTCTAGCAAGACTCGCTAGTTTATCTTCCACTATTGCTCAGCACAGGCCCAAATATTAACGTATATTACAGATAATTTTAGCACTTGTTTGTGTGAATTTATATCAGTCATAAAAACTTTATTTGTAACCAAGCTCAATGCAGAAGTATGGTACCCTTTGCGATGGCTAGGTGTGATGTCTCAAGGATTTGAACTTATGGAATCGGACTTAACACTAACAACCTTATCATAGCTTGAAACTGATTTACATGAATCAGAGTGAGAGTATATTTTATCAGCAGATGATAAAGATTTTCTGTTTAGATTATCGAACATAGATTACAAAAAACTATTTTAGAAACGTATGAAGCGACAAAGAGCTGATTTGTTTAGATGAACGAGAACTTGATGACTGCCGAGAAAACGTAGAACGATTGCAATCAAGCAGCTGATACGAGGGACGATCTACGAATGCAGGAGGACACCGATCGCTTATACTAGTCAGGGTTTGTGGTCAGTTCTGCGGTCTAGAACGATGGTGCGCGAGTAAAGCCAAAAACAGCTGTGAGCAAATATAGTCTCGATGCCTAATACTAGTGCACTAGCAGTGAGGCTAGGAGCGCCATAAAGGTATTTGTAGTCCTTAGCGTAACGTAAGTGGTATGTACTTATTTATTGATAGACAAAGTCTAAATAACATGAAGACAGCGATCAGGTATACATTGCCTAAGATCCCGCAGTGTACATTGAGCGTATGAGCCGTGAATGGTGACAAAGTGCAGTAAAGCAGGGCCCACTCACCGACCTGTATATTTCTGTAGAGTATACAAACTGTCTTGGAGAGGCTTCACAAAAGACAGTGATGCTCTAGTGACTTGCCCAAGCTTGGAAGATATTTAAATGAATTTTCTCATTCTCAATTGAGGGCCGATGGTGTTCAATTCTGATCGATTGGGAGAGCAGGTGACTGAACGAGCCGTGGATCACACAACATTCACCTAGTATAAATGTAAGTTTGATACTAAGAAACGTGATCAACTGAAGAGATGGTCAGATGAGTGGCGAACATAACACCCATGAAGTATCGACTGATTAATGACACACTGAAACGTACTGTCCAGGATATTGCAACAACATGAAGTAGGTCAGAGCATGTTGAGTACATTGAGAGACATAGACTAGGGAACTGTTGACACCCCTGAACAGTATGACGAATGTCTGCTCAGCTGATGCTATCGGTCAGGGATGTTGCATACAGTCGAATGTACGAGTCCAGGATGATGACACCATGAACGTCAGAGCAGGATGCTGGCACAGTGTAAGTATGTCCATATAGTCGGTTGCACAGTGAAGTATGTCAGGAGAGCTGGGAATACACTGATGTCGAATGTTCACAAGCAGAAACGTGCCACTAAGCTTCAGACCAGGCTACTGTCTCATTGCGAGCTATCAATGCACTAACACAGATCTAGAGCTGGCTGAACTCACCTCCCTCTACCATCGAACACATGCATCTGCTGGCTCTACTGTGCTCCATGCGCCACGAGAACCGACATCTGCATGATGCGAGCTCCCTATCACACTCTCCACTAACTCACCGTCTAGCCTAGCTGTCTAGGTGAGGCCATGGTGACTATCTGCTTTGAGATATCCTAACACGTACATGCACTAATAACAATTGACTGGTGAATACATCCATTAATAACTCACTGACATCTTAAACCTCTACTTACATCAACATTACATTAAAGATACCATATTACAACCCTAACGGCGGCCCGATGGCTTGAGTTGACAAACACCTCACCTTCTACTGCGGAGCTGCTTCAGAGTCTCCCTCGAACTATCTTTCTGTCTATCACTCGGATATCGCATGCGCGGCCAGACAGTTCTCATACATGCTTATATTACACCTCGGAAAATCCTCTATTCACTGTACATATCCTTAGCTCACTCTGCTCTTTCTTCCTCCGCAACTCTGTTCCACACGTCACACATGCATGCTGTCTCCCTTCATAAGCTCCTACTTAGATCTCTCTCACTCGGCAGTCATGCACCATCTTCCATCCTTGCTTACACACAGGTGGGGGGGGGGGGGGGGGGGGGTGTTGTTTTGTGGTAAGGGGGGGGCACATGAGAAGGGGGCTAACCGACCCAATCCGAAAATGACAGCTGTAGGCTCGTCCTCGTTTAGTCACCGTTACAGTCAGCCGAGGTCTTCACATCACTGTAAGTGTCAAGGGGCTCCGTACGATCTCATTCGAGTCCTGCCAATCCTGTACTGAGTTCCTCTCACAGCTTCTCATTCTACCTAGCCGCTTCGACTCTCCTTGCGGTTGGCGCTACTTTCTCCATCGCATCCTACGACCGCCCGCCTCGGCCACGACTTTCCTTCCAAGCCTGGCACTGCGTATAAAACAAGCAGCCGTACAGGACTCAACCTAGTATCGCTGTACGAGATTTCTTGTACCGAGCTCGACTGGCTATAGTGGAAGAGAGAGAGCAGAGAGAGAGAAGAGAGAGAGAGAAGGGAGAGAGACGAGTAGAGACTCCCGAATACATTCCGGCTGATCGTTTGCGCTGCCTAGAATCATGAGAAAAATCACAGCGATGAATGCTGAAATCCAATGTCGGCTAGTTTACATCGGAATACAGACAAGTTTCTAGTATGTACAAGCTGATCGCTTTCCGAAGGGACTAAGATTGAGGGTTGGGAATACTAGAGACAGCATCCAGGGAGAAAAAATGGTGCAATACCGTGTCTGGGAACAAGTCGCGCATGATAACGCAAGGGGGGAACATGGGTTGAACGAAACCTGAGAGTGGCGACAGATTCGTCCGACTTGGACGGCGAACATGAGGTGAATCGTGAATGTTTGACGGGTAAATCACTAGAAAGTAATCCTAACTTCTGTTAAGGTAATACTCACTGATACTTACGACGTGAATGTAGAGTCGCGCCCCACACGATGGGGAAAATGTGGTAGAGCGATCGAACGTGGTACACAGCTAAGCACAATTGAGCGTAAATACGAGGGACTAGTTGTAACATATGAATGGTTATCACAAGACCAATCCAAGATGAAATGCGAAGACTCATCGTGGCAGGACCATAGTGGTTGCCATCATGTGTCATCACATTTCGAGACTCCCGGACAGTTACAAATAGTTTTGTATTACAGGCGATGACTTGGCAGAAAATGAATTTATTGTTCGAGCAGATTATATGACACGTAGACAATTATGTTAGCTGTATGAGGATGTTATTCGTGTTAATTGGATCATCGTGCTCTCATCTCTCTCTCTCGTGCTCAGAGTCTGCAATTCATCCTGCGGCGCCACTCTCGGTACTCGTCATCTCCCTTCGCTCTCATCTCTCTCCTACATCTGCCTGCTGGCTAGCTCTGACTCGTCTCTTCGCCTCACTGAGCGCTAACAAATGGTGATTACCTATAACATCATATCAATCGCTTAGACAGACCATATGCGTACACTAGGTTCACAGTTTATTGAGAGCAGACATATCTGCCATGCCAGTAGGCTTTTCCTATAGTCAAGAGAATATAAAGCACCCAGGTTGTCATGTTTGTGGGGATGTCACGTGGCATGGCAGTGATGGAAGTCAGGGATGCAGTATATGGGAACTAGTCTAGGTCTGGTGCAGACTGCATGGAGGCGAGAGCGGTAGGGATGCCTCGTGAGATACCTACACAGGAGTGCCTGGGTTTTTGTTCTAGTAATTGCCGAATATCATCAATAAACTCCTCGTGTCTTACTATATGTAGTCATGAGTTTCACAAAATGCACATGTGGCTAAAACCTGTATTAAACTTACCTAGAAAACACTGCGGTTTGTTCTGGGACACCTTACTTTTATATGATCACTATCTATGTTAATCAGCAGAGGACTTAATTTTATACCGGAATGCGTGTGATGGTGTTTAGCGGGTACGATGCGTAAAGCTGATTCTCACACAGTGACATGTTCTTATCAAACAAGCTGCAGATTATCTGGATGATAAACTGGTACCTATTATGCAAGGCCATGAGATGGTTGTTGGGTGTTAGCAGGTAACGGTGCACAGTTTGCGATCTATATTACTTCTCTTCTCCTCTCTCTTACTGGTCTCAGCCTCTCTCATCTGCATGCTCTCTATCTCTCTCTCTCTGCTCCTCTAGTTACAGTCTATTATTTACTCATTCTGAAACAGTGACAATACGGAACACGGATCACGACAGTTCGAGGCTGCTTGTGGGCGGACAAGGATCTTTCATTTGGCAGTCAGCTGTGGACGAGATCTTCATCTCTGGAGCCTATCTGATACGGGTCAGTAGATTTCAGTAGAGAGGATGTCACGGCTGGATCAGAGCATTTCATCTATTGGAGCCATCCTGTGGGTCAGTGATTTCTTTGTCTTATGGCTGTACAAGCATGTCCATGTCATCAACCGGAATGACTGATCATCAGAGCAGCAGGTTCTAGACCAAGCTAGTATCCTTCCAGATAGTGTAGTTCTGATCCTGCTGTTGCCCGTCTTGCGAGTGCAGTCAAGCTGCTTTTCCTCAGTGTCTCTGCGCACGAAGTGGAACCAAGTGAGTCTTTGACCACAACCTTGCACATAGCGAGTGTGGCCATCCACGACTAGAGCCCTCCTCTGTCAGAGACGCTACTGCATGACATATAGATCAGACTCTGACTTCTACTGAGGCTGGGATACACATGGGCACGTACGCGAGATTCTGGATAGTCTTGGTTTTATTTTTCTATTTCTGTAACGAACAGTAGAAGAGTACGGGGGCGCCAGGCAATCTAAGGCTTTTCTTAAGGTGTGAGCGCAGTGGCAATGCGCGTCATACAGAGTGCTTGGCAGCTTCCAAGTGTCGCGGGTAGAAGATCGAGATATGTCTTAAGGGCTGTCAGTAATCTGGCGCAGGCGCCATTTGTTTTGCAGATTTAGCTACATACGCTCTCGGATTAACTCCAGTCTATCTTCTGATAATCAAATTTCAAACCCTTACGATACACAGCGACACTATTCTCCTAATGGTCAACACATCAACGCTCCATCCCTCATGCTACTGCTACGAGCATTACGATGTCTGCGGTCTGCCTAGACACCATCAACATTTGTGCTTCCTGCTAAATATAACAAACAGTTAAATAGTAGATCTCGCCATTCTTTTTCCCGCGAGGTTGTCTATGATATATAAAGCCTGTCAGTGGTGATTCGATAATTATACGAGAGCAGCTGTACAATTTACCTTCTCCATGGATAAGCCTAAATGTCAAGTAACAGTCGTCGGATATGCTTGGGAATTCTGAATGGACGGAAACAGACGCCGGACCATGAAGTCAGCAGGCACTCCCTACATCAATGATCGCGAAGCATCTCTTCTCTCTCTCACCTTACTGTCTAACCACGAGAGTTAGACATAACTCAATCATGTCGTTTAACAGATTCGTACTGGCTCGCGCTTATACATATTCTATTCTAAACAAAAGGATCGGTCAGCATAATGTATATGCATTATAGGTTATTCCCCATAAAGATAATGACCACGTACCACGAAAAAAACATTAAAACATTAGCTCTGATATATTGTGTCTGAAACGAGCCACAGTACATTTGTTTCCAGCAGACTAGGAGCTCACTGATCCACAGAGATGTGACGTAAGAAAACATAACATTGACAGTAGCACATATCGGCCATACATGAGTGTACCGGCGGTTCGCAGCTTCCCCCTCCGCCCCCACTCAGTTCACTCACACCGCGAACAACACACGGCACACACTCCCAGTACAGTCAATAATCATTATCAGTAAAAGTGCCCAATAATCTACGTTCGATGAAATCTGAATGAGTTGCCCTAATTTCAGCTCTAATTGGAGTTAACGGTCTCTCACGCTTCGAGAAGGCTAGCTGGTGGAAGACTGAAATTCAACAGGAGCACAGAGAAACTCATCTACGATGAACAGCTGCCAATGCAGATAGATATATAAATTTTAAAGACTCAGATAGAAGGGTACTTCTGAACAACACAGCTAGTATCGCCAAACCTATGCGTTGAGCAACGTGATAGTTCGAATCTGAACAGCACTCTGCCTACTGGTGAGCTCACTTAGGCCCTACTAGTACTTACTACAATCAAGTAGTCCTGTGAGTGTGTTGTGACGCATCAGCGGTGATTGGAGCTAGATAACGGACGAACAGACTGTACATTAGCTAGCTCAACCACATCCAACTTCTCTCAAAGCACAACTATTGCAAAATGTGTATTATACACTCGTAGCACATTCAACACATGAAAGAACATGCAATTACCTATGAAGATTCGCTGTAACGCCTCTGGGATGTTGTGGTTTTTAGGTCATGATGCTGCGATGGCGTGACGGACTGTAGACTTCTCCACGGGGACATTTGAGAGACAAAAATCTTCTTGCCACTATAAATCACCTGATGCATACAGATAAATGCGTAGATCGTAACGTCAGACTGCCACAGCACGGGAAGTATTATCAGACATCGTACAGAGAAATGCTCAGAGAGCATTATTATAGTACTCATGTATCACACAGGACATCACCATAATTTTGTGTACTCAGTTGCCAGTCTGCTGAGTTCCTCACAGCTTCTGGCCCCACGTTTCTGCTAGCTCCGATTGCGCGTAGAATCGTCCTATCTTACGACCAGTCTCATTAAGCTCCTAGACGGACACTTATTTCTGCTACTTTACTCTCATTCGTCTATCGTGGCGTACGCTCGGCCAGCGAGCGGTGAGCCTGACTCCCCGGAGAACAGTGTCACACATCAGGGCATGTCCGCGCTTAAGAATTACTTCCTGTCAGACGTGGACTATCCACTGTGACTCCTCGAGATACCTGATATACCCGCGTTAGAGGGGGAGGGGATAGAGGTCTGGGGGGGGGGCGTAAGGGGGGGTTGGGGGGGAGGGAGTAGGAGGAGGGGTAGTCCTACGGGATGAGTGTGCTTGTGTTGGTGAGCCGATGTCTCACTTCTGTACTGCCATGCTCCATAGATGGCGTCGAGAGAGTTAGTGATCATCGTATCCAGGACTATTCCTACAGCCTATATCGCTGTCAGAATGTACGATGTTGCTGCTGGGTGTGTGTAGTTAGAATATGTGTCGTGTCGCCGTATCGTTGGGTGTCGGGTGTGTGTAAGGTGTGTACTCACCTATTTCTTGATGAACATGCCCAGAGGTACGAGTCATACGCTTACCGGCACTGCACTGCCTCATTCTATCTGAATCTCTGGCACTTCGGTCGTCTAGCTATCCATGCTACCTGGTCCAAGGAGAGTGTATCGAACATCGTCTAGTACAACTAATGTATCGGCGTATCCTGGACTGTAGAGACTATACTTCTCTAATCATCCCTACTGTACTCATCTGAGTCTCTCAGCAATGTCGGAGTCTGTAACTCCAACACCATTGTCTTATTCTGTATCCCATTCTCTGAGACAAATCGTCTGCTCTATCTGTTACAGCACCGTCTTGTATCGATCTCCTCCGCAGTATTTTTGCAGAGTCGTCTAATCGTGCGTACTGCCCAAACTTCCTCCTGTCTCCACCTTGTCTTCTATCTATTTGTACCCTACAGTCGCGAGTATGTATGGTCTGGTCTAGCGGCTCGACGACTGGATCAGTGTCTCCAGCTATCCTGGACCCCGAGGGCTCTTCTTCTAGCACAGTAGATGCCTTACGTCCTTCCAGTGTGTGTCCTGCTGTGCCGTGGTGTGTATGTATTGTATATTGGTATATCTCTAGTATTTCTCATGCGGAGAGATGGGGGGGGGGGGGGGGGGGGGGGGGGGGGGGGGGGGGGGGGGGGAGGGGGGGGGGACAAAATATATTATCTCTATCTATGTCTCTGTATCTATATGTGTCGAGGGGGGGCTTCTATCCCTATTATCTCTTATGATAGTCAGCATTCCGACAGGATGGGACGATTTCGCATCAGCGATGATGTCGCAAATCTGTCCCGCCTGGACTCCATGGAGATCAGTCGTCTCGGGCTGCTTCGAGATCAGGTGCTGATGTACTGTGAGACAGTGAGTGTGTCCTGAGACCAGTGTGCTAGTTGCGCGGAGAGCAGTTAGCGCTGTTCTGTGACAGTGTGTGCTGCCTGGCAGACAGTGTGAGCTGTCGAGGGAACAGTGTCTGCGTGCTAGGTAGCTAGCGTGTGACCGTGTGCCGAGACAGTGTGGTGCCGTGGAAAAAAAACAAAGATGACTAGGGATGGGAGCGTCCGCATGTCGAGATCACAAATACAACAGCTGATCCACCACTGCTGTGAGTCTTCTAGGGAGTATTAGAGTCCAGTCTATTGAATATCTTATAGCATGCCTGGTATCTTTTACCTATTCCCACTCATTATAAAATAAGCAATTCCATTAATATGAAACATAATAACCTTGGAGTAAAATTTTAAAAGAAAAAACCCAATAAAACCATTGTGATAAATTTCTTGTTTCATAGACGACCGAGAAATCAGATTTAGTAACGAACATTAGCAAACGCGGAGGGTCGGATTGACTGGGAGCCGAATTCAGTGATTGTCCTCGCCCTGGTAACCCACCACAGAGACTGGAGGGACACAATGGCGAGAGCACTAGCTTGTCTGCTCCGACAGTGTGCTATCGTGTGAGAGCATGTATTAGGTAGCGCACGTAGGAACTAGAAATTATTCTACTTGTGAGAGTGCACATCTAGTCCAGTGAACAACAATGCCGAGTCAGTAAGAATCTACATCATCCGACTGCAAGAGCACATGACTAGCTAGAGCACCAAGATCGAGGTCACACCTAGCAGCGCTCACTAATTCAAGTGCCTAGATCAGAACGATCGCCTATTCAGTAGTATGTGTCGGCCCAACTATCACACACGCCTCGCGAGTTATGAGCTAGATTCTACAAGAACTCCTATCAATCAGAATGTCACTCGGAAATCAAAGACTTCTTATGCATACTACGAGACTAGAGAATATACGAGTACCATACTACAATGATACGACAATGCTTGATGTTCTCAGTTTACGTTCACTTTAATCCAGATCATTACAAACTACTTGTATTCTTGTCGTATAGTTTCTCACTTATGCCCAGAGGTTAGAATCTCTCCGAAGGATGCGGACTTTTGTCTATTTTGTCCCACAGAAGCTAAGGGCGATCTCATCGAGAGAGACTGTCATAACTTGATTTCTCATATATGCATGTAGAATCCCCAGGAGATGAGGCGTTACACCATTTCTTGTTTATTTATCCGATCATTTACCATGCGATGCGTAACACTCCGCAGAGTCCACCTAATTTACCATAAGCACTAGTGAATGATACTAGAGATCGAACAGTCATCGTAAGGAAACGCTATGAGAACACTGTAATTCACTACTCAGCACGGTTAGTTTATCTGCGCGAGCGTGCCGGGCGCCTCCACGATAGTGCTGAAACAGATGTCACGCTTTACGTCACCAGCGTCAATCGCTAGGGCTATTCAAGAGCGCACTACACTTCGCCAGACAGTAGAAAAGATTCACGTCACACAAACCATTAACAATTAATGCTCACCAGTGGAGCGGGTGGGGAGCGCAAAGTACGAAATAAGACACACAAGGACACTTATTATGATAAGGATCAGCTCATATAGATATATTAGAGGGTGGCCAGATTCTACATTACTCTCACGTAATCATGTACTGTTAGAGTACTCTAATGTTGATGACTACGCAGCTTACATCATCAATAATAATATACACATATTTACGCAACTATATAAGTAGCATGTACCATAGGTATCACACAAAGCTCTCTGGCGGCCCACGGAAGCGCAATCTTACCGGCTAGGACGAGTCCCAGCATCCACATCTATTGTGTACACTATTATCATATGCACACACTACCGATGATTACTGCTCGATGCTGTCACATTGTCCTTACATACTAGACTAATGTCTATTTGGCTAGTTAATATACAGTCAAGTGAATATGAGTGTTAATCATTGTTCTAAGTAGAAGATAGTGTACACTGATGACATTACACTTATAGACATACTTAAAACATAACATAACGCGAGTTGTTACTCTCAATATGGTAAAAACTCAGAGACATAGGTTGTCACAGACATCAATAATTGATGAGAACAATTAGAATCAGATATACTGAGTGAGCACAGATGAATGAGAACATACATAGATTAATAGATGATAGATCAAGTAATCATGTATGAATTACAACGTGGAACACTGATGCTGCAGTGCAGCGAGAGATAGGCAGATACATATGGCGATCTGACAGTTGGTCTTACAATAGTCAACGCTAGCAGCTGTGCGCATATACGGACAAGTGATCAGCATAATGTTGTGTACAGCTAGCACGTCAAGCTTTCTCATCAGCTGCGCCCAAAACTGCAATGACTGTAACCATACAGGCGAGAAACACGATCTGTTTCTCTGTGTTTGTTTAATCATTTAAATTCATCGTGAAACTTAATATCATGTAAAATAGATTTAGTTCGGGTCAGGCTACAAAAGTTAAATAGTTTTTCATGTTTACTTACTACTAACCGGTTAGTATCAGTGTATCTACTCTATATCCTAAGTCTATCATTTTGTGCACAAAACTATATAAACATTCTATTAATCAGCAAACATTACAAAAACAACAAGTATATACTTTAATCACTCGTAATACAGAGCATCTACATTACTTAGCAGAAGCGATTCTTAATTTAAAAGCGAGAGCTAATCTTGCTAAATGGAACACCAGTTCTCTTACAACATATTCGATCATACCAGAACATATAGAGTAACTATAGACTAATATACATCACACTATATACCAATACTCAAATATATATATCACTACCATAATTATCTATACTATAGTAGTAATACTATACATATATACATATACATACTTACATATACAATACCACTATACTTACTATAACCGAATACAAGACATACATATATCTATACATAGACTTACTATGTAGGCAAATCATAAATAAAATACTAATCATCTAACTATGAGAGTGACTTACCGAGTGATGGTATCCACCATGGACGCACCAACATATACAGGATAGGCTAGTCACATAAAGATACACTTCATTTACTGATTCTGAAATAATGAAGCTACAATATTCACACTAACACAATACACTGTAAAATTGAATTCACGACGTCAATTATCTGAGACACAGACAACACAGTAACCTATGTGTCAAGACATTCTAGGTCGTATTTGACATCACGGGAGCAGTGACATGGCATAACAACACATAATAATACATACATGTGTGACACATAATACATCACTGAACAACAGACGACCTACTTATCCGAATTATACTTAACAACGAGCACAACATGCGCTGGACCACATCACACTCTCTCTTACGATCACGCATGTGACTGACTGTGTTCCTAGGACACTCACTCATCACCTACGCTAAGTAGATGCTGTGTCTTCTCAGGCGACACTTTAGCATCACCCTCTGCTCTATAGACGCATGGTGACTGATCACAGTGATTCACATCCGGCATCACTCACTATCTCCTTGACCAGTCTAGCGAATGCTGTAGTCCTGGCGACCACATCACTCATACCTTAGACCTGCTGACATGCGTGTATCACTAGATACACTCATCATCTCCTAGTAGGGGGGGGAGCGTGACTACTAAGATGCATTCCTGGATCACCCCCCCACTACACTATCTACTCCATCCAGACGCTACGAGTGAATGTCTAGTGTTTCCTGACACTCACATCATACCTTAAGACGCTACTGACTAGCTAAGTAGTTACTAAGGACACTCACTCTCACATCGACTGACTTGATAGCATGTGTACTCCTGGACACCGTGTACACATACTACATGCGTACACAAACACACATATAACACTCATGTGTACTTACACGATCTCTTGACGCTGTGATGCTGTGTTTTCTAGGACAACGCACTACTCCTTGACGCATTGTGATGCTGTGTTCCGGGACACTCCACTCTCATCCTTGAGGCTGTTGATGCTGTAGTTTCCTGGCACTCACGGCTCGCTTGACGCTGTGATGCTGTGTTTCTGCACACCACTTTTCCTGACGCGTGATGCTGTGTTCCTGGGCATTCACTCTCCCTGGCACTGTGATGCTGTGTTCCTGGGCATTCACTCTCCCTGACGCTGTGATGCTGTGTTCCTGGGCATTCACTCTCCTGACGCTGTGATGCGGGTTTTTCCTGGGCATTCACTCTACATGACGCTGTGATGCTGTGTTCCTGGACATTCACTCTCCCTGATGCTGTGATGCTGTGTTCCTGGGCATTCACTCTTCCTGACGCTGTGATGCTGTGTTGCTGGGCATTCACTCTCCCTGACGCTGTGATGCTGTGTTCCTGGGCATTCACTCTTCCTGACGCTGTGATGCTGTGTTGCTGGGCACTCACTCTTCCTGACGCTGTGATGCTGTGTTCCTGGGCATTCACTCTACATAAACGCTGTGATGCTGTGTTCCTGGACATTCACTCTCCCTGATGCTGTGATGCTGTGTTCCTGGGCATTCACTCTCCCTGACGCTGTGATGCTGTGTTCCTGGGCATTCACTCTTCCTGACGCTGTGATGCTGTGTTGCTGGGGCATTCACTCTCCCTGACGCTGTGATGCTGTGTTCCTGGGCATTCACTCTTCCTGACGCTGTGATGCTGTGTTGCTGGGCACTCACTCTTCCTGACGCTGTGATGCTGTGTTCCTGGGCATTCACTCTCCCTGACGCTGTGATGCTGGGTTCCTGGGCGCTCACTCTCCCTGGCGCTGTGATGCTGTGTTCCTGGGCACTCACTCTCCCTGGCGCTGTGATGCTGCATTCCTGGGCGCTCACTCTCCCTGGCGCTGTGATGCTGTGTTCCTGGACACTCACTCTCCCTGACGCTGTGATGCTGTGTTCCTGGGTACTCACTCTCCCTGACGCTGTGATGCTGCGTTCCTGGACACTCTCCCTGACGCTGTGATGCTGCGTTCCCGGGCACTCACTCTCCCTGACGCTGTGATGCTGTGTTCCTGGGCACTCACTCTCCCTGACGCTGTGATGCTGTGTTCCTGGGCACTCACTCTCCCTGACGCTGTGATGCTGCGTTCCCGGGCACTCACTCTCCCTGGCGCTGTGATGCTGTGTTCCTGGGCACTCTCCCTGGCGCTGTGATGCTGTGTTCCTGGACACTCTCCCTGACGCTGTGATGCTGCGTTCCCGGGCACTCACTCTCCCTGGCGCTGTGATGCTGTGTTCCTGGGC
This sequence comes from Cherax quadricarinatus, assembly GCF_026875155.1. Classification (NCBI taxonomy): domain Eukaryota; kingdom Metazoa; phylum Arthropoda; class Malacostraca; order Decapoda; family Parastacidae; genus Cherax; species Cherax quadricarinatus. The sequence continues at coordinate 69,144,089 of NC_069408.1, forward strand.
ACTCACTCTCCCTGGCGCTGTGATGCTGTGTTCCTGGACACTCTCCCTGGCGCTGTGATGCTGTGTTCCTGGTCACTCACTCTCCCTGACGCTGTGATGCTGTGTTCCTGGACACTCACTCTCCCTGGCGCTGTGATGCTGTGTTCCTGGGCACTCACTCTCCCTGGCGCTGTGATGCTGTGTTCCTGGCACTCCACTCTCCCTGGCGCTGTGAATGCTGTTCCTGGGCATCACTCCCCCTGGCGCTGTGATGCTGTGTTCCGGGGCACCACTCTCCTGGCGCTGTGAGCTGTTTTCCCTGGGCACTCACTCTCCCTGACGCTGTGATGCTGTGTTCCTGGGCACTCACTCTCCCTGACGCTGTGATGCTGTGTTCCTGGGCACTCACTCTCCCTGACGCTGTGATGCTGTGTTCCTGGGCACTCACTCTCCCTGGCGCTGTGATGCTGCATTCCTGGACACTCACTCTCCCTGACGCTGTGATGCTGCGTTCCTGGACACTCTCCCTGACGCTGTGATGCTGCGTTCCCGGGGACTCACTCTCCTGACGCTTTTGATGCTGTGTCCTGGGCACTCACTCTCCCTGACGCTGTGATGCTGTGTTCCTGGGCACTCACTCTCCCTGACGCTGTGATGCTGTGTTCCTGGGCACTCACTCTCCCTGGCGCTGTGATGCTGTGTTCCTGGGCACTCACTCTCCCTGGCGCTGTGATGCTGTGTTCCTGGGCACTCACTCTCCCTGACGCTGTGATGCTGCGTTCCTGGATACTCACTCTCCCTGACGCTGTGATGCTGTGTTCCTGGGCACTCACTCTCCCTGGCGCTGTGATGCTGTGTTTCCCTGGGCACTCACCTCCCTGACGCTGTGATGCTGTTTCCTGGACATCCTCCACCTTGACGCTGTGATGCTGTGTTCCTGGACACTCACTCTCCCGGGCGCTGTGATGCCGTGTTCCGGGCACTCACTCTCCCTGACGCTGTGATGCTGTGTTCCTGGGCACTCACTCTCCATGGCGCTGTGATGCTGTGTTCCTGGGCACTCACTCTCCCTGACGCTGTGATGCTGTGTTCCTGGGCACTCACTCTCCCTGGCGCTGTGATGCTGCTTTTCCTGGCGCTCACTCTCCCTTGGACGCTGTGATGCTGTTGTTCCTGGGCACTCATCTCTCTGACGCTGTGATGCTGTGTTCCTGGGCACTCACTCTCCCTGACGCTGTGATGCTGTGTTCCTGGACACTCACTCTCCTTGACGCTGTGATGCTGTGTTCCTGGACACTCACTCTCCTTGACGCTGTGATGCTGTGTTCCTGGACACTCACTCTCCTTGCGTGTGATGCTGTGTTCCTGCACTCACTCCTTGACGCTGTGATGCTGTGTTCCTGGACACTCACTCTCCCTGGCGCTGTGATGCTGTGTTCCTGGGCACTCACTCTCCCTGGCGCTGTGATGCTGTGTTCCTGGGCACTCACTCTCCCTGGCGCTGTGATGCTGTGTTCCTGGGCACTCACTCTCCCTGGCGCTGTGATGCTGTGTTCCTGGGCACTCACTCTCCCTGGCGCTGTGATGCTGTGTTCCTGGGCACTCACTCTCCCTGGCGCTGTGATGCTGTGTTCCTGGGCACTCATTCCCTGACGCTGTGATGCTGTGTTCCTGGGCACTCACTCTCCCTACGCTGTGATGCTGTGTTCCTGGGACTCACTCTCCCTGACGCTGTGATGTTTGTGTTCCTGGGCACTCACTCTCCCTGGCGCTGGATGCTGTTTTTCCTGGACACTCACTCTCCCTGACGCTGTGATGCTGCGTTCCTGGACACTCTCCCTGACGCTGTGATGCTGCGTTCCCGGGCACTCACTCTCCCTGACGCTGTGATGCTGTGTTCCTGGGCACTCACTCTCCCTGACGCTGTGATGCTGTGTTCCTGGGCACTCACTCTCCCTGACGCTGTGATGCTGTGTTCCTGGGCACTCACTCTCCCTGGCGCGGTGAGCTGTGTTCCTGGGCATCACTCTCCTGGCGCTGGGATGCTGTGTTCCTGGGCACCACTCTCCCGGGCGCGGGTGATGCTGTGTTCCTGGGCACTCACTCTCCTGGCGCTGTGATGCTGTGTTCCTGGGCACTCACTCCCCCTAAACGCTTTTGATGCTGTGTTCCTGGGCACTCACTCTCCCTGACGCTGTGATGCTGTGTTCCTGGGCACTCACTCTCCCTGACGCTGTGATGCTGTGTTCCTGGGCACTCACTCTCCCTGGCGCTGTGATGCTGCATTCCTGGACACTCACTCTCCCTGACGCTGTGATGCTGGGTTTTCCTGGACACTCTCCCTGCGTGTGATGCTGCGTTCCCGGGCACTCACTCTCCCTGACGCTGTGATGCTGTTTTTCCTGGGCACTCACTCTCCTGACGCTGTGATGCTGTGTTCCTGGGCACCCCACTCTCCCTGACGCGGGTGATGCTTTTGTTCTGGGCACTCACCTCCCTGGCGCTGGGGATGCTGTTGTTCCTGGGCACTCACTCTCCCTGGCGCTGTGATGCTGTGTTCCTGGGCACTCACTCTCCCTGACGCTGTGATGCTGCGTTCCTGGATACTCACTCTCCCTGACGCTGTGAGCTGTGTTCCTGGGCATCACTCTCCCTGGCGCTGTGATGCTGTTTTCCTGGGCACTCACTTCCATGGCGCTGTGATGTTTGTGTTCCGGGGCACTCACTCTCCCTGACGCTTGTGATGCTGTTTTTCCTGGGCACTCACTCTCCCTGGCGCTGTGATGCTGCATTCCTGGGCGCTCACTCTCCCTGGCGCTGGGGATGCGGGTGTTCCTGGGCATCACTCCCCCTGGCCTGTGTTTGTTTGTGTTCCTGGGCACTCACTCTCCCTGACGCTGTGATGCTGGTTCCTGGGCACCACTCTCCCTGACGCTGTGATGCGTGTTTCCGGGCACTCACTCTCCCTGACGCTGTGATGCTGTGTTCCTGGGCACTCACTCTCCCTGGCGCTGTGATGCTGCATTCCTGGACACTCACTCTCCCTGACGCTGTGATCCCTGCGTCCGGGGCCCACTCTCCCTGACGCTGTGATGCTGCGTTCCCGGGCACTCACTCTCCCGGGACGCTGTAAATGCTGTTTTCCCTGGGCACTCACTCTCCGTGACGCTGTGATGCTGTGTTCCTGGGCACTCACTCTCCCTGACGCTGTGATGCTGTGTTCCTGGGCACTCACTCTCCCTGACGCTGTGATGCTGTTTTTCCTGGGCACTCACTCTCCTGGCGCTGTGATGCGTGTTCCTGGGCACTCACTCTCCCTGGCGCTGTGATGCTGTGTTCCTGGGCACTCACTCTCCCTGGCGCTGTGATGCTGTGTTCCTGGGCACTCACTCTCCCTTGACGCTGTGATGCTGTTTTCCCTGGGCACCTCACTCTCCCGGGACGCTGTGATGCTGTGTTCCTGGGCACTCACTCTCCTGGCGCTGTGATGCTGTGTTCCGGGGCCCACTCACTCTCCCTGGCGCTGTGATGCTGTGTTCCTGGGCACTCACTCTCCCTGGCGCTGTGATGCTGTGTTCCTGGGCACTCACTCTCCCTGACGCTGTGATGCTGTTTTCCCTGGGCATCACCTCTCTCTGACGCTGTGATGCTGTGTTCCTGGGCACTCACTCTCCCTGACGCTGTGATGCTGTGTTCCGGGGCACTCACTCCCCCTGCGCTGTGATGTTTGCATTCCTGGACACTCATCCTCCTGACGCTTTTGATGCTGCGTTCTGGCACTCTCCCTGACGCTGTGTGCTGCGTTCCCGGGCACTCACTCTCCCTGACGCTGTGATCTGTGTTCCTGGGCACTCACTCTCCCTGCGCTGTGATGCGTGTTTCCTGGGCATCACTTTTCCCTGACGCTGTGATGCTGTGTTCCTGGGCACTCACTCTCCCTGGCGCTGTGATGCTGTGTTCCTGGGCACTCACTCTCCCTGGCGCTGTGATGCTGTGTTCCTGGGCACTCACTCTCCCTGACGCTGTGATGCTGCGTTCCTGGATACTCACTCTCCCTGACGCTGTGATGCTGTGTTCCTGGGCACTCACTCTCCCTGGCGCTGTGATGCTGTGTTCCTGGGCACTCACTCTCCATGGCGCTGTGATGCTGTGTTCCTGGGCACTCACTCTCCCTGACGCTGTGATGCTGTGTTCCTGGGCACTCACTCTCCCTGGCGCTGTGATGCTGCATTCCTGGGCGCTCACTCTCCCTGGCGCTGTGATGCTGTGTTCCTGGGCACTCACTCTCCCTGGCGCTGTGATGCTGTGTTCCTGGGCACTCACTCTCCCTGCGCTGTGATCCCTGCGGTTCCTGGATACTCACTCTCCCTGACGCTGTGATGCTGTGTTCCTGGGCACTCACTCTCCCTGACGCTGTGATGCTGTGTTCCTGGGCACTCACTCTCCATGGCGCTGTTATGCTGTGTTCCTGGGCACTCACTCTCCCTGACGCTGTGATGCTGTGTTCCTGGGCACTCACTCCCCCTGACGCTGTGATGCTGCTTCCTGGGCGCTCCCCCTCCCCCTGACGCTGTGATGCTGTGTTCCGGGGCACTCACTCTCTCTGACGCTTGTGTGCTGTGTTCCTGGGCACTCCCCTCTCCTGACGCTGTGATGCTGTGTTTCTGGACACTCACTCTCCTTGACGCTGTGATGCTGTTTTCCCTGGACACTCACCTCCTTGCCCGCTGTGATGCTGTGTTCCTGGACACTCACTCCCCTTTGGGACGCTGTGATGCTGTGTTCCTGGACACTCACTCCCTTGACGCTGTTGATGCTTGTTCCTGGACATCCTCCCCTTGCGCTGTGATGCTGTGTTACTGGACACTCACTCTCCTTGACGCTGTGATGCTGTGTTCCTGGCACTCACTCCCCTTTGACGCTGTGATGCTGTGTTTCCTGGACACTCAATCTCCTTGACGCTGTGTTTGCTGTGTTTCCTGGACACTCACTCTCCTTGACGCTGTGATGCTGTGTTCCTGACACTCACTCTCCTTGACGCTGTGATGCTGTGTTCCTGGACACTCACTCTCCTTGACGCTGTGATGCTGTGTTCCTGGACACTCACTCTCCTTGACGCTGTGATGCTGTGTTCCTGGACACTCACTCTCCTTGACGCTGTGATGCTGTGTTCTGGACACCCCCACCCCTCCTTGACGCTGTGATGCTGTTTTCCCTGGACACTACTCTCCTTGACGCTGTGATGCTGTTTTCCCTGGACCCTCACTTCTCTTGACGCTGTGATGCTGTGTTACTGGACACTCATTCTCCTTGACGCTGTGATGCTGTGTTCCTGGACACTCACTCTCCTTGACGCTGTGATGCTGTGTTCCTGGACACTCACTCTCCTTGACGCTGTGATGCTGTGTTCCTGGACACTCACTCTCCTTGACGCTGTGATGCTGTGTTCCTGGGACACTCACTCTCCTTGACGCTGTGATGCTGTTGTTCCTGGACACTCACTCTCCCTTGACGCTGTGATGCTGTTTCTGGACACTCACTCTCCTTGACGCTGTGATGCTGTGTTCCTGGACACTCACTCCCCCTTGACGCTGTGATGCTGGTCTGGACATCATACCCGACGATTTTGATGCTGTGTTCCTGGGCACTCACTCTCCTGGCTGTGATGCTATGTTCCTGGGCATCACTCTCCTTGACGCTGTGATGCTGTGTTCCTGGACACTCACTCCCCTTGTCGTTTTTGATACTGTGTTCCTGGACACTCACTCTCCTTGACGCTGTGATGCTGTGTTCCTGGCACTCACTCTCCTTGACGCTGTGATGCTGTGTTACTGGACACTCACTCTCCTTGACGCTGTGATGCTTTTTTCCCGGGGCACTCACTCTCCTTGACGCTGTGATGCTGTGTTCCTGGGCACCCCACTCTCCTTGAGGGCTGTGATGCTGTGTTCCGGACACTCACTCTCCTTGACGCTGTGATGCTGTGTCCTGGACACTAAACTCTCCTTGAGGCTGTGATGCGTGTTCCTGGACACTCCTCCTGACGCTGGGGATGCTGTGTTCCTGGGCACTCATTTTCTTGACGCTGTGATGCTGTGTTCGGGCACTCATCTCCTTGACGCTGTGATGCTGTGTTCCTGGGCACTCACTCTCCTTGACGCTGTGATGCTGTGTTCCTGGACACTCACTCTCCTTGACGCTGTGATGCTGTGTTCCTGGACACCCCACTCCCCTGAGGCTGTGATGCTGTGTTCCTGGACACTCACTCTCCTTGACGCTGTGATGCTGTGTTCCTGGACACTCACTCTCCTTGACGCTGTGATGCTGTGTTCCTGGGCACTCACTCTCCTTGACGCTGTGATGCTGTGTTCCTATACACTCACTCTCCTTGACGCTGTGATGCTGTGTTTCTGCACACTCACTCTCCCTGACGCTGTGATGCTGTGTTCCTGGGCATTCACTCTCCCTGACGCTGTGATGCTGTGTTCCTGGGCATTCACTCTCCCTGACGCTGTGATGCTGTGTTCCTGGGCATTCACTCTACATGACGCTGTGATGCTGTGTTCCTGGACATTCACTCTCCCTGATGCTGTGATGCTGTGTTCCTGGGCATTCACTCTTCCTGACGCTGTGATGCTGTGTTGCTGGGCATTCACTCTCCCTGACGCTGTGATGCTGTGTTCCTGGGCATTCACTCTTCCTGACGCTGTGATGCTGTGTTGCTGGGCACTCACTCTTCCTGACGCTGTGATGCTGTGTTCCTGGGCATTCACTCTACATGACGCTGTGATGCTGTGTTCCTGGACATTCACTCTCCCTGATGCTGTGATGCTGTGTTCCTGGGCATTCACTCTCCCTGACGCTGTGATGCTGTGTTCCTGGCATCACTTTTCCTGACGCTGTGATGCTGTGTTGCTGGGCATTCACTCTCCCTGACGCTGTGATGCTGTGTTCCTGGGCATTCACTCTTCCTGACGCTGTGATGCTGTGTTGCTGGGCACTCACTCTTCCTGACGCTGTGATGCTGTGTTCCTGGGCATTCACTCTCCCTGACGCTCTGATGCTGGGTTCCTGGGCGCTCACTCTCCCTGGCGCTGTGATGCTGTGTTCCTGGGCACTCACTCTCCCTGGCGCTGTGATGCTGCATTCCTGGGCGCTCACTCTCCCTGGCGCTGTGATGCTGTGTTCCTGGACACTCACTCTCCCTGACGCTGTGATGCTGTGTTCCTGGGTACTCACTCTCCCTGACGCTGTGATGCTGCGTTCCTGGACACTCTCCCTGACGCTGTGATGCTGCGTTCCCGGGCACTCACTCTCCCTGACGCTGTGATGCTGTGTTCCTGGGCACTCACTCTCCCTGACGCTGTGATGCTGTGTTCCTGGGCATTTCACTCCCCCTGACGCTGTGATGCTGGGGTTCCCGGGCACTCACTCTCCCTGGCGCTGTGATGCTGTGTTCCTGGGCACTCACTCTCCCTGGCGCTGTGATGCTGTGTTCCTGGGCACTCACTCTCCCTGACGCTGTGATGCTGTGTTCCTGGGCACTCACTCTCCCTGGCGCTGTGATGCTGTGTTCCTGGGCACTCACTCTCCCTGACGCTGTGATGCTGTGTTCCTGGGCACTCACTCTCCCTGGCGCTGTGATGCTGCATTCCTGGGTACTCACTCTCCCTGACGCTGTGATGCTGTGTTCCTGGGCACTCACTCTCCCTGGCGCTGTGATGCTGTGTTCCTGGGCACTCACTCTCCCTGACGCTGTGATGCTGTGTTCCTGGGCACTCACTCTCCCTGGCGCTGTGATGCTGCATTCCTGGGTACTCACTCTCCCTGACGCTGTGATGCTGCGTTCCTGGACACTCTCCCTGACGCTGTGATGCTGCGTTCCCGGGCACTCACTCTCCCTGACGCTGTGATGCTGTGTTCCTGGGCACTCACTCTCCCTGGCGCTGTGATGCTGTGTTCCTGGGCACTCACTCTCCCTGGCGCTGTGATGCTGTGTTCCTGGGCACTCACTCTCCCTGACGCTGTGATGCTGTGTTCCTGGGCACTCACTCTCCCTGGCGCTGTGATGCTGTGTTCCTGGTCACTCACTCTCCCTGACGCTGTGATGCTGTTTTCCCTGGGCACTCACTCTCCTGGCGCTGTGATGCTGTGTTCCTGGGCATCACTCTCCCCTGGCGCTGTGATGCTGTGTTCCTGGGCACTCACTCTCCCCTGACGCTGTGATGCTGTGTTCCTGGACACTCACTCCCCTGGCGCTGTGTGCTGTGTTTCCTGGGCACTCACTCTCCCTGACGCTGTGATGCTGTGTTCCTGGGCACTCACTTCCCTGACCTGTGATGCTGTGTTCCTGGACACTCACTCTCCCTGGCGCTGTGATGCTGTGTTCCTGGGCACTCACTCTCCCTGACGCTGTGATGCTGTGTTCCTGGGCACTCACTCTCCATGGCGCTGTGATGCTGTGTTCCTGGGCACTCACTCTCCCTGACGCTGTGATGCTGTGTTCCTGGGCACTCACTCTCCCTGGCGCTGTGATGCTGCATTCCTGGGCGCTCACTCTCCCTGACGCTGTGATGCTGTGTTTCTGGGCACTCACTCTCTCTGACGCTGTGATGCTGTGTTCCTGGGCACTCACTCTCCTTGACGCTGTGATGCTGTGTTCCTGGGCACTCACTCTCCCTGACGCTGTGATGCTGTGTTCCTGGGCACTCACTCTCCCTGACGCTGTGATGCTGTGTTCCTGGGCACTCACTCTCCCTGGCGCTGTGATGCTGTGTTCCTAGACACTCACTCTCCCTGACGCTGTGATGCTGTGTTCCTGGACACTCACTCTCCCTGACGCTGTGATGCTGCGTTCCCGGGCACTCACTCTCCCTGACGCTGTGATGCTGTGTTCCTGGGCACTCACTCTCCCTGACGCTGTGATGCTGTGTTCCTGGGCACTCACTCTCCCTGACGCTGTGATGCTGCGTTCCTGGACACTCTCCCTGACGCTGTGATGCTGCGTTCCCGGGCACTCACTCTCCCTGACGCTGTGATGCTGTGTTCCTGGGCACTCACTCTCCCTGACGCTGTGATGCTGCGTTCCTGGGCGCTCACTCTCCCTGACGCTGTGATGCTGCGTTCCTGGACACTCTCCCTGACGCTGTGATGCTGCGTTCCCGGGCACTCACTCTCCCTGACGCTGTGATGCTGTGATGCTGTGTTCCTGGGCACTCACTCTCCCTGACGCTGTGATGCTCCGCTCACCGACTGCTATTTTTTTTCGCACGAACTGCAAGGAACCTCCCCAGTATATACCTGATCTGTTTATTCTTTTGAATCTTGAGAAGGGAATTACGTATACACACACACACACACACACACACACACACACACACAGTAGCGACCAGTGAAGAGACGGGGCCAGGAGCTATGGCTCGACCCTTGCAACCACAACTAGGTGAGTACAACTAGGTGAGCACACACACACCCATACACACACACACATACACACACACACTCACACACACACACACACACACACACACACACACGCATACATACATAAACCACCACATTTGAAATATGTAATAAAATCTGAGTGCTTTCGTGTGCTTACACACATCTTCTGAGGAATAGGAAGAATAGGCGAAAGAAGCATATTTTAAACACATGAAACAGTGTGTTTACTTCTATGTATTAAGAGCCCTTAGGATTTGTATCTTTGAATGCTGTAATGGGGAAATCAGAAAAAAAATGAAATTGTCTCTTATTTGCAATATCCACTAACATTTATTTATAAAGCTTTTGATAAATCTAAAAAAAAGCATTGTACAAAACAGAGACTAATACCGAGTATAAGCTCGAGAATTTGTCGGTTTTGCCATACATGAAAATCTCTTTCACCTCTCTTAAGTTCTTGAATATTTTCATGTTAAAGTTGTCTTTAAATGTCATAATTCCCTTACCAAATTTATTTAAAAATTTCCCCCGAGGAATCGTGGGTTTGTTTACTTATCCGTAGTTAAAGTTTTTGCCGAAAAAGGGTTATCAGCAAAATTTAAAAATATAGGGAAATTTAACTTAGAAAGAGCTCATCGTGCACAGTCCCCCCTGCGACGAGGTTTTGAGAAGTGTCAAAGTCTCCTAACGGGTGTATTAAATTAAAATTTGTAAGATACAAATTACCTGGGGGTGTTATGTCAGATATTTCATTCATGATTGTGACAAATTTAAACCATGTGTGGCTCAAAGGTCCGCATATCCCCGGGGGTTTTATGAAAAGTGTTTTCTAACTTTTTTAACCAACTGCGCGTCAATAGTAGCCATACGAGTTGAACATTACTGGTTTGTATCGACCCGTAATTACCCGGGATATCCGTTGAGTTGATTGAAGAATAGTTTTTCTTGAAAAATGTCGCACTACACTTTTTGGGATTGCAAACTCGTTTTTGGGTTTACCCCTGGTTTGTCATTCGTAAGTCAAAAGTAATTGAAGATGCACAACCCCACGCTGTCACTGCCCCAGCACAAAAAAAAGCTGCAAAGTACTTTTTTTTTCCCTGCCATTTCCTCGATGAAAAAAGCAAGAATTTAAAATTTGCTGTCTTAAAGCTAGACAAAAATGCCCCACTATTTTCATGGTAAAAAGTGGGAGGGGGGTTTTTCCTTTTTTTGTCTGCAAAGGAAAGGTGTACTGTCTTTTATTAAATACATTCGCAACAGGGACTGAAAAGGAGCAGCGGTCGCTTGACACGTCGCATATCGTATGCATTGCGATCAATTACTCACTGCAGCAGTAAACAAGATATTTGCCCCCCTTTTGGGGGGTGGGCCCCCAGGGTGAAAGGGGCTGAAGGGGCTGAAGAGGGTGTACCCCCCTTTTGGAGAAAAATTTTTCCAAAATAGGGGGCCCGGGAGGTTCGCTGCGGTGAAATATTCTCATTAACATTAATTTTTAAATTTTTTCCTCGCCACCACTGGGCCCTTGTCTTTTTTGAAACCTTTTTGCTGGTGGTTTCTGGAAAAATCACTAATTTAGTTTTTTCAACACGAAAATTTTAATGGTATAGTTTTATTTATTTTCCCTTATTCACTACCCTTTGCTCAAAACATCAAAGTCCTGAGATTCCCTTTGTCAGGATTTTTGGTCACAATTTTTCCAAAAGGGCCATTAGGGGGCCTCGGGCCATATTATCAGTAAACACTTGCACCCGGCTTAAGGACTTATGATTTTCAGGGAAAAAGTCTAGAATGTTTTCCTCCTGAGGGGAGTAGTCTTCTCGCCAAATTTTCTCCCCAACATTCAATCCTTTTTTAAGGGGTTTGAAATTTTGTTCTGAGTTGCCCGGTTCCCAAAAAAAATAGGATCCTCTATGTTTCTTTATCATTTATGGGGGGAACGGGTTTGATCCCCGTCTGGAGTAAGAATGAACTTAAAACTTTTAAAAATTTTCCAGATCATCGGGAAAATAAGTTAGAGGTCTGTTGTTGCTCTATTTTCTATTTCGTCACAAATGTACGGAAAAATTTTTAAATCGAATTTTTTGAGATGAAAAGTTTTTCTTAAACAAAAGTTTTACGTGCCGATTTCTTTCATAAAATCCCCCGGCTGGGATTTTGGGGAATGTTCTCCAACGACAACTGGTTGATTCAGAAACTGTTTGTACTTTTGGTTGATCAAGGTCTTGTTATATAAGCAGACCAGCAACAATGTTCGTTGCAAAAATCTGAAATCATCAGTCTGGGGACCCCCC
>NC_069408.1:69156305-69198492 GCF_026875155.1 Cherax quadricarinatus
AAAGAAAAAAAAACGTATGTCAAAATAAAACATTATTTTCTCCATCGTGAGGTGTTGCTTGCAACAAAAATCAGCAGTAAGTTGAAGGCTGTACTAGACAAGTTTAAAAATTAACTCAAAATATCACTTAAATCAGATTGTTTGCCAAACTAGTAAAGAATTGAAGCAAAAATGTGAATCTTTGCACACGGAGGCAAGATGGCTCTCCAGAGTAAAGTGTTGTCACCAGTGTATAACTCAAGGATAAGTTAGGTTTTTTACCTTGAGACCAAAGAAGAATTTTGTGGTTGCTTGTGATGACACTTTGTCCACAAAATATTCTACTTAGGGGATATCTTTAAACATTTAACCAAGGTAGATTCCAACATGCAAGACAATTGAAATATCTTCCACTGAAAAATTTAAGCTCTGAGAGATAAAAAGAATTAGGATGTCGAAGGAAAAAATGCGCTGTATACCATGGGGGTTTAGCGTTTTTTTATTATATCAATAATAACTGAAATACGTAATGTTCGCAGTCTAAAATTAAAGCAAAAGGATGAATAAAGCCTGTGGATGAATTCTGGATAGAGATTAAGAATGAATATGGAATTTTCCACATCTTACCTGTGTGAGTTGGGATTTTGCGCTTACAAACATAAAACTAAGAAGACAGAGAGAGGCTAAAATCGGTCGAGGAAGAAATGTGGGTGTGTGTGTCCAATATTCTACCTAATATCCTGGACAAGTGCACCTGGGGAAGGTGAGGATACCGGTTGTTGAGGCAGACCTGGGGAAGGTGAGGATACCGGTTTTTTGAGGCAGACCTGGGAAGGTGAGGAACGGTTTGTTGAGGCAGACTGGGAAGGTGAGGATACGGTTTTTTTGAGGCAGACCTGGAAAAGGGGAGGATACCGGTTGTTGAGGCAGACCTTGGAAGGTGAGGATACCGGTTGTTGAGGCAGACTAGGGAAGGTGAGGATACCGGTTGTTGAGCAGACCTGGGAAGGTAAGGATACCGGTTTATGAGGCAGACCTTGGGGAAGGTAAGGATACGATGTTGAGGCGACCATGGGAAGGTAAGGAGATTACCGGTTGTAGAGGCAGACCTGGGGAAGGTAAGGATACCGGTTGTTGAGGCAGACCTGGGGAAGGTAAGAGAACCGTTGTTGAGGCAGACCTGGGTAAGGTAAGGATACCGGTTTGTTGAGGCAGACCTGGGGAAGGTAAGGATACCGGTTGTTGTAGGCAGCTGGGGAAGGTAAGGATACCGGTTATTTGGAGGCAGACCTGGGAAGGTCAGGATACCGTTGTTGAGGCAGACCCTGGGGAAGGTGAGGATACCGGTTTTTGAGGCAGACCTGGGGAAGGTAAGGATACCGGTTGTGAGGCAGACTGGGGAAGGAAAGGATATACCGTTTAATAGAGGCAGACCTGGGAAGGTAAGGAATACCCGGTTTGTTGATGCATGACCTTGGGAAGGTGAGGAACCGTTTGTTTGAGGCAGGACCTGGGGAAGTAAGGGATACCGGTATGATTGAGGCAGACCTGTGGAAGATAAGGATAACCGGGATGTTGAGGCAGACCTGGGGAAGGTAAGGATACCGGTTATGTTGGAGGCAGACCTGGGGAAGGTAAGGATACAGTTTTGTTGAGGCAGACCTGGGGAAGGTAAGGATACCGGTGTTGAGGCAGACCCTGGTAAGGTAAGGATACCGGTTGTTGAGCAGACCTGGGAAGGTAAGGATACCGTTGTTGAGGCCAACCTGGAAGATTAAGGATACCGTTTGTTGAAGGCAGACCTTGTGAAGATAAGAATACAATTGTTAGGCAGGACCTGGGGAAGATAAGGATACCGGTGTTGAGACAGACCTGGGAAGGTAAGAATACAGTTGTTGAGGCAGATCTGGGGAAGATACGGTGATACCGGTTGTAGAACAGACCTGGGGAAGGTAAGAATACCAGTTGTTGAGCAGACCTTGGGAACATGTGAATGTCCTGGACACATAACCTGGAGAAAACATAAAAAATGCAGTAAGATCGGGTGTGTGACCAAAATTAAAGACGAACCACTGCTTTCCACATGTCGAGGTCTAGTAACTCCAGATAAAACTCTGAGCCTAGCGTGTGTTCGCAACTTCAATGCAAATTTAAAATATACATAAATATATAGTCCTATGTATATTAGCGTACTTTAATTTTTTTATATCCTATTTCATATATCGCAGTAAATTCAAACATGTGAGCAGGTTAGCAGTGCTCCAGGTACACTGGGGAGCAGTGGAAGACGTACATGTTTTCTTTGGTCTGTGTTTTTCCTAATATCACACTGATATACGCTGCTGTACAGTCTTTGTAACATCACAATATTACTACAGAGCTGTTATGCTCTTAGTATCACAGGGATACAACTGCTGCTGCTACAGTCATAAGTATACAAGATACTACAACTGCAGCTACAGTCTTAGTAATAGATACTACTACTGCAGTCTGCTGGCTGCTGCTGCAGCTGCTACAGTTGTAGTGTCACAGTGATAACTAGATGTTTTTCCAGTAATAAGTACTATTTTTTATTTCTAATACTTAATTTACTGTTTAATACTGAATCAGTAAAACTTCAGTGATTTTGTCACAGTTTTACACCTAAGTTTGAGCAGGAAATCCTTCCCTTGCTAATTTTTGAAATATTTATAAAACACAATGGTGATTACCACCTGTGTTATGCCTACCAACCAAAGCTTGAACTTACACAATGTTTCCATCTCTTCTACATAACCCATATCTTTCAGGATTTACAGCCATTTCTTCTTTACGATAAGACACACGCCTAGTCACAATCCTGCAACCATACAGATAACTCTACTAGCCACCAACTTGCAACAGACAAACAACCCCACCCCTAGCCACCATCATGTAACAAAACATACACTACAACTACCATCTTGAAACAAGAGAGCCACTAATAGCTTACCATCATGCAAAAAAAATCAGCACACTACTAGTTACCAACTTGCTTGTTCGGAAATTACATGCTTCCTGTGCCAAACAGCACCCACCACTCCACCACTTTTCAAAAGCCTGTACCTACTAAATATGCGAGACAACGCTCAAGACTAATGTCCTACAACATATACAGAACATTAAACTCCCAATATAACCTTATATTAACTTATCCTTAATAAGTTAACCGCAGAATGTACAGACACAATACAAGGCACTCTTCTGATACCATTACGTATCATGACCAGCATAATCCACCATCAATGCTTGACAATCCATTTATCCTGGTATTGATTCCATGGTGCAAAAAACTGATGCAACCGCTCTCCTTGTTCTCACTGCAGTCCCCACAATTGTTGGGAAAATAGTTAAGATATGATTGCAAAAAGTACATCTTCCGCACTCATTCTAGACCCAGGTTTTTGGAAACTCGAAATCAGTCTGGATCAATTTTTCACTGTTCCACACCTTTATTCCCAGGAAGTTGTGTCAATCTGTTTTGAATGAAAACCAGCATTCACCTCGACACCTGCTAATACTTTCATCAAAAAGCTTGTCTTTTCATCAATTCCCGAATCTGAGGGCCACAAAAATTCCTGCTATTACCTTGCCGTTCACTTATACGAGTGAAACTTTGACATCCAGGTACTTGAAAGCAGTTCCCATTCTTGTTCAAGGCCTTCACAAAATATTCATAAGTCTTAATTTGATGTGGGTGGTGCAGCAAATTTCTTGGGGTCAACTAGTGGCACAGTTTTCACGTTGTGGATTTCCGGTAAGAAGCTAGTTCTTGGTGCCATTCTTTTTGTTCATAGTGCTGGCTGTCTGCCCTACTACCCAAAGACACAGAAACAAAGATACTTGGTGTATCCTACCCACTATTTTGGGAGGACCTACTTCCACTGGGGAAGCCCGCCCTACCAGTGACTTATGCCCTCGTCTGCTACACGTCCCCTTTTCCACCTGAGACGTAGTACAAAAGCTCCAGGCTCCTTGCTTTTGCTTTCGAAGTCTACACGACACGGTGCTCTTCGCACCATACTCCAATATCTCCTTTATTGTACCCATCCTTCCCCTTATACACCTTCTATCATGTCTCCCCTCATCTTCGTCTACAAGTGAATGTAGTTTAAGAGTCTTCAATCGTTCCTTCGTACGGAATATTCTAATGCAATGTATTTAATTTGCCATTCAGCACTGGATATATTTACTAGCGAATTTATATCCTTTCCGAATATAGAGACCAGAAATGAGCTGCATAATCTAGGTGAGGCCTTACTAATGATGTATGAAGCTGTAAAATAACAGCTGATTTCTTTTGCTTACACTTCTAGATATGATGAAAATTAAGACACATGTGGCAAACATCTAGTATCCTTTATTGTAGACGTTTCGCCATCCCAGTGCTTTAATCAATAACAAATTCCAGGACATAACTTGAAGACAGTAGGACTTATACAAAGATGAGGTAATCAGTCCCTCAACCAAGGAGTAGGTGCGAAGAG
Source organism: Cherax quadricarinatus (assembly GCF_026875155.1). Taxonomy (NCBI): domain Eukaryota; kingdom Metazoa; phylum Arthropoda; class Malacostraca; order Decapoda; family Parastacidae; genus Cherax; species Cherax quadricarinatus. The sequence continues at coordinate 69,160,790 of NC_069408.1, forward strand.
CACCATAGTCGTGGAATTCTTGAAAGAATCTCCAGATGTTTGCTCATGTGCCTTAATTTCATCATCTTGTAGTAATATCTACCATTCTTGCACAACTTCTAGATATAAATCCAAGTAATCTGTTTGCTTTGTTACGTACGCTTAGCATTGCCTGTCTTGTTTAAGGTTCTGCTTGACCACATAACCTCCTAGTCCTTTTCGCAATCTGTATGCTGAAGTCTACATTATTTAACTTAGAAGTACTAGGGTTATGGGCACTCCAGCTTCCGAACCTTGCATTTATCTACATTGAACTGCATCATGCCACTTTTCCTGACCAAGATTAGAGTTTGTCTAAATCCCACCTGAAGTTCCCTAACATCTACGTTTGAATCAATTATCCTACCAATCTTTTGTCATCGGCGAATTTGCTCTATCACTAGTAATTTCCTTTCATCAAGAATCATTGATATATATTATAAACAACAACGGGCCCAAGACTGATCCCTGTGGAAACGCCACTTGTTTTACAGATCCCACACTCGGATTGAACCCCATTTAAGCATACACTCTGCTCCTGTCAGTGAGCCTTGGACTCGATCCACGAGAGCACTTTTCCCCAATGCCATGAGCTGCCACTTTCTTTAACAGTCTCTGGTGCGGAATCTATCAAAATCCTTACTAAGTATACTAAGTATACGAAGTATACCATAAGCGTTTAATAAGTCCAAACAAGATTTGTAAAAAAAACAACTAACGCAATATTTTATGTTAGTTTTAAGTAAAATCACTATGTACTATTATCTTACCAAAGTTATTAAATTAGTTACTATTATGGAGGATAATTTTTTCCCCCGAAATGGTCACGGCATGATTAGTGCTATCTTTTGTACTTAGCAAATATCCTTGTACTTAGCAAATATCTTTGTACTTAGCAAATTTCCTTGTACTTAGCAAATATCTTGTACTAGCAATATCATTGTACTTAGCAAATTAAAAATGAAATTACACATTAGTAACCTTTACAAGAAATAAACTTATAATTATTCTTATTATTATTATTAATATTTTTTATAGTGCGTTTGTTTGACAAGGACCTTCCAAGGAGAGGTTTTGGAAAAAAATGGTTTCCAGGAATTTGGGTGTAAATTGCGGGCTGGAAATACTGAAAGGGAAAAAATGCATAACATTCATTGAAACTGGGACCTCTTTTTTATGGCAGAAATGACATGTTGCCAGGATGGGGTTACTTGCTGGGTGTGGGGGGGGGGAGCACTGGCCAGCAGTGGAGGGATGTTAGGTTTTTAAACTAGGAAAGTTGTGGTAGGGGTTTTTGGGCGGGGAAAACTGTGAAGTGCGGGGTATAACATGAACAGAGATATAATGGCAAAATGGGAGGATATTAAAAGCCAGTGGCACTAATTGGACAATGACAGTAATGGGTTTTAGGGGAATAACGAAAGGAGCGGGAAGGGGGTAAAAGAGATAGGGGGGTCTTTAAAATATTTATTACAAAAAGTCGCAGTGTGGAAATAAGTGGACATTGAGACATTGCTAGGCATAACAAGAGATTTCCCATTACTGAGACGTGGTTTAATTCGAAAATGGGGAAAGCCTGCAGAATGTCACATTCGGGGTTTTAAATTTTTCCCAAAAAAAAAAAAAAAAGAAATTTCGGAAGGGGGTGGGGGGGGTTTGGGTTATGTCCGAGATCGCTTGAACTGTTGCAAAAAAAAGGGGGTATTAAGTCTAAAAGTAACACTAAGATCTGTTTGGATAAATTTTCGAGGGGAAAAAAAATTAATTTTAGGGGGGATATACCGCCCCCAAATTTGATGGGACCGGGGGAGACACTAGGGGAGGAAATTGTTGGGGCCCCACAAGGCACGTAAGTAGTAATTTGGAGACTTTAAACTTTAGTATATTGTTTGGAAATTTCTTAAAGGGGGAATTTTTAAATCATACGATTTTAGAAGTAGTTCGGGACTGTTTTTTTGAAGCTTTTGTGACAGAACCAAAAGGGGGGGTAAAAACCCTGCTTGATTTATTTGGGAAAAACAATTAATCCCTTGTTAATAATTTGAAGTTTTCAGGGAACTGGGGGCTAGCGACCAAAATCAATTTCATGTAAAATTGATGGAAATATGATAGTGGGGGAACTCAGTAAAAGTCCAGATTTTCGCTTGCAATTACGTGGGCTTTGGAACACTTATCATCTGTTGACTGGGGAACGAAGAGAGCTACAATTGAAGTTTTCCCCAAAAACAAAACATGTGCTAAAGAAGTTTTTTCCCTTTTTAAAGGGAAAATTAGATCAAATACAAAAGACCCAAAAGGGTGAATAATAGGCTGAAAAATCTACTAGGGGAAAAGAAAGGGAATTTATAGGCGTATCAAAAAAAGGCGAGGGTCACTTATGAAAACAAATTTACATTAAAGGGACATTAAAAAAGGGGATAAGAAAAGCTAAAAAGGGGCTATGAAATTAAAGTTCTAGGGGTTCCCCAAAACTAACCCAAAAATTTTTTTTCCCGGTATAGAAAAAAGTCAAGGATAAGATAGGGCCCCCCTTTAAAAAAAACTATGGGCCTTTGCAAAGAGAATGAAAAGTGCTCGATTTTAAATAATTATTTTCTTCGGGTTTTTCACAGGAAGACACTAAAATATTCCGGGAATTAATTTTTTTAGTGGACAGAAAAAAGATAAATTTTGTAACATCACAGTACTAGTGAAATGGTTGTGAAGCAAAGACAGACTGAAGCAAAATAATCACCGGTCCCGTGAGTTTTTTCAAGGTTTTTAAAAGGGTGCAAAAAGGAAGTCGTGAAATTAAATAATATTTTTAAATTTTTCTTCAAACAGGTGCAGGTCTGTTGGAAAATGGCTAATGTAATTCCCTTTTTTTTAAAACGGGGGAAAATCGTTACCCTCAAATTACCCCCCATAAGCCCGACCTCAATTTTAGCAAATTATGGTCAATTATAGTGAGATTATAAAAAAGCCATTCGTAACTGCTTGATTAAAGATATCACTGGATTCACAAAGGGGCCCGGGCCCTTTTTAACTAATTTATTTTATTTCTCAGTAAAGTTTTGAGGTGTTTACCACATAAAGAATTTGATATTTTTTATTTGATTTTAGTAAAGGATTTGATGAGTTCCGCACCAAAGCGTTGAAAAAGTAGCAGCTCATGGCATTGGGGGAAAGGGGGCTCTCGTGGATGATCATGGCCCCCAAGACAGGGGAAACAAAGGGGGTGTCCCCAAAAAGGGTTAAATCCAGTGGGATCAGTAAAAGGGCTCCCCAGGACATTTTGGGCCCGTTTTGTTTTTTAAAATATACAATATCTTGATGAAGGAATTTCAGTGATTGAGCAAAAATTTGCCCATGACACGAAGATAGGGAGGATAATTGATTCAAAGTAATGTTAGGGGGGAACTTCAGGGATTTTTGACAAACCCACTCTTGTCAAAAAGTGGCAGATGCAGTTCAATGTAGATAAATGCAGGTTTGAAGTCGGAGTGTCAATAACCCTAGCACTTATAAGTTTAAATTATGTAGATACTTAACCATACAGATTGCGAAAAAGGACTTGGGGTTATGGTAAGCAGCAACACTTAAACCAAGACAGCAATTGCCCTAAGCGTGCGTAATAAGGCAAATAGATCTAATGGCGATTTATATCAAGAAGTGTAAGCAACAGAAGTTCAGAGGTCATTACTGCAGCTTTAGTAAATCATTGTAAGGACTCACCTAGATTATGCAGCTCAATTATGGTCTCCATATTACAGAATGGACATAAATTCGTTAGAAAAATTCAGCGTAGGATGTCTAAATTATACTTAGCATTAGAAGAATCTTCCCTTATGAAGAAACGATTGAAGACTCTTAAGTACATTAACTTGTTAGACGAAGAATGAGGGGAGACCTGATCGAAGTGTATAAGTGGAAAGATAGTATAATAAAGGGATATAACAAGGTCTTGAGGATATCTCTCAAGAGAGAACCCGCGTATAGGATTTAAATTAGATATAGTTTAGATTTAGAAATGGACACAGGAAAGTTTCTGGTTTGGGAAATAGGGTAGTTGATGAGTGGAACAGTCTCCGAGTTGGGTTATTGAGGCCTGGACTTTGGGTGTTTCAAATCTAGGTTGGATAAATACTTGTGTGGGATGGGTTGGATTTGAGTGGGACTTGCACATCAGAGCTTATTTCTTGGGTAGCATTGAAAATTGGGTAGGTCAAATGTTTGTTAGTGGGATGAATTGTAAAGGACCTGCCTAGTATGGGCCAGCAGGCCTGCTGCAGTGTTCCTCCTTTCTTATGTTCTTATGTTCTTATGTATGGGCCAGTAGGCCTGTATCAGTGCTCCTCCTTTCTTATGTTCTTACGCTCTACAAATGTATATTGTCTTCACGCGGCAGCTGCCTTCAGCATATTTTCAGTGTCACTGCTCATTCTCTTGAGTCAGTAGTTTATATTCTTGTTACTCGAGCTTATCTAGCAACAATATTCATGACCTCAGTTGTTTATATTTTGTTACTCGCGCTTAATCTAGCTACAGATATTTCATGACTTCAGTAGTTTATATTCTTGTTACTCGCGCTTATTCTAGAAACAATATTCATGACTCAGTAGTTTATATTCTTGTTACTCGTGCTTATCTAGCAAACAATATTCAAGACTTATTTGGTTCTAGTTTTAATGTTCGTCTTTGATATTGAGTTTGTATCGAAATAGCAAACTGCAAGTCAGTAGTGAGGGAAGAAAACATGGGGCTGACCAGGTGGGAGGTTGGCAACCCATGGCGAAGGAATCGTAAAACTCCGGGCCAGTGCAATTTCGTGGTCAGTGCTGAGGTAGAGAGCGTTTGAAGAAACAGGGCGACCGAAACGTTGACAACGTAAATTAAGGTTTGGTCTGCAAAGTGTTTGATTCTTGGAAACTTAAATTAGGGTGAAACGCTCTTTTAGCAACGTTAAGTGTTAATTAAATTCAAGGGAGTGTTGCTCTTGGTCGGCTCTGTTTACTTAGCTACCTTAAAATAAATTTGCACGAGTTCCTGATTGGCACTTGCATTGTTCTAACACCAAAAAAGTAACATTCTGTCTTATTAATTAATCTTTTGTATTAATGCAATTGGAAGTGGAAGTTGCACAAAAACGGCTGTCATGTTTATTAACCAGGAAAAATGGATGTTACACCAACATCCGTACCTAAACTGTGTTGATGTTCCTGATGCTAACTGATGTAAGAAACATAAGAAAGGAGGTACCTGCGATAGGCCTGTTGGATCCATTAATAGCAGGTCCTTCACAAGTCCCAACCCACTAACAGAATAAAACTGTGTACCCAAGCAATAACATTTGATAATCCTAATTTATTCATGTGCAAGCCCGATTTAAATCCTACCCTCTCCACTCATGTTATTTTTTTCCAACTAAATTTTAAATTACCCAAGGTTTTGCTTCTATCACCCTACTAGGCCGAACTGTTCCAATCACCAACTTACCACTATTAACCATTTGAGAACATAAGAACATCAGATACATAAAAACATAAGAAAGGGAAGAACGAAACTGGTGTTTTTTTTGATACAATATATAAATATGTCTGAAATTATTACAAAACCAATAACCAAATTTTACCAAACCTCTCTACATTTTGGTTCCTGGAGGACAGATTGTGCTGGATGTCGTCATTCACAGACATTCACTTAACTGTGACCATGATTTAGTAAAAAACAGTAAGACTGTAAAGAAACTTTCGTGTTATGGGACTTGGACCCCCCCCCCCCCCCCCCCATGGCAGAAGAAACAAGAACACCCAGGCGATCCCACAGTCTGGCTGCGGCTCCTCCTGGTTATGCTTATATATCAAACCTTATTTAAAACTCCTTTCATGTTCTGTGGATAAATTAATATGAACAATTAAGATATTTTGACACTGTATCAGCTACGGAATATTTCTGGGGTTTGCCTTTAAAACAGACGTTCTTTCTATCCATTATGTTTGCGAATTATTGTAAAGGCACATTGGGTGTATACAGGTTATCTGATAGAGGGTTACCTACATTTAGCTACCTTTGCAACTGTCTGTAGTGTTGAGGGAATTTTGTATACGGAAAGGTTTTCTCCACATCCTACGCATCTTACTGTCACATTGGACAAGGATGTCACACAGCTAAAGATGAAAATATATCTCTACATTTTACAAACCTTCCAGTAATAAAGTTCGACCTGAAAAGCTGAATAAAATTTTTTACTCATTTGTGCCGCCAACAAAACATTCATGAATAAATTTAATAGATGAGAGCTTAGACTACTGATAGAGATTAACATTATTGCTATTACCATTACTACTAGTACTACTATTACCATTAATATAGAGTATACTTTATTCATTACTGCTAGTACTTACTATATATTCATTACTACTAGTACTAATAATATCATTATTAGTATACATATTGTTATCATGGACTTGGGAAGTCATGGTAAGCGAAATTTAAAGCCAAGTCAGCAGTGCCTAGTGGATGCGCAACAAGGCTAATAGTTTACTAGGATTTATCTCAAGAAATATAAGTAACAGCAAGTTAAAAAGTTTATTTTACGACTATTATACTTCACTAGTGAGGCCTCGTTTAGATTATGCTGCTCAGTTTTGGTCTCCTGACTACTGGATGGATATAGATCATTGGAGAACATAGAGAGAAGAATGACTAAAAAGATTTACTGCGTAAGGAATCTCTCGTATGAAGATGGGCTTAAAAGCTTAAATCTCCACTCTCTGGAGAGACGTTGATTGAGGGGAGGATATAATGTAGTGTTAATAAGTGGATGACGGGCAAAAACAAAGGAGGATACTAATAAAGTACTGAGCGGCGTTTCGTACTCAGGTAAAAACAGAAATAATGGATTAAAAGTTGGATAAATTTAGATTTAGAAAAGGACATAGTAAGTACTGGTTTTCTAACAGAGTTGTAGATGTGTGGAAAAACTCCAGTGGGGTGATCAAGGCTAGGCTTTGGGGAGGGTTTAAAAAAGATTTTGAACAAATATATGAAGTGGTAGGGGACTGGGTTTGATTTGTTGTCATTGGGTACGAGAGTAAATTTTTGGGGTAGCTAGGGGTAGAGGTCTTTTGATAAGGACTTGCCTTGTAGGGCCAAGTAGGCCTTCTACAGTGTTCTCCATTTCTTATGTTCTCTGGTCATAAAACTGAATCGCACCGATCCCAACGATTTATGTATTAAATGTGTCGTCAAATCTTGTTTACACATTCATGTTTAGTTACTTGTTTTGTTAAGTTTCAAACAATGACAAAGAATTATTATACTTTTGTTTACCAGGATAAATTCATCGTCTTTACTTGTTATTTTATTATTTTCGCTGTTTTAAATATGATATTAGTTAACTGCAATTACTGACTCACATAGAATATTTTGTGTTGCCCAATGTTATAATAAATATTTGTTGAAACTCGCATCTTTTATTACGGAGTCCTGTTATTCCTCAACTTTATCCAGGAGCTCTTAATATTCCTCAGCTTTTTCTAGAGTTCTTAATAATCCTCACTTGTCTTCTAGAGCTCTTGATTACCTCTCAGCTTTATTACGGAGCTCTTAATACTCCTCAGCTTTCTTCCGTGAGCTCTTTAATACTCATAAGCTTTCTTACAGAGCTCTTTATCCTCCTCAACTTTCTTATGGTGCTCTTAATACTCCTCATCTTTCTTCTGGAGTTCTTAATAACTCCTCAACTTTTCTTTCTAGAGCTCTTGTTTACTCCTCAGCTTTCTTCCGGAGTCTTATAATACTCCTCAGCTTTCTTCCGGCAGATCTTAATACTCATCAACTTTCTTCACGGAGCATTTAATACTCCTCAACTCTCTTCTGGGAGCTAATACTCCTATCCTTTCTTCCAGAGTCCTATTACTTTCAACTTTCTTCGGAGCTCTTGTTTTCCTTAACTTTTCTTACAGAAACTCTTGTCACTCCTTACTTTTTCCCAGAGCTTTGCCATAATCTAACTTTCTTCACAGCCCAGCTTCTTGGAATATCTCAGCTTTTCTTCAGAACTTCTTGCAATCCTCAAATGCTTTTGTTTCTAAAAAAATACTTCTGGTTTCCTTTTTTATGTTATTTTTCTCATCACTTTTGCAACGTATGTCTCTCTAGATTTACTTTTATTTATTAATCACATCATCATTTAAGAAAAATTTAACAACTGAATAATAGTTATGTTACCAGTTATTACAACGAAAATAACCCTTAAACATTAAGTTCTTAATGGCCATAAACAGTAATGCTTGAGGAAACAACATTGTGTGGTACACCATTCAAGGTATAATATATACTAACAATATTAAACTCGCAGTACATTACAATACAACTTTAATTTATAATTCTGCTAACCATTTACACATCACAGAACATGACATTTCCATAATGAGAATGTTAGTAAGTCGGAGACGCACTGACCAGTGGGTAAGACCCACCATATTAGTTGTCCATGTTAAGTGAACGAATATCCCAGCTGCTAGTTTTTTTTTTATCCCATAATGTTTATAGTCCGTGGGGGAGGGGTATGTTTTATGATGGTATAGCAAGATGTTACGCCCTAAGTAAAATGTGAGATATAGGAAGGCGAAATTAAGTTAAACTGTTTTAAAAATTATTTATAGAACTTTGTTTTTCCAAAGAGAATTCATGGTAGTGTCTAGTGGATTTCTTCAACATGGGCGAGAACCAAAATTCTGAATCAAAATATTGAATATATAAAAGTTCCTGAATTCCTAACTTGGCAAGGGTGATTTTTTTCTACTCACAACTTCTCGAACTTATTTTGAAAACACAAAACATAATTTTAACAACCGTGAGGGAGACTGCATATATTAATTGGTTCAATTTTGGTACATATGTGCGTGTGGTATAGATGGACGTGTGTGTGTGTGTGTGTGTGTGTGTGTGTTGTGTGTGTTTGTGTGCGTGTGTGTGTGTGGTGTGTGTGTGTGTGTCGTTGCGCGTGTGTGTTTATATATGTGGGAGTGTGTGTGCGCGTGTGTGTGTGTGTGTGTTTGTGTGTGTGTGTGTGGGTGTGTGTGTGTGTGTCGTGAGTTTGTTGTGTGTGTGTGTGTTGTGGTGTGTGTGTGTGTGTGCGCGTGTGTGCGTGTGTGTGTGTGTGTGTGTGTGTGTGTGGGTGTGTGTGCATGTGCGTGTTATTAGTGATTACAAGCTATTAGTGTTCGAGGCGATCAGTGTGTGTGATACATATGTACGTGTGTTTTGTAAGAGCTGTGTGCGTGCTTTTGTACGCTAATGAATGGATGGTGAATTCGCCAGGCCCGTGGTTGTGGGAAATGCACAAATGAGTAGCTGAAAATAAGCGTAGTGTGCTACGTTAAATCTTATTTAGGTAAGATACAATAATACAGTTTCACAAAATTATTATACATATTTAAATATGCGTAAATTACCCAGGATAACAACAAAAAGTCAGACAAAAGTAACTTAATTTCATTTGTACCGGACTCTTGTTGTAACCTGATCGTATACAAATACTAAGACTAATAACGAAATAAAAAACATTATACGTTCAACACTTATTATTAGTTCTGGTGGAGGTGGGCATACAGGTTAATACACGAACATTCATCCACACAGAATAAAACTTCATAAACACACTTAAACTGCTGGAATTAAAAGTACAAATATGTAGATGAATTGTATAAAATAAATAGAACTCCAAAATTTCATGAGTGACCAGCCTTGGTGGCCGAATGGACGGTAGCTTGTCTGGTCTGGCTCTGGCTTACGGTCTAGTACTGTCTTGGTGTGTAATTACAGGACGCAGTTTACGGTGTGTCCCCTCCTGTTAATTCCTCCCATGGACAGTCTCTACCGTAGACCAGCTAGCCAACAAGTCCTCGTTTTTCATCAAAGCTTGATCACTAGGGTGTGTGCTGATCTTCGCGGATAAATAACCTGGGAAGGCTGAGGACTGGCATTAACTAAGGGGAGTGGGAAGGGGAGACATCCGGGGGGCCTCGGAATGGATTCCTGGGCCACCTTGGGCCTGGGAAAAAAGCGAGAAGAAAGTGAATACCCTGGGGAAGTGGGTAAGTGAGAGAATATTATGAGGCGGACAGATGGACTCTGTATACATGGACCTGGGAAAAGAGAGGGGAGCTGGTTGTTGAGGCAGACCTGGGGAAAAGTGGGGAAGGGAGAATATTGAGGGGGACAGATAGACTCCTCGGACCACATTGAACCCTGGGGGGGAAAGCATCAAGAAACACAGTAAGTGGTGGGTAGGCCTTAAGACGAACCATGGCTCCAAGTTGCAAGGTCTGGTAACGCAAAGATAATCTGAGAGCATGACAGTGGTCGCCAATTTCGATTTCTCATAAAAAAAAAAAACACTTTTAGAATTTTGGGAAGCAGAAGCTTACCGAGATTAATATTTTTCATAACAGATAAAGTTCACATTTTTAGTTTATTTTTAAATATGAACGATGAATCATTTAATTACTGTTTAGGAGTTATTAATCATTATTAACGAGTTTAACTTCATTTCAATTACCTTTTTTCAGTATCGTGAAGTTGAAGATTAAAAGAAGACTCTCCACTTATGTATTTGCCTTGCATCTGTCATGCCTGTCATGCATAACATACGGACATCCTCATAGTAGGTTATGAAGGACTTATTAGCAACCACATGTTAGGAAATTCAAGCTGTTGGTAAATTTTTCTTGACGTTATATTCACATACAATGTAGATCTGAAACAGAACACGTACTGAGTACGATGAAGTGGTTCAGAACACTTTGATCTTGAATAGAACATTCATTGAACATCCACATAAAACACTAAATGTTTCTCACTCCCATTTATAGATATGTGAGTTCCTGTTTGGATATAAATGTGGATAGTGGTAGTGAGTTGTAGGTGGGGAATGGTTGGGGCGATCTATGATAGCGAGTTGTGGTGATGGATAGTTTACAGTGTGTCGACTTGATGGTAAGTTGTGGTTGTGGCTATGGATGGATTTGTAGTGAGTTGTGGTTATGGATTGTTGATAGTGTTTTGTGGTGTGTATGGTTGATGCAAAATTTTGGCTTTACATGGTTGATGGTGCTTGTGATGATGGAACAATTTGTGATGAGTAGTGGTGATGGATGGATTGTTTGTGAGCTGAAGGTGATGGATGGGTTGATGAGTTAAGGTAATGGATTAGTGATGGGGAATTGTGGTGATGAGGGTGTATAGTGAGTTAGGATTATGGAATGGTTTATAGTGTGGTGACTGGTAAGAGAATGGTGATGATGAGTTGTAACAGATTCATGTTGAAGTGGAGTTGAAATTTTCAGAGGTAATGGTAATTTACAATAATGGATTGTTAATGAACTGCTTGGTTCATTTTATGTCCACACTGTAAATACTAAGATTAAATTTGCTGAATAAATAAGTTAGTTTTTGTGAGGAATTGTGTGGTATGCTGAGGTGTGTTGCCTAAGTTGTTCCTAATGTTCCATTGTGTTGTGTCGCGAGTTTGTTGTGATCTATTCCTTTTTTTCCCATACCCAGATCATCATTATATCCCATGCCAAGATTATCCTATATCCCACACCTGATCATCCTTATTATCAACACGTTCATCCTTATATCCCACACGTTCCTCCTTATATCCACACCAGTTCTTCCCTTATACCCCTTACCAGGTCATCCTTATATCCCACACTGGTCATCCTTATATCCCATACCAGATCATTCCTTATATCCCACACCAGATCATCCTTATATCCCTACCAGGTCAACCTTATATCCACACCTGATCATCATTATATCCCTCACCAGCTCATCCTTATATCACACCAAGGTCTCCTGATACTCAAATATCAGATATTCCATATATCCCATACCAGATCATCCTTATATTCCCATACCAGAATCATCCTTGTATTCCCAAACCAGACATTCCTTATATCCCACACAGATCATCCTTTTATTCCACTCCAGTCATCCTGATATCCATACCAGATCATCCTTATATCCCAAAACCAGTAAGCCTTTTTTCCCCACACCAGGTCTTCATAATATCCATACCAGATCATTCCTTATATCCCACACCAGATCATACTTATATCCCATAACCCGATCATCCTTTTATATTCCATACAGATATCCTTATATCCATCAGATCATCCTTATATTCCATACCTGATCATCCTTATATCCATACCAGATCATCCTTATATTCTCATAAGGATCATCCTTTATTCCATACCAGATCATCTTAGATTCCATACCAGATCATCCTTATATCCCATACAAGTTCATCCTTATATCCCATACCCCAGGATCATCCTTATATCCCATACCAGATCATCCTTATATCCCATACCAGATCATCCTTATATTCCATACAGATCATCCTTAATTCCATACCAGATCATCCTTATTGCCCATAGATCATCCTTATATCCATTCAGATCTTCCTTATATACCAACAGATCATCCTATAATTCCATACAGTCATCCTTATATTCCATACCAGAATCATCCTTATTCCCTACCAGATATCCTTATATTCAATACCAAGATATCCTTATATCCCATACCAGATCATCTTATATCCCATACCAGATCCATCTTATATCCCATACCAGATCATCCTTATATCCCATACCAGATCATCCTTATATCCCATACCAGATCATCCTTATATCCCATACCAGATCATCCTTATATCCCGTACCAGCATTCATCTTATATCCCATACCAGATCATCCTTATATCCCATACCAGATCATCCTTATATCCCATACCAGATCATCCTTATATCACTGCATCTTTTAAGAAAGTTTTCCTAACTGAAAATATTTTAAGTTAGCAGTACTAAAAAAGAGTTTATTACTTTTAAATTGTTATGATCTGCACGATGTTCACATACCACGTTAACTTTACCTAAACATTAACAATAAGTATTTGTTATGGTACAAACATTAAGAATAAAGAAATAACATTGTGTGCCAAACCATCAAGGTACAATATATGTTAACAATGATACATCTCAGTAAATTTCAAAGCAACAATAATTGTATAATTTATGACGACACGACAGACCATGACAGTGTACAGGAGAGTCGTACTGACCAGAGTGTAGGAGAGTCGTACTGACCAGTATGCAGGAGAGTCGTACTGACCAGTGTGCTGGAGAGCTGTACTGACCAGTGTGCAGGAGAGTCGTACTGACCAGTGTGCAGCCAAAGTCGTTACTGGCCAGTGTGCAGGAGGAAAGTCGTACTGACAGGTGTGCAGGAGAGTCGTACTGGCCAGTGTGCAGGAGAGTCGTACTGAACGTGTGCAGGACGAGTTCGTACTTACCATGAGTGAAGGAGAGTCGTAATGTCCAGTGTGCAGGAGAGTGTACTGACCAGTGTGCAAGAGAGTCGTACTGTCCAGTGTGCAGGAGAGTAGTACTGGTCCAGTGTGCCAGGAGAGAGTCGTACTGACAGTGTGCAGGAGAGTCGTACTGCCAGTGTGCAGGATGAGTCGTACTGACCAGTGTGCAGGAGAGTCGTTACTGACAAGTGGCAGGAGAGTCGTAACTGGACCCAGTTGTGCAGGGTGAGTCATACTGACAGTTGTGCAGGAGGAGTCGTACAGACAGTGTGCAGGAGAGTCGTTATAACCAGTGTGCAGGAGTGTCGTACTGACCAGTGTGCAGGAGTGTCGCACTGTCCCGTGTGCATTAGGAGTCGATATATCACCAGTGTACATGATAGTGTTCTTACTGTATGCAGGAGAGTCGTACCGACCAGGTGGTGCTGGGGAGTCGTACCGATCAGTGTGCTGGAAAGTCGTACTGACCAGTGTGCAGGATAGTCGTTCTGACTAGTGTGTAGGAGAGCCGTACTGACAGTGTACAATATAGTCGAACTGACCAAGTTTGATGAGGCAGAGTCGTACTGACCAGTGTGCAGGGAGGAGTCGTACTGACCAGTGTGCAGGGAGAGTCGTACTGACCAGTGTGCTGGTGGGAGTGTACTGACCAGTGTGCAATATAGTCGTACTTGACCAGTGTGGCAGAAGAGTCCGTACTGACCAGTGTGCAGCGAGAGTCGTACTGACCAGTGGGCAGGTGAGCCCGTGCTGACCAGTGTGAGGATAGTCTTACTGACCAGTGTGCAGAGGAGAGTCGTTCTGACTAGTGTACAAGAGATCGTACTGACATAGTGTGCGGAGAGTCGTACTGACGAGTGTCCAGGGAGAGTAGTACTGGAAAAAGTGTGCAGGAGAGTCGTACTGACCAGTGTGCAGGAGAGTCGTACTGACCAGTGTGCAGCGAGAGTCGTAATGACCAGTTGTGAGCAGGAAGTCGTACTGCACCATAGTGCAGGTGAGTCGTACTGAACCAGTGTGCAGGAGTGTCGTTCTAACTAGTGTGGCAGGAGAGTCGTACTGACCAGTGTGCCAAGGGAGAGTCATATGACCAGTGTGCAGGAGAGGCGTAACTGGCAGTGCGCAAGGAGAGTCCGTAATGACCAGTGGCAGGAGAGTCTCTTACTGACCATGTGTGCAGGGAGTCGTACTGACAGTCGATGCAGGAGAGTCGTATGACCAGTTTTGTGGGGGGCTGGAAGAGTCGTTCGCCAGTGTGAAGGAGAGTCGTACTGACCAGGTAAAGGTGAGAGTCGTTAACACGACCAGTGTGCAGGAGAGGTCTTATGACCGTGTTGCAGGAGGTCGTACTGACCACGTGTGCAGGAGAGTCGTTATATGACCAGTGTGCAGGAGAGTCGACTGACCAGTGTGCAGGAGAGTCATTAGTGACCCAGTGTGCAGGAGAGTCGTTAGCTGACCAGTTTGTACAGGAGAGTCGTTTACTGACCAGTGTGCAGGAGAGTTCGTACTGACAGGTGTGCAGGAGAGTCGTATCTGACCAGTGTACAGGAGTCTTACTGACCAGTGTGCAGGAGAGTAACTACTGACCAGTGTGCAGGGAGTCGTATGACCAGTGTGCAGGAGAGTCGTACTGCAGTGTGCAGGAGAGTCGTACTGACCAGTGTACAGGAGGGGGGGAAGTCGTACTGACCAGCCTGTACGGTGAGTCGTTACTGCCAGGTGTACCAGGAGAGGCCGTACTGACCTGTGTACAGGAGCGTCGTATGACCAGTGTGCAGGAGTGTCGTACTGACCAGTGTGCAGGAGAGTCGTATGACCAGTGTACTGAGAGTCGTACTGACCATGTGTAAAGGAGAGTCGTACTGTCCAGTGTACAGGAGAGTCGTACTGACCAGTGTGCAGGAGAGTCGTACTGACCAGTGTGCAGGAGCTGTCGTACTGACCAGTGTGCAGGAGCGTCGTACTGACCTGTGTACAGTGAGTCGTACTGAACCAGTGTACAGGAGAGAGAGTGTATGACAGTGGTACAGGAGAGTCGTACTGACCAGTTGTACAGGAGGTGTACTGACCAGTGTACAGGAGAGGTCGTACTGACCAGTGTGCAGGAGAGTCGTATGACCAGGTGCAGGAGAGTCGTTACTGACCAGTGTACAGGAGAGTAGTACTGACCAGTGTACAGGAGATGTCGTACTGACCAGTGTACAGGAGGTCGTACTCTGACCAGAGTACAGGAGGTCGTACTGGACAGTGTACAGGAGAGATCGTACTGACAGTGTACAGGAGAGTCGTACTGACCATGTGTGCAGAAGAGTCGTACTCTGACACAGTGTTCAGGAGAGTCGCTACAGACCATGTACAGGTGAGTAGTCGCTACTGACCAGTGTACAGGGAGGAGGTCGTTTACTGACCAAGTGTACAGGAGGAGTCGCTAACTGGACATGTGTTACAGGAGAGGTTCGTTACTGACCAGGTACAGGAGAGTCTGTTATGATCAGTTGTACAGGAGGGTCGTGTGACCAGTGTACAGGAGAGTCCGTACTTACCAGTGTACAGAGAGTCGTTATGACCCAATGTGCAGGAGAGTCCGTACTGTCCAGTGTACAGGAGAGTCGTATGACCATGTACAGGAGAGTCGTACTACCACTGCTGCAGGAGAGTTCGTACTGGCCACTGTGCAGGAGTGTCGTACTGTCCACTGTGCAGGAGAGTCGTACTGACCAGTGTACAGGAGAGTGTACTGACCAGTGTACAGGGAGGAGTGGTACATGACAGTGTACAGGAGGTCGTACTGACCAGTGTAAGGGAGTCGTACTGACCACTGTGCAGAAGAGTCTTATGACCCTGTGCAGGAGAGTAGTACTGACCACTGTGAGGAGAGTCGTACTGACCAGTGTACAGTTGAGAGTGTACTGACAGTATGCAGGAGAGTCGTACTGAACAGTATGCAGGAGAGTCGTACTGACCATTATGCAGGAGAGTCGTACTGACCAGTTATGCGGATAGATTCTTACTGCCAGTTATGCAGGAGAGTCGTACTGACCAGTATGCAGGAGAGTCGTTAACCTGACCAGTTTGCAGGTGAGTCGTTACTGACAAGTACGCAGGCGTGTCGTATGACCAGTACGCAGAGGAGAGTCGTTACTGACCAGTATGCAGGAGTGTCGTACTGACCAGTATGCAGGAGTGTCATACGGACAGTATGCAGGCGAGGTTCGTTAAAGTTCACCCCACGTGACCAGTATGCAGGTGAGTGTATGACCCAGTATGAGGAGAAGTTCAGTACTGACAGTATGCAGGGAGAGTCGTTACTGACCAGTATGCAGGAGAGTCGTTACTGACAGTATTTGCAGGAGGTCGTACTGACTAGTATGCTGGAGAGTCGTACTGGACCAGTATGCAAGAGGAGTCGTATGACCAGTATGCAGGAGAGTCGTTACTGGCCACTGTGCAGGAGGGTCGTATGACCAGTGTACAGGAGAGTCGTACTGACCAGGTGTAAGAGAGATTCGTACTGACCAGTGTAAGGAGAGTCGTACTGACCAGGTGTGCAGGGAGTCGTTATGACCAGTATGCAGGGAGAGTCGTACTGACCAGTATTGAGGAAGAGTTCGTACTTGACCAGTATGCAGGAGAGTCGTACTGACCAGTGATGCAGGAGAGTCGTACTGACCAGTATGCAGGAGAGTCGTACTGACCAGTATGCAGGAGAGTCGTACTGACCAGTGTACAGGAGAGTCGTACTGACCAGTGTGCAGGAGAGTCGTACTGACCAGTGTACAGGAGAGTGTAATGACCAGTATTGCTGGAGAGTGTCTGACCCGTGTACAGGAGAGTCGTAACTGACCAGTATTTGCAGGAGAGTATACTGACCCAGTGTACAGGAGAGTCGTACTGAAGTGTGCTGGAGAGTCGTACTGCAGTATGCAGGAGAGTCGTACTGACCAGTATGCAGGAGAGTCGTACTGACCAGTATGCAGGAGAGTCGTACTGACCAGTATGCAGGAGAGTCGTACTGACCAGTATGCAGGAGAGTCGTACTGACCAGTATAACGGGAGTGCGTACTGACCAGTGTGCAGGAGAGTCGTAACTGACCAGTATGCAGGAGAGTCGTTACTGGACCAGTATGCTGGAGAGTCGTTACTGACCAGTATGCAGGAGAGTCGTACTGACCAGTATGCTAGGAGAGCGTACTGACCAGTAATGGGCAGGAGATCGTACTGACCAGTATGCAGGAGAGTCGTATGACCAGTATGCAGATGAGAGTCGTACTGACCTGGGGTATTGCAGGAGAGTCGTTAATGACCAGTGGCAGGAGAGTCGTACAGACAGTGTACAGGAGTAGTGGTACGGAACCTGTATGCACGGGGAGTCGTACTGACCCGTATGCAGGGAAGAGTCCGTAACTGACCAGTGTGCAGAGAGAGTCGTACTGACCATTGTTACAGGTGAGAGTCGTACTGACCACTTGTTAAGGAGAGTCGTTACTGACCAGTGTCCATTAGAGTCGTTACTGACCAGTGTTGCAGTGAGAGTCGTACTGACCAGTATGCAGGTGAGTCGTACTGGACCAGTGTACAGGGAGTCGTTCTGAACCAGATACGACACTAGTTACTTATAAACATGCACAAGTTAAGAAGGTAAGAAAAGTTGAAAATGTTAGAAACGAGAGGAAACTTCAGAGTTTTTTTAATCAAGTTGTGTAGGTAAACCTTTATCGTCCATAAGATTAGTTATAGTGGTCTTCTTTACTTTAACAAAAGTGTCTCAACTAGACACTTTTCTCACCTTTCCAAATGAATGTCTTCAGAAATGTCCAAAAAATCAATATTCTCCATTCAGAACTTATTGGTTATATATATATAAAAATTCCTGATTTCTCCAACATTGAGCAAGTCTCATTTTTTCTGCCTCCAACTTTTCCATTTTATTTTGAGAAAACAAACATAATTTTTAGAACCATGAGGGAGAGCGCATATATGAATGGGTACGAATTTGTGTATTTATGTGTTTGTGTGTGCGGGGCAAAGGTAGATATGTGCGTGTATATGTGTGTGCGTGTGTGTGTGTGTGTGTATGTATATATGTGTGTGTGTGTGTACTCACCTAGTTGTACTCACCTAGTTGAGGTTGCGGGGGTCGAGTCCGAGCTCCTGGCCCCGCCTCTTCACTGATCGCTACTAGGTCACTCTCCCTGAGCCGTGAGCTTTATCATACCTCTGCTTAAAGCTATGTATGGATCCTGCCTCCACTACATCGCTTCCCAAACTATTCCACTTACTGACTACTCTGTGGCTGAAGAAATACTTCCTAACATCCCTGTGATTCATCTGTGTCTTCAGCTTCCAAACTGTATCCCTTGTTACTGAGTCCAATCTCTGGAACATCCTGTCTTTGTCCACCTTGTCAATTCCTCAGTATTTTGTATGTCGTTATCATGCCCCCCCTATCTCTCCTGTCCTCCAGTGTCGTCAGGTTGATTTCCCTTAACCTCTCCTCGTAGGACATACCTCTTAGCTCTGGGACTAGTCTTGTTGCAAACCTTTGCACTTTCTTTGTTTCTTCACGTGCTTGGCTATGTGTTTGGGTTCCAAACTGGTGCCGCATACTCCAATATGGGCCTAACGTACACGGTGTACAGGGTCCTGAATGATTCCTTATTAAGATGTCGGAATGCTGTTCTGAGGTTTGCTAGGCGCCCATATGCTGCAGCAGTTATTTGGTTGATGTGCGCTTCAGGAGATGTGCTGGTGTTATACTCACCCCAAGATATTTTTTCCCTTTAGTGAGGTTTGTAGTCTCTGACCCCTAGACTGTACTCCGTCTGCGGCCTTCTTTCCCCTTCCCCAATCTTCATGACTTTGCACTTGGTGGGATTGAACTCCAGGAGCCAATTGCTGGACCAGGTCTGCAGCCTGTCCAGATCCCTTTGTAGTTCTGCCTGGTCTTCGATCGAGTGAATTCTTCTCATCAACTTCACGTCATCTGCAAACAGGGACACCTCAGAGTCTATTCCTTCCGTCATGTCGTTCACAAATGTGTGTGTGTGTGCGTGTGTGTGTGCGTGTGTATGTGTGTGTGTGTGTGTGTGTGTGTGTGTGTGTGTGTGTGTGTGTGGTGTGTGTGTGGGTGTGTGTGTGTGTGTGTGTGTGTGTGTGTGTGTTATGTGTGTGTATGTGTGTGCACGTGCGTTGTTTTGTGCGTGTATGAATGATGGTGACCACGCAGGCTGCCGCTGCAGAAATGTGCAAATGAGCGTGAAAATAAGAATGTGTTTTAAGTTTATTTAGGTACAAATATACATAAATATTTACACAAATGATCATGCACCGTTAAATAGCGTAAAATTACCCAGGATAACCTAAAAAGTCAGACAAAATGATATATTTCCATTGTGTTCGGCCGCTTGTAACTCACTGACGCCGTCTTGCGAAATATATTACGATAAATATCCAAATGAAAATAAGATAGTTCAACCTTATTCAGTTCTCGTGGCGGTAGGACAAATACTCTAACAAACGAATCACTCATCAACATACACAAAAACATTCACCAAACACATTAAATTGCTATTTAAGTAAAAAATCATTACATTTAATGTAGAAAAATTGTATAATATAAAAATAGAACTTCCAAATTTCACTTGATTGGCCAAGGCCTGGTGGGGCGAAATGGACGGTAAGCTTGGCGGCGTCTGGGCTGACCTACGGTCTTAGGACTGTCTTGGTGCGTGTAATTACAGGACGCAGATTTCTGCGGTCCCTCCCTGTAATTCCACTCACCTGGACAGTCTCTACCGTAGACCAGTCTAAAGACAAGGCCTCGTTTCATCTGGCTCTAGATCACGGGGGGTGGCTGAGCTGACTTCGGATATAAAACCTGGGGAAGGTGAGACTGGAAATAACCTAAGGGAAGTGAGGAGGGGAGACATCCGGGGGCCCACGATGGATTCCTGGACCATGAAATTGGGAAAGCGAGAATACCTAGGGGAAGTGGTTTTTGGGAAAGGGGAATCTCTGAGGCGGACAGATGGACTCCCTGGACACATGGACTGGGAAGAAGATAGGGTTGCTTAGGCACGACCCTGGGAAAGTGCGGAAGGCAGGGACGGAATATCTGAGGGGACACAGATTGACTCCTGGACACATGGACTGGGAAAAAGAAGAAGATACTGGTGCATCGGCAGACCCTGGGGAAAGTGGGGATGGGCGCAGGAATATCTGAGGGGACACAGATTGATCCTGGACACATGGACCTGGGAAAGAAGAAGTACTGGTTGCTGAGGCAGACCTGGGAAGTAGGTCTAGGGAGGGGAGAACATGTGGGGGGACACGATGGACTCCTGGACACATGAACCCGAGGAAAGCATCATCAAAAACCAGTAAGTGGGTGGGTGGACCTATAAAGACGAAACCACTGGCCTCCACGTGGCAAAGGTTATGGTAACTCAGAGAGATAAAACTCTGTGGATGACAGTGGTCGCAAATAAAATGACAATTTTGATTTCTTAGCATATCGGGTATTTCGGGAAAGCTTAATTTTTTTTATTAGAGATGATGTGTAGAATGATGTCGAAGAATTGAGATACTTATGCAACGTATGGGAGTCTTTATTGAAGAAACGTTTCGCCCCACAGTGATTTCATCAGTCCAGTACAAAGCCGGAAGGGAGTAGTGTGAGGTAATCAGTCCCTGACAGCTGGATGCCGGGGGAGGCGGGATCACAGTGGGGCCATGCACTAGTGTAAGTAGGTCTTCGTCCGAAGGTTCAAACCTTGTCTAATCTCTCGAGACTGAAGAATAGGTAGTTGGAATGAAGTTAAAATTCTTCATGTATCCTCTGATACAATGATAAAATGATAAGCGGTGATATATAAAAAAATATCTAAAAAATGTTTTATTTGGTAGTATAAGAAAGTCGCTTAATTGAGGTGGTGATGTGATTGATGGATGATGGTCGATGATGGATTGATGGAGGATGATGTGGACTGATGGTGAATAATGTGATTGATGGTTGATAATGTGTTTGATGGTGCATGAAATATGTGTGAACGACATACATCCAATGAATGGTTTTGAAAACGACAAGTGAAGATTTGAGAACTTATGAAACATATGGGAATCTTTACTGAAGAAAACGTTTCGCCACACAGGGCTTAATCAGTCCAATACAAGGCGGGTTTTCGAAACCATATCATCATATCTGTCAGGACAATACTCATCATGGGATTCTGATACAGAGGTATTCTTCAAACACTTGTCCAACCTTTAGACGATAGACCTACTTACACTAGTGAACAGGGGTCCCACTGGGATCCGCCTCCTCCTACCTTGGTCTCACCTGACTGCAGTATATTTAAGGTCACCTCTCTGGCCCTAGCTGCACTTCCTACAAGATTGATGGTACTTGAACACATCAACTCAGGTTGTCGGGACTGATTTACTCAAACCCCTCCTCTCCTTATACCTTCCTGCCTTTTGTATTAGACTGATGAGCCCACTGTGTGGCGAAACGTTTCCTCAGTAAAGATTCCATACGTTTCATGTCTCGCATTTTGTGACAAACTTGTCGGTTTTCAGAAACCATTCATTGGTAATGTCGTTCACACATATCTCACCATCAATTACATCTCATCAAAACATCATCACCATCAATTATGGCGACTTTCTTATATTTACCATCTAAATTGGACACATGTGCAAAACACTTGGGTATCTTTATTGAAGGAATCGTTCGCCCAACAGTGGCTTTCATCAGATCTGGTTAAAGGAGAATTGTGAAGAACAGGAGGAGGAATGATGTAATCAGTCCCTCAACCTTGAGTCGATGTGGGTCAAGTCCTGCAATCTTGTATAGAATTTCAGCATATGAGCGGAAAGTGGCTTATATACTGTAGGCAGGAGAGGTGCAGCAGGTTCGTAGGTGTTGTCACATTTGTCCATGTCGGAGCAGGTCGTTTATCAAAAAGTCTCGGTTCTTCTTGAACCATTCATCTACATTCCACATCCGCAGATAACTGCAATTCTTGAGATTTAATTAACTTGGGAATTCTTGCCTAATCCCTTGGGCACGACCTACTTCCACATGGACCCAAATGTGACACCACTACGAATGCTGCACTATTCCTGCCTAGACAGTATATAAAGCCACTTTTCCACTCATATTGCTGTATTCTATTCAAGATTGAATGGACTGACCACATTCGACTCAAGGTATGAGGAATGATTACATAATTCTCCTCCTGTTCTTCACAATTTCTTTTAAATGGACTGATGGAAGCACTGTGTGGCGAAAAGGCTTCCTCAGAAAAAGATACCAAGAGTTGCACATGTGTCATAATTTTCAACATGCGGGTCTCTGAACCATTCATCTACATAACATCCTAAAACTTTTTATGATATTTTTTTATATATCAAGGATTTATCATTTTATCATAGTATAGAGGATACTGAGAATTTTAACTTCATTTCAAACACCTATTCTTCAGTCTGGAGAGTTGAGGTAAGGTGACAATACCATCACTATGGTCACGTATCTTCAACAAGAATATTAAAGATTATGATTTTGCTTAATTTTAATTTTCGAGGTATGCAGAACATGTCTCGAGTTATCTTTGTCGCATCCTCCGCACGGGATTAATAACATAAAATGTAGTTTCTGTGTATTTTTCTCCTCCCTGGAGTTAATTGGTTGAGATATTCCTGCAAGAATAGAGAGGTCACTAATTGATAAAATTAGTCGAGGATCTTCATCAACTTACAGAAAATTTTTGTTATAAATCCCATTTTTTAAGGTTTTGTTATTTGTAATAGAGCAAAAATGGATAGCTAGTTAAACACGGCAGAAAGGAATGAAGGAGTGTATTGTGGACCTGGTGAGTGTAGTGTGGACTGGTGAGTTGTAGTGTGGACTGGTGGAGTGTACTGTGGGACTGGTGAGTGTGTACTGTGGACTGGTTGAGTGTATAGTGTGGAACCTGGTGAGTGTGTAGTGCGGAACTGGTGATGAGAGTGTAGTGTGGACCTGGTGAAGTGTATAGTGTGGACCTGGTGAGTGTGTAGTGCGGACCTGGGAGAGTGTAGTGTGGGCACCTGTGTGAGAGTGTAGTGTGGACTGGTGAGAGGTATTTGGGACCTGATGAGTAGTCTGGAGCTGTGTGAGAGTGTAGTGTGGACCTGGTGTGAGTGGTATGTGGACTGGTGATAGTGTAGAAATTGAACCTGGAGAGAGTGTAGTCTGGACCTTGGTGAGAGTGTAGTGTGGACCTGGTGAGAGTGAGTGGTGGACCTTGGTGAGTGGTAGTGTGGACTGGTGAGAGTGTAATGAGGACTGGTGACAGTGTTCATTGAACCGGGTGGAAGTGTAGTCTGGACCTGCCCCCTGAGTGATAGTGTGGACCTGGTGATAGTGTAGTGGCACCTGGTGTGAGTGTTAGGGTGGAACCTGGTATGGATGTTGTTTGGGACTGGTGAGTGTGGTGTGGACTAGTGAGAATGTAGTGGAGGACCTGGATGAGAGTGTAGTTTTGGAGACCTGGTGAGTGTAGATTGGACCTCGTGAGAGTGTAGTTGTGGACCTGGTGAGTTTATGCGGCTGGACTGGCGGGACTCGAAGGTGTGTAGTGTGGGACCTGGTTAGAGTGGTAATTGGACCTGGTGAAAGTGTAGCCTGAAACCGGTGAGAGTGTAGTGTGGACCTGGTGAGAGTGCATTCTGGGACCAGGTGAGAGTTGGAGTCTGTGACCTGAGTTGAGAGGGTAGAGTCGCATCTGGTGAGAGTCTAGATGTCGACCTTCGTGAAGAGTGTTGTAGTGTGGACTGGTCGTGAGAGTGTAGTGTAGACTGATGAGAGTTGTTACTGTTGGACCTGGAGGTGTAGTTGTGGGACCTGGTGGGCGAGTGTACTAAGGTCCTGGGTGTGAGAGTGGTTAACTCTGGATCCTGGTGAGAGTGTAGTCTGGACCACAAGGTGAGCGTAATTGGGACTGGTGAGAGTTGTTGTAGTTGGATATGGTGAGAGAGTAGTATGGGCTGGTGAGTGTAGTCTGTGACTGGTTGAAGAGTGTATTGTCGACTGGAGAGAGTGTAGTCTGACCTGGTGATAGGTGTCGTAAGGACGTGAAGGTGTAGTAAGGAACCTGGTGAGAGTGTTAGTTCGACCTGGTATGAGTTGTAGTGTGAACCTGGTTGAGTGTTAGGTTGGACCCTGTGATAGTGTAGTATCTGGTCCTGGCGAGAGTGTAAGTCTGGATTGGTGAGTGTGTAGGTCTGGACCTGAGTGAGAGTGTAGTGTGGACTGGTGAGAGAAGTAGTGTCGGACAGGTGATAGTGTAGTTTTGTACCTTGGTGAGAGTGTAGTTGGCCTGGTGCGAGTGTAGGGTGGCACCTGGTGAGTGGTAGTAGTCTTTGGATGGGTGAGATTTGTGAGTGTGGACCTGGTGAGAGTGTAGTCTGAACCTGGTGAGAGAGTAGTTCTGGGCCAGGTGATAGTGTAGTTTTGACCTGGTGAGTGTGTAGTTGACTGGATGAGGTGTAGTGTGGACCTGATGTGAGTGTAGTGTTTGGACTAGTGAGTACATGTGTTGTTTGGACCTGGTTGAGGGTGTAGTTTTAAGTGTCGACCTGGTGAGTGTGTAGTCTGGATCTGGTGATCGAACTTGCTCTCGAAAAAAGGTCGAACTTCCTTATAAATGACGGAGACTTTTAAAAAAAAAAAAATTACATAAGTATATGATTTTTTGTTGACAATGGAAGAGAATTTTTACTTTAGGAGCAAAACTAACTTAAAAATCTCACTTAACCAAACTAAAACTAACGAATTTTTTTTTTTAGCTAGATTTTATATACGTATCAAAGGTAAATTAAATGTACTTAATATAGCTTAAATAATATATTATATATATTTTATCATTAGGTCGATTGATTTCGGCAAATTTTGGTTTAAAAACAAATTGTTTCATTATGGTTATTACGCGGCAGTAGGGTCATTAATTGCAGAGCGCTGAGCCCAAACTCACCTGTTCGGCTTATTCGTCACATCTGAAAAGTTTTCATTTATAGCAGTACATCAACGAAATGACCAATTACCTATGTCCTTATAATAGTCTGGAATAAATTAATTGTTAATTTTCACCTAAAAAGAACTTCAAGTTGCTTCTTGAATATACAGTAGCAAATTTACCGCTCAGATGCACCATATGTGCTGTATTACTCTCAAGGGTTAGCCCCTTTCTTTTGTAAGAGTGTATACGGGCCAGTAGAGGATTGTGCTTTATTCGACGTATAATCCTTGCTCTATTGGAGGGATTCTCCTTCGAAGGCGTTCCTTGAGATGAACAGAGAGCAAGAGAGACAATGATGGATGTTTCAATCCCTTCAGCACAGCAGTATTACCATAGCTCGAAATTCATTTTTATTCTTAATATAGCGGCGCAGGTAGAACTGCAATCTTCCAGGAAGCTTCTGAATTGAAACGTAACCGAGGAAAATTTCTTGAGTACCTTCCATGGCTGGATCTTAATGAACTTTTTTCATTTGAAAATCGGAAGTAACTTACGTTAAGTTTTTTGTTTTACCATTAGAGTAAGTTTTATTTTCACCATTGTTGCACCTTGTTTAAATAGCTTTTTTATACTTACAAACATTTGGATAACAACACTTTATTTAAGATTTTTAGTTTCTGTGGCATTGTTTTAATTATAGAGTAAAAATCAATTAGTGCTATATTTAGTGATTGATTTATCATAATTAAAATAATTTAATTTCAAAATGCAGAATAATATTTTTTTAGAATTTTCTGTTCAAGTAATGAGACTGAAAAATGTGATTAAAAACTCCGAAGAGTAATTGAATTGTAATTAACTTTGACTCACGTAATTACTCCTGTGGTACAGGGGAAATATTATCTGAAACATAAACCAATCTATATGGTGTGCTAAGTAATTCCGGTAAATTTAGTATTACTGTTATTGACATAATTTCTCATCGCATTTTATTACATAATGATTGGTTATTCAGTGTTAGTGAGAAATTTTATATATATATATATTTTATATATATATATATATCTACATTGAGGACCTATGGCCTCAGTGGTAGTAACGAGGATGCTGCGGAAAAAATTATTTTTATTTCTCCTGAGGCCGTTGAATTTTCCGGTTCTCTGGCTTAGCCCATTTTTTTTATAAGTAAACTAATGTGTATGGGCATCTTACGTAATTGCGTACAAACATTTAAAACATGTGTTAATGGTATTAATGATATTGGGATATAAAAACACATTAGGTTTGGTGGAATGTTTGTCAACAAACTGCATATAGAACATACCCTGCAGTATTCAGTGCTGGAAGCGTACCATGATAACAAACAAGGGCAATTTTGATTCTTTTACCCACCTCCTAGAGTATCTTCGATGTATTCTTTCTCATGAAGCCGGGGCGTCCTTGATCTGCTGGATCAAATCCATGCAGTGTTGAGCTTGTTCGTCATTGTCTTTAGTTTTTTTTTTTTTTTAATCTTTTTATTGACTGCCAGCATTAATAAACAAGAATGTCCGGTTATGAAAAACCATATTAAACGTTTTTCATCTTATATGGGATATAAAAGAATTGGCAGATAAAGCAGGACAATGTTTTTTGAGAAAGAGAGCACATTTTTTATTTTTTTACTGTTTTGCCAATATATTTTGTTATTTTCATATATACTTGATATTGATGAAGCTTTAAAGACATTATATATTCACGTGTCAAAGCTTCACAATGTTTCCGGATAGAATTACTCTACAATATTTGGTTCTTTTTGGAAAAGACACTTATGTAATATTTCAGGATATTTATGAAAGGAAACGTTTCGCCACCGAGTGGTTTCTTCAGTCCTTATAAAGATTTCCCATATGTTGGGATGACTAATGTTTCATTTTTTCAACGTTTCGGTTTTCCAAACCATTCATCACACTGTATTAAGAATGTGAAGTAAACTCGTGGCCAAACATTTCTTTAATAAATGTCCTGAACTATAAAAAAAGTGTCTTTTCCACATTCTTGGTCGGGCATCACCATAACATTTCCTCATTTGCTCTTGATTTTCAAAGAGACTGTTAGATTCTTCGCTTCGTGGAACGTGTGAAGTAATCATTGACGTAAACCCAGGATCTCTTTAGATAGTAAGTTTGTTATTTTTGGTCATCATAGCGGACCTTCTCTTCTTTTCCAGGTCCTGAGTTAGACTGTATAAACGAGTGATTGAATGATTTTCTTTACGAATTGGGAGATGGACCAAACACACCCTCACACACACACGCACCAACACCATACACACATGTATATATAGGACTCGACCCCTGCAACCTCAAAACTAGGTGAGTACACTAGGGTGAGTACACACACCACACACACACACCTCACACACGCACACAACACACACACATCACCACACACACACACACCACACACACACACACAACAAACACACACACTCTCAGGACACACACCAAATGTATTGGAAAAAACTGTCTGAAAAGTTTTTTTCATTTTATGCATATTCTTTGAGACTATTGCAAAACTATAGCGAACTAGACGAAGTTATAACTAAGTAGTTCTCTGTCTCCACTTAAAACAGACGCAGTCACATTCGTCTTCCACTCACGTCCACTGAATAACCATATTGGGTTTTGAGTTCACATAAAATAAATTTATATAAAATTATTAACATGGCGAAATAACAAATTAATGACAGTGTTGATGCTCCTCAACTTGGATTTGCTTAATATGGATCAAAAAGCAGCGTAGTATGGTTTTATGTATATTATTATATATATTTATATATATATATATATATATATATATATATTTTTATATATATATTATTATCTATTGTATATATTATGTAAAAATTTATATATATTTTACTATAATATAATATATATATATTATATATAATTAAATATATTTATATATATATCTATATATATTTATATTAATATATATATATTATATATATAAAAAAATAATAATATATATTTACGTATATATATATTTAGTTATATATATATATACATATATTAGAAATATGTCGTGCCGAAATAGGCAGAGCTTTGCGATCTTGGCTTAAATACCAGCGATCATCTTGGCATATAGGATAGTGTATGCAATAATTGTCTCGCCAAAATCAGAGGTTGTGTCTGAAACCAAACGCGAGAATTCAGTGGGGTTTGTTGCTAGAACCGTTAGGAGTGTATGAGTTGGGGATGAAGTTTCCTGACACATCATCTGTTAGGAGGATGAATGATATACGGGCAACCCACAGATCATAGTAAACGAGAGGAGTACAGATATTTTTTCTGAATGAATTAATGTAGACGCGGGAGATGGGTTGATATGATTTGAGACTCAAAGAAATTATTATTTCCGGTATGTTCTGTGTCTCCATTTATTAGTAGTTTAATGTTCGTATGTAAATTACGTGGCTAAGATACTGATAGGCGTTTTGTTGCATGTAGTTTTATTCAAAGTGTTTTTGATTAATCATTTCCGTTTACAAACCTGTTGACCTTGTTGTTTCTAGACATAAATTTTTAAAATCAGATTTAGAGGTGAACTTGCTTTGCCCTTTGAACACCCCGTTTACCAGCGAATTCAGTTTTTTTTTTTAAACATTTAGTATTTAAAATGTCATGATAAAACGACGATTTTTAAATTTTCAGAGACATAGACATTTGGGGAAGGGGGGGAAGACACTAAAATGCACGTACGAAATTTTAACAGGGAATGTAAATTTTTAAACCCAAAAAAGGAAAACAGGGGAATGTTTTTTTAGGAGTGATGTCGGGTCAAGGTGATTACCTGAGTTGAGCAGATTATGACGACGCCCCTGCCATTCTTTTTTGGGTACTCAGCCAACCCAAAAATTTGCCCAATGCAGTAAAAAATGGGGGGGGAAGGGGTCTTCATGTATAGAAAATCGTCGCAACAAAGTGTTTTTATGGGGACAGACAACTATTACGGGACACGGTAAGACAGTTACAGATCAGGGGCACCGACATTTTACAGGACACGGTACGACATGTTAAGGACACGGTACAGACATGTTACAGGACAGGGTACAGACATGTTACAGTCAGGCACGACATGTTACAGGACACGTTACTGCATTTACAGGCACGATACAGCATGTTACAGGCCCGGGTATGACTTTTTAAGGACACGGTACAGACATGTTACAGGACACGTACAGACTGTTACGGGAACGGTCATACATGGTTAACCCATAGGAAAAAAGAAACCCTTTCATAAAATATACAATTATGGTTTAAAAAGTTCCCCAAATATATAAAATTTTTCCGTACATTTAAAACTTAGTTGCCCCGTTTTTTGTTTAAATTTAAAAGGAAGCGATGGGTCGAGCTAGCTTTTTTTTTGTAAGAGGGACAGTGGGTTTGCACTTGATCTGGGTTATATCCCATGTTAGTTTTCTGTCAACCTATTTGGGTTTGTGAGGGACTTGTTTTCATTTTATTTTTAACTATTGACCAAAAATTCTCTATTGGTTTAAATACGGGTGAATTACCTGGTAATCAAGAAGGGGGGTACTCAGCCGCCACAGGAGCCCCAGAAACCCCAAATATTAAGCCCTTTCCCCCTTTTTCTACGACTTCACCAATGAGTCTGGACCTTTTCAGCATGGGGAAAGTGTGCTCTAAAGTTCCTCAACATGGTGAAAAACTCATCATAGAAAAACAAGGACCAGGGGGGCCCAGCTTCCCTCTTTCGAGATAGTGTTGCGACCGGAGGAAATGCCTGCAACATTCGGGCACGTGGCCCACCCCCGGGGGAGCGAACGACTTTTTTCGAGATGAGCTCTGAGTGTCTATGCGTTTACTCCTATTGTACTTTTGTCTTTTGTTTTTGTCAGTGTATTTTGTCAATGTATTTTGTTTTTAAAAAAGTAATATAAAATATGGGGGGTAGTAGGAGAAAAAATTTTTAAACAGTTTCAGGGAACCTTGAGGGTGCTCAAATTGTTTTAGGGTGATAAAAAAAAGAAAATTAAAAAATTTTGGGTTAAAATTATTTTCTTGAAAAAAAAATAGTGATAATGGCTAAGGTGCATAATGTTGATGTAATTAGCTTGTTTCTCTCTAGTCAAAGATGTTTTTCCAAAAATGTGATTTTTGGTTTTTCTTTCATAAAAAAGGACGATGGAAATTCGTGTTTTTTTACTACAAAAATTACGTTTTTTTATGATTGTTTCATTCAAAATACCTACTTTTGCACTTCTCTGAAAAAATCCATTCAATTCGGAATGATGAAACCTCAGTCGCCTGTGTTTTGAAACAGTGTTGGGTGTCTAACATACTGAAAAAGGCGTGCCATCCCCGTAGATTTTTTAAAAAAAACGTAAACAATGTATAACTCGGGGAAAAGTTATTGCATTATTTTCCTTTTTTGGGAAAAAAAAATATTTGTAGGGGGGTGTCATGATTTTTTACACAGGTTATTGAGTAATGATGAATTACTGCATGTAAAGGGGATTTTTGCGTATTTTTTCCCGTTTTGTTTTTTTTTTTTTTTTTCCTCACAAAAAAAAAAATAAAAATTTTTTATTAGCAACTATTGACATTTTCACTCAAACCCCTTTGGGGCCCAAGATTATCTAACTCTTATTTTTTCATCTGAGTCAACTAGAGCATTGTATTTCTTACCAATTTGAAGAAAAGGGAGATTTTTATCCATATGGAAAAGGCACTTTTTATTTTTTATCTCTTTTAAGACATTAGCACTACAAACACAGTGTGTGGCTTAAAAACGTGTTTTAATCATAATTTTTTTTTTTTAAAATTTGGGACCAAAAAATAATAAAATTATTTCGTACACGCCCTTGAGCTTTCCCCTGAAGCAATTTTTATTCTTTTTTATGATGAGGGTCCCCGGACGTTAAAGGGGTCCCCCCCTATATATATATATATATATATATATAATATATATATATATATAAAATTTTAATATAAAATATATATTTTTTTTAATATATATAATTATTTATATTAATAAATATATATATATATAAAATTTATAAATATAATATAAATATATTTTATATAATTATTATAATATATAATAGTATTTTTTATAAATAAAAAAAATTTAAATATAAAATATTATATATATTATTATAAATATATATATTTTTTATATATTATATAATTATAAAATTATTATAAAAATTTATATGTCATGCCAAAAAGGGCCAAACCCCAGTGATTTGGCCAAAGGCAAGGGTGTTATTAATGCCCTCATGCCCTGTTAAAAAAAAAATTATGTACGCTAAGCTTACAAAAAGGTTTAATTTATTTCTGTATTTATTTTCTTGAAAAATGGAAATTTTTCTAGAGAAAAGGGACGGGACTTTTTTTTTTTCCAGTTGTTTTTTTATGGATGTTTTAAAAAAAAAAAAATACTTTTTTTTTGTGTGATAATTTCTCAGTATGTATCTAATTAACTTAAAACCCTCCGAGGATTTTGTAATGCAACGTCTGAGGGTCTTAAGATTAAGTTCGTATTCTTAGAACATTGTCTTTTTGGTCTCTCTGAAGGGTTTGAATTATATTTGAACTCTTTTTTTTTTAATTAAGCTTTTGTACTGATGATTTATAAAATCCCTCTTCAATTTCCCTTTAAATCTTGATTTTTTAACTGCAAAATCACCAAAAACATTTAGATGAAAGCAAACTGTTGCAAAATGTGAAGGTGTGTGTAACAAAAATTTTGGGTTGTTACAGTGTTTTTTAAACTTGATGTAGCGCTGTTCTTCCGGTGACTTTTTCTCCTTCACCATGTAACTGGGGGATAAAGCTTTCCAACTTTTTGCTATTTCTTTTGGGTGCTTTTGGTAACTTTAATATTCCTTTTCTTCACAGAGATGAAGAAATCAAAAACTTAATTTTCCCTTAGGGGTAAATGACAGGGGTTGGTTAAGCCGCTACAAAGCCAAGTACGAGATGGGACTGACTTTGATAAAGGATTTGGATTATGTTTGGGGTGCTGGCTTTGGATATTTGTGTTTGGGAGACCTTTAACACCAGCACATAAGAGGTTTGTGCCTTTCGAACTAAGTAATGGCCCCTTCAGTCTGTTGATCAGTCTGTTTGCCTTTTGACATATGAGAAGAGGTTTTTTTGTTTTTCACACATCTCCATAACCCGGGGCATATTCATAAGAAATAAGGAAGAAGGAAAACTCAACAGGCCTATGGGCCCATGCGAGGGAGCTCCAATTCTCCCACCGACCTTTAGGGAGAACGTCACAAAGGGAGGAGCATGCATCCGACCTAGTAGCCAAGAGTCAGGTTCAACTCCACCACCCCCACCCACTCATGATTTTTCAATCTATTTTTAAAAAATACACAACTCTTAGTGTTTGACGGTATCGGGGGTTTGTTCCACTCATCCACAACTCTATTATCAAACCCGTGTTTTCCTATGTCCTTCCTGAATCGAACTTTTCCAAATTTTAAAACCCCTTGCGCGAGTCCTGTCTACGTTAATTTTTGACGTATTTTTATCCTCTTTTTAATATCTGTTTTTTCCCTTTTTACACCTTAATCATATCCCCTTAACTATGCATTTTTAGAGAGTGCAGATTTAAGGCCCCCTCTTCCTATAGGGAAGATTTTTTGATACATGGGGTCGACTTTGTCATCCCCTTTTTACGTTTTCCCGGCTTTTTATCCATTCTGTAATACGGTGGCCAAAACCCTCGCATAAATTAAAAAGGGCCCAAACCAAAAATATATAGAATTTAAAAAACAACCTGACATTCTATTATTTATCTTTTGCATAAGCCAAAGGGTTCTGTTTGCTTTATTGGAAAACTAAAGCACTGTTGCCTTGGGTTTTTGACTACGCAACCAGAAATTCTAAATCTTTTTTCCAAACCGTAATATTAAGATCTAATTATTTAATTTATATGTGGGTGGGTATTTTTTCCCCTCAAAATTTAGAACTTACATTTGTTATATTAAAATGCATTGCCCCTTTTCCACCACTGCCTAAGTCCTCATTAGAAGAATTGGGGGCCTTTTTTGGTGCAATCAGCAAATTTTCTTATGTCGTATTTACCCCTATATGTCGTTATGTAGATTGAAACACAAAGGGCCCAACACTAACCCGTGGAACACCCCTTTTGATGCCCCCCTTCTATTTCTCCACATTTTTTTGCAAACCTCTGCTGCCTATTTGTCAACCATGCCTCAACCCCTGAAAAAATTTTTCTTCCCATTTCCCGGGGTTGTTTCCTCAATAGCCTCTGATGTGTAACTCTATTGACAGCCTTTTTGAAATCCATATACACAATACATATTATACCTGATCTACCCCCTAAAACCCGGTCTATAGTTCGAATAAGGACCTGTCACCTGCTTGTAAATAGGGGTTACATTTGCCCAATTTTTATTTATCAGGCACTAGCCGTTTGCAGCGATAGTGAAAAGATTCCCTTAGCACCCTTGGAACGTTTATCAGAGCCCGGGATTTTTTAGCTTTAATTTCTCTATTTGTTTTGAGGGACCTGTCAATTCCCCAATCGTGCATATTTATTATCGTCCTGTTCTACAAATCTATTATTTTTGGATTTCGCTAGATCCCCTGGGTAAAAAGTGAGAGAAAAATAAAGGGTTGAAAATTTTTCATAAACCTTATCACTGTCAGTGATCTGACCAGATTACTCTTAAGTGGGCCATCTTTTCCCCAAACTTACTTCTTATACTGAAAGAACCCTTTTTTGGGTTGTCCCCTTTAATCCCTTTCGACCTTAGCATCATAAACCCTTTTTGCTCTTATTCTTTTTTTTATTTCTCTCTTTAAATTTAATATATTGATTTTTAAATGCCCACCCCCATTTTGATACTCCCAATACGCCTCTCTTTTGACCAAAGATGTTTTAAACTATTGTCCATCCATTTGGGATCATTTTTGTTGATCTGGTTTCCCAACGGAACAAAAAATTGTCGCGCAGTTAGAATACTCTGAAAAACGTCATATTGGCAACCAAGATCAACTACCCACCCCTAATCATACATCCTAATTTATCCCCCGGGAATTTTTTTAGTCCCCTGAAATGACCAAGGAAAGTCTGGGGGCAGAGATTTTGGTGCAGTTTTCCGGGTAACTCCATGATATATTGAAACTAAATATTTGTGAAAAACCCTTTTCCCCCAAGTTCATTTTTGAGGAAAAAATTCAAGATAGGAGTTGCGAGGAGATATGTGACGAAAATTTGATTGCCCCTCTGCTTGTTAAGGTAGGGTCAGTCTAGCTCCCCCTATCATCACCCTTTTTTTCCACCGGAAAAGGGGCGTGTGGGGCTCCGACCAAAAGAATCATTGACTCACAGCCCCAAAAACAAATGTAATAAAAGTCTTGCTCCTGTTTTTTAAAGGGTATATTTGGTTAAAAAACTTTACTTTTAACCCCAAATTTTTAAAATGTAGTTCATTCGCCTTGATTTCCCTGCGCTTTTTTGAAATCACCATTTTTTTTAAATACTTTACTTATCATGGAGAGCGTTTTAGGAAGTAGGTAACCTTGTCTCTTTCTAGCTTGGAATGCGTCGGGCCATCTAACAACCAAAGAAAAGGGAAGGAGACTAACAAAGCTCTGGGACGTCACATTTTATCGTCCTAAGTTTAATCAACCCCAGGGAATACTCTCATCTTTGCAGTGGTGAAAAACCTGCGTTCCCTTTATCTTGAGGACTATTTAAAGGTAGAAATTTGTGAAGAACTAGTGTTGGGGAGTCATCAACATCTGTGGCCCCCTCCCCACCATCATCAGCAACGGGTACAAATTTTTTTCAATACCGTGTGAACAACATCCAAACCCCAGTCTAACTGTACATTTAGCGTGAATTCAGATATTATTTTTATATTTCATTTTTCATTTCTCTTCCAAATAGGGTAAAAAATTTATATTTATTGTTTTTTATTTCATTTTTTAAATAATAAAGTGTTTATATTTGACTGTTATCGTTCTTTTTTTATTCATTTAATTTCCTGAGGGGCCCGCCTTTGGGAATACTTATGAAGTTGTTACAGGGTGAGTAAGCCTTCACATTCTTAACCCCAAAATTATTAAAAGGATTCTTTGTTGGCAAGAAACCAAGTAAGAGATTATTTTACTTAGTTGGTTCTGTCCAAACTGTTTTTTTGAAACAATCTTGAACCGTATCAATAAGTCACTGACTCAGATTTTCCCGTCACTTTGTTCCAATCAATTGCCCCAAATTAAAACTCCCAAATTTAACAAACATTTTCAATCTAGTGCCTTATGAATTTCGTCCCATAGCAGCTTTCGCACTCTACAAGGTTTTGGGGGATAAATCACATCCAATTTGTACCCAATTTCCCCAACTCCCTTCATTGCCCCCTCCTTTTTTAGGCAAGATACTACATTGACTGGGGTCCCTCCCTTAGAACCCAACATCTATGATTGACCTGTACTTATCCAGCAGCCCTGTCCCTGCCATTCCCCATGTCTTTCTAACAGCACTAAAACAAAAAGGGCTTGTTCCCCTTGCCTGAATAAAATTATCCAATCTGCTGGGCATTCACCAACACGCCTGGAGACCCCCTTCTGACCTTTCTATCTCTGTTAAAAAAAGAAAGTCCATAATTTTTTACCTGAGAACTTTCCCCGATCAGAATATTTTTTCCCTTTAAAAGCAGGGGTCAGTGGACCCCTTTAACCCCACTAAACAGAATTACACTCGCCTGGAGAAGAGAGAATGATTTTTACCCTTTACTTTTTCTATTAACCTTCCTTTCATCCTTCTTCCCGAATTGGAACCCTTGCCCTTAAAACGGCGCCCCTCTCCAAATCACTGTGGTAACTTTTTCCCTCACCATACCCATCTCACACTCATCCCAAAACCCATCTAAAAAGAAGCTTCAGCCCCTATTTTTTTGAGCCTTTAATCAAAAGTCAGCATTTTACTTTGTCAAACCCTTCTTGATAAGGCCCTTTAGGTCGTTTGTTTTGGGGAATAAGGTTTCCCAACACTGCAAACTGTGGAAACATGTCTTGTTCACTGTGTCTTCTTTTTTGATTTGTGCTTTTTTCTTCTGACAGTTGACTTTTTTCGCAGTGTAGGGACAGGAAACACTGTGTGGTCGGTGCATTAGAAGAGGGAAAGGGCTGGAAAAAATATTGGGGCATTTTTCCCGGTTCAGCGTTTTGGGGGGATCCACCCAAAAGAAGCAAAAGTTGGGTTTAGTGATCAGTGGGTTTACATGCAAAAATTCAAAAACTTTTTTTTTCCTCTTATCTCCGTAAAAAAACAAAAAATTAGTTTCTGTTACTTTTAAATTGATTAAAAAAAATGTTCCCATTTATGATTTTACTTCATATAACTAATGACTTTTTCCCTTCCCAAAGTTTTTTTACAAGTTACAACAAAATGAGGTACCCCAAATTTTGTCTTCGTCCCCAACTGACTGACAAAAATGCTCTGTGAGCTTCAAACAATTTTTTGTGTTTTTACAGAGAATTCTTTTCTTTGTCTTTTAAAATGACCCAATGTAGCAGAAAATCTGGAGAATAATTGCCCCTTTAGCCATGTCACTTTTCAATGTGTCTTTTAGGTAGGCAGAGTGAACTGAAGTTGTTTCTGAGCCCCCGTTTTTTACATTTGCCAAGCAAAACCCGAGCATAATAGTTTACATCGTCTTTTTGAGTGTTCCAGAAGTGTCCTGACCCCAAAGAAGTTCTGGGGGGCCCAAAAATTTTTTTTTTTTTAAATATTGTTTAGCATATGAATTGGGAAATAAGTTATTTCCCCGGGAAACGCCAAAAATGAAAAATTTTTTTTCATAAAGTAATGCCCCCGGGTGCCGCGGCCCATGGCATGCACGATAATGCCCCCGGGGTGCCGCGGCACCCCGGGTGCATTGTAATGCCCCGGGGGCCCCGAACAAGATCAAAAAATTAATGTTCATGCATAAATTAAGAATTTGTGCTTCAAAGTGAAAAGAACATGGGTTGTACCCACTATTATGCTTTAAATTTTCAGAAA
Source organism: Cherax quadricarinatus (assembly GCF_026875155.1). Classification (NCBI taxonomy): domain Eukaryota; kingdom Metazoa; phylum Arthropoda; class Malacostraca; order Decapoda; family Parastacidae; genus Cherax; species Cherax quadricarinatus. The sequence continues at coordinate 69,198,238 of NC_069408.1, forward strand.
TAAAAGGATGGGGACAGTATTTACTGGATTTAAAAAACCTTTGATACTGCCCCATGAATGACTAATTTTAAAAAATGAATGATTTTGGAATTAAGGGGGGGGGAGGGGTCGGGCTTCTGGAGAAAAAAAAAGAAAAAATTAAAAAAAAAAATGTTTTTTTACCGAAAAAAAGTGTAATTTGGCTCATTTTGATGTAATCAGCTTGTTTCCATCCATTTTTTTTTCTAAAAAAGTTTTTTTTTGTGTTCCCACTGT
>NC_069408.1:69201492-69255410 GCF_026875155.1 Cherax quadricarinatus
ATATGAAGCAGAAAAAAAGGGGGAAAAAAAGAAATTTGAAAGCACATAAAAGCAATAGGAGAAGACGAAAGACCCGCGGGGAAATTTTGGGAGAATAGGGGGGTTTGTAAAAAAAAGAACCGGCCAGTGAAAGTGACTTAAAGGCAAAGCGACTGGACCAGGTCCGCAGGAAAAAAAACACGATTAAGGGAACCCGGCATACAGGAAGGTGTACTCGCCCGCGACAGATCACAAGAAGAAAGGCAAAACTGAGAGAGATGTTAAAAAGGGCGAAAGGAGGAAGAGGGGGGATAGAGAAAATAGACGGGAGATCCCAGCCCCGGGAAGGGGATCAAATACAGCCCCCTCACAATTCCTATAGAAGCCCCCCAAAACCAGGTCAACCCCGTGAAACCAAAACCTAATCAAAACACCCATCCTTCCCAAATGCCCCCCCCCCACACATTACAAACCCCACCCCTACAGCAAAAACCCATAGTTCCTACCAGGTCTCCCACTTCCCCAACCCCCAAAATTTCCTCCCCGACCACTTTTTAGAAAAGAAGTTGAAAGGGGTGGTATACAAATGCGATGGAATAACAAACAAGTTTAGGAGTGACACGAAAGAATCAAAGAGACATCCCCAGACATAATAGCATACAGAAAAAAACTCACCAGAAAAATAACAAATTTAAAACTTTCCCCCGGATACCCAAAACCCTCAGGAAAGACAGGGGGAGAGGGGGAGGGGAGTTGCCTCTCATTAAAAACCATGGGTTTTGAGAAAATGGAAGGAATGGATGGCTGGGCGAAAGGGATACTTAGTGGGAACAATCCATTTGAGGGACATAAGGTGATAATTGCAGTAATGTAAAACCCCCACCACAGAACTGCAGGAGGCCAAGAGAAAATATGAGGGGCAACAAGCAATGATCGACACACTACGAGTGGCCAGGAGAGCACACATGGGAGGAGCAAAGTTCTAGTTAGGGGTATTTCAATCACAAGGAGATTGATGGGAAAACCTGGGCCCCGGGGGGGTCCCGAAACTGGAAGCCAAGATGATGGATTGGTACTGGAAAACCTCATGCATAAAGTTAGAGACACACCAGAGAGAGAGGAGAGGAGCCCCAGCAAGTGGACCTTTATTCACCTGAGTAGTTCGGAATCGGGGTATCATGTATAAAAGGGCCCTTTGGGGACTAGTGATCATGTGGTTTGTGCTTCGATACATAGTTGAGCTCCAAGTGGAGGAGCAGCGGGAAAATGGGCGGGGAAAAAAACCAAACTACAAAAGGGGGAATTACCAGGCATGAGGAACTTCCTTCAAAAATTTCAGTGGGGGGGAACTGAGGGGAAAACCAGTAAAGAAATGATGGACTATGTACAACAAAATGCAAGGAGGCAGGGAGGGTTTGTTCCCAAGGGAAACAGAAAAAAGGGGAAGAAAGAACAAAGTCCTTTTTTTCCCCCAAAGGTGTGGGGAGGCAAAAACGTTATGAGAATGGAAAAGGTACAGAAGACAGAGAACTCAGGAAAATAAAAAAATTTCCCGAAGACCCAGGAACAAATATGCAAATAAAAGGGGGTTCGAGACAATTGAAAATACATAGCATAAAAAGTAAAGCGACCCGAAGCTGTTGTACAGCCACATAGGGGGAAAACAACAGTCAAGGCCCAGAAAATCAAAATGGGGAAGGGGTGAGGGGGATTCACAAGAAACGACCAAGAGGTGTGTCGGGAGCTCAACACAAGATTTAAAGAGGTATTTACAGTGGAACCAGTAGGATCCAGGAAAAGAACAGGGGGGCACACCCGCAAGTGCGGATGGGGTTTCTATAACCAAGGAGGATGAAGAAGCGATGCGAACTTGCACCTAAAAATGCGGGGACAGACAACATTTTCCCCATGGGTCCTTAAAGAGGGAGCGATATATTGTGGGGCCCCATTAAAAAAGATCTTCAACACATCACTTGAAATGGGCAACCCCCTGAGGTATGGAAAAGGGCAAATGTAGCCCCAATTTTTAAAAAGGGGACAGACTGGGGCATAAACTACCCCTGATCCAAAAAGTGTATAGTATAAAAGGGCATGGGGAAGATCTCAGGAGGAAGTGGGGGGCACCCGGAAAAAAACAAGTGTTTTTAAAATTTACAACAGCACGGTTTCAGGGAAGGAAAATCCTGTGTCCCCAAACCACTAGTGTTTTATGACAAGGGGACAGAAGTAAGAAAGAGGAGAGGGGTGGGTCGACTGCATATTTTTGGACTGCAAAAGGGTTCACACGTTCCCCACAAAGGGGTTTCTGCAAAAGCTAGAGGATCAGGAACACAAAAGGAAAGGCATGCAATGGATCAGAGAAAACCCTTTAGGGAGGCAACAAGAGTATGGTACGCGACGAGGTGTCAGAGTGGGCGCCGTGACAAACGGGGTTCCACAGGGGGGAGCCAGGACCTGTGCTGTTCTTGGGATATGGAAAGGGCATAAAGAAGGATAGATCAGAAGTGTCGTTGTTTTAATGATGCGAGTTAATGAAAAAAATCAAATCGGATAGGGTCAGGCAGAATGCAAAGGACCTGGACGGCTACAAACCGATCCAGCAACTGGCTCCTTGAATTTAACCCCGCCCAAAGCAAAGTCAGAAGTTGGGGGAAAGGGGAAGAAGACCGCAAAAACAATAAGTTTAGATGGCCAAAAACTGCAAACCCCACTCAAGGAAAAAGACCCGGGGGGAGTATACACCGAGCATATCTCCCGAGGCCACATCAACAGAAACGCTACAAGGGCGGGCAAAACCCATGGTAGCGTTCCGTACCCCAGCAAGGATTCGTTTTTGACTCTGTTACCATTTATGTCAGGGGGCCCTACTGGAGTATGCGCACAGTTTGGAATCCACACCTAGTCAAGCCGTCAAGAAATTAAGAAAGTGCAAAGGGTTTGCAACAAGCTAGTCCCAGAGTACGGGGATTGTCCTAGAAGAAAAGGTTTTAGGGGGAAAAGGCCTGCAACACTGGGGGGACAGGAGGGCAGGGGAGACATGAAACGACATATAAAATACTGCACGGAAAAGACAAGGTGGACAAAGACGGGATGTTCCAGAGAAAAGGGCACAGACACAAGATGTCACAATGGAATTGAGACTCAGATGAAAAGGGTGTTAGGAAAATATTTCTTCAGTCATAGAGTAGTGGGGGGTGGAATAGCCTAGAAAGTACGTAGTGGAGGCGGGGGGGGGGGGGAACCCTAAAGTTTTAAGGCGGTATGATAGAGTCAGGGGGCCCGGGAGAAGAGAGGACCAGTAGCAATCACGAAGAGGGGGCCAGGAGCTGTGACTCGACCCCTGAACCACAATAGGTGAGTAAAATAGGTGGGGTAACAAAACCCCGATCACACATAACTCCCCCCCCTCACCCAATCTCACTTCTTCCCCCTTTTCCCCCCCCTCCCACGTTCACCCCTCCCCTCCCCCTTTAAACCTCCCCCTCCCCACCCCTCCCCACCCCTCTCCCACATAGCCACAGTTCCTCCACTACCTCCCCCCACACTCTGACATACACACTACTAACCTAACATACAGAACTAATAGGTTTCCCACTCTGAGGCAATCAGGATAAAACAAAAATGGGTTGTCAGAGAGCAACAAGAAAACCAAGGGACAGGAGGAGGAAGCTGCAAAGGAAGATTGGGCAGCAGAGCTCATAAAAAGAGATCATGAATGGGAAAAGAAACTAGAAGAACTTAGCATGAGAATGGAAGAGAGGATAGATATGGAAAGCAGGAAGTGGGAGGTGCATGTCAAAGCAGCAGAGGCTAGGATACAGAGTTTAGAAGAGGAACTGAAAAATCTGAAACAGCCTAAAGAACTAAAGAACATTTTGGGATTGACAACAGAGACTGCTACCTCAGCCACAAATAAGGGGAAAAAGAAGGGGAACAACTGCATGGGGAAGCTCTATCAGAGGAGACTGTAGTAAATGAAAGAGCTAAGCTTTATGTGGAGGCCCTAACAGACAACAACAGAGCCCAGGAAAGCCGAGAAGGGAAAATGACAGGCCACTGAGCCCAAGTACATTAGCCAGTGAAACTGAAGAAAGGAAAGCTGCAGTGCAGGAAACCAAATTAAATGACGGGATACACAGGGTTACACAGTGGGAAAATAAAAAGGGTGGGGGTCAGCCCTTTGTGTATGGGCTCGGGAAAAGGTTAAAGGGGGAAAACTTTTTGAAGCGGGGGAAAACGGGGGAAAAAAAAAAGGCAATTGAAAGCTATGAAAGAAAATAGAAGAAAAACGACAAAACCCAGCGGGAAAAATTTTTCGGAAAATTTAGGGGGGGTTTTGTAAAAAAAAAAACCCCCACCCAGGGAAAGTGACCTTCAAGGCAGAAGGACTCGGCCGGGGACCCTGCAGGAAAAAGGCACAAAAAATTAAGGGACATCGGGGCAACGGGAAAAGGGTGTATTCGACCGCGACAAAAACACAAGAAAAAAAGGCAGGAATGAGGAGAGATAGTCCCAAAGGCGAAAAAGGGGGGAAAAGAGAGGGGGATGGGGGAAGACGACAGGAGAATTCCCAGACCCAGGAAGAAACCCAAATACAGCCTCCCCCCACAATTTCCCTATAGAAGCCTCCCAACCAGGTAAACCCCCCGTGAAAACCCAAACACTCTAAACCCAAAACCCCCTTCCCTTTATCCAATGCCCCCCCCCAATACTTTACAAACTCCCCCCCCACAACAACAACCCATATTTCCCCTTACCAGGTCCCCCCCACTTCCCCAACCCCAATATACCCCCCAAAGACCACAGTCTTGGGAAAAAAAAGTTAAAGGGTGTGGTATAAAAATGCGATGGAAAAAACAAACAAGTATGAGGAGGGGGCACGAAAGAATAAAAGGAGTTTCCCCCCGACATAATAGAAAATCCAGAAAAAAAAAACTCACTAAAATTTAATAAAAAATTAATTTTCCACCGGTCCCAAAATCCCGGGGAAAAGGACAGGGGGGGAGGGAGAGGGGGAGGGGGGAGTTGCATGCTTTTTAAAAAAACCAGTGGGATTTTGAGAAAATGGAAGGAATGGAGGGGGTGGGCGAAAAAGGGACTACTTAGTGGGAAAAACCCCCAGTCTGGGGGGGACTTTAAAGGGTTAAATTGCAAAAAAATTTGGTAAAACCCCACCCAGAATTTGCGGGGCCCAAAAGAGAAGAATAGATGGGGCAAAGAGCAATGATCGACCCCCTACCCAAAAGGTGGCCGGGGAAGAGCACCCCGGGGGGCAAATTTTACTTTTTTGGGGCGACCCCATGGGGGGTGCAAAACATGGAGACCCAAGGGATGATGGTTTTGGTTACGGGGAAAACCCTCATGCTTTAAAACATGTTAAAAGACACTACCAGAGGAGAGGAAAGGGAGGGAAACAGAAAGGGCTGGACCTTGTATTCCCCAGGAGTAGTTCAAACATGGGGGGCGGGGGTATCATGTTTTAAAGGCCTCTGGGAGCTAGTAAATATGGGGTTTTCTGGCTTGGGATTTACATATTTTGAGCCCCAAAGGTGGAGAGATTTAGCGGGAAAAATGGGCGGGGGAAAAACCAAACAAAAAAAGGGGGGGGAAACCTATCAGGATGGGGGAACTTCCTTCAAGACAGTCAGGGGGGAGAGGGAAGGGCCCGGAAAAAACCCAGTACAAAAAAATGATGGATTTGTAGAACAAAATCAAGGGGGCAGGGGGAAGGTTTTTTCCCCAAAAGGAAACAGAAATAAGGGGAAGAACAGAACGATTTCCTTTGGTTTTCACCCAAGGGTGTAGGGGGGAAAAAAAAACTAGGTTTTGTACTAGAAAAGGGAAAAGGGTTTACAGAAGAAGAGAACTCAGGAAAAAATAAAGAAACCCCAGCCGAAGAGCCAGAAACAAAAAAATTGCACAGATAAAGAAGGGAGCTCAGAACAATATGAAAAGGGACTTAGCATAAAAAAGAAAGACTGCCCCGAAGTTGTTCTACAGCCAATAAAGGAGGAAAAACAGTAAAGGGGCCCGGGTTAATCAGATGGGGAAAAGTGTGAGGGGGGAATTACAAGAAGCGCCCCAAGAGGTTTGTCTGGAGCCAAACACAAGATTTAAAGGGGGATTACAGGGGAAAACCCCGTAGGACTCCAGGAAATAAAGAAAGGGATGCCCCACCAAAAAGGGGCTGGATAAGGTACATAAAACCCCAAAGGGAGGTGAAGGGCCCCTGCTATGCAAAAGGGAAAACCTAAAATTTGGGGTTTGGGACCAGAAAACATTCTCCTGGGCCCTTTAAAGAGGGAGCAGAAAAAATGACTCAAGAAATCGTAAGACACGATTGTAAATAAACCATACCCCCGGCCGGGATTAAACCCCGGGCGGTCATGAGCCCCAAAAATCCAGCCCGCCCGCGTTGCCCCCTTAGACCCAGCTAGCCCGGGGGTATGGTTTATTTGCAATCGTTTATTACGTTTTTGATCATTTTGAGGGGGCCGTGAAGGGATTTGAGTAGAGTTCGCAGGGGCCACGAGCTGGAGTTCTCTGTAAAAAATTGCATTTGTGGCCCAAGAGGTCCTTTGTGCTAACTTTCCTATGGTGTAAAAAATTATCCCTTTTAGTTGGATGAATCTTATTGGGGGCTAGCGGGGTCTAGTGGCTAACGCGCGGGCTGGGTTTTTGAGACTCTATGACCGCGGGTTAAAACCCCCGGGGGGGGGGTTTTTGGTTTTTTGGGAGCAGGGATTTTTTGTGAGCCATTAAAAAGATCTTAACACATCATTGGGAAACTGGGCAACCCCCTGGGGTAGGGAAAATGGCAAGTACCCCCCAATTTTTTATAAAGGGAGACGGGCCCTGGGGCCCACTAACACCCCGCCCTGTACACTAAACGGGGTTTGGGTAGAAAGGTCATGGAGAAGATCTTTGGAGGAGAGTGGTGGGGCCCGGGAAAAAGGAAACAAGGTAAAAATTGGGAAAACCCAGCAGGGTTTTTCAGGGAAGGAAAATCCTGGGGTCAAAAAACCTACTAGGTTTTATGAAAAGGGGGACAAAAAGTAAGACAAGAGAGAAGGGGGGGAAACGACTGATTTTTTTTGGATCCCAAAAAGGGCCCTTCGACAAGTTCCTCAAAAGGGGTTTTACTGCCAAAATCTGGGTTTCGGGCCCAAAACATAACGGAAAGGGCACGCAATGGATCAGAGAATCCCTGCAGGGAGGCAATGTCATGGTACGCAAACGAGGTTTTGTGAGTGGGCCCCGGTGAAAAGGGGGTTCCCAGCGGTCAGCCCTGGGACCTGTGTTGTTCTTGGTATATGTAAACGACAAAAGGAAGGGATAGACTAAGAAGTGCCCTTGTTTGCAGATGATGCGAAGTTAATGGAAAAATAAAATTGGGAAAAAGAGGATCAGGAAGGCCCTAAAAAGGGAGACCTGGACAGGCTACAAGGGGTTTCCCAGCAAGGGCTCCTTGAATTTAACCCTCCCCAAATGCAAAGTCAAAAGTTTGGGGGAAAGGGCAAAAAAGCCCGCAGGAAACCAATATATTTTAGAGGGCCCAAAAGACGAAAACCCCTTTATAAAGGGAAAAAAGGGACCCGGGGGGGGGTAGCATAAAAACCGAACATATCCCCTGAGGCGCCATCAATAAGATAACTGCTGCAGAAACCCCGGAAAACCCTTTAGGTTTTTTAGAAATTCCGAAAAATCAGAAAAATTTTCGTTTAAGACTCTGTATCCCATTTACGTGGGCCCATATGGGGTAGGGCAAAAACCATTTTGGAAAATCCACCCTAGTAAAAGACTTTCAAAAAAAATTAGAAAAATTTGAAAAGGGTTTTCAACAAGACTATTCCCAGGCTACGGGGTTTGGGCCCAGAAGGAAGGTTGGGGGGAAATCGGCCTGACGCACGGAGGAAGGAGGGTCGGGGGGAAGCTTTGTAAAAATATAAAAAATGTGCGGAATAGAAAAGGGGGGAAAAGGGGCCGGGATTTTCCAGAAAAGGGGGAACGGGACAAAAAAGGGTTACAATTGGGGAAGTTAAAGACTCAGATAAATCAAAGGGAGTTGGGAAAAGTATTTCTTCAGTCATAGATTTGTCAGGCCGTGAAATAGCCTGGGAAAAGTAAACGTACGGAGGGGGGGGAAACCATACATTTTTTAAAAAGGGGGGGGGGTATGAAAAAAGCCAGGGGCGGGGAAAGAGAGGGGGCCCAGTAGCAATCAGCAAAGGGGGCGGGGCCAGGAGCTGTGACTGGGCCCCCTGCCCCCAAAAATAGGTGAGTAAAATAGGCGAAAGGTACATACACACACCCCTTTACACACACACACATCCACCACAATATCACACATAAACACACACCCCTCACCCCACCACACAACCCACACACACACACACACACAAAACACACAACTTTACACCCCACACCCACACATAAAAACCAACACAACAAACACACACACCACCACAACAAAATACACAAAACACACACAGGGTGGGTGTAGTGGGTCACAAAGCGCCAGGCCCCGGGAGAATTTTAGTGTTTTTTGGGGCGTGTTTTAGCGCTAAAAGGGAAAACCAGTGGGTTTGGTGGCAGCAGTAGGCCTGAGGGAGTAGCGCCCCCAAAACCCGGGTTGGGTGTATCCAAATAAAAAGGGTGTACTTCCCAAAAAGGGGAAGTTTTAAAATTAAAAAAAGTGAAGTTTCAAGTGAAAAAGTGTGGAAAAAGGGGGGGATCAAAAGGGCAACGAAAAAAAGAATAGTTGAAGAAGCCCGAGGGGAAAAGGGCGGGTGCACGAGTCATGTACAGCGGGGTTTCCGTACAGCGGGCATCGTAATCAGGCATTCGAGGGGAGGGTCCCTTTTGAGGATTAAGTACAAATCACCTGTTTGTGGTGGGGGGGTTTTTGGTGTATTTAGGGGCCCCCCTAGGGATCACGGGTTTAGTTTCGATATTTTAAACCCCTGTCCAGGGGGGAATCAAAACCACAAACCTAGCAGGTGGGAAAGGGAAAAAATTTGTAGGAGAAAGGGAATAGGCGGGGAGGATTAAGTCGTGGTTAATGGGACTACGGGCCCGGGGGACAAACAGTTTCGAGAGAAAATTGTTTTAGGACACAAAGACAGTACAATTGAAAAGAAAGTATTGGGTACAAATGTAGAAAAAGGGTAGTACATAATGGGGAAAAGAATGAATTGTTAACACCCTGATTATAAATTATTAGAATTACTTTTCTGTGTTAAGGGTATTGTATTAGTATTACGGATATCAGAGGTAAAATTGTTTTGTCTGGACATAAAAAAAAATGATGTGCTCAAAACACACGCGGTGCACACCAACACTGGGGGGCCAGGGCTGAGTCTCGACCCCTGAAACACAAACTAGGTGAGTACAAAACAGTGATTTTGGGGAATTTTGGGCCGCTTTCCCCTTTCACCCCCTCCCCCCCTTCCCCACCCCCACAGCCCCTTTCCCCTCCCCGCGGGTTCCCTTCACCCCTTTTCCCCTCCTATTTTTTCCCTTCCCCTGCGTTTCTCTCTTCACAGCCTTTTTTTTTTCCCCCTTTCCCCCAAATCTCTCCTCTTTTCTCCTCTCTCTCCCCTTTTCTCCCTTTTTCCCCCTCTCTCTCTCCCTTTCTCTCCCCTCTCTCTCTTCCTCTTTTCTCTCCCTCACCCCCTTAACCCTTTCTCTCCCCTCCCTCCCCTCTATAGCTTTCTCCCCCTTTCTCCCCATTTTCTCTCTCTAGCCTTTTCCCTCGCCCTTTTTTCCCCCTCTCTTTTCTCTTTCTCTCCCTCTCCCCTCTTTTCCCCCTCTCCCCCCTACCCTTTCTCTCCCCCTCCCCTTGGTTTTTATCCCTCCCCCCCCTTACTCTCTCCTCTTTTCCCTTTTTCCCCTTTTCCCTTTTCCCCTCTCTCCCCTCTTTTACCCTTTCTCTCCCCCCCGCCCCCTTTTCCCCCTCCCCCCTAGCCTTCTGTGGTAAAAAAAAAAAAAAAAAAAAAAAAAGGGGGCCCTTAGGGGAGGGAAAAACCGAGATTTGGTAGACAAACCCAAGGGGGGGAAAGACGGGGATTTAGGCTCCAAAAACAGGGGAGGAAGGGGGGGAAAGGGGAAGTAGTAGAGTTGGAAAGGGAAAATGGGGGGGCGGATAGCTGAGAGTGCAGGAAGGGGGGAAGTACAGGTCTTAGCAGCCGAAGTAGGTTTACAGTGTTTTTAGAGAGAAATGCAAAGCCTGAAAAAAATTAGAGAAAAATGAAAATTCAGATGTAAATCGGGAAAATTTCAAAGTCAGGCGCAGAACAAGGGGACGGAAACCCAACAACGGAGCAGGGCGTACACAAACCCCCCTATCGCCCCAGGGGGCCCAGGGAAAAGCCGCGGCAAAATAAGTTCAAACGACAGGCCCCGAAGAAAATGAAGGTATGCTATTGCAGATTTAACACCCAAAATGCGGGTAGAAGGGCCGGGCCGGGGTGGGAAAAGACAGTTCCCTGAAATAAAAATTTTCAGATATGACAGGGACTAAAGGGGGCAAGAACTGACAATGGAAGGAAAAAAAAATGCCCCCAGAGGAAGGAGGGAAATCAGTGGGAGGGGGAAAAGGGGCCCGAGGTCAGTTTTTGTGTACGGGTTTCCAAGAAACCAAGGGGGAAAAATTTTTTGAAGAAAAAAAACCAGGAGGAAAAAAAAATGATTGAAGGCATTTTTGAAAACAAAAAGGGGAGGGCGTAGGCCCCAGGTGAAAAATTTTTCAGAGAATTGGGGGGTTTTTGGGGTGGGAAGGATAGGGCCCCGGGTCAGAGTAACTTTCAAGGAAGAATCAGTTCGACCAGGTTTCTGCAAGAGAAAGCAAGACGGGAAGGGACAAAGAGGGGTCCCAGGGAGTTACCTCGCCCGCGCCCGAACACAAGAAAAAGGGGCTAAAATTTGAAAAGAGAGGGTACAGAGACACAAGGGGGAACGGAAGCAATGACGAAATGAGCAGGACCCGACAAAAGGGGGAAAGGGGGGCAAACACACCCCTAATCTCCCCCCAAAAAGGACTCCAACCGGGGACTTTCCCCAAAACGAAAACTGAGAAACCCTTTTTAAAAAAAACCCCCACCCCAGGTTCCCTCTGCCACCAACCCCCATACAAAAACCCTTTCACCCAAAAGCGGGCCCCTTAGGGGGCATTTGACCCCCCCCCATAAACCAAAACCCCACCTACCCCCACAGCCCCTTATAGGCCCCCCCCAAGGCCCCGGGCCCCCCAAACCCCAATATTCTTGCATGACCAAAATTTGATAAAAAGAAACGAAGGTTTGGTACAAAAACCGGGGATGGAAAAAAACGAATAAAAAAATGAGGAGGGGAAACGAAAGAATCAGTAAAAAATCCCCGCATCATGCAGTCACAAAAAAACAAAATCACGGGAGACAAAAACAGACACAATTTCCCCCAAACAGGAAAATCAGATCCTGAAGGAAAGTTAGAAGGGTAGAGGGGGGGGGGGGTTGAAATGCTCTTTAAAAACACCGATGGGGATTTGGGAAAGGGAAAAGGCATGGACTGATTGGGGGGAAAGAACTAATTGTAGGAAATTTTCAGTCCGGAGAAACAAAAAGTAGTCTTTGGAGTGTTTGGTAAAAACCCCCCCACAGAACTGCAGGAGGAAAGAGAGGATACAAAGAAAAAAAACGGGTGATGGTGGACCCACTGGCGGGAGGGGGCAAGAAGAGCTCCTCGGGCAGAGAAAAAAGTTACTGGTAATGGGGGGTTTAAACCCACGGGGAAAGATCAAAGGGGAAAAACCCTGGAGCCCTTTGGGGGGCCCCAAAAAATGGGGAGCCAAGATGATAAAGGGGGTACTTAAAAAACCTCCAATCAACATGTCGGGACACAACCAGAGAGAGAGGGGGGGATGGACACCCAAGAGGGGATCTTGTGTTCCCCCTGGCAGTTCGGCATTGAGGACATCATTTACGAAGGACCCTTGGGTAGCGATCAGGGGTTTCGGGTTTTTAACTATTAGTAGGATTAAAGTGGAAAAGGGGGTAACAGGAAATAAAGGGGGGACAGGCCAAACTATAAAAGGGGGGGGAAATACAAGGTATGAAAAAAACTTCCTGCAGGGGGTTTCCCAGTGGGGACAGGGGGAAAGGGTGGGAAAAATGTAAAAAGTGATGGAAAAAATTGTGGCAACAAAGTGCAAGGAGGCAGGGGGAAAGTTTTTTTTCCCCAAAGGGGAAAACCGAAAAAATCGGAAAAAAAAAAAGGGGTTCCTTGGTTTTTCCCCGAAGGTGTAGGGAGGCAAAAACTAAGTGCAAAGAGAAGGGAAAAAGGTACGGGGAGGCTTTGGCCCCAGGAAAAAGGAGAATAGTAGAAGACCCCAAAAACGATATGCACAAAATAATGAGGGGGGCCCCGCGAAATTTATGAAAACGACATAGAAACGAAAGTAAAATCTGCCCCCAAAACTGCTGTATAGCCCAACATTAGGGGAAGAAAACCCAGTCAAGGACCAGGTGTGATAAGGCTGGGAAAGAAGGGGGAGAACTCAAAGAAACGATCAAGAGGAAATGTGGGGAGCTAAACCCAAAAGTTTTAAAAGGAAGTTTTTACAGTAAAAGGCAGGAAGGACTCGGGGGGGCCCAAACCAGATGGGGACCCCGCAAGGAATCCCCCCCAACAATTTTGGACGCCCATACTTTACAGATGGGAGGAGGTGAAAAAAACTCCCTTAAAGGGAATCCAAAAAGGGAAAAAATGGGACCGGACAACAACCCCCCGGTGGGTCCTTTAGAAGGGAGGGATTTTTGGTGCGTCCCTTTCCCCACAACCCTTAAAACCCCGCCCGGGAAAAACTGGGAAACCTACCTGAAGAATTGGAAAGGGACGGCAAAAGGTGCCCCTTTTTTAAAAAGGACCCCGGAAAAGAGGCCTAAATATAGACCTGTGTCATTGACGGTTTAGAAATGCAAAATTATGGAAAAGGGATTATCAGGAGGAAAAGTGGTGGAGCCCCGGAACGGAACAAAAATTTATAAATGCCACCACCCCGGGGTTCACGGGAAAGGGAAATCTTGGTCACAAAAACCCTTTTGGGTTTTTTTGATAAAATAACCCGAAGTAAGACACGAGAGAGAGGGGGGGGGTTGATTGCACTTTGGCTGCAAGAAGGCCTTTGGGCCCCCTTTCACAAGAGATTAGTGCAGAAGTAGAGCATCAGGGCATATAACAGGGAAGGGGAAATGCAAAGGATCAGGAATACCTGACAAGGGGGGCAACAACGGTCATGGTCGTAAGATGTATCACATGGGCACCTGTGACGAGCGGGGGCCCCCAGGGGCGGTCCTAGGACCAGTGCTATTTTTGGTATTGTGAAAGACCATGGTTGGGGAAAAAAAAGGGTTTAGACTCAGAAGGTCCCTGTTTTGGAGATTGGGGAAGTTAATTTAGGAGAATTAAATTTTGATGGGAAACCCGGCCGGACTTCAAAGAGGGCCTGGGGCAGGCCCGGACACCTGGTCCAGCAAATGGCTTCTCGAATTTAAATTTTCCCGCCAAAAAGCCAAAAATCTGAAGATAGGGGAAAGGGGACAGTAAAGGCCCAAAAGCCCGAGTATAGGCTTTGGTGGCCAAAGGGCTGCAAACCTCACTCAAGGAGGGAAAAAATTTTTGGGGTGGTATAATCAACGAGATGTCTCCGGAAAACACACAAACCAAACAGATAACTGCTGGGAGCCTTTGGGCGCCTGGGGAAACCTGAGAAAAGCCCTTTTCCCATACCTTTGTAAGGAAACATTCAAGACACTGTACACCCTGTAAGTCAGGCCCAAACTGGGGTAAGCAGAAACCCGTTTGGAACCGAAATTGATTAAAACACGTCAAGAAACTAGAGAAAGTACAAAAGGTTTTTCGACAAGGTTAGTTCCCGACTAAGGGGAAAGTCCCTTTAAGAAAGATTAAGGGGAAAACGGGCCCCCACGACACTGGGGAAAGGGGGGTCAGGGGAGACATGATAACGACATATAAAAAACTGCGGGAATAGAAAGGGGGACAAAAACCGGGTGGTTTCCCGGGAAAAGGGGGAAAAGAAACAAGGGCCACAATTGGAAGTTGAAAAAACAAATGAAATCAGAAAAGGGTAGTAGGGGAATTTTTTTTCCCCGTCATAGAGGTTTTAAGACAGGGAATAGCCCCAGAAAATGCCCTAGTGGGGGGCAGGAAAACCCTAACAGTTTTAAGACCCAGGTTTTTTATAAAAACTCCTGGGGGGCGGGGAGAGAGAGGGCCCGTAGCAACCGGGGAAGAGGCGGGGGCCCCGGAGCCCCAAGGGCTCGACCCCTGGGAAAAACAAATAGGTGAGGGACAAATAGGTGAGTACCCCCAACCCCAAACCAACCCCCCCCCACCACATGAAAACACCCACTACACACACCACGAAAAACCACCACCACACCCCCCACCCTTCCCCCCAAAACCCCCACACACCCCACATCACCCACAACCCCATACACCCCATACCACACACACACACACACACACACTTACACACACTTTCCCCACCCACACCCCAAAAACCCCACACACCCCCAAACACACAACCCCCAAAAAATACACACACCACAAAACCCCTTAAACCCCCACACACCCCACACAAACCCACCCCAAAAACCCCCAAAAAACCCCACAAAACACACACAAAAAACACCCAACACCAACCCCACCCAACCAAACAAACCCCACACAACACCACACAAAAAAAACCCCCCCAAACAAAACCCCCACCCCACAACACCCCCCCAACACCACAAACCCCACACATAAAACCCCCAACCCCCAACCCCACACACAACCCCCAAAACCCCCCACAACAACAACCCCCACACAAACCCCCACACACACCCCAAAAACCCCCCACACACCAACCCCCCCACAAAACACACACACCAAAACAAAACACACAAAACACAACACACACAATTCACCCCACCCCCACCCCAAAACAAAAACAAAACAAACAAAAAAACAAAACAACAACCAAAAACCCAGGGAAAAAACAACCAAAGGGACCCGAAAGGTGGTCAAAGTGGGGCAAAAGGTTAAGGGGGGGAAAAGGGTCCAGGGCCAGGGTATCTGGAAAAAACCCCCGGGGGATGGGCCTGATAAAGGTTTACGTTGGGGGACCAGTAAAGTGGGCCCCAGGCCCTCGGGCCTACTTTGTGAATTTTCACCTTTCTCCCGGGGAAAAATTTTTTTGGGTTGGGGGGCCCCCCCCCCCCCCCCCCCCCCCCCCCCCCCCCAACCCCCCCCCCCCCCTTTTCCCCCCCCCCCCCCCCAACCCCCCCCAAAAAACCCCCCCCCCCCCCCCCCCCCAACCCCCCCCCAACCCCCCCCCCAAAACCCCCCCCCCCCCCCCCCCCCCCCCCCAAAAAACCCCCAACCCCCCCCCCCCCCCAAAATTTTTTGGCTTTTATGTTGGCCGCACCTTTGTCCGTACAACCAAAGGTGAAAACGGCCCCTGGGGTTTAAAAAAATCTTCCGCTTTCTCTTGAAAAACCCAACAACCCCTTTTTTCCCTTTTGGGGGGTATGGCCAACTTTGGGGACCTTAAATTTTAATTTTTTGGTTTACCAATGGTCCCTTTTCTTTTCCCTTGGGGCGTGTGTTTGCATCCCTTCCCAAACTTTTTTTTCCGAAATTAATTTTTCCTTTTTGCTTTGGGAATTCCTTAGGATTTTCAAGGATAAAGTATATGCAAACCTTTCTCGCCCTTGCGGTCCAGTTTTTTTTTTGAGGGAAACAGGGTAAGGGGGGGTTCCATGCCTTTAAAGAAGGTTTTGGGGAAAAATTATTTTAATTAAGGT
The DNA here is from genome assembly GCF_026875155.1 of Cherax quadricarinatus. Classification (NCBI taxonomy): domain Eukaryota; kingdom Metazoa; phylum Arthropoda; class Malacostraca; order Decapoda; family Parastacidae; genus Cherax; species Cherax quadricarinatus. The sequence goes on from NC_069408.1 coordinate 69,217,320, forward strand.
TTCTGGTTGAAAATTTTTGATCTTCTAATTTCCAACCTTGCCTTAATTTGTGTGTTATTTCACAATTCCAGTCAAAAAGGTTTTAAAAAAGGAAAAATTTTTGGGATTCGTTTTTTTTAATGTTTCAACCACTTCAAAAATTTCCTTGCAGAGGAAGGGGGCCTGTTGGAAAACCTTTTCCCGGGTGGATTTTTGGGGCAAAATTACCAAACCCCCGGTCTTTCAAGTTTTTTTGTGTGGGGGTTAAAATTGTTTCTTTTTTCTTAAATATTTTTTTCCAAAAACCCCCTTTTTTGTTTTAGCAAAACCTTGGTTTTTTATTTGGAAAATTTTACGTGTCCTTTAATTTTAAAGAAAAAGGAGGCCTAAAATTTCTTTTAGAAAATGAAAAGGTTTCAAAAATCTCTAACCCGATCTGGGATGTGGAAAGGATAAAGGGGGGGAAATTGGGTTTGTGGAAACGGAAACCTTACGGGGAGGGTTCCATTTAAAAAATTTTTTGGTTTTTGTTTATTTTAAAATTTAATGGGGCACTAAAAACCCAACTTTTTAAAATTTCCCTTTACACTCATTTTTTTGTTTTCACTGGTCCCATCTTGTCCTTTGGGAAAAACCCAAACTAATTTTTTTGGGTTTTTTTCCCGTTTTTCATAAAAAAAATACGTTTTCTTTCAACATAATGGGTTTTAACCCCTTTGCCCCTGGGGTTTTTTGAGTCCCTTTAATTTAAAGGGGGGGCCTATTTTCCAAACTTTTTAGGGTTTTTTATGTTTGGGAACTTTAATTTTGGGAACCCCCAGCCGGGTTTTGTTCCCCTTTAAGGGGGGTTCTTTTTTGTTTTTTCTTAAATTTGTTTTTTTTTTAGGGTGGGGGGAATTAAAAGGGCCAAAAAAAATTTTCTTCAACTGCCAAGGGAAAGTTTGAATTTTTTTCAAAAGGGCACTGGGGGTTTTGGGTCCAAAAAATTGGTTTTATTTTTAATTATTTTCCCCAAAAATTTTCCCGTTGATTTTTTTAATTTGGGTTTGTTGGGAAAAAAGGGGTTTTTGAAAATTTGAAAAGAAAAATTTTCCCCCTCAAAAAGCCCGAAATTTTTATTTTTTTTTTTTGGCCCCTTTTAATGGGACTCCTTGGGGTTTTTTTTTAATTTTTTTTTAAAGTTTTCCCCCGGGGGCTTTCGGGAATTTTTCCGGAATTTAAATTTGTTTATTTTTTTAAGGAAATAAGGTTTGTTTTTTTTGGGGGGTTTTTTAATTGGGTTTCCTTTTTTTCCAAAGGTTTCAATTTTTAATTAATTTTGTGAAAATAAGGGCTTTGTGGTTCTCTAGGGCATGTTTGGGTTCCCCTATCTTTTGAAATTTTGGGGTGTTTATTGGGAAATTCCTCAGATCAAGGTTTTGGATTTTCATCTGAGCTGCCCCAGGGATTATTTCTGCCCACCCAAAATTATTTGATATTCTTCAATTTTGTATGTCTAAGTTGAAGTCACCAATCAGCAAGATGTTTAGGGATGTGGATGGAAGGCCCTTTTCCCGACTATAGTCAATTTTCAATAGCTGTTCTTTGAAAAATGCTGGGGTGTCGTTGGGTGGCTTATAGGCAAACACAAAATAAGTTTTGGTTTTTTTTCCTTTTTTGTTAGAATTCATTACATTTATGGTGTTCAGTATCTCCGTGGGAAAAAGAGCGACTCTGACATACAGGCCCCCCCCCCCCCCTTTGTTTCCTGTTCTTTTTGGGCGCAGCTGAAAAGGTTGTCCAGTTATCCCCATTCATTATCAAAAAAATTTTTTTTGTTTTTGGGGGGGTGTGGAAAAGGGTGCAAAAATTGCCCTTTGGGCCCCCCCTAGAAGTTCCCCTGAAGGGAAAAGGGGTTTTTAAATTTTTCATAAATTTTTTTTACCATGTGTAATGTAAGAAGGGGTTTTTTCAGTGTGAAAATTTGGGCACTCGTTCATTTTAAAATTTTTTAGGGTTTAAAATTTTATTTCATATTACCACTTTTTCTTTCCCGAGAGGGAAATTTAAAAGAGGAAATGAAATTATAAAAAGAATTTGAGTGTTTTATATATAAATATGTTTATTTATATATATATTATATATATATAAAATTTTATTTATATATATATAATTTTTTTATATTTTTTTTATTTATATTATATATATTTTTTAAATTTTCAATAAGATCCAGTAAAACCCGGTGATTCAGAATATTCAAAATAACGACTGTGAAAAAGTAGTGAAAAATTTTTAGGGGCCCTTTTGTGACTTTACAAAATCTTCGAACCCTATAAAACCAAAAACTCAAAGGAGGACATATAAAGGGTGAAAAGACTACATCTCCCCTTCACATTTCCCCCAACAAAGCAACATCCACACGCGTGCCCACACCCTACTCTGTGAAAACCCAAAACTCTTCCGAGAATTAAGATTTATTACTTTTTTTAATGTTCCTTTTAAAAATTTTCCCAAAAATTTTTACTAAATATAAATGAATTCATTTTTAAAAACGGCAAAGATATACTCATCCATTAAAAGTACTTGGAAATTGTTCTTTTGTAAATTTGAAAACCCGTGCAGGAAATTTTTTGACGCTGCTCCATTAAAAAGTTGGGGCCAAATGGTTTCATGTTTACCTGGAGTTTACCTGGGAGGAGAGTTCCGGGGGTCAAAAAGCCCCCCCGGGGCCCCCGGGTTTGGACCCGGCCTCCTGGTGGTTTAGAGCCCGATCAAAAAAGGCTGTTACTGTTGGGGTTCCCCTCAAACCAACGTACGAGCCACCCGCCCCGGGTGATCCGGAATGACTTTGGTGCTTGTTTCCCGGCCGCTTGGGAAAACTGCCCGGGGGGCGTTGGTTTAAACCCCCTTATGTGTGGGTGGGAGGGAGTTGAACGCTCGGGCCCCGACACTTATTGTAAAGGGGCTTTAAGTGCCCAGTGACACCCCTGCTTTTCATTGGGGGGATGGTTTCATGTCTGCCAAGTCTTTTTCTTTGTAGGAGTTTATTTTGGTGCAAGTTCGGTACTAGTCCCTCTTTGGATTTTCCAGGTGTATTAATATGTAACTTTTTCCCCCCTGCGTTTTCCCGGGGGAAAACAGGTTTAGGAACCTCAAGCGGGTCCCAATTAAAATTTAGGGTGTTTTTTCTCCGGTTTTTGGGGCGCCCTTTAAAAGTTCTCTGTACAATTTTTTAGGTCGGGAATTTCCCCCGCCCTTTAAAAAGGGGGTTTTTGTGCAGCAATATTCCAGGCCCCAGATGAACAAGTGACCTGAAGGTTTTCTTTATGGGCTTGGCCTCCCCTAGTTTTGAAGGTTTTTCCCTTATCCCCTCCTGTCATTTTTTTAGCGAAAGCGATTTATTTCAAAGTTTGGTCCTTTATGGTGAGATTCCCCCGACATGATCACTCCCAAAGGGCTTTTTTACGTTGGTGTTTCGCTCTTTTTTGTGGCCAGAATTTGTTTTGTACTCTGGGTTTAAGAAATTTTAAATTTTCCCTTTTTTTCCTTTTTGGGGAAAATTTAAATTTCCATCGTTGAAAATTCCAAATTTTTTTCTGCAGCCACTGAAAGATTTGGTTGTGTTGCCTGGAGCTTTGCAGTGTCGCCCCAAAGGAAGCACTGGCATTTCAGATTTGGGGGTCATCTGAAAAAAAAGACACGGTGCTGTGGCTGACAAACCTTGTTTATGGCGGGTTAAGGATGAGGAAAGATGGGAGCGAGTACTGTGCCTTGTGGGGAACAGAAATTTTTTCAAACCCCTTTGCGCCTCGGCTTTACTTTTGTTGGGGACTACTCTCTGTGTTTTGTTTGTGAGGAAATTATAGATCCATCGCCCAAATTTTTCCCGTTATTCCTTTAGCACGCATTTTTTGCGCTAATTTCGCCTTTGGGCCCCCTTTTTCGAAGGCTTTTGCAAAATTTTGTATATAAATTAAAATCTTTATTCTTTTTGTCTTCTAGTGCATTTAGGACCTTTTTCGTAGTGGTTTTCCCAAAAGTTGAGGACAGACAGGGGGGCGACCTGTTCTAAACCCAGTTGCCCTGGGTTTTGTAAAATAGGGTTTCGATGCGTGGTGTTTTTTCTTCTCAGGGCCTTACATGTATATAAATGAAGAAAAAAAACAGTGATGCCTAACAAAAATTATTTCTCCATCGTGAGGTGTTGCTTTTTCAAAAAACAATCAGCCCCCAAGTTTTAAAGGGTGGGTTTTTACTAGGGCAAAATTGTAAAAAAAAAATTTAAAAGCACAAAAAAATATGTCACTTAAATCACGTTTTTTTGGGGGAAACTAGTAAAGAAGTTGAAAACCCAAAGGGATGCGAATTTCTGCACACGGAGGCAAGATGGTCTCCCGAGCTAAAATTTGTCACAGTGTTTTAAACTCAAGGGTAAGTTAGGTCCTTTTTTCCCTTAAAACCAAGAAGAATTTTTTGCGTTTCTTGTGATGAGGGCTTTGTCTACAAAATTATTTTACCTATTTAAAAATCCCTTTTAAAAATTTAAACCAAAGGGGATTCTAACATGCAAGACAAATTGAAAATATTTTTCCACTTTAAAAAAATTAAAGCTTGAGAGATAAAATTTAAGGGCTTAGGATTTCAAGAAAAGAAAAAAAGTGCGCGTATGCCCTAGGGGGGTTTAATGCCCTTTTTTTTTATAGCCCTAAAAATGAAAATTTCGTTTAAAGTTCGCAGTCTTTAAAAATTTAAAAAAAAAGGATGGGAAAAAAGGGCCTTTTGGTTTAATTTTTGGATAGGATTAAGAATGAATATGGAATTTTTTCCCCATCTTCCTGTGTGGTTGGGGGTTTTTGCGCTTTCAAACATAAAATAAGAAAAACCGGAAAAAGAGGCTAAAATTTGGGGCGAGGAAGAAAAAATGGGGTGGTGTCCTAAAATTCTACCTTTAAAATCAAAAGGAGACACTCCTGGAAAAGTGAAAAAGGGGGAAAGGGGGGATAAAAGGGTTTTTGAGGCAGACCTGGGGGGAAAGGGAAGGATTTCCGGTTTTTTTGGGCCAAAACCTGGGAAAAAATGAGGATTTCCGGTTGTTGAGGCAGACCTGGGGAAGGTGAGGATACCGGTTGTTGAGGCAGACCTGGGGAAGGTGAGGATACCGGTTGTTGAGGCAGACCTGGGGAAGGTGAGGATACCGGTTGTTGAGGCAGACCTGGAGAGGTGAGGATACCGGTTGTTTGAGGCAGACCTGGGAAGGTGAGGATACGGTTGTTGAGGCAGACTGGGGAAGGTGAGGATAACGGTTGTTGTGGCATAAACCTGGAAGGTGAGATACGTTGTTGAGCGCAGACTTGGGAAGGTGAGGAACTGTTGTTACAACTAAGGTGAATACTTGTTGAGGCAGACCTAGTTGAGAACGTTTGACCAAGGTAGATTACTTGTAATGACAGACCAAGTTAAAGGATATCTTCCATGTGAGGAAAAGTTGAGATACTTGAGGAGATGAAGGTGAGGAACTTAGGATTGGCAGAGAGAAGTGCGGTACGGTGACCCTGGTGGGTTTAGGATCCGTTTTGATTTAGCATACTAAGTGAGAATACGGTTGTTGAGCAGTCCTAAAATTTGAGCAAAAAGGATGAATAAGCTTGTGAGGAGACTTGAGATAGTTGTTACAGAATGAATAGGAATGTTTTGACCACATCTTCCTGGGAAGGTGGGTATTTTTGAGCAATTGGAAATGAAAGATACATGTGAAGACCGGAGAGAGGTAAATACGTGTTCGAGGAAGAAATGGGGAAGTGGGTACCGTATTTAGCAACCTAATATCAAAAGGAGACACTCCTGGACAAGTGAACCTGGGGAAGGTGAGGATACCGGTTGTTGAGGCAGACCTGGGGAAGGTAAGGATACCGGTTGTTGAGGCAGACCTGGGAAGGTGAGGATACCGTTGTTGAGGCAGACCTGGGGAAGGTAGGATACCGGTTGTTGAGGCAGACCTGGGGAAGGTAAGGATACCGGTTGTTGAGGCAGACCTGGGGAAGGTAAGGATACCGGTTGTTGAGGCAGACCTGGGGAAGGTAAGGATACCGGTTGTTGAGGCAGACCTGGGGAAGGTAAGGATACCGGTTGTTGAGGCAGACCTGGGGAAGGTAAGGATACCGGTTGTTGAGGCAGACCTGGGGAAGGTAAGGATACCGGTTGTTGAGGCAGACCTGGGGAAGGTAAGGATACCGGTTGTTGAGGCAGACCTGGGGAAGGTAAGGATACCGGTTGTTGAGGCAGACCTGGGGAAGGTAAGGATACCGGTTGTTGAGGCAGACCTGGGGAAGGTAAGGATACCGTTGTTGAGGCAGACCTGGGGGAAGTAAGGATACCGGTTGTTGAGGCAGACCTGGGGAAGGTAAGGATACCAGGTTGTTGAGGCAGACCTGGGGAAGATAAGGATACCGGTTGTTGAGGCAGACCTGGGGAAGGTAAGAATACCAGTTGTTGAGGCAGACCTTGGGATACATGTGAATTCCTGGACACATGAACCTGGAGAAAACATAAAAAATGCAGTAAGCGGGTGTGTGGACCTTAATTAAAGACGAACCACTGGCTTCCACATGTCGAGGTCTAGTAACTCAGAGATAACTCTGAGCCTAGCGGTGTTCGCAAGCTTTCAATGCAAATTTAAAATATACATAAATATATAGTCCTATGTAGATAGCGTACTTTAATTTTTTTATATCCTATTTTATATAGCGCAGTATTCAAACATGTGAGCAGGTTAGCAGTGCTTCCAGGTACACTGGGAGCAGTGAAGACGTACATGTTTTTCTTTGGTCTGGTTTTTCCTAATACCACACTGATATTACTGCTGCTGTTACAGTCTTTGTATCACAATGATATTACTACTGCTGTTATGCTCTTAGTATCACAGGGATACTACTGCTGCTGCTACAGTCTTAGTATGACAAGGATACTACTACTGCTGCTACAGTCTTAGTAATAGATACTACTACTGCTGCTGCTGCTGCTGCTGCTGCTACAGTTGTAGTGTCACAGTGATACTATTGTTTCCAGTAATAAGTACTTTTTTTATTTCTAATACTTAATTTACTGTACTGAATCAGTAAACTTCAGTGATTTTCACAGTTTTTCTCCTAAGTTTTGAGCTGGAAATCCTTCCCTTGGCAATATTTTTGAAATTTTTATAAATCACATGTGATTCCACCTGTTTTTGTGCTACCAACCAAAGTTGACTTACTCAATGTTTTCATCTCTTCTACATAACCCATATCTTTCAGGATTTTACAGCCATTTCTTCTTTACGATAAGACACACGCCTAGTCACTATCCTGCAACCAGACAGACATCTCTAGCCACCAACTTGCAACAAGACAAACACCCCACCCCTAGCCACCATCATGTAACAAAACAGACACTACAAGCTACCATCTTGAAACAAGAGAGACACTAATAGCTACCATCATGCAAAAAAAACAGACACTACTAGTTACCATCTTGCTGTGCGGATGATTACCTGCTCCTGTGCCAAACAGCACACTCCACCACTTTTCAAAAGCCTGTACCTACTAAATATGCGAGACACGCTCATACTATTGTGCCTACTACATATACAGAACATTAAACTCCAATATAAACCTTCTATTTAACTTATCCTTAATAGTTACCGCAGAATGTACAGTCACAATACAAGGCACTCTTCGAGACCATTACGTTTCAATGACCAGCAGTAATCCACCATCATGCTGACATTCCATTTATCCTGGTATTGAGTTTCCATGGTGCAAATATACTGATGGAACCCGCTCTCCTTGTTCCTCACTGCAGTCCCCACAATTGTTGGGAAAATAGTTAAGATATGATTGCAAAAAGTACATCTTCGCACTCATTCTAGACCCAGGTTGTTGGAAACTTGAAATCAGGTCTTGGATCATTTTTTCACTGTCCACAACTTCCCAGGAAGTTGTGGACAATCTGTTTGAATGAAAACCAGGCATTCACCTCGACACCTGCTAATACTTCATCAAAATGCTTGTCTTTCATCAATTCCCGAATCTGAGGGCCAACAAAAATTCCTGCCTTTACCTTGCCTTCACTTATACGAGGAATCTTTGACTCCAGGTACTTGAAAGCAGTTCCATTCTTGTTCAAGGCCTTCACAAAATATTTCATAAGTCTTAATTTGATGTGGAGTGGTGGCAGCAGAATTTTCTTGGGGTCAACTAGTGGCACAGTTTTCACGTTGTGATTTCCGGGTAAGAAGCTAGTTCTTGGTGGCCAGTCTTTTTGTTCATAGTGCTGGCTGTCTGCCCTACTATCCCAAAGACACAGAAACAAAGATACTTGGTGTATCCTACCCAACTATTTGGGGAGGACCTACTTCCACTGGGGAATCCCGCCTACCAGTGACTATGCCCTCGTCTGCTACACGTCCCCTTTCCACCTGACGTTAGTATAAAAGCGCCAGGCTCCTTGCTTTTGCTTCGGAGTCTACACGACTACGGTGCTCTTCGCACCAACTCCAATATCTCCTTTATTAGTACCCATCTTCCACTTATACACTTCTATCATGTCTCCCCTCATTCTTCGTCTTACAAGTGAATGTAGTTTAAGAGTCTTCAATCGTTCTTCGTACGGAAGATTTCTAATGCTATGTATTAATTTGGCCATTCTACGCTGGATATTTTCTAGCGAATTTATATCCATTCTGTAATATAGAGACCAGAACTGAGCTGCATAATCTAGGTGAGGCCTTACTAATGATGTATGAAGCTGTAAAATAACAGCTGGATTTCTGTTGCTTACACTTCTAGATATGATGAAATTAAGACACATGTGCAACATCTAGGTATCTTTATTGTAGACGTTTCGCCATCCAGTGGCTTTATCAATACAAATTCCAGGACATAACTTGAAGACAGTAGGACTATATACAGAAGATGAGGTAATCAGTCCCTCAACCTAGGAGTAGGTGCGAAGAGCACCATAGTCGTGGAGATTCTGAAAGAATCTCCAGATGTTGCACATGTGTCTTAATTTCATCATCTTGTCGGTAATATATACCATTCTTGCACAACTTCTAGATATAAATCCAAGTAATCTGTTTGCTTTGTTACGTACGCTTAGGCATTGCTGTCTTGGTTTAAGGTTCTGCTTACCATAACCTCCAAGTCCTTTTCGCAATCTGTATGGCTAAGTTCTACATTATTTAACTGATAAGTGCTAGGGTTATGGACACTCCCAAGCTTCAGAGCCTTGCATTTATCTACATTGAACTGCATCTGCCACTTTTCTGACCAAGAATAGAGTTTGTCTAAATCCTCCTGAAGTTCCCTAACATCTACGTTTGAATCAAATATCCTACCTATCTTTGTGTCATCGGCGAATTTGCTCATATCACTAGTAATACCTTCATCAAGGTCATTGATATATATTATAAACAACAACGGGCCTAAGACTGATCCCTGTGGTACGCCACCTGTTACAGATCCCCACTCGGATTGAACCCCATTTAAGCATACTCTCTGCTTACTATTAGTGAGCCATGACTCTATCCATGAGAGCACTTTTCCCCCAATGCCATGAGCTGCCACTTTTTTTAACAGTCTCTGGTACGGTACTCTATCAAAAGCCTTACTAAGTATACTAAGTATACTAAGTATACATAAGATTTATTAAGTCCAAACAAGATTGTAAAACAGCTAACCAATATTTTATGTTTAGTTTTAAGTAATAATTACTATGTACTATTATCTTATCTAGTTTTAATTAGTTACTATGTATTAGGATTAGTTTTCCCGAAATGCCTCGGCATGATAGTGGCTATCTTTGTACTTAGCAAATATCTTTGTACTTAGCAAATATCTTTGTACTTAGCAAATATCTTTGTACTTAGCAAATATCTTTGTACTTAGCAATATTTAAATTGAAATTACACATTGTAACCTTTACAAAGAAATAAACTTATTATTATTATTATTATTATTAATATTTTTATTAGTGGGTTTGAGTTTGACAAGGACCTGCCAAGTATGGGCCAGTAGGCCTGTATCAGTGCTCCTCCTTTCTTATGTTCTTACGCTCTACAAATTTAAATTGTCTTCACGCGGCAGTTGCCTTCAGCATATTTTCAGTGTCACTGCTCATTCTCTTGAGTCAGTAGTTTATATTCTTGTTACTCGTGCTTTTAACTAGCAACAATATTCATGACTCAGTAGTTTATATTCTTGTTACTCGTGCTTAACTAGCAACAATATTCATGACTCAGTAGTTTATATTCTTGTTACTCGTGCTTAACTAGCAACAATATTCATGACTCAGTAGTTTATATTCTTGTTACTCGTGCTTAACTAGCAACAATATTCATGACTTATTTGGTTCTAGTTACTATGTTCGCCTTTGATATTGAGTTTTATTTGTATGGAATAGCAAATTCAGTCAGTAGTTTTTTAGGAAAGAAACCCAACAGATGGGGTTGAACCTGGCAAGGAATTTCCATCAGTGAATTTGTATCGGCTTTAGGAAAAACGATTGAAGAACAGAGCGAAAACTACAGCTAAATTTTTGTTTGGTCTAGCAAATTTACTGATTTTGGAAACTTTATATTGGGTTGAAAATAACCTCTTTAGAACGTTAATTGAAATGTTAAATTCAAGGGAGGTTCTTATGGCGTCTTGTTCTTGCTACATAAATAATTTGGAAACGAGGAAGATTGCATCCTTGCAATTGGTTAACAAAAAAAGGACAAACCTTAAACCCAAAATTTGGTTGTAAAAAACTTTTTAAAAAAGGGTTTTTTAAATTTTAAAAAAATAAAATTTGGGGGGGGCCTTAAAGGTGGCTTTTACTGGGAAACCCAAAAAAATTTGCCCCAATGCCCGGTTTTCCCTTCATTTTTCCCAAAAAATAAATTTTTTTCCCAAATTTTCTTTTTTATTACATTTAAAGGACAATTATGTGAGAGGCCTGAGATGTGGACTAAATTAACAAATTTAATGTTGTTTTGTGTCTGGGAATGTCTATATTATTTATTTTTGGAACTCTATATTTATAATGGTGTCTTTTTTATTTTTTAAAATTGAAATTGAAAGTTTATTTCTCCTTAAGTTTACAATGTGTGGTTTACATATTAAAATTTAATTACAAAGAAGGCCACTAGCAGACTAGGCATTTTGGCAGACTAATACTAATTATACACTGATTGACACAGGGTATGGATAGCAATCTGATATTCAAGTTAGGTAACTGTAGTGATTAAATAAATATACAATAGTGAGATGTAGATGAATGGTTCAAAGAAACGAAATGTTGTTAATTGACATATGTGCAACTCTTGGGTTCTTTATTGAGCGAAAATCGTTTCGCACACAGTGGCTTCATTCATTCCATAACCTAGGAGCAAACTTGTAGAAACAGGAGGAGAATGAGGTAAATCGCGTCCTCAACTTGAGTCGGATGTGGTCAGTCCATTCAATTCTTGAATAGATACGGCATATCAGCCGGAGAAAGGAGCTTATAAAAACCGTATGGCAGGCGGAGGTGCAGCAGTTCGTTAGGTGTGTTACATTTGTCAATGTGGGAAGTAGGTCGTGCCAAAGGTTAGGCAAGCGAACTTGGGATCTTATCGGTGTTTATCGTCTTGTTCGTGTCATAGAACTGAAAAATATTAGCAAATAGGCTAAGGAATTTGGTCAAATGGAGCATATAATTGCGTTGACAACCGTATAATTAAGGTTTTGAGTCTGCAAACAAAGTGTACTGAATTCTTGGGAAACTTAATTAGGTTGTAAACACTCTCTTTAGACAACGTTTATTGTAAATGTAAATTCGGAAGTGTTCCTTAATGGTCGGTCTCTGTTACTTGTGATACCTTAAATAATTTGCACGAGCTGCCAGGATTTCACTTGCATTGTTTTAACAAAATAAAGTAATATTCTGCCTTATTAATTAATCTTTTGTATTACATGCAATTGAAGTGAAGGTTGCACAAATAACGGTGTCATGTTTATTAACAGGAAAAAGTGTTACACAACAGCCGACCTTAAACAGTGTTGATGTTCTGATGCTAACTGATGTAAGAACACTTAAGAAAGGAGGAACCTGCGATAGGCCTGTTGGTCCATACTAGGCAGGTCCTTCACAAATTCCAACCCACTAACAGAATAACTGAACCCAAGCCAATAACCTTTGAGAATCTATTACTCATGTGGCAAGCCCGATTTAAATCCAAACCCCTCTCACTCATGTATTTATCCAACCTAAAATTTTAAATTACCAAGGTTTTAGCTTCTATCACCCGACTAGGCGACTGTTCCAACTCACAACTACACAATTTACATGAGAACATAAGAAAACATAAGAAAAGGAGGAACGAAACTGGTTGATTTTTTTTATACAATATTATAAATATTTACAGAAATCTATTACAAAACCAAAGTCAACCAATTTTACCCACTCTCAACATTTCTTTTCCTGATGAAAGATGTGCTGGAATGACGTCATTTCCAAGATCATTACACTAAAACTGTGACACTAATTTATTAAAAACAGCAAGACAGTAAAAGAAACTTTGCTGTTATGGGCTCTTGGACCTGGCAAGAGCAAGAACAACACCAGTCGGATCCCACAGTCTGGACTGCGGATCTCGGTAATCTAAAATATCAACCCTTATTTAAAACTCCTTCATGTCTGAGGCTAAAATTTAATAATGAACAATATAAGATATTTTTACACTGTATCAGCTCGAATAATTTTGGGTTTAGCCTTTAAACAGACGTGCTTTCTATCCATTAATGTTTGGGAATTATTATTAAAGGCATCATAGGGTGTATTACAGGCTAATCTGCTGAGAAGGGATACCTACATTCTAGCTATCTTTGCAACTGTTCTGTTAGAGAGAGGGAATTTAGTATACGGAAAGGTTTTCTCCCCATCATACGCATCTTTACTGTCACATTGACAGGATGTCACCAAGCTAAAGATGAAAAATATCTCTACATATTCCAAACCTTCCTGTGATTAAAGTCGACCTGAAAAGCTGAATAAATTTTTTACTCCATTTGTGCGACAAACATTATGAATAATTAATAGGGAAGAAGAGCTTAGACTTACTGATAAGAATTAACATTATTTGCTATTACCATTACTACTAGATACTACTATTACCATTACTATAGTACTACTATTTACCATTACTACTAGTACTACTATTATCATTTTTTAACTACTAGTACTACTATTATCTTTACTATTAGTACTACTAATTTCATTATTATGTTACTACATTAGTTATCATGACTTGGGAGTCAGGGTTAAGCAGAATCTAAAGCCATGACAGCAGTGCCTTTGTGTGCGCAACAAGGCAACAGATTACTAGGAATTTATCGCAAGAAGTATAAAGCAACGATGTTCAAAAGTTATTTTATGCTCTAACAATCACTAGTGCAGGCCCTCGTTTAGATTATGCTGCTCAGTTTTGGTCCCTTTACAGGGATGGATATAGATCATTGGAGAACATAGAGAGAAGGAATGACTAAAACGATTTACTGTGTAAGGAATCTCCGTATGAAGATGGGCTTAGCATTAAAATCTCCACTCTCTGGAGAAGAGTAGGATTGGGGAGGTTATAATGAAGTGTATAAGTGATGACGGGCATAAACAAGGGAGATAGTAATATGTACTTGAGGGCGTCGACCGGGTAAAAAAACAGAAATAAATGATTAAAGGTTGGAATAATTTTGATTTACGAAAGGAATAGGAAGTAATGGTTTTTCTAACAGCAGTTGTAGATGCGTGGAACTATTCTTCCCAGTAGGGTGTTCGAGGCTAGATTTGGGAGGGGGTTTTTAAAAAGAGATTGAAACAAAAAATATGCAGTGTAGGGGCTGGGTTTGATTTGTGTCATTGGGTTACGAGAGTAAATTTTTGGGTACTATGGGTAGTAGAAGGTCATTTTGATAAGGACTTGCATGTATGGGCCGTTGGCCTTCTGCAGTGTTCCTCCATTTCTTTTTGTTTTGGTCTAACAATTTGGGAATCGCACCGCATCCAAACGATTTATGTATTAAATTGGTCTTCAATCTTGCATCCGCATTCAGGGGGCAGTTAGGGCAAATTTCCGCGCGCGCTCACCGAAAAATCGAAAATTATGGAAATTGAGTTATATATACTGAAAAGTAGGTCAACTCTTTGCAACCTCAATGGTACCAGAATGAATGTTCTACGACGTTTTCTACAAGAAATTTATAGTCATTTATATCAGGTATGGTGACGGCGATGTTGGTACGAGTCCTGGCTCACGGCCATATTATACTTTACGGAGTTGTTTCCTGGTTTTTTATAGCCTTTCTTGCATTATTCTTTTTAACTATAATAACTTACTATTTGCTTCATAAAAAACAGTAGGCGGGACTTCTTATCCGCAGGACTGAGCGACAGCTGGGAACCAGCAGCTGGAACAACGGTCGGCAGTGTTCCAGCGCTGAGGTGACAGCCAGAATCGCCAGATATTACGCTTATATCAGCTTATATATCAACTCTCGGATTATTTGGTCTATCAGAATTGATCTAATATGATATAATAAAAACTTAAATAACATACAAACATGTTATTATACTCTAGATGTATAAAAAATAGGCCATAATATGGCCCAGAGTTATCGGGGAATATTTCGATATAAAAGTTGTAATGGTGACCCTGTCGTCTTGAGTAAAGAAAAACGGTGTTTAGAGGCTAACTGCACTAGACATCAGTTTACTAAGAAATTACACCCAAACAAACGCTCGATTTCGCGATTTTTTTTTTTTTTTTTGAGACGGGGGCGGGCCGGCGTTCCCGGCCGATATCTCGGAAGTAAACTTATTCACTAATGTCCAAACTTCCGCCTTTTTTAATGAAATGGAATATAATACTCACAAAAGTTGTAGAATTATGATAATTCTCCGTTTTCGGTGAGCAATGTTGAAATATTCCAAATTACTTTGGGAGTTATGTGGGAAGTAAAGGGCAGATTTTTTTGCCAATATTCAGGAACTAACAAAACTTTATTTTTTTGTGAAATAAAGATAAGTTTATTAGAGAAAAGGGGCTCACGAAAATTAGTATAAGCATTGTTCTCTCGGCACCAAGTGTCTCAACTACCCTTACGTAGTCCCTATAAGAGAAAGTTTGGCAACAAGGGCATTTCAGTAAATCAGTTCATTTCTCAGTTTGTGTTTGAGGTATATTTTTTGATAAATATGTAAGAAAGAGTGAAACGACTTTGTCTTGTGTACCAAAATGGAGAGACAAATCGGACAGTAAAACAACAGAGTTACTGATGTTGCCCTACTGCCCCCTTCATTCATTGTTTAGTTTCTTGTTTTGTTAAGTTAGGTTTCCAACATTGCAAAAGAATTATTATAATTTTGCTTTACAGATTTGAACGTCATCGTCTTTACTTGTTATTTTATTATTTCGTCAAGTTTATATGATAATTAGCATAACTGTAATTACTGAACTCGATTAGAATATTTGTATAGCCGAATGTTATAATAAAATATTTGTTGAACTCCCAACTTTCTTACGGAAGCTCTTGCCATTTCCTCAACTTTATTACAGAGCTCTTACTATTCTCAACTTTCTTCTGCGAGTTCTTAATACTCCTCAACTTTCTTTCTAGGAGCTCTTACATACTCTCAGCTTTCTTCGAGTCTTATTACCTCCTCAGCCTTTCTTCGGAGGCTCTAATACTCCTCAACTTCTTCTAGAGCTCTTAATATCCTCAGCTTTCTCCGAAGCTCTTATACTCCTCAGCTTTTCTTCTGGAGCTCTTAATACTCCTCAACTTTCTTCTTGGAGCATCTTAATACTCCTCAACTTTTTCTAGAGCTCTTAATACTCCTCGCTTTCTTCGAAGCTCTTAAATACTCATCAGCTTTCTTCTGTAGCTCTTAATACTCCTCAACTTTCTTCTGGAGCTCTAATACTCCTCAACTTTCTACTAGAGCTCATAATAAGCCTCAGCTTTCTTCCGAAGCTCTTAATATCCTCAACTTTCTTCTGGAGCTTATTAATACTCCCTCTTCTTTCTTCCAAGCTCCTAAATTCTCAACTTTCTTCTGGAGCTCTTAATTATTCTTAACTTTTTTCCAGAAAACTTCTTGTTCACTCCTTAATTTCTTCCAGAACTCTTGTCTCTCCGTAAAAAACTTTCTTCCAGGACTCTTGTACTCCGTATCTGTCTTCAGAACTCTTTGTCACTCCTTAACTTTTCTTCCAGAAACTCTTCCAATTCCTCAAATGCTTTTTTCTAAAAAAAAATAATTGCTTCCTTTTTTTGTTATTTTTCTCATCACTTCTGCAACACGTAAGTCTCTCAAAGATTGTATTATATTTATTTTATCACAACAAACATTTAAGAAAATTTACAACTGAAAAATAGTTTTATGTTACAGATTATACAACGAAAATACCCCATTAACATTAAGTATTGTTAATGGCAATTAATACATTAATGTTGAGAAAAGAAAACAACATTGTGTGTAGGTACACCATTCAAGGTATAATACATACTAACAATTTTTAAACTTCACAGTACATTACAAATACACATTTTTTTATAATTTCTAACATTTACACATCACAGAAATGACATCATAATGTAGAATGTTAGTAAGGTCGGAAGGTCGGCACTTGACCAGTGGGTAAGAACCCACCATATTAGTTGTCCATGTCAAGGATCGAATATCCCCAGCTGCTAGTTTTTATTTTCATCATAATGTTATAGTCCGTTGTGGGGGGATAATGTTTTCTGATGGTCTAGAGATGTAAGTAAGAAAAATGTGAGAATAGAAAGAAATAGTTAAAGTGTTTAAAAATTATTTATAGAAACTTTGTCTTCCAAAAGATAGTTCATGGTAGTGTCTAGTGGATGTCTTCAAATGGCCGAGAACCAACATTCTGCATCAGATATTGACAATATATAAAGTTCCTGATTTCTACTTGAGGAAGGGTGATTTTTTTAACCACAACTTCTCGACTTTATTTTGAAAACCAAACATATTTTAGCAAACGTCGGATTCGTCTAGAAGGGAGACTGCATATATAAATGGATACAAATTCGAGTACATATGTGGTGTGGATTTTAGATGGACGTGTTTGTGTGTGTGTGTGTGTGTTGTGTGTGTGTTGTTGTGTGGTGTGTGGTGTGTTGTGTCGTGTGTGGCGGTTATTAGTGATTACAAGCATATTAGTTTGTACGAGGCGTTCGTGTGTGTTAACAGATTTATGTGTGTTTGTGAGAGCGTGGCGTTGCATTGTCGTATGAATGATGGTGAATCCGCAGCCGTGGTTGTGGAAATTCACAATGAGTCGTGAAAATAAGCGGTGTGCTTACGTAAGATTATTTAGTACAGATACACATAATAGTTTAACAAATTATTATAACATATTAAATATGCGTAAGTAACCAGGATAACAACAAAAAAAGTCAGACAAGTAACTTATTTGCAATTGTGCCGGACTCTTGTAATGCTGGTATTACATATACTTAGCTAATAACGAAATAAAAACATACAGGTTCAACACTTATCTTAGTTCTGGTGGAGGTGGACATAAGTTAATACACGAACATTCTCTTAAACGTTGACTAAAACATTCAGAAACACACTTAACTGCTGATTAAGTTACAATAAATGTAGGATGAACTGTAT
This sequence comes from Cherax quadricarinatus, assembly GCF_026875155.1. Taxonomy (NCBI): domain Eukaryota; kingdom Metazoa; phylum Arthropoda; class Malacostraca; order Decapoda; family Parastacidae; genus Cherax; species Cherax quadricarinatus. The sequence goes on from NC_069408.1 coordinate 69,234,978, forward strand.
AAATTAAATAGAACTTCCCAAAAATTCATGAGTGGCCAGCGCCTTGGGGCCGAATCTGAAGGTAGCCTTGGCTGCGTCTGGTGACTTACGGTCTAGGCTGTCTGGTGGTGTAAATTACAGGACGCAGTTTACTTGCGTGTCCCCTCCTTGTAAATTCCACCAACCTGACCAGTCTCTATCGTAGTTCCAGCTAAACTAGGGCCTCGTTCACATCTAGTGTAGATTCACGGAGGTGGTGAAAGCTGATTCGGGATACATAACTGGGGAAGGCTGAGACTGGAAAATAACCTAAGGGAAGTGAGGAAGGGGAGACATACGGGGGGCCCACGATGGATTCTGGACACAAGAATGGGAAAAAGCGAGAATATTGGGGAAGTGAGGTAAGGGGAGATTTCTGAGGCGGACAGATGGACTCCTGGATACATGGACCTGGGGAAAGACGAGGGAGACTGGTTGTGAGACAGACCTTGGGAAGTGGGTAAGGGAGAATATCTGAGGCGGACAGATGGAACTCCTGGATACATGGACCTGGGAAAGACGAGGGACACTGGTTGTTGAGACAGTCCTTGGGAAGTGGGGTTAAGGAGAATTATCTGAGGCGGACAGACTGGACTCCTGGATACATGGACCTGGGAATACGAGGGAGAGACTGGTTGTTGATGGGACAGACCTTGGGAAAAGTGGGGAAGGGACAATATCTGAGGCGGACAGATGACTCCTGGGACACATGAACCTGGGGGAAAGCATTCAGAATACAGTAAGTGGTGTGGAGTGGACCTTATAGATCGAAACCACGGGCATCCACGTGGTGCAAGGTTTCTGGTAACTCAAAGTTAAACTTGAGGCTGACTGTGGTTCGACAATTTCGATTTCTCATAAAAAAAAACACTTTTGAATTTTGGGGAAGCAGAGCTTTCGAGATTAATATTTTTCTTAACAGATGATGTTCAAATTTTAGTTTTTTTTAAATAGAAACGCTAATCATTAATTTACTGTTTAGGTGTTATTAATTATTATTAACCGAGGTATAACTTCATTTCAATACCTTTTCTTCAGTCTCGAGAGTTGAGGTAAGAATAAAGAAGACTCTCCATTATGTAATTGACTGCATCTGTCATGCCTGTCATGCATAACTTATGGGCATCCTCATAGTAGGTTATGTGGGACTATTAGAATCCACACGTTAGGAAATTAAGCTGGTTCGGGTTGGGAAATTTTCTTGACTTTATATCACATACAATTGTAGATCTGACACAGTAAACGTACTGAGCACGTTGTGAAGTGGCTAAAATTTTTAATGAAAAACATGTGATTTTAGAAAAGAACACTTTGAAACTTGAATAGAACATTCATTGAACATTCCACTTAAAAACACTAAATGTTTCTCACTCCTATTATAGGACATATGTGAGTCTGTTGGTTATAATGTGGATAGTTGGTAGTGAGTTGTGGTTGGGGACATGGTTGGGGCGATCTAGATAGCGAGTTGTGGTGATGAATAGTGTACAGTGTGTCGACTTGATGGAAAGATTGTGGTTGTGGATAGGATGAATGATTAGTGAGTTGTGGTTATGGATGGTTGATAGTGGAGTTGTGGTGATGGATGGTTGATGGCCAATTTTTGCGATTTACATGGATGGTGGTGCTTTGTGATGATGATTATTTTAGAGTGAGTATGTGGTGATGTATGGTTGATTGTGAGCTGAGGTGATGGATGGTTGATGGTGGAGTCGTGGCGATGGGATGGCTGCATGAGTTAAGGTAATGGACAGTTGATTGGGAAATAGTGGTGATAGGATGGTTTTAGTGAAGTTAGGATTATGAATGGTTTATAGTGAGTTGTGGTAAGAGATGGTTGATGATGAGTTGTAAAGATCATGTTGAAGATAGTTGAAATTTTGAGGTTAATGGTAATTTGCAATAATGGATAGTTAATGAAATGCTTGTTACTTTTTTTGGATCATGGAAATACACCAGAATTCAAAAAATTATGCTGAAAAAGTAGTTTCGTGAGGAAATTGTGTGTAGGTCACCTCAGGTGTGTTGCCTTAAGTTGTTCTAATGTTCCATTGTGTTTGTCTTGAGTTTGATTGTGATTTACTTCCTTTTATCCCATACCAGATCATTCCTTATATCTCATACCAGATCATCCTTATATCCCAACCAGATCATCATTATTCCCATACAGGATCATCACTTATATCGTTATATCCCATTTCTTTTGATTATAATATATATCACTGCATCTTTATAGATAGTGTTTTCCTAACTGAAAAATATTTTAGTTAGCAGTTTACTCAAAATAGAAGTTTATTACTTTAATTGTTTGATCTGCACGATGTCACATACAACGTTAACTTCACATAAACATTAAACATTAGGATTCGTTATGGTATTAACATTAAGATTTAAAGAAATAACATTGAGTGCCAAACCTCAAGGTATCATATATGTTAAAATGTTACATCGCAGTTATTTACAAAGCTACGATTAATTGGTATAATATATGACGACACGACAGTCCAGGACAGCATAAACTTACGATCTCAGTTAAGACAGGTCGTACTGACAGTGTGCAATAGTGTACAGGATAGTCGTTCTGACTAGTGTGCTCGGAGAGCCGTAGCTGACCAGTGTGCAATAGAAGTCGTACTGCTCCCGTGTGTGCAGGATAGTCGTACTGACTGTGCTACTCAGAAGCACACTAGTCACTTTATTATGAACATGAAGAAGTTACAAAGTGAAAAAAGTTAGATACAGAGAAAGACTTCTTCATTCTTTTCCCTTTCCCAGTTTTTTTAACTGTCTGTAGTTAGAACTTAATCTTCATAAGATAATTCATGTGTGTCTGCTTTACTTTAAACCAAAGGTCTGAAACTAGACAATTTTCACATCTTTACAAATGATATGTCTGCAAAAGCCAAAACTCAATATTCTCGTCAGTATATAGAAATATAATAAAGTTCCATGATTTCTCCAACCATTGAGCAAGTTCATTTTTTTCTGCCTAAAACTTTTTCATTGTCTTTGAGTAAACAAACAACATTTTAACAAGCATGAGGAGGAGCGCATATATGAATGGGTTACAAATTGGTGTATATATGTGTTTTTGTGTGTGTGGGGCAAAAGGTGGACATGTGCGTGTATATGTGTGTGGTGTGTGTGGTGTGTGTATGTTACTCACCTAATTGTATCACATAATTGTGGTACTGCAGGGGTCGAGACTCAGCTCCTGGCACCTCTTCACTGATCGCTCTGGGTCCTCTTCTCTCTGATTCCGAGCTTAGTCATACTCTTCTTAAAAACTATGTATGGTTCACTGCCTCACTACTTCACTTGCTAGGCTATTTCCACTTGCTGACAAACACTATGAATGATGAAAATACTTCCTTAAAATCCTGTGACTCGTCTGAGTCTCAGCTTACAGTTGTGACCCTTGTCCCTGGTGTTCCCCTCTCTGGAACATACTATCTTGTCACCTGTCTATTCCGCAGTATCTTGTATGTCGTTATATGTTCCCCTGACCCTTCTGTCCTCCAGTGTCGTCAGTCCGATTTCCCTTAACCTTTTCTCGTTACGACATTCCCCTTGAGTCTGGGACTAGCCTTGTTTGCAAACCTTTGTACTTTCTCTAACTTCTTGACGTGCTTGACCAGGTGGGGGTTCCAGACTGGTGCTTGCATACATCCAGTTATGGGCCTAACATACACAGTGTACTGTGTTGGATCGATTCCTTGATTAGGTATCGGATGAATGCTATTCTCAGGATTGCCAGGTCGCCGTATGCTGATGCGGTTATTTGGTTGATGTGTGGCTCCGGTGTTGTGCTCGATGTTATGGTCACCCCAAGGTCTTTTCTCCCTGGAGTGAGGTCTTGTAGTCTTTGTCCACCTAGTCTATACTCTGTCTGTGTCTTCTTTTCCCTCCCCAATCTTCATGACTTTTGCATTAGCTGGGTTGAATTCGAGAACGCCTGTTACAAGGACCACATGTCCAGCCCTGTCCAGGTCTCTTTGCAGTCCTGCCTCACATCTCGTCGATTTAATTCTTCTCATCAAATTTCATGTCTTCTGCGTACAGGGACATTCGAGTCTATTCTTCCATCATTGTAGTTCACATATATCAAACCGCGAATAGCACTGGTCCGAGAACTGACCCCTGTGGGACACCGCTCGTTAACAGGCGCCCACTGTGATCCGCTTCACGTACCATGAACTCGTTGCTGCCTCACCTGTCTGGTATTCCCTGCTCCATTGCAGTGCCCTCCCTTTTACATGCGTCCCTGATCCTCCGCTTCTGCACTAATCTCTTTGTGGGGAATGTGTCATAGGTCCCTCCACTGCAGTCTAGGAAAAACACGCCACATTCTACCACCCCTCTCTCTCGTGTCTTACTTCTTGTTGCATTGTCATAAAACTCAAGGTGGTTTGTGATCAAGATTTGCTTCCATGAACCCATGCTGGTTTTTCATTTATAATATTGTTCCTTTCAAGGTGTTAGACTAATCTCCTACTGATAATCTTCTCCATGACCTGGCACACAATACATGTCAGAGACACAGGTCTGTAGTTTAGTGCTCGTTTCTGTTTCCTTTATAAATATGGGGACTATATTAGATGTCTTCTTTTCTCAGTAGTTTCCCTGTTCAAGGGATGTTTGAGATTGGGGTTAGAGGCACGCACTGCATCTCTGTCCTTCTCTAGGACCCATGGAGAGATGTTGTCCGGTCCCATCGCCTTTGAGGTGTCAAGGTCACTTAAGAGCCTTCTTTCACCTCCTCCTCAGTTGTTCGTATGTCATCCAACACCTTGTTGGTATATTCCTCTTTGATGTTCCTTCTGTGCTGTCTTCACACAGCCCTTCCTGTCTCTACTGTAAAAACTTCCGTAAATCTCTGTCAGCTCCTCACATACCTCCTGATCATTCTTGTGAGTTTTCCAACTCTGTCCTTAATCTGCATCACCTGGTCTTTGACTGTTGTCTTCCTCTGATGTGGATATACAACAGATTCGGGTAAGTCTTGATTCTCGATTGCTATGTCATTTCATACTGTCGTTGGGCCTCCCTCCTTACCTGCGCGTACTCATTCCTGGCTCGCGAGCTGATATCCCTATTTTCCATGTGTTCTCTGACTTCTGTACTTCTGTGTGTGTTTTTGTGTGTCGTGTTGATTGTGTGTGTGTGTGTGTGTGATGTGTGTGTGTGTGTGTGTGTGTGTATGTGTGTGTGTGGTGCGTGTGTGTGTGTGTACTGTGTGTGTGTGTGCAACGATATGCGTTGTTTTTGTGTGTGTATGAATGATGGGGACCAAGCAGGCTGCCGTTGCAGAATGTGCATATGATCTGTGTGAAAAATAAGAATGTGTGTAAGTTTATTTAGGTACAAATATACATAAATAGTTACACAAATGATCATGCACAGTAACATATGCGTAATTACCCAGGATAACCTAAAAAAGTCAGAAAAGTGATGTATTTCCAAATGTCGCTTGCGCTTGTTAACTCACTGCGCGTTTGCGGAATATACAGCATCAAAATACCCAAATGAAAATAAGAAGTTCACACTTATTACAGTTCTCGTGGAGGTGGACAAACACACTAACAAACGAGCACTCATAAACACACACAAAAACATTCACAAACACACTTGAAAATTGTATAATACAAATAGAAACTACGAAATTTCATTGAAGTAGCCAGACATTGGTGGCCCGAACTGGACGGTAGCTTGCTTGCCGTTCTGGCTGACTTCGATCTAGAATGCTCTTGGGGTGTAACTACAGGACGCAGATTTATGGGTGTCCCCCCTCCTGTAATTACCACCCACCTTGACAGTTACAGTAGACCAGCTCCCCCCAGGCCCCTCGTTCTCATCTGGCTAGAATCACTTGAGGGTGGCTGAGCTGACTTCGGTGATACATAAACCCTGGGGAAGGCTGAGTCTGGAGAAATAACCTAAGGGAATTGAGGAATGAGGAAGGGAAGACATCCGGCGGGCCCCGGATGGATTCTTGGGACACATGGACCTGGGAAAAGCGAGAATACCTTGGGAAGTGGGGAAGGGAAGATGGGACTCCTGGAACATGGACGGAAAGAAGATGCTGGAAATCCCACCCCCCACCGCAGACACCTAGGAATAAGTGAAGGAAGGGAGAATATCTGAGGGGACACAGATTGACTCCTGGAACACATGGACCAGGGAAAGAAAGAACGTGTCTTGGTCTAGTCGAGGTATCAAAATATCGTCGGGAAAGTTGGGAAGGTTGAAGATCTGAGAGCGGACAGATGGATCCTGGACACATGGACCTGGGAAGAAGAAGATACTGGTAGCATAGGCAGACCTGGGAAGTGGTGATGGAGAATATCTGAGGGGAACAGATTGACTCCGGACACATGGACCCTGGAACGAAGAAGATATTTGTTGCTGAGCAGACCTTGGGAACGGAAAGAAACCCCAAAAACCCCCCCAACATGTGGAGGAGTGAGAGAACATCTGAGGGGACTCAGAATGGACTCATGGGACACATGAACCTGAGGAAAGCATTGAAAAACACTGGCATCCACGTGGCAAGGTTGGTAAACTCTGAGTTTACTCTGAGGTGACAGTGGGCGCAAATAATAATGACTAAAAAGAAGTGTTTTGGGCTCGACCGGTTTATCCGATTTATAATAAAACATACTTATAATACCATCCTAAAACATTTAAGATTTTTTTTTAACTTATGAAAACGATGATTAAATATGGAATCCGTATCAAGCTGAGATGTTGGGGACTTGATTTCCTTTATGTTTAGGAGTTATATACAATGACATAACTTATTCTTAGCTTCCTTTACATCACCTCTCGAGAGTTGTTGGCAACCTCTGTATGGGTTGGCCCAATATGGTAATTTTAATTTTTTAATGTATATTATAGTAATTATTATCTTTTCATATTTTTTTATTTTGCTTTTATTTGCGATAATAGCTAATCGTAAATATATTGCTTTATAATATTATTTGACTTAGTTATGTGGTTAGGTAGGATGTTACATATTATGTGCTCAGTTCAAGTCTTGATTGTCTAACTACTGTAATTATCGCTCTTTGCTCGTTAGACTGCCGGCTTCTGTTTCTGAGCTGCAGCTGTCCACGGAGCTATCACGTGATCTAGGGGGGTGTCCTCACCTCGCCTGAAGTATTCAGTCTGGTCTAGACTCGCTTGGTGGTTGGACAGATTATTCATTATTCTTGTTAGTTCTGTAGAACTCTGTTCACAGAACATAGACTTAGTGATTTTCGACGTTGTACTCCCCTCAAGGAATGTTCCTGGATGTTGGTGAGGGGCTCTTGATTTAGGGAATTGGATCTGTGCTCCAGTTCCCCCGAATAAAGCCTGAATACCTTCCACATCCCCCCCCAGGCGCTGTATAATCTTCCGGGTTTAGCTCTTCCCCCTTGATTATAATAATAATAATAATAATCGACGTTGTACTGAGGTTGTGTGTCGCATAGACACTCTGAGCAACTCAGGTCCTGAACTGTAGCTTCTGACCTAACTTGTACTGGTATCTGTGTATTGTCACAGTCGGGGATTTTCTTTTGCTGAACTTAGATTCAGTAGTATGGGAGTTTGGTGACTTTTGTGGAGGATCTGCTGATGGTCCCTACTTAGTGTCGTTATATTATCTCCTTGTTCCTGATTATGTGTCTCAGTTGCTTGTTATATTGCTATTGGGTTTAGCATCCTTTTTGTTGTTCAAGCAGACTGTTCTGATTGCCAGTTGGTCAAGAAGTTAGTTTATTTGAGGACTTTGTCAGTCACTTGTTTAAGTCTAGTCGAGTCTTGAGACATAGCGAACTACGTAGAGCACTTACACACATACACACAAATTTGCTTGTACATATTTGTATCTTATTAAATGTTAATGTACCAGACGGTACATTATAAATGTGATATGTGCTTTCAGCACAATAATACTGTACTCGAGAGAAGTGATTATTATTATTTTGATTATTATTAATTTAATTTACTTTGATAATATACTTTAGACTTAATAAATTTATTAAATTTTAATTTCTCTAGTTAGTAGCCTACCAGTTGTAATCCTGAAGCACTATTTAATCATCTGAATTCTAATGTAATTGGACAGGATACTGACTACTTGTTATGAAAACCCAGGTAACGGCTGGATGCTAGTAAGGGCAGTCTTTCTAGTATTCACTGAGATTCTAGCTTTTAGAAATCGCGTTTTTTGTAACAAGAGTTGAGTTAAAAAAAAGCAAAAATGAATGTACAGGTGTAATCTGAGACTGTATGATGAGTGGATGACACCGAGATCGTCCCCACAATGTAGCTACAGTAACTTGAGGGAGGTGTCTGCCCGGTTGAAAGAGATCTTGATCCTCTTCCTTCTTTCAATCTGATTTCTTCTATTTCATCAACACTATTTCATAATAATTTTCCTGATCAATAAACATTAAACCACCAGCTCTCGCAAAACAGTTAACACAAATAAAAAAAACAAAGCACTATATATTTTTCTTATTATACCATGACATTTAAGTTGAATCAACGGAGCTCAGAGAAGTCATGACGATGATAAACTTCTCTCAAAACAACACGTAACAGACTTAAGCTGATACTATAACTTACTCAACAAATCACAAAATGATTCTTTGTTCACACGGAATATATGACCGTGAATGCTCGGAAAACATTGTCGGTGGTTGAAAGTTAAGACTGGCTGTGCTTAAAAAAATGCACTACTATAAGTAGTAAACACATCATCTCAGCCCCAGATTTTCCAGACTGCTGATACACTATATTAAGTTTTGTATTAAAAGAACACTTTGGAATAGTGATGAAAATTATTTATGTCCGATATAAATTATCCAATGTATTATGCGTGAGAATCTCCAAGGACTTTACGCCATTGTGGGAATTCTGGAAGTAAACGGCATACTCCAGAAGATGCCATGTGTTGCATGTGTTGCATATGTCGCATGTGTTGACGTGTTGCACGTGTTGCATGTGTTGCATGTGGTACTTGTTTTGTTATGCTCAAAAATGTATATTAGCTCTTTATTCCTTTGAGTGGGCTGTCCCGCAGATCTGTTACTGAGGGTCAGGATCCCTAATGTACAACTGTTTTGAGCCGCAGCTTCCTGATGAACGGGCTGTGAGTAGTAATTTTATGAGACTGTGTCTGAATGGTCAGTGTGCATAGTACAAAAATTTCTACTCTCCACGTGATGCATGATGGGAGAAAAGCAAAATCTGTTCCTTGTGTTTGGTTTTAAAATGGAAATTTGAGACGTTTTCTATGTGTTTGTATGTTTTATTGGCTGTTTTTGGTATTATTTGAAGACTGGATGCTATAAATACTGAAAGAAATTTTTTTCATGGTTGGTTTAAGAACCAGAGGTAGCTTGAAATTGGGCTCAAAAGTAGTGTAAATATTAAATTGTTGCGATTCTCCTGGGTAGTTATGGTATCCCTAAGTCTCAGTCTGTTGCTGGGTTTTTAATAAGTCTAATTCAATTAGTGGGACGCATTAAACCAACTAACAGTCATTCTTACTTATAGTTATTATCCGAAATATAACTGTTAATCTTTATTTTTTTTTTGAGATATTGAATTGAAAATGAAGGCAAAGGACAATTATGTGAGAGGCCTGAGATGTGGACTAAATTAACAAATTTAATGTTGTTTTGTGTCTGGGAATGTCTATATTATTTATTTTTGGAACTCTATATTTATATTGGTTTCTTTTTAATTTTTTGAAATTGAAATTGAATGTTTATTTCTCCTTAAAGTTTCCCAATTGGTTTTTAAATATTACAAAATTTACTTACAAAAGAAGGCCACTACCAGGCCTAGGCATTTCTGGCAGATAATACTAATTTTTAAAACTATATTCACGGGTTTATGGAGTAAACTGTTTAAAAAGTTAGGTGACTGAGTGATTAAAATAATATACAATAGTGAGTAGTTCTAAATATAGAATAATAATTTGTAAATTTGGTGAGTGTAAGTGTAAATTAGGGGGAAAATCTAGATATCGGAGTAGTTTAATAAAAAAGGGGTAGTTTATCGTCTCGTTAAATAGAACTAAAAGATATATTAGCAAAATAGCTAAGAATTTTGGTCAAATGGAGCAATAATTGGCTTAAAATAGAACTCAACGTAGCGAAATTGAGGCAGCATAAACTGCCCCTAGACTGCTAAACTTTGTGCTGCTAAAAGTAAGGGTATAAAACAGAGATTCAATGGAACATGATAAAGCCAACACAGGAGTTTTTATCTCTTACAGATCAGTTTGTCTTGATGACGTCCACTGTTAGGGGGAAATTTTTTAATAAAAAATCACATTATAAAAATTTGAAAAATAAGACACTTATTCAAAATTTGGGAATCTTACTGAGGAAATGTTTCACCAGCCAGCGGCTTCTTCAGTCCAACACAGAGAAGAACTGTGGAAGTTGAGGAGTTTGTATAAAAAAGTCCCTCACCTGGAATTAATGTGTTCAGCCCCAGGCTGAGGGACTGATTACCTCAAAACTCCTCCCCATCTCCCACACATCTTCTCTGCACTGGACAGAAGAAGTCACAGGTTGACAAAATGTTTCCTCAATAAAATTTCCAAATTTTGCAAACTGTCTCCTTCTTTAACTTTGGTTTTCTAAACCATTTATATCATAACGAATTTGTCTCTTTATTAAACAGGTTTGAGTGGAAATTTAGAGATATACAAGAGATAAATTTTTTAAAAATTAAAAACTATAGGAATTTTATGAAAATTATCGTAATCTAGTTCTCAGTCGTGAAGCTGTTTTCTCTAGTTCACCAGACTTATGAAAGTGAATTATAATGAAATTAGAACATTACTTACTCGAACCACACCCATTCATCAAACACCTACTCACCACCAGCAACAATACAATATCCAGTCATTCCAACACTACCACCAACACCATCAATAAACAACACCCCAGTCAAGCCAAACACCACTCAACATCCATCCTAATACAACACCCAGTCAACCAACCACCATCCACCACCCCAGCACTAATACAACCCACCCAGTCCACCAAACAACCAACACAGCACTAATACAACACCCAGTCAACCAACACACCACCACCACCAGCACTAAAACAACACCCAGACATCCAAACACCACCACACCAGCACTAATCCAATCGCCCATCATCCAAACAAAACTACCCACCACCACTCACACTAAAACAACACCCAGTCCCCATCAAACACCACCACCACCAGCAATAATACAACACCCCGTCAGCCAAACACCACCAACACCAGCACTAATACAACAACCCATCAACCAATCCCCCACCACCACCACCACCATCACTAATACAACACCCAGTCATCCAACACACCAACACCAGCACTAATACAACACCCAGTCAAAACCAACCACCACCCCCACCACCACCAGCACTAATACAACATCCAGTCCATCCAAACAGCCACCAACACCAGCAATAATACAACACCCAGTCAGCCAAACACCACCAAACACCAGCACTAATAACAACACCCATCAAACCCCAACAACCACCACCACCACCAACCATAGCACAAAACAACACCCAGTCATGCCAAACACCACCAACACCAGCACCCTAATATAACAACGCCCATTTCAACAAACCCACCAACAACCACAACCACCAGCACTAATACAACGCCCAGTCAGCCAAACACCAACCAATCACCAGCAATAATACAATAATCCAGACATCCAAACACCCCAACACCCAGCAATAATACAACACCCAGTCAGCCAAACACCACCAACAACCAGCACTAATACAACACCCAGTCAACGCAACCACCAACCACCACCCACCTCCCAGCACTAATAACAACCACCCAGACACCAAACACCAACACCAGCACTGAATGGACAACACCCAGTCAACCAACCACCACCACACCACCACCAGGCACAAATACAACAACCAGTCATCCATAACACCACCCGAACACCAGCACAATACAACACCCATTCAACCAACCACCACACCACCACCACCCAGCACTAATACAACATCCCAGTCCATCCAAACACCACCAACACCAGCAATAATACAACACACCAGTCCAGCCCAACACCACAACACCAGCACTAATACAACACCCATTCAACCAAACCACCACCACCACACCACCAGCCCTAATACAACTTCAGTCATCCAACCCCACCAACACAAGCACTAATACAACGCCCAGTCACCCAACACCAAACAACACCAGCACTAATAAACGCCCAGTCAGCCAAACACCACCAACACCAGCAACTAATACAATATCCAGTCATCCAAACACCACCAACACCAGCAATAATAACAATCACCCAGTCCAGCCAAAACACCACCAACACCATCACTAATACAACACCACAGCAACCACCACCACCACCACCACCACCACCAGCACTAATACAACACCCAGTCATCCAAACAACCAACACCAGCACTAATACAACACCCCTCAACCAACCACCACCACCACCCAGCACTAAAACAACACCCAGTCATCCAAACATCCACCAACACCAGCACTAATACAACACCCAGTCAACCACCACCACCACCACAGCCAAATACAACCCCCAGTCATCAAAACCCCACCACCGACCCCCCTAATACAACACCCAGTCAACCAAACCACACCACCCACCAGCACTAATTACAACACACCTTCATCCAAACACCACCAACACAGCACTAATACAACACCCAGTCAACCAACCCCACCCACCACCACCAGCACTAATACAACACACCAAGTCATCCAAACAACCCCCAACACCATCACCAATACAACACCCAGTCAACCCAATCCACCATCACCACCTAGCACTAAAACAAACACCCAGTCAGAGCAACCACCACCACCACCCACAGCTAATACAACACCCAGTCAACCAACCAACACCAGCACTAACACAACACCCAGTCAACCAACCACGACCACCACCAGCACTAATAAAACACCCAGTCAACCAACCACCCCCACACTAATACAAGCCACCCAGTCAAACCAACCACGCCACCATCAGCACAATAAAACACCCAGTCATCCAACCATAAACAACACAAACACAACACCCGAGCGGTCAAGCAGACCATCACCCCACAGCTAATACAACACCCTGTCACCAACCACCCAACAACACTAATACAACACCCAGTCAACCACCACCACCACCAGCAGCACTAATACAACACCCAGTCAACCAACCACCACCAGCACTAATACAACACCCATCAACCATCCACCAACATCACTAACACAACCACCCGTCAACCAACCACCACCAGCACTAAATATACAACACACGAGTCATCCCAACCACCAACAACACTAAATACAACACCCACCATCCAACCACCTCCAAGCATTAATACAACATCCAGTCATCCAAAAAAACCGCCAACACCTAATACAACACCAGTCAAAACCAACCACCACCAGCACTAATTCAACACAAACCAGGTTCCATCCAACCGCCACCAGCCCAAAAACACTAAAAAACAACACCCATTATCCCAAAGCCACCAACAACACTAATACCACACCCAGTCACCCAACCACCAACAACACTAAACAACACCAGTCACCAACCACCATCAGCACAAATACAACACCCAGTCACCCAACAACACCAGCTTAATACAACACCCAGTCCATTCCAACCACCACCCACACTAATACAACCTCCCAGTCCATCCAACCACCAACAACCCAATACAACACCCAGTCATCCAACCACCAATAACACCTAATACAACACTCAATCATCCAAACCACCACCAGCATTAATACGAAACAACCCAGTCATCCAAACCACTAACCATCACTAATACAACACCCAGTCAAGCCAACCACCAACAACACTAAAAACAAAACACCCCTGTCATCCAGACACTAACAACATTAATACAACACCCAGTCATCCAACCACCACCCAGCATTTAATACAACCCCAGTTCATCCAACCACCACCAGCAACTAATACAACACCCAGCCATCCCACCACCAACAACATTAATACAACACCCACTCATTCCAGCCAACCACCACCAGCACTAATACAACACCCTGACATCCAACCACCACAACAACTAATACAACACCCAGTCAAACTACCACCACCAGCACTACTACAACACCCAGTTATCCAACCGCCACCACCAAACAGCACTAATCAACCCCCAAGTCACCAACCTCCAACAACATTAGACACACACAGTCATCCAACCACCAACAACAACTAAACAAAACCACCCAGTCATCCAACACCACCACCAGCACTAATAAAACACCCAGTCTCAACCACCAACAACACTAGCACAACACCCAGTCAACCCAAACACCACAAGCACTAATAACAACACCGTCATTCACAACCACCACCAGCATGCACTAAACAACACACCACTCATCCAACCACCACCAAACCCTAATTCACACCAAGACTCTCAACTACCACCACCACCACTAATACAACAACTCCAGTCATCCAACACCACCAGGCACGAATACAACACCCAGTCATCCTACCCCACCAGCACTAATACAACACCCAGTAATCCCTCCACCAACAACACTAATACAACACCCATTCATGCCAAACCACAACCACCCTACCAGCACTAATACAACACCCAGTCATCCAAACACCAGCCGAACCCTAATCAACACAAAAAAGAACGAGTGGAAAAAAATATAAAAATAAAAAAATGGCAGATAATAAATAAGCACGGGAACTAAACAAGCAGGAACAAAAAAAACTAGATAATTTAAGAAAAAAATTAATTTGAAAATTGTGTATGAATAAAAAAAAAGGGACATTTAGAAATAAAAAAGGACATCCAACCACCACCACCACCACCAGCACTAAAACAACACCCAGTCATGCCAGACAACCACATACAACACCAAGTCATCCAACACCAGCAACACTAATACAACACCCAAATATCCAAGACCACCAGCAACCACCCCACCAAGACCACACTAATACAAACACCCAGTCATCCCGCCACCACCAGAGCACTCATACCTCTCCAAGTCATCCAACCACCAGCAGCTCTAATAAAACACCAAATATCCGATACCAGCTTTAACAGGGGTCCCCCAACAACACAATAATACAACACCCAGTTCAACCAACCACCATCACCAGCACTATTCAGCACCCATCATTCAACCACCACCAGCCCTAATACAACACCCCCAGTCAATCCAACCAACACAAGACTAATACACTACCAGTCCATCCAACCACCACCAGCAGTAATACAGCACCCAGTCACCACCCACCACAGCACTAATGCAACTCCCAGTCATCCAGCCGCCGCCGCACCACCACCATCACTAATACAATACCCGAGTCATCCACCACCACCAACAGTATACAACACACCCATTTCATCCAGTCAACCAGCACTAATCAACACCCAATTATCCAGGTACCACCACCAACAGCACTAATACAAACACCCAATCATTCCAGACACTGCAACCACCACACTAATAACAACAATACCCAGTCATCCAACCGCCACCACCATCACTAACACTAATACAATACCCAGTCATCCAACCACCAGCAGCACTAATACAACACCCAGTCATCCAACCTCCACCACAACTAATACAAAACCCAGTAATCCAGCCACCACCACCATCACCAACACTTAATACCATACCCATTCATCTATCTACCACCAACACAATATAACACCAGTTCATTTCAAACGCCATCAGAAACTAATACACACCCAGGCCATCCAACAAATACCAAGCACTATACAACATCCATCACTAGCAACCACCACATTAATAACAACACCATCATCCAACCACCACCACACTAATATAGCACCCAGTCATCCAACCCACCATCAGCACTAATACAACACCCAGTCATTCCAGCCACCACCCCACCATCCACCTAATACTACGCCCAGTCATCCAGGACACACACACACCACTACCACCCAGCACTAATGCAACACACCAGTGTCCAAATCACCACCAAGCAATAATACAACATCCAGTCCTTCCAAACACCATCAAACAATACAACATCAGCTCAATCCCACAATTACCAAGCACAAATGACTACATCCAGTCCAGCTAGCCACCACCAATCATCCAACCACCACGCAGCACTAATCTATAGCATCCAGTCATCCAACCACCATCAGCTCTAAAAAAAAATACATCACCCAGTCCATCCACCACCACCCCCATCAGCACTAATACAACATCACCCAGTCTCCAACCAACCACCACCACTACCACCCGCACTAAATGCCAACACCCAGTCGTCCAAACCACCACCAGCACTAATACAACACCCAGTCGTCTAACCACCACGAACACAAATACAACGCACAGTAATCGAACCACCACCAGCGCTGTAAAAAATCCAGTTATTCAACCACTACCATCACCACCAGCACTTACACCACAAGTCATCTAACCAACCACCACCAGCCACTCACAAAACACTCAGTCTTCCCAGCCACCACCACCACTACCTGCCTAATACAACACCCATTCATCCAATCACCACCACGCTAACATCAGTCATCCAACCACTATCACCACATCCAGCACTAATACAACACAACATCCTGGCTCCTGAGTTGCAGTTGTGCGGCTTACACCAAGAGAAAAAAACATTCCTGGATAATGTAATCATAGTGAGGAAGAAGGTGCAGGAGAGAAGATCAACAAGAAACGACGAAGATGTGAAATCCTCAACACTAGATTCAAGGAAGCGCTTTCAGCGGGAAGACCAGAAAATACTCCACACTTAGGGATGGAAGGGTGCACCAACAAATCTGGACACATACATACAACAAGAAGAGGGACTGGTGATAAACTACAAATAATTGGTCACTGTCATGCATAGTATGCAAATTCTTGGAGAAGTTTATCAGAGTATGAGTGGCCATAGCACCTAGAAAGGAATGTGCTCTTATAAACGTATACACCATCACGTTTGCAGAGATGGGAAATCCTGTGTTACAAACCAACATGATTTTTACGACTAGTGGCAAAGCAAGCGAAAGAGATAGGTGGGTAGCCTGAATTTATTTGTACAACAAGAATGCGCTTGACATCAGATCAACACAAGATATTGTGCAAACGCAAATAGAAGCGGCAGGAAAACAGAAAAGGCATAGGCACTGGAACTAAGGATAACCTAACAGCAAGTAATAACGAGTGATGCTACGTGACGCGGACGTCAGCCGAGCGTAATCCATAAGGGTAAGTTCTAGGGTCGTGCCTGTTTCTGTATATGTGTAAGACATGGCGGTAGGGATATTTTTGAAATTCAAAGAGTATTATGTTTGCGGATGATGTGAACTAATCGAAGGACAGCGAATAGGCTAGGGGCCAAATACTGCAAACCTCACTCGAGGAAAAGGAAACTTTTGGGGTAAATATAAAAGTAACACCTTTCTGAGGCGCACACCAACCATAATAACTTCTGCAGCAATAAGTGCGCCTTGCAAACCTAAGAACACAAGCGTTTCAACATCTGAGTAAGGAATTATTCACGACTCAGAACACCATATATGTCAGGCCCATATTGGGAGTACCCAGCAACAGTATGGAACTCACACACCTTGGTCAAGCAGCGCAAGAAATTAGAAGAAAGTGCAAAGGTTGCAACAAGACTAGTCCCAGAGCAAATAAGGGTATGTCCCTATGAGGAGAGGTTATGGAAATCAACCTGTACAACACTGGAGGACAGGGACATGGGGGACATGATAACGACATATAAAAATACTGAGAGAATTACAGGGTTAGACAGGACAGGATGTTTCCAGATACTGGACACACCAACAAAAGGACACAACTGGAAGTTGCAAACTCAATACGAATCACAGAGATCTAAGAAGTATTCTTCATCCATAGAGTTGTCAGGAAGTGGAACAATCAGCAGATGAATGAAGTGGAGGCAGGAACTATACGTGATTTAAGAAGAGATACGACAAAGCTCAAGGAGAAGGTAGAGAGTGACCAAGTAGCGACCAGCGAAGAGGCGGGGCCATGAGCTGTGACCACAAATAGGTGATCGCACACGCACACAAAACGCACACTCACACAAACACACACACACACACACACACACACACACACACACTACACACACACACACCACACACACAACACACTGGTGGGCACTGCAACATCAGCATCACATCGTGTCCATCATACTGCCCCCACACCTGTATCTGTGAGAGATGCTGCCCACATGGATTAAAAGATAAGTTCACTGAGGATCATAAAAGTTGGAAGGCCTCTCTAGGAGGTCCTTCTCCGTTGAACCAGCACGCTGCCTCTCCAATATATAATACATTGAATATTTCCAGAATATAACTTCAAACAACAAAATATACTTAAGTTTTATACATGTGAAAGTTTTTATGATAGAGTATATGGACTATACACAATTCTAGGCGGAAATAATCAGTACTAAATTCTAGTCTGATAATGACACCATCATCAGACATAGCCCACCGATAACTCAATTCTCGGATAAACATTGAACTCAACAACCTTAGACAATACCCACCGTACACATTTTAGATTGCTACTGATACCTAACCCAGGCATTACACAAATGCCAACAGATCGAATCTGACCACACATTGAGTCCTTGACGTCATCAGGAAAATGGTAAGGAAGTGATAGCTTGAAGTTGTTGACAATCCCTTAATGGTTCCTTTTTTATTATATTTATATGAAATATTTTTTCTTGAAGTGGGACCATTAAAGACGTGTGAGAATATAATTTCAAATTTTCGTTTCTTTCTGGGTATTTACCCTAGTGCAACGTGAAATGTATTCCTCAGGTACACCCTAGTCATACGTGAGAAAGTGTAGTCCTCAGGTACTACCCTAGTGCATATGTTGAGAATGGTAGTCTCAGGTACAACCCTAGTACATACGTGAGAAAGGTAGTCTCAGGTACTACCCTAGTGCACACGTGCTAATGGTAGTCTCCAGTACTACCGCCTAGTGCATACGTGAGAATGGAATCTCAGGAACTACCCTAGAGGCATACGTGAAATGTTAGTCTCAAGTACATACCCTAGTGCACACGTGAGAATGGTTTCTCATGTACTACCCTATTGCACTGACGTGAGAATGGTATTCTCAGGTACACCCTAGAGCACACGATAGAATGTATCCTCAGGTAATACCCTAGTCCACACGTTGAAATGAATCTCCAGTACTACCCTAGAGCATACGTAGAGGAATGGTAGTCTCAGGTACTAACCCAAGTGCCAACACGTGAAGAATGGTAGTCCCTCAGGTACAACCCAAGTGCACACGGAGAATGGAAGTCTCATGAACTAACCTATGCACACGTGAGAATGGTAGTCTCAGGTACTACCCTATGCAACACGTGAAGAATGGTAGACCTCTCAGTACTACCCAAGAGCACACCGAGAGAATGGGATCGTCTCAGGTACAACCCTAGTGCATACGTGAGAATGGTAGTCTCAGGTACTACCCAATGCATACGTTGAGAATGGTAGTCCTCCGGTACTACCTCCTAGTGCACACGTGAGAATGGTAGTCTCAGGTACTACCTAGTGCACACGTGAGAAAGGTAGTCTCAGGTACTACCCTAGAGCATCACGTGAGAATGGTATGTCTCAGTACTACCCTAGATGTCAAACGTGAGAATGTAGTCTCAGGTACTACCTAGTTGCATACGAGAATGGAGTCTCAGGTACTACCCTAGTGCCACACGTGGAGAATGTAGTCTCAGGTACTACAACCTCTAGTGCCACAACCACGTGAGAATGGTATCTCATGTACTACTACCCTAGAGCATACGTGAGAATGAGTAGTCTCAGGTACTACCCTAGTGCATAACGTGAGAATGGTCGATTCAGGACCGACTCTGTTATGTCAGGCCAAGACACTAACTCACTACCAAACAATAATATAACAGTATTCAGTATTAACTTCAGGTCATTGAGTAACAAATTGATGTCTGCAATCTGTACTGAACAATTTTTTTTTATTTAATATTTAAAAAGTACATCACAGCACATAAAAAAAAAACAAACATGCTCTCCGACAACAAATGTAAAAATTTCCATGGCCATAAATCCCAACATACAAATATAAATAATTATACATTTAACAAAATTCTCTAATGAAAAACCAAACGGTAACCAAATTAAAGGAGAGAATTGTTACAAACTCCGTACTAACTACATCAAAAGTAAAACCAGATATTCTGTAAATAGACTTAAATAACGTCATAAAGTAATAACTCAAAAGAGCACAGTATGTTACATACGTAACCCATGCAAACAAAAAACCCCCCCTTCCACAGACAGAACCCCCCGCTTCCCCAACAGAAAAACC
>NC_069408.1:69255910-69302749 GCF_026875155.1 Cherax quadricarinatus
TTTGTCTAATATCCTCCTCAGTGTATTAGTTAATGATCCAAGTTGAACGGAAACACTCGTCTTAAATATTTCCTTCCAAGTGACGGTTATTTGTGTATATCTCATAATTCATCACCAAGTTTAACTATTTTCTGTCTAAACTTTAGGTTTTGTTTTGAAAGTCTCAGCACCACCTCTCGGGAGATTCTTCTTTTGAGAATTAAATACCCATGAAGTATGTGGTTCCCTGTTTTAATATGCCGACGTTTTGAGGGTAAAAAAGCTTCTTAATGTTCCTGCTAAGTCTATCACACAGGATGGGTCTGATATAGGATTAAGTGAAATATGTTGCCCTGAGTTGTAACACTTCCTTCGGACGACTACAATATCGTCTAGTAGGTCACTGTGGGTTCTGTATCTACGGGAGTTTGAAATATTTCGTTCCAGCTGGAAAAAAGAAACTTTTATTTATGAATAACCATCTCTCATGATTGTACAGAGAAGGTGGGTATAATGTTTGTGTTTCATGACCCACAGCTAGAGCCCTTGGTCATCTGACAGAGAACTTCCGCTGGCTTACCACTACATTTCTTTAAAAATCATGGTTATCATTATAACTATTACAGAGAGGGATAACCCAGTTATCCTGAATATCCATCTTCATCCCACCATACCACCTCAAGCGTGACAAATGTAACACAGTCACCACGTCCTCAGAGTACCTACGTAACCTTCACAGGCAACACAAATACCATATCGACCCCTGTCATTAAATCACTACTCTTACCCCATTTACACCTGTTCCCCAAATTTCTACCCCTTCCAGCACATACACATCATGTTCTGGTATGTTATCAAGCACGCAGACATGGCACTACGAGACGCAAGTGTTCTCCTAGCTTATCCCCATACCCATGTTACTTCAAAAACTACCAAGAGATAGTAAACACTGGTTCTGCTGAAGAGAAGCCATTGTTTACCTCTGATAGTTATATGTTGGAGATAATGAGATATAAAATACCGCACGATGGTAAAATAAACACAAATCAGTACACTGCACCCTTGTTGACTACGTTCTGTCGCCCACACGGTGCTTTTTCAATCTGAAACGGATCTGATTGGAATTGATAAAGCCCACTGTGTGGCGAAATGTTAATAATGCAATATCGCATTATAACTGAATTTTTTCAAGTATTAATCCTTGACGAAATCGTCATAGCCTTACTGAAGTCATCCCAGCTGAGTTTGTCAGTTTTCATTGTCTTTTGTTATCCATAATTGATTTTTTATAAAATATATATAGTATCTTCCAAAGACATTTTAAAGAGAAAGATTATAATATACGACGTTTTAACCCATAAATGGAACCGAATCAGAGTACCCAATTCCTTAAATCTCTTTCTCCTTAAAATATCTTTGAAATTATCTTTCATCATTTACTCAATTGCCAACCTTGAATAAGCTTCACTACGTCCTTAGTTCTCTCATGCAAAAAACACAACGAAATTTTCCCTTATTAAACGCTTACATACACACTCTCACTAACAACACTTGCCTCTACTCACTCCAGTCTAAACATACACATGAGTATTCAAATGTCATGTCCATTTCTGTCAGAAAATTTTACTTCACGGAGCTTTTTATCCCCAGCCATACTTCTGTTTAACCTCCTTTCATTATCATCAAAATCTTTTCTGAGCTCTACTTCTCCTCCCATTTTCAACACTATCATCTAGTTTCTTTTCTTCACTCTTTAATCTCATATAATATTCACCCTAAACACTGATCTCAAGCCTCATATATTCTACGAAATTCAAAGATCATGTTTCAAAATACAAAATTTTTAAAAATGTTTATGGTGATGACAAGATTATTACTGAGGAAGCCAAGTCCGTAGCGGACGCGTTTCCTCTAGTATATGTCCACTAACTTACATAACATTCTTTCCTCCACACAAAACTTTGGTACAGTATCTCAACTATATTTTCTAATTGATGTTTTGCGTTCACTGTCACTGTACTGTCCACAAGCTCCCCAGGACCATTCACTGTCACCGTACTGTCCACAAGCTCTCCAGATCCATTCACTGTCATCGTATCTGTCCACACTCCCCAGGACCCCTTCACTGTCACCGTACTGTTCACAAATCTCCCAGGACCATTCACTGTCACAGCACACTGTCCACAAGCTCCGCCAGGACCATTCACTGTCACCGTACTGTCCACAAAGCTCCTCAGATCATTCACTGTCAACGTATGTCCACAAGCACCCCAGGGACCATTCACTGTCACCATACTGACCACAAACTCCCCAGTACCATTCACTGTCACCGTGCTGTCCACAAGCTCCCCAGGACCATTCCACTGCCACCGTGTACTGTCCACAAGCTCCCCTAAGGACCATTCACTTTCACCGTACTGTCCACAAAGCTCTCCAAGACCAATCCCTATCACCGTACTGTCCCACAAGCCTCCCCAGACCATTCACTCTCACCGTACTGGTCCCACACTCCTCAGGACCATTCACTGTCACCGTACTGTCCAACAAGCTCCCCAGAATATTCACTGACGCCCGTACTGTCCACAACTTCCACAGGACCATTCACTGTCCACTGTAACTGTCCACACAAGCTCCCAGGCACATTCACTTCACCGTACTGTTCCATAAGCTCCCAGGGCCATTCACTGTCACCCTACTGTCCCACCTAGGCTCCCCAGGAACATTTACTGTCACCGTATGTCCACAAGCCCCAGGGGACCATTCACTGTCACCGTACTGCAACAAGCACCCCTGAACCATCAATGTCCCACCGTACTGTCACAAAGCTCCTCAGGACCATTCACTGTCACCGTACTGTCCACAAGCTCCCCAGGAAACATTCACTGTCCCCGTACTGTCCATAAGCTCCCCATAACAATTCACTGTCAACCGTACTGTCCACAGGGCTCCCCAGGAACATTAACTGTTCACTCCGTACTGTTCCACAAGCTCCCTTCAGGAACATTCACTGTCACCGTACTTGTCCACAAGCTCCCCAGGAACATTCACTGTCACCCGTAACTCTTTCCACAGGCCCTTCCCCAGGAACATTACTGTCTCCGTACTGTCCATCAAGTTCCCCAGGAACAATTCACTGTCACCGAACTGTCAACAAGCTTTCCCCAGACCATTCACGTCACCATACTGTCCACAACTCCCCCAGGATCATTCACTGTCAACCATACTGTATAACAAGCTTCCCCAGGACCATTCCACTGTCACCGAACTGTCCACAAGCACCCCAGGACCATTCACTGTCCACCGTATCTGTCCACAAGCTCGCCCAGGACTATTCACTGTCACCGACCTGTCCACCAAGCTCCCAGGACCATTCACTGTCACCGTAGCTGTCCACAAGCTCCCCAGGACCATTCAACTGTTACCGTACTGTCCACAAGCTTCCCAGGAACAATCAATGTCACCGTACTATCCACAAGCACACCCAGGACCATTCACTGTAACCGAACTGTCCACAAAGCTTCCCCAGGACCATTCACTGTCACCGTACAGAACTGTCCACAAGCTCCTCCAGACCATTCACTGTCACCGACATCCACAAGCTCCCATGCCCAATCAACAGTCACCGTGCTGTCCACAAGCTCCACAGGAACCATTCACTGTCACCGTACTGCCCACAAGCCCCAGGTACATTCACTGTCACCGTACTGTCCACAAGCTCCCCATAACCATTCACTGTCACCGTACTGTCCACAATGCTCCCCCCAGGACCATTCACTGTCACTGCACTGTCCACAAGCTTCCCATGACCATCACTTGTCACCGTACTGTCCACAAAGCTCCCCAGAACCATTCACTGTCACTGTACTGTCCACAAGCTCCCCAGGAGAGAACCATTCACTGTCACCGTACAGTCCAAAAAAAAACCCAAGCTCCCCAGGACCATCACTGTCACCGTACTTTCCACAAGCTCTCCAGGACCTTTCACTGTCACTGTACTGTCACAAGCTCCCCAGGACCCATTCCACCTGCACCGTACTGTCCACAATCGCTCCAGGTTCATTCACTGTCACTGTACTGTCCACAAGCTCTCAGGTCCATTCACATCACCGTACTGTTCACAAGCTCCCCAGGACCTTTCACTGTCACCGTACTGTCCACAAGCTCCCCAGACCATTCTCTGTCACCCGTACTGTCCCACAAGCTCCCAGGACCATTCACTGTCCACCGTGCTCATCTCGTACACAGCTCCACAGGACGATTCACTGTCAACGTACTGACCACAATCTCCCCAGTAACATTCATTGTCACGTATACAGTCCACAAGTCTCCCCAGGACCATTCCACTGTTCACCGTAATGTCCACAATCTCCCCATGGACCATTCCACTGTCACCGTACGTGCACAAAGCTCCCCAGGACCATTCACTGTCACCGGCGTCCACAAGCTCCCCAGGACCATTCACGTCACCGATACTGGCCCACAAGCTCCCCCCCCAGGACCCATTCACTGTCACTGTACAGTCCACAGCTTTCCAGGACCATTCACTGTCACCGTTACTGACCACAAGCTCCCCAGAGCCATTCCACTGTCACTGTACTGTCCACGAAGCTCCCCAGGCCCATTCACTGTCACCGAATTCGTCCACCAAGCTCCTCAGACCATTCACTGTCCACCGTACTGACCACAGAAGCAGCTCCATGACCATTCACTGTCACTGTACTGTCCACAAGCTCCTCCAGGACCATTCACTGTCACCGTACTGTCCACAAGCTCTCCCAGTACTATTCACTGTCACCGAACTGGTGCCAACTCCCCAGGACCATTCACTGTCACCGTACTGTCCACAAGCTCCCCAGGAACCATTCACTGTCCCGTACTGTCCACAATGTCTCCCCAGACCATTCACTGCACCGTACAGTCCACAAAGGGTCTCGAGGATCATTCACTGTCACTGTACTGTCCACAAGCTCCCCATGACCATTCACTTCACCGTACTGTCCCACAAGCTCCTCAGGACATTCCCTGTCTCTCGTACTGTCCACAAGCTCACAGGACCATTCACTGTCACCGTACTGTCCACAAGCTCCACAGACCATTCACTGTCACCGTACTGTCCACAAAGCTCCCCAGGGAACATTTCAATGCCATCCCGAACGTCCACAAGCTCCCCAGGACCATTCACGTGTCATCGTGCTGTCCACAAGCCCCCAGACCATTCACTCATTCACTGTCACCGTACAGTCCCACAAGTTCCCCAGGACCATTCACTGTCACCGTACTGTGCACAAGCTCTCTATTACCATTCACTGCACTGTACTGTCCACCAGCTCCTCAGGACCATCACTGTCACCGTACTGTCCACAATCTCCCCAGTGACCATTCACTGTCAACATACAGTCCCACAAGCTCCCCAGGACCATTGCACTGTCACCGTACTGTCCACATCTCCCCAGGACCATTCACTGTCACCGTACTGCCCACAAGCTCCCCAGGACCCATTCACTGTCACTGTAACAGTCCACAAGCTTTCCAGGACCAGCCACTGTCAACCGTACTGGTCCACAAGCTCCCCAGAACCATTCACTGTCACTGTACTGTCCACAAGCTCCCCATGACCATCACTGTCAATCACCGTACTGTCCACAAGGATCTCCCCAGAACCGTTCACGTCATTGTAACTGTCCCACAAGCTCCCCAGGACCATTTCACTGATCACTGACTGTCCACAAGCTCCCCATGACCAATCACTGTCACAGGTACTGTCCACAAGCTCCCCAGGACCAATCACTGTCACTGTACTGTCCCACAAGCTCCCCAGGGGGGGGGGGGAAAAACCATTCACTGTCACCGTACTGTGCACAAGCTCCCCATAACATTCACTGTCACTGTACTGTCCCACAATCTCCCCAGGACCATTCACTGTCCACTGTACTGTCCACAAGCTCCCCAGGGATCATTCACGTCACTGTACTGTCCACAAGCTCCCCAGGACCATTCTGTCACAGTACTGCCACAAGTCTCCCCAGCGACCATTCAACTGTCACCGTATGTCCACAAGCTTCTCCCCAGACCATTCACTGTCACTGTACTGTCCACAAGCTCCCCAGGACCATTCACTGATCACTGTACTGTCCACAAGCTCCCTACCCCAAGGACCATTCACTGTCACTGTACTGTTCCCCCCCCACCCCACAAGCTCCCCAGGACCATGTCACCTCACCGTAACTGTCCACAAGCATCCCCCAGAACCATCCACTGTCACTGTACTGTCCACAAAGCTCCCCAGACCATTCATCTGTCACTGTACGTTCCACAAGCTCCCCAGAACCATTCACTGACACTGAACTGTCCACAAGCTCCCCAGAACCATTCAATGTCCTGTAACTGTCCACAAGCTCCCCAGACCATTCACTGTCCCTGTACTGTCCACAAGCTCCCCAGAAACCATTCACTGTCACTGTACTGTCCAAAAGCTCCAGAACCATACACTAGTCACTGTACGGTCCACAAGCTCCCCGAACCATTCACTGTCACTGTACTGTCCACAAGCTCCCCAGAACCATTCACTGTCACTGTACTGTCCACAAGCTCCCCAGAACCATTCACTGTCACTGTACTGTCCACAAGCTCCCCAGAACCATTCACTGTCACTGTACTGTCCACAAGCTCCCCAGAACCATTCACTGTCACTGTACTTTCCAACAAAGCTCCCCAGAAACCATTCACTGTCACTGTACTGTCCACAAGCCCCACAGAACCAATCACTGTCACTTGACAGTCCCATCCAGGCTCCCCAGACCATTCACTGTCACCGTACTGTCCACAAGCTCCCCAGAACCATTCACTGTCACTGTACTGTCCACAAGCTCCCCAGGACCATTCACTGTCACTGTACTGTCCACAAGCTCCCCAGAACCATTCACTGTCACTGTACTGTCCTACAAGCTCCCCACGACCATTCACTGGCACTGTACTGTCCACAAGCTCCCCAGAACCATTCAACTGTCCACGTACTGTCCACAAGCTCCCCAGGACCCATTCACTGTCACTGTACTGTCCACATAGCTCCCCAGAACCATTCAATGTCACTGTACTGTCCCACAAGCTCCTCCCAGAACCATGCACTGTCACTGTACGTCCACAAGCTCCCAGAACCATTCACTGTCACTGTACTGTCCACTAGCTCCCCAGACCATTTCACTGTCACTGTACTGTCCCACAAGCTCCCCCAGAACCAATCATTGTCACAGTAATGTCCACAAGCTCCCCAGGACCATTCCACTGTCACTGTACAGTCCACAAGCTCCCAAACATTCACTGTCACTGTACTGTCCACAAGCTCCCCCAGGACCATACACTGTCGCACTGTACTGTCCACAACTCCCCAGAACCATTCACTGTCACAGTACTGTCCACAAGCTTCCCCAGGACCATTCACTGTCACTGTACTGCCCACAAGGAGCTCCCCCCAGAACCATTCACTGTCACTGTACTGTCCACAACTCCCCAGACCATTCACTGTCACGTACTGTCCACAAGCTCCCCAGAACCCTTCACATGTGACCACTGTAACTGACCACACAAGCCTCCGCCAGGACCAATCACTGTCACTGTACTGTCCACAAGTCCCCAGAACCATTCACTGACACTGTACTGTCCACAAGCTCCGCCAGAGACCATTCACTGTCACTTACTTGTCCCACAAGTCTCCCCCAGAAAACCATTCACTGTCCACAGTACTGTCCCACAAGCTCCCCAGAACCATTCACTGTCACTGTACTGTCCACAAGCTCCCCAGGACCATTCACTGTCACTGTACTGTCCACAAGCTCCCCAGAACCATTCACTGTCACTGTACTGTCCACAAGCTCCCCAGGAACATCACTGTCACGTACAGTCCACTAAGCTCCCCAGACCATTCACTGTCACTGTACAGTCCACAAGGCTCCCCAGGACCATTCACTGTCACTGTACTGTCCCAAGCTCCCCAGGACCATTCACGTTCTGTAATGTCCAACAAGCTCCCCCAGAACCATCACTGTCACTGTACTGTCCCACAGCTCCCCAGAACCATTCACGTCACTGTACTGTCCACAAGCTCCCCAGGACCATTCACTGTCACTGTACTGTCCACAAGCTCCCCAGGACCATTCACTGTCACTGTACTGTCCACAAGCTCCCCAGGACCATTCACTGTCACTGTACTGTCCACAAGCTCCCCAGAACCATTCACTGTCACAGACTGTCCACAAGCCCCCAGGGACCATTCACTGTCACTGTAACTGTCCACAAGCTCCTCCCCAGGACCATTCACTGTCACCGTACTGTGCACAAGCTCCCCAGAACCATTCACTGTCACTGTACTGTCCACAAGCTCCCCAGGACCATTCACTGTCACTGTACTGTCCACAAGCTCCCCAGGACCATTCCTCCACCAACTTCTGCAACTCATCTTCTCTCAAGTATTGTGTCTTAGCAAAAAGCAATTGTGGCAACTCACACTTTATATCCAACTCGTTAATCTTCTAAGATCGCAACTCACTCTAAGATTTTAGAGATCACTTCTTCTGAGACGTCATTAATGAAGACATTAAACAAGTTCGGTAATCTCACATAACCTGCTCCAAGACGTCATTAATGAAGACATTAAACAAGTTCGGTAATCTCACATAACCTGCTCCAAGACGTCATAAATGAAGACATAAACAAGTTCGATTATCTTCACATAACCTGGTCCAACCTCAATATTATGGAAAAAATTATCCTTCACACGAATCACAAAATATTTTATTGCTTTCAACAATTTGTTGTCTGAACATAACAACAACAGCAATATTACTTTTTTATTACTATTATTTTTAATTAAAAGTTTAAATTAGTTATGTTTAGTTAAACTGCGTGTAATAAATGATTCTTGGTAAAAAAGAAACTCGATTAACTATGATGCTGAACTGTAATAACAAGTAATGAAATCTGGACAATAACTCTGGTTTAATTATTTTAAATATTTTCGTTGAATATTATATACAAGCTTCCCAACAAATTAAATGTCATGGTTTTTGCGCATTTATTTGTTACTATCACTGCAAGAGCACAACCTTGATGTTTGGTTAGAAAGACACTTTATTAAAGGAACTGAGGTACTTGCTTTTTCTTTGAAACTTCAAAGCTAATTTTGTTGTGCCAGTATCCAGGTGTTGTATGCTCCTACGGGTTGGCAGTTTTCCATATCAGGTAACTGAAAAAACGCCAATACCCCTTACTATTAAGTAACCACATTCATAAATCCTCCCAAAGTGGATATGACACTTAGCTGAATTATGACGAGAGCTTTGATAAGATGGGGAGGAAAAATGAATGGAAATGGGAAAAGTGCTGGTGGGGGGAGGGGAGGTGAGGTAATATAGATAAGTAGCTTAACCACTCGTGCATTTTAATATAAGGGGGTTATGTAGTAGTTAATTGAGGACATGTACATAACCTTCACAACTACGACAACTACTCCAGGACCATTCACTGTCACCGTACTGTCCGCAAGCTCCCCAGGAACATTCAATGCCTCCGTACTGTCCACAAGCTCCCCAGGACCATTCACTGTCACCGTGCTGTCCACAAGCTCCCCAGGACCATTTAATATAAGTGTGTGTATGTGTAGTGTTATTATTGAATTCATGAAATTCAGAAAATCTGGTATAAGACTGTACCCATCAGTTTCACACAGTAACTGTGGTAGGGGTATACTTTTTTGCAATTGCCTTTTTTTCTCGCGCAGGAGGTTGAATACAGGACGCAGGTTGGAGATGATGGTTGCAAAGTGTTTGATGTAGGTCAACTGCTCTCTGGAGCTGCTGGTCAGCTGAGCTGTTTCAGAGGTGGTGGCCTGCCGTAGTAGGTTTGGAGATGTTACATGGTTAGATGTAAGAGTTAATTAGTTAGAAGTAAAGTCTCCATAAATTTGGATGGTTTTATCTTTATTGAACATAGAAAGGTTCTGGTGGCACCTTTAGTTAACCTGTCTTATCTTTCTTCCTGACTACCCACAACTTTTCTTGCCTCTTTCTCCTCCACCAGCCCTTCCCCGTTCTTGGCCTCAGCTTTATTGCTTAATAAAAACAAAAGGAAAATAATAACATGAATAATGTTGGTACTGGGTATAATGAAACAATTTGAAGATCACGCTTTTATTGGAACAAGTTTCACTCAGGGTAGAGCTGAGCGAAATGTAGTCCCAATAGAAGCACTGCATGCAGACTTGCAATGTTAATATCAGTGTCGCTGTACACTGAACTATAATAATGTATCTGACGTTTAACTGCTGAAGAATTAATAGTTGTAATATAATAAATTATCACTGTGAAACAAGTAGCGAAATGCCGAACGTTCTACATATAACCTAGGGACCCAGGGTCGAGTCTCCGGCTAGGAGTCACGTTTGGAAAAGTCACTCATGCCTGGTGCCCCGGTTTCCCCTAGCAGTATATACGTGCCAGGGTATGAGACGGCTGTTGTGGTCGGCATCCTCGAGGCTGGTAAGTTACCTTAAATATAGTTGTGATTCGAAATTGCTTGATTCAATGGCATAAATAATAAAAAAAAACCGCGTCTTCAGGACCTTGCCAACTAAGCAAAATGTCATTCCTCTCACATTGCAGTTAAAACACCACAAACCACTTAAAACATAGTTGTGTTTGCTAAACTCCAACCGAAGACCAAGCTATATTTTATACTACTGAGCTTGGGTAAGCGTCACACAGCACCTAGTACACAGCTTAACACTTACCAGAGCCGTGATTGGTGGACTCATGAGAGACGCAGTAATCAAGAGTAGTGTATATCACTGTGGACTACTTGAGACAGCACCTCACTCCCTCCTGTGGTCTCACCTATTTGTCCTCACTTATTTGTGGTTGCAGGGGTCAAGTCATAACTCCTGGCCCCGCCTCTACACTGGTCGCTACTACGTCCTCTCTCCCTGCTCCATGAGCTTAAAACTATGTATGGTTCCTGCCTCCACTACGTTGCTTGCCAGACTGTTCCACTTCCTGACAACTCTCTGACTAAAGAAATACTTCCTAACATCCCTTTGACTCATCTGAGTCTTCAATTTCCAATTATGACCCCTTGTTCCCCTGTACCATCTGTGGAACATCCTGTCTCTGTCCACCTTGTCTATTCCACGCAGTATTTTGTATGTCGTTATCATGTCTCCCCTAACCTTTCTGTCCTCCAGTACCGTCAGGCCTACTTCCCTTAACCTTTCTTCGTAGGACATTCCCTTTAGCTCTGGAAGTAGCCTTTCTGCAAACCTTTGCACTTTCTCTAATTTTTTTGACTTTGTTTGACCGGGTTTGTGGGTTCCAAGCTGGTGCCGGGAGTACAGGGTTGTACAAAAGTCATAAAACGATTCCTTACTGAGGTTCCGGAACGCTATTTTTTGGTTCGCCAGGCGCCCAAGGGCTGCACCCGTTATCTGGTTGATTTTAAAACCTCGGGAGATGTGCCGGTATTATGCTCACCCCAAGATTTTTTTTCCTTGTGTGTTTGTGTGGGGAATGTTTGTGTCCTTTTGCTGACACCCTAAAGGGGTTCCGGCACAGAGTTATTGCTGATAACTGCTTTTTGGCTGGTTTCCCCCTTTCCCTGGAGAGTAAAGCAATTTTCTAAATTGTCAGAGATTTTTTTACCTTAAGGCTATATTACCTTCACTTTTTGTTACACTCTAACCATGTATTTTTAAAAACACTGAATTCTTTCTTCGGGGTGTACCACCAAAATTGCTTTTCTTTCCTGTTGTGTACCACCAAAACTGCTTTCTTTCAATTTTTGTGTACCCCCAACCACTGCTTTCTTTCACTCTTGTGTCCCCACACTGCATTTTTTTCATTTTGTGTCCCACCACACTGCATTTTTCTTTTGGGAGTACCACCAAAATGCATTTTTCACTCTTGAATGACGGGGGTTTTTATTAGTTTTCGAGGGGGTTTTGGAAACGCCCTGGGTTTTTGTATTACTGTGGTGGGGGCCCTTGGATAGGGGTTTGTTGCATTAGTGTTGTTGGGGGTTGGTTGAATGACGGGGTGTTGTTTTAATGTGGTGGTGGTGGTTTTATAAACTGGGTTTTTGTATTAGTCCCTGGGGTTTGGTAGTGGGGGAAATGCGGGGGTTTTTGTTTTTAGTGCGGGATGGTGGTTGGTTTAAAATGGGTGCAAAATTAGTGCTGGGGGGTTGGTTGGTTGATGGTTTTGGGTATTAATGCTGGGGGTTTGTTTAAAAATGCCTGGGTGTTGTTTTGTTGTGGGGATTTGGAAGACTGGGGTTGCATTATGTGGTAGTAGTGGTGTTTGGTTGAGGGTTTGTTGTATTAGGCTGGTGGTGGTTGGTTTGACTGTTTTGTTTTTAGTTTTGGTGATGGTGGTG
The DNA here is from genome assembly GCF_026875155.1 of Cherax quadricarinatus. Classification (NCBI taxonomy): domain Eukaryota; kingdom Metazoa; phylum Arthropoda; class Malacostraca; order Decapoda; family Parastacidae; genus Cherax; species Cherax quadricarinatus. The sequence goes on from NC_069408.1 coordinate 69,268,307, forward strand.
GTTGGATTATGAGGGGTTGTATTAGTGCTGGGGGTTTGCAGTGTCTGGAGGGACTGAGTGTTGTTTTAGTGTGTTTTTTGTTGAATCCCTGGGTGTTGTTTAGTGCCGGTGTTAGTTGGATAAACTGAGTGTTGCATCGTGGGGGTGGTTTTTTGGGAATTGATGGGCGTTGTTTTAAAGTGTGGTGATGGTGGGTGGTGGTGGAGGGATGGGTGTTGTATTAGTGCTGGGGTTGGGGGTATCTGGTTAATTTGGTGTTGTTTAAAGTGCTGCGGGTGGTTGGATGGACTTGGTTTTTTTAATGAGTGCGGGTTTTGGGGTTTGGGGATGATGGGTTTTTGTATTAGTGATGGTGGTAGTGGTTGGATTTTGGGGTTTGTTGAATTAGTCCCTGGGGGTTTGGAGGGATGGGTTTGTTTTATTTTTGGTGGTGGTGGTGAATGGATGAGTGGGTGTTGTATTAGTGTGGTGGGGGTTTGGATGATGGGTGTTGAAATTAGTGTTGGTGGTGGTGGTTTGACTGGTTTTGGTGGGGTGTTGTTTTAGTGGGGTGGTGGTTTGGGGGACGGGGGTTGTTTTATTTTTTGTTGGTGGTTTGATGACTGGCTGCTGTATTAGTGTGGTGGGGTTGGATGACTGGGTGTTGTTTTTGTGTTATTGGGGGTTTTTTTTGATGACGGGGTGTTTTATTAGAAATTTGGTTTGATGGTGGGGGTTTGGGGGGACGGGGTGTTGTATTAGTCCCCTATGGGGGTTTTTTTTTGACTGGGATTTGGTTTTAGTGTTGCGGGCGGTTGGTTAAACGGGAGTGTTGTATTAGTGTTGTTGGTAGTTGGATGACGGGTGTTGTTTAAATTTTGCTGGGGGGTTTGGTTTGGGAATGACTGGGTGTTGTATTAGTCCCCCCCTGGGTGTTGGTTGGAACGATGGGTTTTTGTATTAGTGTTGTTGGGGGTTGGAATGAAAAAGGGTTGTTTTTTAGGTGCTGTTGGTGTTTGGTTTTTGACTGGGTGTTGTATTAGTGTTTTTGGGTGGTTAAATTTGAATGGGGGGTTGTATTGGGTGTTGTTGTTGGTTGGATTACTGGGTGTTTTTTCTTAATGTTGTTGGGGGGCTGGATGACGGGGGGTTGTTGTTTTAGTGGTTTTTGGGGGGTTTGGGAAGGGATTTGGGTTTTTGGTATTGGCTGGTGGTGGCGGGGGGTTGAGGGAACTGGGTTTTGTTTTTGGCTGTTGGGGGTTTGGGGGTTTTGGGGACCTGGGTGTTGTATTAGTGTTCTTGGTGGTTGGATAAAGGGTGTTTTATTAGTGCTGGTGGGGGTTTTTTTTTTGGGACTGGGGGGGTTGTTTTAGTGCTGGTGGTGGTGGTTGTTGGAGGGATGGGTGTTTTAGGGAGTGCTGGGGGCTGGTAGTGGTTGGATGGAAGGGGTTTGTTGTTTGTGTGGTGGTGGCGGTTTGGTTGGAATGGGTGTTGTTTTTATTTGCTGGTGGGGTAGGGGGTTGGTTGAGGGGGGTTTTGGGGTATTTAGTGTGGTGGGGGTTTTGGTTTAAACGGGGGTTTTGTATTTGTTGGTGTGTGGTTTTTTGGAGATGGGGGGTTGTTTTTGTACTGGTGGTGGTGGGGGTTTGGGTTGACTCGGTTGTTTTATTGTGCTGGTGTGGTAGTGGTTGCTTAAATGGGTTTTGAAATTAGTGCTTGTGGTGGTGGTGGTTTTTTTGACTGGGTGTTGTATTAGTGTGTTGGTGGTGGTGGTTTTTTGAGTGGGTTTTTGTATTAGTGCTGGGTGCTGGTTTTTGGTTGTTTTGGCTGGGTGTTTTTATTGTGCTTGTGGTGGGGGTTTGGTTTTGGTTGACTGGGTGTTGTTTTTGGTGGGTGGTAGTGGTGTTTGGGACTGGGTGTTGTATTAGTGCTGGTGCTGGTATTTGGTTGCTTAAAGGGGGGGTTGATTAGTGTTTGTGGTGGGGGGGTGGGGGGGTGGGAACTGGGTGTTGAAATTAGTGGGGGTTGCTGGTAGTGGTTGCTTGACCGGGGTTTTTTGTATTGTGCGGGTGCGGGTTTAGTGGTTGCTTGCTGGGTGTTGTATTAGTGCTTGTGGTGGTGGGGTTGGTTGTAGGGGGTTTTTGGTTTTTAGTGCGGGGTTGCTGGTATTATTTTTTTGTTGATTTGGGTGTTGTATTAGTGCGGGTTTGGGGTGGGTGGTTGCTTGATGGGTGTTGTATTAGTGCTTGGGGTTTGGGCGGTGGTGGGTTAAAGGGGTGTTGTATTAGGGGCTGGTGGGGTAGTGGTTGCTTAAAGGGGGTGTTGTTTAGTGTTTGGTGTGGTTGTGGTTGCTTAAATGGGTGTTTTAAATTAGTGCTGGGCGGGTTTAGTGGTTGCTTGACTGGGGGGTTTTGTGCTTGTGGTGGGGGGGGTTTGGGTTGACTGGGTTGTTGTATTAGTGCTGGTTGCGGGTTTATGGGTTGCTTGACTGGGTTTTGGTATTAGTGCGGGGTGGTAGTGGTTGTTTGGGAGGGGTGTTTTTTTTTGTGGGTTTGGGGTAGTGGTTGCTTGACGGGTTTTGTAATTATTTGCTTGTGGGGGCCCGGGTGGTGGGTTTTGAGGGTTTGTATTAGTGCTGGTGTTTTTAGGGTTGGTTGAATGGGTGTTTTTATTGTGTGGTGCTGGTAGGGGTTTTGCTTAAAGGGTTTGTTGTATTAGTGCTTGTGGTGGTGGTGGTTGGTTAAAGGGGGGTGTTGTATTAGTGCTGGTGCTGGTAGTGGTTGTTTTGGACTGGGGGTGTTGTTTTTGGCGGGGTGTGGTAGTGGTTGCTTGTTGGGTTTTTTGTATTAGTGGGGGTGCGGGTAGGGGTTGCTTGATGGGGTTGTATTAGTGCTTGTGGTGGTGGGGGTTTGGGTTTGACGGGGGTGTTGTATTGTGCTGGGTGCTGGTAGTGGTTGTTTGGGAACTGGGTGTTGTTTTTGTGCTGGTGTTTGGTAGGGGGTTGCTTGATGGGGGGTTTTTAGTGCTTGTGGTGGTGGGGTTGGTTGACGGGTGTTGTATTAGTGGGGGTGTGGAAAGGGGTTTTGCTTGTTGGGGTGTTGTATTAGTGCTGGTGCGGGTATTTGGTTTGCTTGACTGGGTGTTGAATTATTGCTTGTGGTGGTGGTGGGTTGGTTGAGGGGTGTTGTATTAGTGCTGGTTTTGGTGGTAGTGGTTTGTTTGGGACTGGGTTTTTGGAATTAGTGCTGGGCGGGTTTGGGGTTTCCCTTTGAGGGGTGTTGTTTTAGTGTTGTGGGGGGTGGGGGTTTGGTTTTAAATGGGTGTTTTTTTGGGGTTGGTGGGGGGGTTTGGGGGTTTGGGTTTTGACTGGGTGTTTTTTTTGTGGGGTTTGCGGGTTTGTGGTTGTTTGACTGGGTGTTGAAATAGTGCTGGTGCGGGTAGTGGTTGTTGGGGACTGGGTGTTTTTGTTTAGTGCTTGTGGGGGGTGGTGGTTGTTACTGGGGGGTTGTATTAGTGTGGTGCTGGAGGGGTTGCTTGACTGGGTGTTGTTTTAGTGCTTGTGGTGGTGGTGGTTTGGTTGACGGGGTTTTTGTTTTTAGTGGGTGCGGGGTTGTGGTTGCTTGACGGGGGGTTGTTTGTATTAGTGTTTGGTGGGGTTTGTGGTTGCTTAAAAGGGGTTTGTTTTTATTTTGCTTGTGGTGGTGGGTTTGGTTTGGGTTTGAACTGGGTTTTTTAAATTGTGCTGGTTGGAAAGTGGTTGTTTGATGGGGGGTTGTTTTAGTGCTGGTGCTGGTAGTGGTTGTTTGACTGGGTTTTTGTTTTAGTGCGGGGGGGTGATAGTGGTTGTTTGGGGACTGGGTTTTTTGTATTAGTGCTGGTTGCGGGTTTAGTGTTTCTTGACTGGGTGGTTTAGTGGGGTGGTGGTAGGGGTTTTGCTTGACTGGGTGTTTTTATTAGTGTTTGGGTTTGGTAGTGGTTGTTTTGATGGGTTTTGTATTAGGCGGGTGGGGGTTTTGGGGGGTTTGGTTTGGGACTGGGTTTTGAATTGGGTTGCTGGTGGGGAAAAGTGGTTGGTTGACGGGGGGGGTTGTTTTGTGCTGGTGGTTTGGTGGTTTTTTTTTGGGTTGGGTGTTGTAAAAGTGTGGTGGTGGTGGGGGGTTGGGTTTGGGATTTGGGTTTTGGTAGGAGTAAGAAATGTTTGTAATAAAACTAGGGGAAAACCCAGCTGGACATTGAGAAATTTAAAATTACAAAATAATTTTAAAAATTTTTCCTTTTAAGTTTTAATTTTTTAAAATTTATCTTTTTTGGGGTTGTTCTTTAAAATTCCCAACTAAAACCGGGTTTTTAATGAAGGGGAACCAAATTCGTTATAATATAAATGGTTTAAAAACCAAAGTTAAAAAGGAGAATTTTGGGAAAAAATTTTGGAAACCCTTTATTGAGGAAACGTTTTTTTAAAACCCCTGTGACTTTTTTTGTCGGGTGCAGAGAAGTGTGTGGGAGATGAGGAAAGTTTTGAGGAAATCATTCCCTCAGCCTGGGCGGGAAAATATTATTTCCGGGCTGGGGACTGATTTTTACAACCCCTTTAAACTTCACGGTTTTTTCTCTGTGTTGGACGGGAAAAAGCCGATGGCTGGTAAAAACTTTTCCCTAGTAAAGTTTTCCAAAATTTTTAAAAAAGTGTCTCATTCTTCAAATTTGTTTAATGTAAATTTTTTTTTAAACAATTTCGCCCTAAAGTGACGTCATCAAAGACAAACTAAATCTGTGCGAGTTTAAAACTCCGGGTTTTGGGACTTTATATTTTCCCTTTAAAAATTTTGTTTTATACCCATTATTTTTTTTAGCGAAACAAAGTTAGCAGTTAGGCGCAGTTTTTCCCTGCCTAAAATTTCGTTTAATTTTTGGTTCTTTTTTTAACCCAAATTATATTGCTCCATTTGCCCAAAATTCTTAGCTTTTTTGCAAATAGGGTCTTCAGTTCTATTGACCGAACACGATAAAATACCGTTTAAGACCCCAAGTTCGTTTTGAAAACCTTTTGGGGCACGACCTATTTCCCAACTTTGAAAAAAATTTTGGACCCAAACCTACGCTGCTGCCCCTCTCCTGCCTAGGGTTTTTTAAAAGTGTTTCTCCGCACTTTTGCCGTATTTATTCAAGATGATGGATGACCACATGGGACTCAAGGTTGAGGGCCCTGATTATCTCATTCTCCCCCTGTTTTCAAGTTTTTTCCTAGTATGGGACTGTTTGAAGCCACTGTGGGGCCCAAAACTTTTTTCCTCAATAAGTACCCAAGGGGGTTGCCCATTTTGTTAATTTAAAAAACCTTTGTGGGTTTTTAAAACCAGTCATTACTTTTCCCCACTTTGTTTATTTATTTAATCACTACAGTTACCTTTAATTTTTAATATCATTTTTGCCCCCAAAAACCTGTGTCAATATAGTGTAAGAATTAGTATTAGTTTGCCCGAAATGTAGACCTGTTTGTGGCCTTCTTTGAAATTTAAATTTTTTTAAATAATTGAAAAACCCACAATTATAATTTTTAAAGGAAAAATTAAAATTTTCAATTTCAATTTTAAAAAAAAAAAAAGAAACCTTTATAAATATGAGCCCAAAATTTTTAAATAAATGGGTTTTTTCCCAGCCCCAAAAACAACTTTTTAAATTTTTTAAATTAGTCCTTCGGGCCCTTCCATATTGTCTTCCATTTTCAATTCATTTTTTAAAAAAAAAAAAAAAGTTTTAAAGTTATTTTTTCGGTAATAAATATAAGAAAGAATGATGGTCGTTTTTTAAAGGGTCCCACAAATTAAAAAGGACTTTTTAAAAAACCCATGAAACGGGAATGGGGGACTTGGGGGTTACCAAAAACTTCCTCAGGTGAATCAGAAAAAAAATTAAATTTTTTTTTCACTCTTTGACCCCAATTTAAGTTCCTTTTGTTTTTTAAACCCAACCCAAAAATTTTTTTTCAGTATTTTAGCATCCAGTTTTTAAAATTTTCCCCAAAAAACGCCAATAAAAACAAAAAAAACTACCCTTTGAAACTTTCTAAAATTTTTTCCTTTTTTAAAACCCAAACAAAAGGGGCCGATTTTTGTTTTCCCCCATTTGCATAATGGGGGAGTGGATTTTTTGTTATATGCCACTCCCACTCGCCCCATTTCCCCAAAAAAATTTACTACTCCGCCTTTCTCGGAAGCTGTCTCAAAACGGAGTCAGGGAGGGATCCTGACCTCAGTAACAGATCTGCGGGACGCCCCTAAAAGGAAATAAAGGGGTAATATACATTTTTAGCAAAAACAAACAAGTACCACATGCAAAAACATGCAACCGTGCAACCCCGTTTCAAAAAAATGCGACATATGCAAACACAGCAACACCTTGGGGGGATCTTTTTGGGGGGTATTGCAGTTTTCTTCCCGAATTCCCACAATGGGTTAAAAAATCCTTGGATTTTCTTACATTTTGATACATTGATTACATTAATTTTTGGCAAAAAATAATTTTCACTAAATTCCCGAGTGTTCTTTATCACAAACCAAAAAAAGGGGGTAAACAGCGCCGGGGAAAAATCTGGGGGGCTGAGAGAAAGGGGTTTTACATTATAGTGTGCATTTTTTTTAGGCACAGCCAGTTAACTTTTCAACCCTCGACACTGTTTTTTCCCTAGCATTTTACGGGGGCATATATGCCCGGGGTTTAACAAGAAAACATTTTGTGATTTGTGAGGTTAAAATATTCACTTAAAATCTGTTTCGTGTTTTTTTTGAGAGAAGTTTATCTTGTCCATGAAAATTTCTCTGGTTCCGGGTTTATCAATTTAAATGTCATGGTAAATAAGAAAAATATATTTGTGCTTTGTTTTTTTTTGTGTTAATGGGGTTTTTCGAGAGCTGGTGGTTAATGTTTATTGATCAGGAAGATTTTTTATGAAAAGTGTTGATGAATAGAAGGGAAACCCGATTTGAAAAAAGGAAAAGGGATAAGATCTCTTCACCGGGGGGAAAACCTCCCTCAAAGTTTTTGTAGCTTAAATTTTTGGGGCGATCTTGGTGTTCTCACTTCATTTAGGTCCCGGTTTCACTTGTACATTCATTTTTTCTGTTTTTTTTTAAAACAACTTGTTACAAAAAACGCGTTTTTAAAAAACTTAGAGATCTCCGGGGAAAATTGAAAGGATGCCCTTCAGCATAAGCCTGTTAATGGGTTTTGTAAAAAGTAGGCGTATCCCTTTTCCAAAATTTTCCCTTTTTAAATTTTATGATTTAAAAAGTGCTTTAGGATTACAAAATGGTAGGCCCAACTAGAGAAATTAAAATTTAATAAATTTTTTAAGTCTAGAGGGATATTATCAAAATAAAAATTTAAAATTTAAAAATAAACAAAAATTTAAAAATTCACTTTTCTCGAGTACAGTTTTTTGTGTGAAAGAAAAAATCAATTTTTAATGTCCCTTTGGTTCTTTTAAAATTTTAAAAAGTTTCAAAAATGTACAACAAATTTGTGTGTATGTTTTTTAAGTTTCTCTAGAGTTCGTAGTCTCAAGACTCGGCTTAAAACCCTTTAAAAGTGACTGGGCAAAGTCCTCAAAAAAACTAAATTCTTGACCAACTGGCAATTTAGAACAGTCTGCTTGAAAAAACAAAAAATGCTAAAAAACCCAAAAGCATTTTAAAAAAGCAAAGCGACCAAAATCCGGAAAAAAGGGGTTAAAATAAAGAAAAACTAAGTAGGGACCATCAGCAAAAATCCCCCACAAAAGTCACCAAAAACCCATTTTACTTTAATCTAAGTTCGCAAAAGAAAAAACTCCCACTGTGACAATACACAGGATACCAGTAGAGTTAGGTCAGACTTTCAGTTCAGGAATGAGTTTCTCAGAGTGTCTATGCGACACACAAAACCCCCGTACAACGTTTGATTTATTATTATTAAAATTTTTAAAACAAGGGGGAAGAGCTAAACCCCGGGGGATTTTTACAGCGCCCGGGGGGGGATTTTGGAAGGTATTAGGGTTTAAATTTGGGGAAAGGGCACGATCCAAATTTTCTTAAAACAAAAGCCCTCCCAACTTTAAAGGGAACATTCCTTGAGGGGATACAACGTCGAAAATCACTTTAAATCTATTTTTCTGTGAACAGAGTTTCCGAACTAAAAAGGGAATTTAAAGAATAATCTGTCCCAAACCCCCAAGCGAGTCTAACCAGACGGGAAAATTCCCGGGGGAGGGGAGGGCACCCCCTAGATCACGTGATAGCTCCGTGGCGCTGAAACTCAGAAAAAAAAAGCCGGCCAAATCTAACGAGCAAAAAGCGATTTAAATTTCAGTAGTTAGACAATCAAAACTTGGGAAATGAGCCCAAAAATTTTGTAAAATCCCCACCCCAAACAAAAACTAAGTTTAAATTAAAATTATTAAGCAATATATTTACGATTTAGCTATTATCGCAAATATAAGCAATATAAAATTATATGAAAAGATAATAATTATATATATACATAATAATCATTGCAACCCATTCAGGGGTTGCAACAACTCTCGAGAGTGAAGTAAAGGTAGCTAGAATGAAGTTATGTCATTCTAATAACTCCTAAACAGTAAAGGAAATCAAGTCCCAAACATCTCAGCTGATACGGATTCCATTATTTAATAATCGTTCATATGTAAAAAAAAAAAATCTTAAAATGTTTTAGATGGTAGTATAAGTATATTTTAATAAATTGATAAACCGGGTCGAGCCCAAAACACTTCTTTTTAGTCATTATTATTTGCGACCACTGTCAGCCTCAGAGTTAACTCAGAGTTACCAGACCTTGCCGCGTGGAGGCCAGTGTTTTTGATGCTTTCCTCAGGTTCATGTGTCCATGAGTCCATCTGTGTCCCCTCAGATGTTCTCTCCTCCCCACTTTCCCAAGGCCTGCCTCAGCAACAAATATCTTCTTTCCCAGGTCCATGTGTCCAGGAGTCATTCTGTGTCCCCTCAGATATTCTCCCATCACCACTTTCCCAGGGTCTGCCTATGCTACCAGTATCTTCTTCTTTCCCAGGTCCATGTGTCCAGGAGTCCATCTGTCCGCCTCAGATATTCCCCCTTCCCCACTTCCCCAAGGTTTGCCTCAGCAACCAGTATCTTCTTCTTTCCCAGGTCCATGTGTCCAGGAGTCAATCTGTGTTCCCTCAGATATTCTCCCTTCCCTACTTTCCCAAGGTTTGCCTCAGCAACCAGTAACTTCTTCTTTCCCAGGTCCATGTGTCCAGGAGTCAATCTGTGTCCCCTCAGATATTCTCCCTTCCTCACTTTCCCAGGGTCTGCCTATGCAACCAGCATCTTCTTTCCCAGGTCCATGTGTCCAGGAGTCCATCTGTGCGCCTCAGATATTCCCCCTTCCCCACTTCCCCAAGGTATTCTCGCTTTTCCCAGGTCCATGTGTCCAGGAATCCATCCGTGGGCCCCCGGATGTCTCCCCTTCCTCACTTCCCTTAGGTTATTTTCCAGTCTCAGCCTTCCCCAGGTTATGTATCCCGAAGTCAGCTCAGCCACCCTCCGTGATCTAGCCAGATGAGAACGAGGTCTTGTCTAGCTGGTCTACAGTAGACTGTCCAGGTGGGTGGTATTACAGGAGGGGACACACAGAAATCTGCGTCCTGTAATTACACCACCAAGACAGCCTAGACCGTAAGTCAGCCAGACGCAGCCAAGCTACCGTCCAGTTCGGCCACCAAGGTCTGGCTACTCAATGAAATTTTCGGAGTTCTATTTATATTATACAATTTTTCTACATTAAATATAAAATTTTTAATTTAATTAGCAATTTAAGTATGTTTGTGAATGTTTTTGTGTATGTTTATGAGTGCTCGTTTGTTAGTGTGTTTGTCCACCTCCACGAGAACTGTAACAAGTGTTGAACTTCTTATTTTCATTTGGTTATTTATCCTGTATATTCGCAAGACGCGCAGTGAGTTACAAGCGCCGCGCACAATGGAAACATATCACTTTGTCTGACTTTTTAGGTTATCCTGGGTAATTTACGCATATGTTACCGTGCATGATCATTTGTGTAACTATTTATGTATATTTGTACCTAAATAAACTTACACACATTCTTATTTTCACTCTCATTTGCACATTTCTGCAACGGCAGCCTGCGTGGTCACCATCATTCATACACGCACAAAACAACGCACGTGCACACACACACACATACACACACACACGCACACACACACACACACACACACACACACGAAGGTGTAGGGAGGCAAAAACTAAGTGCAACAGAGAATGGAAAAGGTACAGGAGGCATAGGACCCAGGAAAACAAGGAGATTAGTAGAAGAGCCAGAAACGAGTATGCACAGATAAGAAGGGAGGCCCAGCGACAGTATGAAAACGACATAGCATCGAAAGTCAAATCTGACCCGAAACTGCTGTATAGCCACATTAGGAGGAAGACAACAGTCAAGGACCAGGTGATAAGGCTGAGGAAAGAAGGTGGAGAACTCACAAGAAACGATCAAGAGGTATGTGAGGAGCTCAACACGAGATTTAAGGAAGTATTTACAGTAGAGACAGGAAGGACTCTGGGGGACAGACCAGATGGGGACACCAGCAAGGAATACACCAACAAGTGTTGGACGACATACATACAGATGAGGAGGAGGTGAAGAATGCTAAGGGACATCGATACCTCAAAGGCAATGGGACCAGACAAAATCTCCCCGTGGGTCCTTAGAGAGGGGAGCAGATATGTTGTGCGTGCCACTTACCACAATCTTCAACACATCCCTGGAAATGGGCAACTACCTGAGGTATGGAAGACGGCAAATGTAGTTCCATTTTTAAAAAAGGAGACAGAAAAGAGGCAACTAAACTATAGACCTGTGTCATTGACGTGTATAGTATGCAAAATTATGGAGAAGATTATCAGGAGGAGAGTGGTGGAGCACCTGGAACGGAACAGGAGTATAAACGCCAACCAGCACGGATTCACGGAAGGCAAATCCTGTGTCACAAACCTTCTGGAGTTTTATGATAAAATAACAGAAGTAAGACAAGAGAGAGAGGGGTGGGTTGATTGCATCTTCTTGGACTGCAAGAAGGCCTTTGACACAGTTCCTCACAAGAGATTAGTGCAGAAGCTAGAGCATCAGGCGCATATAACAGGAAGGGCACTGCAATGGATCAGAGAATACCCGACAGGGAGGCAACAACGAGTCATGGTACGTAATGATGTATCACAGTGGGCACCTGTGACGAGCGGGGTCCCACAGGGGTCGGTCCTAGGACCAGTGCTATTTTTGGTATATGTGAACGACATGACGGAAGGGTTAGACTCAGAAGTGTCCCTGTTTGCAGATGATGTGAAGTTAATGAGGAGAATTAAAACTGATGAGGACCAGGCAGGACTTCAAAGAGACCTGGACAGACTGGACACCTGGTCCAGCAAATGGCTTCTCGAATTTAATCCTGCAAATGCAAAGTCATGAAGATGGGGGAGGGGCACAGAAGACCACAGACAGAGTATAGGCTAGGTGGCCAAAGACTGCAAACCTCACTCAAGGAGAAAGATCTTGGGGTGAGTATAACACCGAGCATGTCTCCGGAAGCACACATCAATCAGATAACTGCTGCAGCATATGGGCGCCTGGCAAACCTGAGAACAGCATTCCGATACCTTAGTAAGGAATCATTCAAGACACTGTACACCGTGTATGTCAGGCCCATACTGGAGTATGCAGCACCTGTTTGGAACCCGCACTTGATAAAGCACGTCAAGAAACTAGAGAAAGTACAAAGGTTTGCGACAAGGTTAGTTCCAGAGCTAAGGGGAATGTCCTATGAAGAAAGATTAAGGAAATCGGCCTGACCACACTGGAGGACAGGAGGGTCAGGGGAGACATGATAACGACATGTAAAATACTGCGTGGAATAGACAAGGTGGACAAAGACAGGATGTTCCAGGGAGGGGACACAGAAACAAGAGGCCACAATTGGAAGTTGAAGACACAAATGAGTCAGAGAGATAGTAGGAAGTATTTCTTCAGTCATAGAGTTGTAAGGCAGTGGAATAGCCTAGAAAATGACGTAGTGGAGGCAGGAACCATACACAGTTTTAAGACGAGGTTTGATAAAGCTCATGGAGCGGGGAGAGAGAGGGTCTAGTTGCAACCGGTGAAGAGGCGGGGCCAGGAGCTAGGACTCGACCCCTGCAACCACAAATAGGTGAGTACAAATAGGTGAGTACACACACACACACACACACACACACACACACACACACACACACTCACACACACACACACACACACACACACACACACACACACACACACACATATACACACACACACACACACACACACACACACACACACACACACACACACACACACACACACACACACACACACACACACACACACACACACACACACAGAAGTACAGAAGGCAGAGAACACACGAAAATAGGGAGATCAGTCGCAGAGCCAGGAACGAGTACGCACAGGTAAGGAAGGAGGCCCAACGACAGTATGAAAATGACATAGCATCGAGAATCAAGACTGACCCGAAACTGTTGTATAGCCATATCAGGAGGAAGACAACAGTCAAAGACCAGGTGACCAGATTAAGGACAGAAGGTGGAGAACTCACAAGAAATGATCAGGAGGTATGTGAGGAGCTGAACAGGAGATTTAAGGAAGTTTTTACAGAAGAGACAGGAAGGGCTGTGGGAAGACAGCACAGAAGGGAACATCAAGAGGGAATATACCAACAAGTGTTGGATGACATACGAACAACTGAGGAGGAGGTGAAGAAGCTCTTAAGTGACCTTGACACCTCAAAGGCGATGGAACCGGACAACATCTCCCCATGGGTCCTTAGAGAAGGAGCAGAGATGCTGTGCGTGCCTCTAACCACAATCTTCAACACATCCCTTGAAACTGGGCAATTACCTGAGAAATGGAAGACAGCTAATGTAGTCCCCATATTTAAGGAAACAGAAACGAGGCACTAAACTACAGACCCGTGTCTCTGACATGTATTGTGTGCAAAGTCATGGAGAAGATTATCAGGAGGAGAGTGGTCGAACACCTGGAAAGGAACAAGATTATAAATGAAAACCAGCATGGGTTCATGGAAGGCAAATCTTGTATCACAAACCTCCTGGAGTTTTATGACAAGGTAACAGAAGTAAGACACGAGAGAGAGGGGTGGGTAGATTGCGTTTTCCTAGACTGCAGGAAGGCCTTTGACACAGTTCCCCACAAGAGATTAGTGCAGAAGCTGGAGGATCAGGCGCATGTAAAAGGGAGGGCACTGCAATGGATAAGGGAATACCTGACAGGGAGGCAGAAACGAGTCATGGTACGTGAAGAAGTATCACAGTGGGCGCCTTTTACGAGCGGGTCCCACAGAGTCAGTTCTAGGACCAGTGCTATTTTTGATATATGTGAACGACATGATGGAAGGAATAGACTCTGAAGTGTCCCTGTTCGCAGATGACATGAAGTTGATGAGAAGAATTAAATCGGACGAGGATGAGGCAGGACGGCAAAGAGACCTGGACAGGCTGGACATGTGGTCCAGTAACTGGCTTCTCGAATTCAATCCACCAAATGCAAAGTCATGAAGATTGGGGAGGGGAAAAGAAGACTGCATACAGAGTATAGGCTAGGTGGACAAAGACTACAGACCTCACTCAGGGAGAAAGACCTTGGGGTGACCATAACACCGAGCACATCACCGGAGGCACACATCAACCAAATAACCGCTGCAGCATACGGGCGCCTGGCAAACCTGAGAATAGCGTTCCGATAACCTTAATAAGGAATCGTTCAAACACTGTACACTGTGTATGTTAGGCCCATACTGGAGTATGCAGCACCAGTCCTGGAACCCACACCTGGTCCAAGCACGTCAAGAAGTTAGAGAAAGTACAAAGGTTTGCAACAAGGCTAGTCCCAGAGTTCAAGGGAATGTCGTGCGAGGAAAGGTTAAGGGAAATCGGACTGACGACACTGAGAGACAGAAGGGTCAGGGAGACATGATAACGACATACAAGATACTGCGGGGAATAGACAAGGTGGACAGAGATAGGATTTCCAGAGAGGGGACACAGGGACAAGGGGTCACAACTGAAGCTGAAGACTCAGACGAGTCATAGGACGTTAGGAAGTATTTCTTCAGTCATAGAGTTGTCAGCAAGTGGAATAGCCTAGCAAGTGAAGTAGTGGAGGCAGGAACCATACATAGTTTTAAGAAGAGGTATGACAAAGCTCAGGAAGCAGAGAGAGAGAGGACCCAGTAGCGATCAGTGAAGAGGCGGGGCCAGGAGCTGAGTCTCGACCCCTGCAACCACAATTAGGTGAGTACAATTAGGTGAGTACATACACACACACACACGCACACACATATACACGCACATGTCCACCTTTGCCCCACACACACACAACACATATATACTCAAATTTGTACCCATTCATATATGCGCTCTCCCTCATGCTTGTTAAAATTATGTTTGTTTTCTCAAAAGACAATGGAAAAGTTGGAGGCAGAAAAAATGAGACTTGCTCAATGTTGGAGAAATCAGGAACTTTATATATATTTCTATATTCTGATGGAGAATATTGATTTTTGGCTTTTTGAAGACTTTCATTTTGAAAGATGTGAAAAGGGGCTATTTTTGAAGACACTTTTGGTTATAGTAAAGAAGACACTCATAAATTATCTTATGGAAGATTAAGTTTAACTACAGACTGTTAAAAAAACTGGGAAGTCTTTCTCGTTTCTAACATTTTCACTTCTGTAACTTCTTCATGTTCATAAGTAAAGTGACTAGTGTGCTTCTGTACACTAGTCAGTACGACTATCCTGCACACCGGGCAGTACGACTCTATTGCACACTGGTCAGTACGGCTCTCCTGCACACTAGTCAGAACGACTATCCTGCACACTGGTCAGTACGACTCTCTTGCACACTAGTCAGAACGACTATCCTGTACACTATTGCACACTGGTCAGTACGACTCTGTCTTACTGAGATCGTAAGTTATGCTGTCATGGTCTGTCGTGTCGTCATATATTATACAATTATTGTAGCTTTGTAATTTACTGCGATGTATCATTGTTAACATATATTATACCTTGATGGTTTGGCACTCAATGTTATTTCTTTAATCTTAATGTTTATACCATAACGAATACTAATTAAATGTTAAGGGAAGTTAACGTGGTCGTGAACATTGTGCAGCTCATACAATTAAAAGTAATAACTTTTATTTGAGTAACTGCTTAACTTAAAATATTTTCAAGTTAGAAAAACTTTCTTAAAAGATGCAGTGGATAATAATATTAATCAAAAGAAGGATGGGATATAATGATATAAGGATGAAACAGGTATGGATATAAGGATGATCTGGTATGGATATAAGGATGAATCTGTATGGGATATAAGGATGATCTGGTGTGGGATGTAATAAAGTAGATCACATCACACTCAAGAACATCACAATGGAACATTATAGCAACTAGGCAACCACACCTGAGCTGACCAACACAATTTCTCACGAAACAACATTTTTTCATTGCATAATTTAATCTGGAGTAATTTACATATGTGGCCAAAAGTAACAAGCCATTTCATTAACTATCCATTTAATTGCAAATTATCATTAACTCTGAAAATTTCAAACTCATCTTAACATGAATCTTTACAACTCACTCATCATAAACCATCTCTTTACCACAACTCACTATAAACCATTTCATAATCCTAACTCACTATAAACCATCCATCACCACTATCCCCTCAACTATCGCATTACCATTATCACATCAGCCTTCCAACGCCACGGCTCACATCAACCACCCATCACTTCAGCTCATCACTCAACCATACATCACCCACTACTCCACTCTAAAATATCCATCATCACAATGCATCATCATCCAAAGTGTATAGCCAAAATTGCCACAACCATCCATCACCACAACTCACTATCAACCATCCCTAACACAACTCACTAACATCCATCCATAGCCACAACCCCATCTTAACCACAAGTCGACACACTGTAAACTATCCCATCACACAACTCGCTACATAGATCGCCAACCATTCCCCCCACAACTCACTACCAACTATCACATTATATCCAACAGGACTCACATTATGTCTATAAAGGTGTGAGAAACATTGTGTTTTATGTGATGTTCAAAGAATTTCTATTCAAGTTCAAAGTGTACTGTTTCTAATCAACATGTTCATTAAAATATCTGAGCCACTTCAACATGCTCAGTACGTGTTCTGTTTCAGATCTATATTTGTATGTGAATATAAATCAAGAAAATTTTCCACCATCTTGAATTTCCTAACAGGGTGGTTGCTAATAAGTCCCTCATATACCTACTATGAGGATGCCCGATTATGTTTAAGCATGACCAGGCATGACAGGATGCAGAGCAATTACATAAGTGAGAGTCTTCTTACCTCAACTTTCTCGAGACTGAAAGTAAAGTATTGAAATGAAGTTATACCTCGTTAATAATAATTAATACCTCCTAAACGTAAATGAAAGGAAAAGCGTTCATATTTAAAAATCAACTAAAAATGTGAACATAACTGTTATGAAAAATATTAATCCCGATAAGCTCTGCTTCCCCAAAAATCAAAAGTATTTTTTTTTTATGAGAAATCGAAATTGCGGACACTGTCCGCTCAGAGTTATCTTTGAGTTTACCAGACCTTGCCACGTGGAGGCCTAGTGGTGTTCCGTCTTTAATGTCCACACCACCCACTTTACTGTGTTCTTGATTGCTTTTCCCCAGGTTCATGTGTCCAGAGTCCATCTGGTCCGCCTCAGATATCTCCCTTCCCCACTCTCCCAAGGTCTGTCTCAACAACCAGTCTCCCTCGCTTTCCCAGGTCCATGTATCCTGGAGTCCATCTGTCCGCTCTCAGATATTCTCCCTTACCCACTACCCCAGGTATTCTCTTCTCGCTTTTTCCCAGGTTCCATGAGTCCCCAGGAATCCATCCGTGGCCACCGGATGTCTAACCCCTTCCCTCAACTTCCCTTAGTTATTTCCAGTCCTCAGCCTTCCCCAGGTGTTGTACCCGAAGCCACCTCAGCCACCCCTCCGTGATCCTAGCCAGACGAGAACGAGGCCTTGTTTAGCTGGTCTACGATAGAGACTGTCCAGGTGGGGTGGAAATACAGGAGGGACACACCAGTAAAAACTGCATCCTGTAATTACCCTCGCACCAGACAGCCTAGACCGTAAGTCAGCCAGACGCAGCCGAAGCTACCGTCCAGTTCGGCCACCAAGGCCTGGCCATCTCAATGCAATTTTGGGAGTTTCTATTATTTTTATACGTTCATCTACATTATATCTGTACTTAATCAGCAGTTTTAATTGGTTTATGAATGTTTTTAGT
This sequence comes from Cherax quadricarinatus, assembly GCF_026875155.1. Lineage (NCBI taxonomy): Eukaryota > Metazoa > Arthropoda > Malacostraca > Decapoda > Parastacidae > Cherax > Cherax quadricarinatus. The sequence goes on from NC_069408.1 coordinate 69,285,742, forward strand.
CTAACGTGATGAATGTCCGTGTATTAATCTGTATGTCCACCTCCACCAGAACTATAATAAGTGGTGAACTGTATGTTTTTATTTCGTTATTTAGTCTTATGTATATGTAATACCAGCATTAGCAAGATCCGCAAAATGAAATTAGTTTCTCTGTCTGACTATTTTTGTTGTTATCCTGGTAATAAACTGCATATTTTAAATATGTATAATAATTTGTGAAACTGTATTTATGTGTCTCTATCTGTACCTAAATAATCCTTACGATGCACCACAATTTTCACACGCATTTGTGCATTTCCAACAACCACGGCTGCGGATTCACCATACCATTCATACGTACAAAGCAACGCACACGCTCACACTAAACATACATACAATATGAATAACACACACTGGATCGACTCGTACACTAATATGCTTGTAATCACTAATAACACGCGCACACACACACACACGCACACACACACACAACACGACACACACACACACACAACACTCACACGCACAAGCACGCACAGCACACACTCACAACTCCCACCTATATATACCACAACGCACAATATGTACTCAAATTTGTATCCATTTATATATGCAGTACTCCCTCACGCTTGTTAAAAATATGTTTGTGGTTCAAAATAAAGTCGAGAAGTTGTGGTTAAAAAAAATCACCCTTCCTCAAGTTAGAAAATTCAGGAACTTTAGATATTTCAATATTTAGATGCAGAAATTTGTTCTCGCCATTTTGGAAGACATCCACCTAGACACTCTGCATCATGAATTATCTTTTGGAAGACAAAGTTCTATAAATAATTTTTTAACCTTTAACTAATTTCTTTCTATTCACTCCACATTTTCACGTACCTAACATCTTCTAACCATCCGGAAACATTATCCCTCCCCCAACGGACTATAAAGATAATGGGCTAAAATAAAAACTACAGCTGGGGATAATCAGTTCCCGTTGACATGGACAATAATATGGAGGGTCCTTACCACCAGGTCATGCGTCTTCCGACTTACTAAGATTTCACAATAATAATGTCATGTTCTGTGATGTGCTAATGTTAGCAGAATTATAAATTAATGTTGTATTTGATTAACTTGTGATGTTTTAATTGTTAGTATGTATGACAAACCTTGAATAGTTGTACCATCACAATGGGTTGTTTCTTCTTCAACATTAATGTTTATGCATTGCCATTAAGAATACTTAATGTTAAGGGTAGTTTCTTTGTAATAACTGGTTAACTTAACTATTTTTTCAGTTGTTAAATTTTCCTTAAATTTGTTCTGAATAATAAATAAAAAAAATCTAGGAGAGACTTTACTGTTACAGAGGTTATGCAAACAATAACAAAAAGGAAAGCAGTTTTTTTTTTTTAAAGAAAGTAAAGCAATTTGAGGATGCTTGAGTTCTGGAAGAAAGCTGAGGAGTATCAAAGCGCTGAAGAAAGTTGAGGAGTTGCAAGAGCTCTGAAAGAAATTTAAGGAATATAAAGACTCCAAGAAGAAAGTTTGAAAAGTTATTAGGAGCTTTGGAAAGAACAAGATGGCAAGAGTATTAAAGAGACTCCAGAAGAAAGTTGAGGAGTATTAGAGAGCTCCGGAAAGAAAGCTGAGGAGTATTAAGAGCTTCAGACAGAAAATGCTGAGGGTACAAGACTCTAGAAAGAAAGTTGAGGAGTAATAAGAACTTCAGAAGAAAGTTGAGGAATATTAAAGGAACAGCTCTGGAGAATAAAGTTGAGGAAAGCAAGAGCTCCGGAAGAAAGTTGAGAGTTCAACAAATATTTATTATAACATTCGGCAATACAAAATATTACTATGGAGTCAGTAATTACAGTTAGCTAATTATCATATAAACTTGACGAAATAATAAAATAACAAGTAAAGACGATGACGTTCATCTGGTAAACAAAAGTATAATTCTTTGTCATTGTTGGAAACATAACGTAACAAAACAAGTAACTAAACATGAAGGGGGCAGTAGGGCAAAATCTGTAACTCTGTTGTTTACTGTCCGATTTTCTCCAGTTTTGGTACACAAGACAAAGTCGTTTCACTCTTTCTTGAAAATATTTATCAAAAATATACCTCAAACAACAACTGAGAAATTACTGATTTACTGAAAATGCCCTTGTGGCCAAACTTTCTCTTATATGGGACTACGTAAGGTTGTTTGGACACTTGGTGCCGAGAGAACAATGCTTATACTAATTTTCGTTGAGCCCTTTTCTCTAAATAAACTTATCTTTATTTCACAAAAAAATAAAGTTTGTTAGTTCCTGGAATATTGCAAAAAAATCTGCCCTTTACTCCCACATAACTCCCAAAGTATTTGGAATATTTCCAAAATTTGGTCACCGAAAAACGGAGAAATCATTATTCTACAACTTTTGTGAGTATTATATTCCATTTAATTCAGTAATAAAGCGGGAAGTTTGGACATTACGTGAATAAGTTACTTCCGAGATATCGGCCGGGAGCGCCGGCCGGCCCCCGTCTCAAAAAAAAAAAAAAAAATTCGCGAAAATCGCGTTTGTTTGGGTGTATTTCTTAGTAAACTGATGTTCTAGTGCAGTTAGCCTCTAAACACCGTTTTCTCTTACTCGGAGACGACAGGATGACCAGTTACACTTTTATATCGAAATATTCCCGATAATCTCTGGGCCATATTATGGCCTATTTTATTCAGTCTAGAGTATATAACATGTTTGTATGTTATTTAGAGTGTTTATTATATCATATTAGATCAATTCTGATAGACAAATAAGCCGTAGAGTTGATATATAAGCTGATATAAGCGTAATAATGGGCGATTCCTGGCTGGCACCTCGGGCGCGGGAACACTGCCGAGCGTTCCCATCTGGTTCCCAGCTGTCGCTCAGTCTGCGGGTAAGTCCCGCCTACTGTTTTATGATGCCAAATAGTCAGTTATTATATTAGAAAGAATAATGCAAGAAAAGGCGATAAAAAACAAGGAAACAACTCCGAAATATATATGGGCCGTGAGCAGACTCGGTACCAACATCGCCGTCACTATACCTGATATAAATGACTATAATTTCTTGTAGAAACGTCGTAGAACATTCATTCTGGTACCATTGTGTTGCCAAAGAGTTGACCTATTTTTCAGTATATATAACTCAATTTCCATATTTTTTCGATTTTTCGGTGAGCGCGCGCGGAAATTTGCCCTACTGCCCCCTGAATGTGGATGTAAGATTTGAAGACAAATTTAATACATAAATCGTTGGGATGCGGTGCGATTCCAGGTTGTTATGACCAGAGAACATAAGAATGTAGGAACATTGCAGAAGGCCTACTGGCCCATACAAGGCAAGTCCTTATCAAAATGACCTCTACCCATAGCTACCCAAAAATTTACTCTCGTACCCAATGACACAAATCAAACCCAGTCCCTACCACTCATATATTTGTCCAATCTCTTTTTAAACCCTCCCAAAGTCCTAGCCTCGATCACCCTACTGGGAAGATTGTTCCACACATCCACAACTCTGTTAGAAAACCAGTACTTACCTATGTCCTTTCTAAATCTAAATTTATCCAACTTTAATCCATTATTTCTGTTTTTTACCTGGTTCGACGCCCTCAGTACTTTATTAATATCTCCTTTGTTTATGCCCGTCATCCACTTATACACTTCAATTATATCTCCCCTCAATCTACGTCTCTCCAGAGAGTGGAGATTTAAGGCTTTAAATCTATCTTCATACGGGAGATTCCTTACGCAGTAAGTCGTTTTAGTCATTCTTCTCTCTATGTTCTCCAATGAATCTATATCAATCCAAAACTGAGCAGCATAATCTAAATGAGGCCTCACTAGTGATGTATAGAGCAGTAAAATAACTTTTGAACTTCTGTTGCTTATACTTCTTGAGATAAATCCTAGTAATCTGTTAGCCTTGTTGCGCACACTAAGGCACTGCTGTCTTGGCTTTAAATTTCTGCTTACCATGACTCCCAAGTCATGATAACATATGTAGTACATAATAATGATATTAGTAGTACTAGTAGTAATGATAATAGTAGTACTAGTAGTAATGATAATAGTAGTACTAGTAGTAATGGTAATAGTAGTACTAGTAGTAATGGTACTAGTAGTAATGGTAATAGCAATAATGTTAATTCTATCAGTAGTCTAAGCTCTTCTTCCTATTAAATATTCATGAATGTTTGTCGGCACAAATGAGTAAAAATTTTTATTCAGCTTTTCAGGTCGACTTTATTACTGGAAGGTTTGGAATATGTAGAGATATTTTTCATCTTTAGCTGTGTGACATCCTTGTCAATGTGACAGTAAGATGCGTAGGATGGGGAGAAAACCTTTCCGTATACTAAATTCCCTCATCTCTACAGACAGTTGCAAAGGTAGCTAGAATGTAGGTATCCCTTCTCAGCAGACAGCCTGTATACACCCTGTGATGCCCTTACAATAATTCCCAAACATTAATGGATAGAAAGAACGTCTGTTTAAAGGCAAACCCACAAATATTCGAGCTGATACAGTGTAAAAATATCTTATATTGTTCATTATTAATTTATCCTCAGAACATGAAAGGAGTTTTAAATAAAGGTTGATATATTAGCATACCAGGAGGATCCGCAGCCAGACTGTGGGATCGACTGGTGGTGTTCTTGTTCTTGCCAGGTCCAAGCCCATAACAACAAAGTTTTCCTTTTACTGTCTTGCTGTTTTTAATAAATCAGTGTCACAGTTTAGTGAATGTCTTGTGAATGACGTCATCCAGCACATCTGTCATCAGGAAAAGAAATGTGGAGAGTTTGGTAAACTTTGGTTATTTGCTTTTGTAACAGATTTTTGTAAACATTTATATATTGTATAAAAAAAATCACCATTTTCGTTCCTCCTTTCTTATGTTCTTATGTTCTCATGGTAATAGTGTAGTTGGTGAGTGGAACAGTCTGCCTAGTAGGGTGATAGAAGCTAAAACCTTAGGTAATTTCAAATTTATGTTGGATAAATACATGAGTGAGAGAGGTTGGATTTGAATCGGGCTTGCACATGAGTAAATAGGATTATCAAAGGTTATTGCTTGGGTAGCAGTTATTCTGTTAGTGGGTTGGATTTGTGAAGGACCTGCCTAGTATGGGACCAACAGGCCTATCGCAGGGTTCCTCCTTTCTTATGTTCTTACATCAGTTAGCATCAGGAACATCAACACTGTTTAGGTCGGTTGTTGGTGTAACAACGTTTTCCTGGTTAATAAACATGACAGCCGTTATTTGTGCAACTTCCACTTCAATTGCATTAGTACAAAAGACTAATTAATAAGACAGAATGTTACTTTTTTTTTGTTAAACAATGCAAATGCAATCAGGCACTCGTGGCAAATTTATTTAAGGTAGCAAGTAACAGAACCGACCATAGAGCAACACTCCCTTGAATTTACATTTACAAATAACGTTGCTAAAGAGAGTGTTTCAGCCTAATTAAGTTTCCAAGAATCAGCACACTTTGCAGACCAAACCTTAATTTACGGTTGTCAACGTTTCGCTCTGTTCTTCAACGTCTCTCTTCCTCAGCTCTGACTCACGAAATTGCACTGGCCCGGAGTTTTACGATTCCTTCGCCATGGGTTCCAACCCCACCTGTCCCATGGTTTCTTCCTCACTACTGACTGCAGTTTGCTATTTCGATACAAACTCAGTATCAAAGACGAACATTATAACTAGAACCAAATAAGTCATGAGTATTGTTGCTAGATAAGCACGAGTAACAAGAATATAAACCACTGCCTCAAGAGAATGAGCAGTGACTCTGAAAATATGCTGAAGCCAACTGCCGCGTGAAGACAATATAAATTTGAGGAAATGGTATTGTGATACCGACAAGATGTGGAAAAAGACACTTATGTACAGTTCAGGACATTTATTAAAGGAAACATTTCGCCACGAGTGGCTTCTTCAGTCCTAATACAGAGAAAACTAAGAAAGCACACATATATATAGTGGCGGGAGTCAGGTGAGGTGATGCGTGGGTAGAGGTGGTAGTAGTAGTAGTAGTAGTAGTAATGGAACTAAGGAGGTGAGGCAAGAGAGGGACCTGCTGGCATCAAGTAACACCAGTTCCCAGGATGGGTAATATCCTCTTGCTTAGTAATTTTGAAATACTGTAACTACCGAATTTTTGCTTTATAGTGTTACTGACAGAAATTAGTGCAGCTTCAATGCATTTTCTCCGTCTTAAGTCGTCTTCTTTAATAACTAGTTTAGCTTCATTGAATTTCATGAGGTGTCCAACATCGTCTCTATGTTGAACACATGCTTTTTTTGCGGTCATCATTTCTGCAAGCATTTTGTGTGTTCTGCTATCCTAAATGTCCAGAGTTCTGGCTGTTTCCCCTACATATACTTTGTCAACCCCCCACATGGTATAGTGTAGATTCCTGCACTTGTGCCAGAATCATGCTTGGGTTTTTGTATCAGGTTCCTAATAGTAGTTGAAGAGCTGGTAGATATTTTAGCCAGTTTTCTGTCAAACATTTTGAAACATTAGTGGCAACGTTGCTGACCGGTAAAACGATGTAACTTGGAGGCTTTTCTTCAATTTGATAGGTGTTGGTCTTGCTGAGGATACGTGTTGCACGTTTCCTGCAGTCACGTATGAAGTGTACGGGAAAGTGTAGTGAACTAAAAGAGTTGGTGATGTATGTACATTCTTCTTCGAGGAACTGCGGACTGGAAATTCTGTAGGCTCTCAGAAAGAAGCCAATAACTACCCCTCTTTTAGTTCTTGTGTCATGGTGAGAGAAGAAATGTAGAAGATCATTCTTGTAGGTAGGCTTCCGGTAGACTTTAAAAGAAAGTTTGTTTTCTCCTGTGCGTAAGAGAACGTCGAGAAAAGGTAACTGGTTGTCCTTCTCCTCCTCTAGAGTAAATTTAATAGTAGGTTCCAGAGTGTTGATGGTGTTGAGGATGCCCTGTACGTCAAGTTTTTTGGGGTACAATGACCAAAATATCATCTACGTACCGCATCCAAGTAACTGAACGAGGGATGTTATTGAGGATCCTTCTTGATTCCAGGTCCTCCATATATAAATTGGCAAGAACTGCACTAAGGGGGGATCCCATGGCTAGTCCGAAGAGTTGTTTGTACTTCTTGTCCTCGAACCTAAAACAGTTATAACGAACACAAAGTTCGACAAGGCTCACAAAATCTTGGCGGGGTACAGGTAACTCTGTATCATCTTTAATCACCCTGCGAAGAAGATCAATGGCTTGATCAACTGGGACATTGGTGAATAAGGCAGTCACGTCAAAACTTGCAAGCTTCTTATCACTCATGTCGAGATCCCTGATACGGTTAAGGAGGTCACCCGAATGCTTTAGATGAGCCTGACTGATTGTACCCAGGAGCTTTGACAAATATTTCGCCAAAACTCCTGCTAGACTGTGAGGGGCGCTGCCGATTCCAGATGTAATGGGTCTCATAGGCACATTTGGTTTGTGGGTCTTTGGTAAACCATAAAGTCTAGCTGACTTGGGTTGGTAGGGATGAGGCGCAAGAGCTTTTTACCTTCTTCTGATTTCCTGAGTATACTGCGGGTCTTACTGAGAAAAGAATCTGTTTCTTTCCTCCATGCATGTTCGGAGATGGAAACGTATGTGTTGGCGTCGTTCAATAAATCTTGCATCTTACTAACGTAGTCTGTACTGTTGAGGATGACCACTCCTCCTCCTTTGTCCGCTGTGGTGATGAGAATATCATTATTGGTAGCTAAGTGTTTGAGTGCCTGGATGTAGCGACGAGGAATGACTGGACGACTAGGTTCAGAAACTGCAGCTGCAATAAGTCCTTGTATGAAACCTTTGTTAAACTCAGAGTCACCGAAGAAATGGTTTTTGATCACTGTGTCTAACTCGCATTTAGGCTTCCGTATGCCAGTAGCAAACTTGAGACCTAAGCTGAGTGCTTCGGTATCACAATACCATTTCCTCATTGTCAAGACACAGTACTAGTGATGGACGTTTTATACAGAGACTACCTTTCTCTCATCCTGAAGGCACACAGCTTCAAGAACCGTTCCTCTTTTCTGCAAGACTGCATAGAAGAAATGGTCGCACCTAGATCCACTCCACACCATCTCACGGATTCTAAACATCCCTTCTCTCCTGCTACTTACCACTATCTACGAGAGTGCAAGGAAGATCTATCAGCTTGCTCCAAAGATTATTTCCATAGTGCTCACCTAGCTCTCACTTCCCTTCCCACTCCTGACAGACGCACCGCCGAACACATCCTAAGCAAAGTTACCACCGCCAACCTACAGCAGAAACTACGGCTCTCAAGAAAACTTTCCTCTCTCTGTCAACACAGCAAATGGAAAGATATTGGTAGAGCTGACATCATCAATAACCTTTCTTCTTATGTTCTCAGTGATACAGAATCCGAAGCACTCAGCTTAGGTCTCAAGTTTGCTACTGGCATACGGAAGCCTAAATGCGAGTTAGACACAGTGATCAAAAACCATTTCTTCGGTGACTCTGAGTTTAACAAAGGTTTCATACAAGGACTTATTGCAGCTGCAGTTTCTGAACCTAGTCGTCCAGTCATTCCTCGTCGCTACATCCAGGCACTCAAACACTTAGCTACCAATAATGATATTCTCATCACCACAGCGGACAAAGGAGGAGGAGTGGTCATCCTCAACAGTACAGACTACGTTAGTAAGATGCAAGATTTATTGAACGACGCCAACACATACGTTTCCATCCCCGAACATGCATGGAGGAAAGAAACAGATTCTTTTCTCAGTAAGACCCGCAGTATACTCAGGAAATCAGAAGAAGGTAAAAAGCTCTTGTGCCTCATCCCTACCAACCCCAAGTCAGCTAGACTTTATGGTTTACCAAAGACCCACAAACCAAATGTGCCTATGAGACCCATTACATCTGGAATCGGCAGCGCCCCTCACAGTCTAGCAGGAGTTTTTTGGGGAAATATTTGTCAAAGCTCCTGGGTACAATCAGTCAGGCTCATCTAAAGCATTCGGGTGACCTCCTTAACCGTATCAGGGATCTCGACATGAGTGATAAGAAGCTTGCAAGTTTTGACGTGACTGCCTTATTCACCAATGTCCCAGTTGATCAAGCCATTGATCTTCTTCGCAGGGTGATTAAAGATGATACAGAGTTACCTGTACCCGCCAAGATTTTGTGAGCCTTGTCGAACTTTGTGTTCGTTATAACTGTTTTAGGTTCGAGGACAAGAAGTACAAACAACTCTTCGGACTAGCCATGGGATCCCCCTTAGTGCAGTTCTTGCCAATTTATATATGGAGGACCTGGAATCAAGAAGGATCCTCAATAACATCCCTCGTTCAGTTACTTGGATGCGGTACGTAGATGATATTTTGGTCATTGTTCCCAAAAATCTTGACGTACAGGGCATCCTCAACACCATCAACACTCTGGAACCTACTATTAAATTTACTCTAGAGGAGGAGAGGACAACCAGTTACCTTTTCTCGACGTTCTCTTACGCACAGGAGAAAACAACTTTCTTTTAAAGTCTACCGGAAACCTACCTACAAGAATGATCTTCTACATTTCTTCTCTCACCATGACACAAGAACTAAAAGAGGGGTAGTTATTGGCTTCTTTCTGAGAGCCTACAGAATTTCCAGTCCGCAGTTCCTCGAAGAAGAATGTACATACATCACCAACTCTTTTAGTTCACTACACTTTCCCGTACACTTCATACGTGACTGCAGGAAACGTGCAACACGTATCCTCAGCAAGACCAACACCTATCAAATTGAAGAAAAGCCTCCAAGTTACATCGTTTTACCGGTCAGCAACGTTGCCACTAATGTTTCAAAAATGTTTGACAGAAAACTGGCTAAAATATCTACCAGCTCTTCAACTACTATTAGGAACCTGATACAAAAACCCAAGCATGATTCTGGCACAAGTGCAGGGAATCTACACTATACCATGTGGGGGGTGTGACAAAGTATATGTAGGGAAACAGCCAGAACTCTGGACATTAGGATAGCAGAACACAAAAATGCTTGCAGAAATGATGACCGCAAAAACGCATGTGTTCAACATAGAGACGATGTTGGACACCTCATGAATTCAATGAAGCTAAACTAGTTATTAAAGAAGACGACTTAAGACGGAGAAAATGCATTGAAGCTGCACTAATTTCTGTCAGTAACACTATAAAGCAAAAATTCGGTAGTTACAGTATTTCAAAATTACTAAGCAAGAGGATATTACCCATCCTGGGAACTGGTGTTACTTGATGCCGCAGGTCCCTCTCTTGCCTCACCTCCTTAGTTCCATTACTACTACTACTACTACTACTACCACCTCTACCCACGCATCACCTCACCTGACTCCCGCCACTATATATATGTGTGTTTTCTTAGTTTTCTCTGTATTAGGACTGAAAAAGCCACTCGTGGCGAAACGTTTTCCCTTTTAATAAATGTCCTGAACTCTACATAAGTGTTTTTTTTCACAATATAAATTTGTAGAGCGTAAGAACATAAGAAAGGAGGAGCACTGATACAGGCCTACTGGCCTATATTTTTTGGCAGGTCCTTGTCAAACTCAAACCACTAATAAAAATATTATAAAAATTAATAATAAAAATAATAATAAGTTATTTCTTTGTAAAGGTTACAATGTGTAATTTCAATTTTGATTTGTAAGTACAGAGATAGCCACTTTTCATCCCGAGGCATTTCGGGCAAACTAATCTTAATACTAGTAACTAATTAAAACTAGATAAGATAATAATACATTGTAATTATTACTTAAAACTAAACTAAAATGTGGTTAGCTGTTTTACAATCTTGTTTGGACTAATAAATCTTATGTATACTTAGTACGAAGTTTTAATTTACAAGGAATGCTGCAGGTGGTAATATTTTATGGAATGGCAGAATTAAAAGCCAGGAGGTCACGTGGTAGCCAGTAGATGTTTGGTTGATTTCTTTAATATTGTGGATAAGATGATTTTTTTGGGCAGAGCCCTAAATTTATAAGTTGCTGGGGATCCTTGACTTGTTCCCGGTAGCGAGTTCCAGATCTTTGGGCCTTTTATGTTCATAGCGTTCTTGCATAGTGAGAGTTTTTGCTCGGGGATGTTGAAAAGGGCCTTACGCCTTGTATCGTGCCTGTGCATTCTGTTTTAACTGTCGAAGAGTAGTTTTAGGGGAGGGTTTACAGTGGAGTTTAAAAGTTTGTATATGTAGTAGGCACAATAATAAGAGTGTATGTCTTGTATATATTAGCAAGTTTGGTCTTTTGAAAAGTGGTGGTGTGTGCTGTCTAGCACAGGAGCTGGTTATCACCCGCACAGCAGCTTTTTGTTGGATTATTAAGGATCTAAGGTGGTTGGCTGTGGTAGAGCCCCAGGCACAGATACCATAGATGAGGTAAGGATTTTATTAGAGAGTGGTACAAGGTTTAAAGGGGAGTCGTTTGTGATACATAGTAGCGTGTCTTGAAAGGATTCCTACTGATTTGGAAATTTTCTTGGTTATGTGATGGGTGTGGGACTGAAATTTAAGATTACAGTCAAAGAGAAGACCTAGAAATTTGCCCTCCGTGTGTCGTGATATAGGGAAACCACTTAACGGTATGTTGAGTTGAATATTTGAGGCTCTGTTGCCAGACAGCATGAAGTAAGTTTTTTCTATGTTAAGTGTGAGTTTGTTGGTCATCATCCAAGCAATAAACTTTAGCAGTTCATTGTTTACAGTGTTTTCAAGCACAGCTGGGACTAAATGGTAGTAGACATATGTAGTGTCATCTGTCGAATAAAACTGGTTTAAGGATTGGGATGCATTGGGGAGATCAATGATGTAGATGAGAAAGAAGGAGTGGGCCTAGGAACACCTTGGGTAAACTTCCCTACAGCTACATGTTGGACCTAGCGGAGTTTGACCCATACTGGTGTCTGTCGTTAAGATAGATTTTAGGAGGTAGTCAAGAAAGGTCCTCTTATGCCGTAATGATTCAGGTTTGAGGTGCAAGAGATTGTGGTCAACTGTGTCAAACGCTTTTCTTAGGTCGACAAAGACCCCAGAGGATATTTATTTATTTTAAAAAATTCTTATCGAGAGCTGTGTATAACAGGTCAAGCATTTGTATATAGCATCATTCGTTGATTTTCTTTGCCTAAATCCAAACAGCATGGGTAGTAATGTTGTTGGATGTAAGGTAGGAGTAAAGTCCGCTTGTGTATTATTTTTTCAAAATCTTGAAAAGTTTGATATGGGTTCTGTCATTGTTCAAAGCAGTTGGATCTCTCCTCCTTTGTGGATCGGGGTGACCCTTGCTGAACCTTGAGTATGGAATGGGGAAGGGTTGAGAAGCTATAGGATTTGTTAGAAACATTGTTGCTATAATGGGCCACAGTTCTGTGCAGCTTTTTTATATATGAATGGTGGCAAGTTTCTAGATCACCTGATTTGTTTTTTAAATGATTTAATGATGATTGAGACTTCAGTGGGATTATTTGAGCTAGGAATAGGGTTTGGAATATTGCCAAGTGAGGTACTCGCTCGGATGTGTTATTTGAGCTAGGAATTTGGCTAGCTAGCTTGAACCTACGTAGAGAAGAAACATTTAAATCTTGTAGCCTGTCTCTAGGTTGCATGTGAGGTTCCATCTGGTTTAGTTAAGTCTATCTCTCCTATTTCCAGTCGTTTTTCTTGAGCCCAAAATCTGTGAGGATTTTGCCCAGGTCTTTTCATGTCAACCTTTCATTTCACTAAATCTATTTTCATAATACATTTGCTTTGATTTATGTATTAGTTTTGTAGTATTGATGTGTACCTTTAGTAAAACTTTAGTAATTAAGCCTAATCTGAACTGCTTTTCAATTGGTGTTTTTTTATTAATAGATTTGAGGAACTTCTAGTTAGCCATGGTCTGTTTATGCCTCTTTTCTGTGATTGGGCAATGTGTATTGTAAGAGGTTTAGGGTTTTTATAATATTAAAAAAAAATTTGATATCTTTATCGACATTATACTGTCATTTAGTTCTTCTCTCCCAATCAATGGCACCAGAGCAGGCGAAATGAGATCTTTCTTGTTTCTTGAGGAAGTTGTTATGAAAAGGTAGGATAGTGGTCCTGTTGTTATTACTGTGAATTATACTGCCCCCTGTATGGGGGATATTATTTGGTCAGATATGGACGAGTAACGAGGCACTTTGAAGTATGCCCGAGATTCCTTGTTGGCCTTTGTTTATAGTGGTTAGCAATAAGCTGTGTTCATAGCATTTGTGAAATCAACTACTGGAGGGTCGGTTGCTTGATAATTTTGATGTAGAAATCTCCTGCTAGTATCAGATGGTGTTTATTCCAACTCTGACATCAGTTATCATTTTCTTAAGTTATTGCTAAAAGTGTAAGTGTTTGAGTATGGTAGTCTGTTGACTGCACCAACTGCTATTAAGTTTCTTAAAAAAAAGTGGTTCTTGTTGTGGATTTATAGCTATTATATATTCACCGTTTTTCGGTCCCGTACATTAGTTTGATTTCACACAATTCTACTTCATCAGAGTAATAGATTGGTAGTGCCTCCTCCTGATTGGTCGGGCCTACAGTTATGTATGGCTGTGTAACCCAGTATGGTAAATATGTCTGTCAGATCTTGTCTGAGCAGGTATTCACAAGTATAATGAAAGTTATAGTACATTTAGAGACTTAAGTAGTGCAATCAGATCATCAAGTGTTTACTCAAATGTTCTAACATTGTAGTTGAAGACTGCAATGTTCTTGCTGACACTGATAAGGGTATTACCTGGACTGCAGTGTAGTAATGGCAATTACTGTTTGGACTAATTGTGCTGTTCGATAATAGGTTGATATCAGGATCGTATACTTACATTCATAAGGGTAGACGTGGAGAAATAGCCGTTACAATTATTAAAAGAACAAAAAGACCAAAGCAATGATTTAACCCGACAAAAATTATGAAACTTATGAACTAATTTAAACCACTACCAATTATGAACTTATTGAAATAAGATAGTTAATTTAAAATCTAAAAAAAAAATAATGGGAGCAACTGAAAATTAAAATAAAATACTTAGTACCTGATTATTTCAAAGTTTAAAAGTAATGGTTTAAGTATGGATTAAGCACCTTGAATAAGTGCCTTAGTGTCCTTATGAGTTGGGATTAATTACTCCGTTATACACTAACAGTCATGAAAATATGGATTAGAATAAGGGTAAATTCTACTAAACTACCAGCACGAACATGGTTGATAAAGTGTTGAGATATGCTTAACAAGATTTCAGTCAACCAGTGAATGAGAGGAAACATGTCTAGTTTTTGATCATTTGCTATTTCAAACCCACGACCCGTGTCCTGATAATTTTACCCACGATAATGCCATCACATTGTCTTCATCCTCTCGGGCCGTGTGATGTGCTGCGCAGACGCCTCCTGAATCACTGGTTTTCTGTGACAGTTTTCCTGTTTTTTTGAGCAATCAAATGGCGGATCGACAATGGGTCGCCGTGTGAATACCGTCTGTGTTGATTGTTCAGTGGCACGCTTCCGGTTCAACTATGCAGGTGTTACTCCCAACGAACATGGTGATGTAATGCATACACGAATGAGGAATTGTATGGCTGAAGCACTCAATGGAGTTTATAAGAATTTTCATCAATTTAAGATGCAGGTACTACTCCAGCAACGTTAACGAATATCAGAAGAAGAGGATGGCCGTGAAAACACATGCATGGAGTAAGCCTTAATGATGTTTTCAAGAGCTACTTGACGGGGTCGAATGAGGAATGTGCTGTTTGAAGCAACGGAGCATGATGTGGTAACGGTTCTCCGAAATTATGAAAGATCCACGCAGCGGAATTGGAGTGTGGAAAAGATGGACCGTATTTGGGGTTTCCTGAAGGTTCTTTTACACTGAAGATGACTTACGCAGCCCGATTCCGTTCGTACATACAATTGGACTTAGAACCCAGGTCTTCGTGTGTTTATGTTTATGCGGGGCCAGAGGAAGACTTGCAGATTGTGTTGGTCTTTGATCACAATGGCGGCTCAATGCCACAGAAAGGTAGGACGGGGGAAATAATCATATCAGCGCCGGTAATTCCAACAGCAAGGCACAGCCAGAGACGGAGGCAGGTGCGGTCGCACGACAGGCATCTAACACTTGAGTGAGGAGGTCGACAAGCAGAGGAGGAAATTGGGCGCAATGTGTCACGTTACCCGTTGGTACGAACCTGTACAAGCGTCCGAAGAGTGAAAAGAAGATTACGGGGTGTGCAGAGCAACAGGATGGATTTGCTGAGGAGGTTTTAAACTCCTTCCTAAGGGAGGTAGGGCACTCTGGGGGAAGTGGGAGTGGCCGCACGTCGGAGACATCACAACATGCTTTAGTGCCTGGGGAGACTTTGTGCACTAATGGAAACGGTCACACAGTTTGGCTGCGATACATAAGGAGGGGATGGAAGATGTGGGAAGTGTGTGGTGAAGGAGGTTCCTTGCAAGCGAACGGCTGGAGAACATCGGAAATGGGGACGACGTCCTAACCCAGTGCTGAGGTCATGGAAAAAAGACGTGGAAAAAAAGAGATTGAGCCACACGGAGAAGGGAGGAATGGTAATGAGGAGATAAGCATTCAAAGGACACAGGTGGTTGGTGTTGGGTCAGGCAGGTGCCGAAATGAGGAACTATACCAACAGTCAGTATTGTGGGTGGGACACCTACCAAGGTGGATGGAAAGCCGCCACTATTACAGTAATTTTCAAGGTTGTGACGAATTAATGTAAATGGTTTTGAAGGGCTGAGTGAAAAGAGTGTGGATGGAATGGTTCAAAAAAAAAGGAGGTATGACATAGATGTTTGTTTTATACAAGAGCATAATTATAAGGTTGGTTGTAAATTGCTGCTGAAAGGATATCAGTTGTATGTAAGTGGGTCTATGAGATTGAAAGGCGGTGTGGCAGTGGCTGTAAAGGAGAACAGTCCCTTACGTATTTTGCGGTGGGAAGAGGGAGAGGTGAGGGTGGACGGAGAGTGGGGAGAGACTAGAGTATGTTTTATAGGGGTTTATATGCCAGCAGAGGGCACTGTTAGAGTTAAAGAGAATTTCGTACGAGAAGTTTTGATGTATCACTTCAGGGGTTTACCTTTAGTCACTGTCATTGGGGAGACTGGAACTGTGTCATAAGGGGAGGGGATGTGGAGCCAAGGGGGGCGGGGTGTGTGTTAGGCGAGCTACGCATTGTTTTGCAGGATGTGGGGGTTAGGGATGTTGGGGGGAGGAGTGAATGGCGAATAGAGTTTACGTTTGTTAGGGCGGTTATAGCAGATCTGGATTGGGAGGGCATGATTAGAATACAATCAGGTTTTTGGAAGTTGAATGCGAGACTTGTGAAGAATGAGGAGGTGAGTGTGGAGTTTGGAGAATGGTGGCGAAATTTGTGGGGTACTAGCGACGGGGAGTCGAGTCTCTTGGAATGGTGGGAAGGTAGAGCCAAACCAGGTATAGCGGGTTTTTGTAAACGGAAGAAAGGGGAGGAGGCGAGGTGGAGGTATGGATTACCTAATTATTTAGAGTATCAGCTCAATGAGTGTTATGAGGAGGGGGAGGGGAGGCAGTATGGAAACATAGTGCAGCTCAGAGATAGGTTGGCGGAGATACATAATGAAAGATTTGACGAGATAAGGGTAAGGGCGGGAATGGAGGCAGTGCTGTGGGGGGATAAGCCTTCAGGTAGTGTTTTGCGAAGTTTTAGGACTAGGCACAAAGAGTCAACTATTTTAAACTTAGAGGTTAGTGAGGATTTGGGAGGATATTATAAGGGGCAAAGGCTAAATACCACAGAGGGAATGAGTAATTATGCTGATTATTGGTTCCAAAAAAAGTGGAAAAAGGGGGAAGTAGGGGAATGATTTTCAGGGAAATGTGGGGGGGGGGGATGTTTTGGGGGCGTGTGGGGGGGGGATGGTGGGGTGGACCGGGG
>NC_069408.1:69303249-69318638 GCF_026875155.1 Cherax quadricarinatus
TTGTTCCAACATCCACAACTCTGTTAGAAAACCAGTACTTACCTATGTCCTTTCTAAATCTAAATTTATAAGAACATAAGAACATAAGAAAGGAGGAACACTGCAGCTGGCCTGTTGGCCCATACTAGGCAGGTCCTTTACAATTCATCCCACTAACAAACATTTGACCAACCCAATTTTCAATGCTACCCAGGAAATAAGCTCTGATGTGCAAGTCCCACTCAAATCCAACCCATCCCACTCATGTATTTATCCAACCTAAATTTGAAACTACCCAAAGTCCTAGCCTCAATAACCCAACTAGGTAGACTGTTCCACTCATCTACTACCCTATTTCCAAACCAATACTTTCCTATGTCCTTTCTAAATCTAAACTTATCTAATTTAAATCCCTTACTGCGGGTTCTCTCTTGGAGAGATATCCTCAAGACCTTATTAATATCCCCTTTATTAATACCTATCTTCCACTTATACACTTCGATCAGGTCTCCCCTCATTCTTCGTCTAACAAGTGAATGTAACTTATGAGTCTTCAATCTTTCTTCATAAGGAAGATTTCTAATGTTATGTATTAATTTAGTCATCCTACGCTGAATGTTTTCTAACGAATTTATGTCCATTCTGTAATATGGAGACCAGAACTGAGCTGCATAATCTAGGTGAGGCCTTACTAATGATGTATAAAGCTGCAGTATGACCTCTGGACTTCTGTTGCTTACACTTGTTAGGTAAGACACATATGCAACAGTTAGGTATCTTTATTTTGAAACGTTTCGCCTACACAGTAGGCTTCTTCAGTCGAGTACAGAAAAGTTGATAGAAGCAGAAGATACTTGAAGACGATGTAATCAGTCCATCACCCTTAAAGTTTTGAGGTGGTCAGTCCCTCAGTCTGGAGAGCATTGTTCCATAGAATGAAACAATATGGAGATGAAGTGACAGGATGGAGCCTATTTATAGCGCCAACAGGTGAGACGTAGGTCACTAGGAGAGGTAAGAACTCAGATGTTGGGAGGTCAGGTCCCTCTCAAATCCAGCCGTTCTCACTAGTAGAGGTTGTAAAAGTTGATTGTAGGTCTGTACCAAGATACCCTGAGTTCTTACCTCTCCTAGTGACCTACGTCTCACCTGTTGGCGCTATAAATAGGCTCCATCCTGTCACTTCATCTCCATATTGTTTCATTCTATGGAACAATGCTCTCCAGACTGAGGGACTGACCACCTCAAAACTTTAAGGGTGATGGACTGATTACATCGTCTTCAAGTATCTTCTGCTTCTATCAACTTTTCTGTACTCGACTGAAGAAGCCTACTGTGTAGGCGAAACGTTTCAAAATAAAGATACCTAACTGTTGCATATGTGTCTTACCTAACAACCTGTCGGTATTTTATACCATTTTAATGCTTACACTTCTTGATATAAATCCCAGTAATCTATTTGCCTTATTACGTACGCTTAGGCATTGCTGTCTTGGTTTAAGGTTGCTGCTTACCATAACCCCCAAGTCCTTTTCGCAATCTGTATGGTTAAGTTCTGTTAGGTAAGACACATATGCAACAGTTAGACAACTTTATTCCGAAACGTTTCGCCTACACAGTAGGCTTCTTCAGTCGAATACAGAAAGTAGGCAGGAACAGTAGAGATGTGAAGACGATGTAATCAGTCCATCACCTTTGAAGTCGTAGAATTTGAGGTTGTCAGTCCCTCGGCCTGGAGAAGTTCAGTTCCATAGTCAGGAACTATCTGAAGATCAAGCGACAGTGCGGAGACTTAAATACTGTCGGAAGGAGAGGTGCAGGGTAGTAGTTGTAGTAGTGGTAGTAGTAGTAGTAGTGAGAGGCCACTGAGAGGTCATGTCCCTCTCAGGCGAAACGTTTCGGAATAAAGTTGTCTAACTGTTGCATATGTGTCTTACCTAACAACCTGTCGGTATTGTATACCATTTTGATGTTCATCTTGTAAGACACTGGAACACGTGGCATCTTGGTACAGAAAACACCTTGGACAAGCTTTTCAAGTGAGAAGTGTTGGATCTGAGAGGGACATGACCTCTCAGTGGCCTCTCACTACTACTACTACTACCACTACTACAACTACTACCCTGCACCTCTCCTTCCGACAGTATTTAAGTCTCCGCACTGTCGCTTGATCTTCAGATAGTTCCTGACTATGGAACTGAACTTCTCCAGGCCGAGGGACTGACAACCTCAAATTCTACGACTTCAAGGGTGATGGACTGATTACATCGTCTTCACATCTCTACTGTTCCTGCCTACTTTCTGTATTCGACTGAAGAAGCTACTGTGTAGGCGAAACGTTTCGGAATAAAGTTGTCTAACTGTTGCATATGTGTCTTACCTAACAACCTGTCGGTATTGTATACCATTTTGATGTTCATGGTTAAGTTCTACATTATTTAACTTATAAGTGCTAGGGTTATGGACACTCCCGAGCTTCAGAACCTTGCATTTATCTACATTGAACTGCATCTGCCACTTTTCTGACCAAGAGTAGAGTTTGTCTAAAATCCTCCTGAAGTTCCCTAACATCTACGTTTGAATCAATTATCCTACCTATCTTCGTGTCATCGGCGAATTTGCTCATATCACTAGTAATTCCTTCATCAAGAACATTGATGTATATTATAAACAACAACGGGCCCAAGACTGATCCCTGTGGAACGCCACTTGTTACTGATCCCCACTCGGATTTAACCCCATTTATGGACACTCTTTGCTTCCTGTCTGTGAGCCATGATTCGATCCACGAGAGCACCCTTCCCCCAATGCCATGAGCTGCTACTTTCTTCAGCAGTCTTTGGTGCGGAACTCTATCAAATGCCTTACTAAAATCTAAGTAAATAATATCAAATTCTTTGAACATTAAAATGGTATAAAATACCGACAGGTTGTTAGGTAAGACACATATGCAACAGTTAGGTATCTTTATTATGAAACGTTTCGCCTACACAGTAGGCTTCTTCAGTCAAGTACAGAAAAGTTGATAGAAGCAGAAGATACTTGAAGATACTTGAAGATACTTAAAGTTTTGAGGTGGTCAGTCCCTCAGTCCCTCCAGACTGAGGGACTGACCACCTCAAAACTTTAAGGGTGATGGACTGATTACATCGTCTTCAAGTATCTTCTGCTTCTATCAACTTTTCTGTACTTGACTGAAGAAGCCTACTGTGTAGGCGAAACGTTTCATAATAAAGATACCTAACTGTTGCATATGTGTCTTACCTAACATCAAATTCTTTATCGTGGTCAACAGCCTCAAAAGCTTTACTGAAGAAAGTTAATAAATTAGTTAGACAAGACCGGCCTCTTGTGAATCCATGCTGAGTATCATTAATCAAGCTATGCTTATCGAGATGGCTTCTTATAATCTCAGCTATAATTGACTCTAGTAATTTGCCTACAATTGAGGTCAGGCTTATTGGGAGGTAATTTGACGGTAACGACTTGTCCCCTGTTTTAAAAATAGGAATTACATTAGCCATTTTCCACATATCAGACACTGCACCTGTTTGAAGAGATAAATTAAAAATATTAGTTAATGGTTCAGAGACTTCCATTTTGCATTCCTTTAGAACCCTTGAAAAAACCTCATCAGGACCCGGTGACTTATTTTGCTTCAGTCTGTCTATCTGCTTCACAACCATTTCACTAGTGACTGTGATGTTACATAATTTATCTTCTTCTGATCCACTATAAAAATTAATTACCGGAATATTATTAGTGTCTTCCTGTGTAAAAACCGAGAGAAAATAATTATTTAAAATCGAGCACATTTCATTCTCTTTGTCAGTAAGATGCCCATAGTTATTTTTAAGGGGACCTATCTTATCTCTGACTTTTGTTCTATAGACCTGGAAAAAACTTTTTGGGTTAGTTTTAGAATCCCTAGCAACTTTAATTTATAGTCCCTTTTAGCTTTTCTTATCCCCTTTTTAATGTCCTCTTAATGTCAATTAACTGATTCATAAGATGACCCCGCCTCTTTTTAACCCTAAAAATTTTCCTTTTCTTATCCCCTAGTAGATATTTCAGCCTATTATTCATCCTTTTGGGTCATTTCTATTTGATCTAATTTCCTTATAAGGGAAAACGTTCTTTGAGCAGCTGATTTGTTCAAAAACTGCTATTGAAGCTCTTTTCGTAACCCAGTAAAGAGATAAGGTTCTCTAAGCCCATCGAATCTGCAAAGCGAAAATCGGGACGTTACTGATTTCCCTACATCATACTTCCATTCAATTCTACATGAAATTTTGATTTGGGTCGCTAGCCCCCATTCCTCTGAAATTTCAAATTTATTAACAAGGGTTCATTGTTTCCCAAACTAAGTCAAGCAGGTTTTTACCCCTTGTGGGTTTCTGTCAAAACTGCTTAAAAAAAACAATCCTGAACTACTTTAAAAAATCGATATTCTAAAATTCCCATCAAAAAATTTCCCAAATCAATATACTAAAGTTAAAAGTCTCCAAATTACTACATTATGTGCCTTGGGGCCCAAACAATTTCCTCCATGTATCCCCCCGGGTCCCATCTAAATTTGGGGGAGGTATATCACACCTAAATTTTTTTTTCATGTCCCTCTGAAATTCACCCAAACAGACTCTGTATGTGTTCTTCAGACTTAAACCCGTTTTTTATAAACAGTTCAAGCGACTCGGACATACAATGCCACCCCACCCCCCTTTCCCCGATACTTCATTACTTGGAACAATTTAAAACCCTAAATTTGACTTCTGCAGGCTTTCCCCGACTTTTTAAATTAAAACCCTCCAGTAATGGCAAATACACATTTACCTGCACTAGCAACTAGTCTAACTCGTCCATCTTATTCCTAGCATGCGACTTTTTGTGTAATAAATATTTAAAGACCCCCTATCTCTTCCCCTTCCTGCTCCTTTCTGTTTTTTCCCTAAACCTATTACTGTCATTGCATTAGGCCACGGTTTTCCAATATCCTCCTCATTTTCCTTTTACTAGTTCTCCAGTACTCATGTACCCCCTGCACTTCACATTTTCCCCCCAAAAAACCCATACCACAAACTATTCCTATTTTTAAAGACCTAACAGCCCCCCACTGCGTTGGCCATGCCCCCACCCCACCCCTAGACAAGGAACCCCACCCCGGGCTACATTTCTTTCTGCCATGAAAGGTCCCATTGTCAATGAATGTTACCGCATTTTCCTTACAGTATTTGCCCAGCCAAAAATTGACACAATTGCTCTGGACAACATTCTTTTCCAAACCCTCTCCTTGGCAAAATGCACATATACGGGTTTTCCCCCACCCTTTTTCCTAATTATCTCTATTGCTGACCTTCCCCAAAATCGGGTCCTCCTCCTTCGTCTGAAAACATCGTTGCCCCCCAGCACTGAGAAGATATAGGTTTGCTCCCATTCCTTTCCATGATGTCCCAGAGGGCTAAAAATTCCTTCATCCAGCCCCAGGAAAACAACTTCTGCTCCCTCCAAACCTTCAAACGAATCCCTATCCATGTCCCTAATCTGGCTATCCCCAACAACAACAATGTTTTTCCCTTTCCCCTTGGCGTCGTCCGAGTGATGCCCCGAGTAGTCGACTACTTTGCCAGGTACATTACACCCTTTAAAATTCGTCATGACGTTCTCGATGGTCTTCTTTGGGGTTTTTAGGATGTCTACTACTCGGGCCAAGCTTCCTTGTCTCGTTGTGGCATTCCCAGTAAACACTCACATTCGTCAGTAGACGGAAGGGTTTGGGGAAGTTCCACCTTTTCTGGTTTCTCGTTTTTTCCCTCTCCAACCGTTTTCTTAATCTTCAGCTTGGTTCCATTTTTGCCCGGCCCTGACCAAGCCCCCTCTTAACCTGGGGACTCACAACATTTGGGATACTAAATCCTTTTCCCTCCGTTAATCGCCGTATCTCCGTTTAGCAACCTGATTTCTTCTCTCAGCTGTGAAAAGCTGCTCAAGAAGGGCATCCTGGTTAAATTCCAAGACACAAAAACAGGTCTTCACGATAAGAAAACCGTCAAAAATTTTAATCCATTATTTCGGTTTTTACCTGGTTCGACACCCTCAGTGCTTTATTAATATCCCCTTTTGTTTATACCGTCACCACTTTACACTTAATTAATTCCCTCTTCTAAGTCTCTCCAGGAGGGGAAATTTTAAGGCTTTAATCTATCTTCATACGGGAGTTCCCTTACACAGTAAATCTTTTTTATCATTCTTCTCTGATGTTTCCAAGAGTCTATATCCATCCGTAGTAAGGAGACCAAAACTGAGCACAAATTAAAAATGGGCCTCATAGTGGGGTTTAAAAGGCTGTAAAATAACTTTTGAACTATGTTACTTAAATTCTTGAGTAAATCCTAGTAACTGTTAGCCTTGTTGCCACATAAGGCCTGCGTTTTGTTTTAGATTTCTGCTTACTATGAACCCCCAATCAAATAACATTTGTAGACTAAAAACATTTAGTATGCCCCAGTAGTAATATAAAAGTATACTAGTATAATTATAATAGCAAAATGTTAATTCTATCAGTAGTCAAGCTCTTTTTCCCTTTAAAAATTCTAATGTTTGTCGGCACAAAATGGAAAAATTTTTATTTACTTTTTAGGGCGACTTTATTTCTGGAAAATTTGGAATATGTAGAGATATTTTTCATCTTTAGCTGTGTGACATCCTTGTCAATGTACAGTAAAACGTAGGGTGGGGAAAAACCTTTCCGTATATAAATTCCCTTCTCTACAGACATTGCAAAGGGTATAGAATGTAGGTTCCCCCCAGCAGATACCTTATTAAACCCTGTGATGCCTTTACAAAAAAATTCCCAAACATTAATGGATAGAAAGAACGTCTGTTTTTTAAAGGCAAAACCCAGAAATATTCAGCTGATACAGGTTTTAAAAAAAAACTTATATTGTTATTATTTTTATCCCAGAAAATGAAAAGGGGTTTTTAAAAAGGGGGTTTATATATTTCTACCAGGGGGATCCGCAGCCAACTGGGGATCGACTGGTGGTTTCTTGCTCTTGCCAGGTCCAAGCCCCTAAAAAAAGTTTTCCTTTTACGTCTTGCTGTTTTTTTAAAAAATCAGTGTCACAGTTTAGTGAATTCTTGTGAAGCGCACCGCACATCTGTCATCAGGAAAAAAAAAAGTGGAGAGTTTGGTAAACTTTGGTTTTTTGGGTTTTTTAACAGATTTTTGTAAACATTTTAAAATTTGATAAAAAAATACCAGTTTCGTTTCTTCCTTTTTTTTTGTTCTTTTGTTTTCATGGAATAGTGTAGTGGTAGTGGGAAAATCGGCCAGTAGGGGGGTAGAACTAAAACCTTGGGGAAATTTTAAATTTATTTGGATAAATACATGAGTGAGAGGGGATGGATTTTAAAACGGGGTTGCACATGAGTAAAAAAAATTAAAAAAGGTTATTTCTTTGGGAGCATTATTCTTTATGGGTTGGATTTGTGAAGGACCTGCCTAGTATGGGACCAACAGGCCTATCGCAGGGTTCCTCCTTTCTTATGTTTTTACATCTTAGCACAGGAACACAAAACTGTTTAGATCGGATGTTGGGTAACAACTTTTTCCGTTTTAAAAAAACATGACAGCCGTTGTTTTGCAACTTTCACTTCAGTTGCATTAATTTCAAAAGATTAATTAAAAAACAGAAAGTTACTTTTTTTTTTTTTGTTAAACAAGCAAATGCAATCAGGCCCCTGGGACAAATTTATTTAAGGTACAAGTAACAGAGCCGAAACCCTAGAGAACACTCCCTTGAATTTAAATTTTCAAATACGTTGCTAAAAGGTGTTTCACCTAATTAAGTTTCCAAGGGAAACAGCACACTTTCAGACCAAACCCTTTAAATTTTCGGTTGCAACGTTTCGCTCTGTTCTTCAACTCTCCTTCCCCAGCTCTGACCACGAAAATTTCACTGGCCCGGGTTTTCGATTCCTTCTCCATGGGTTCCAACCCCCCCGTCCCCCGGTTTCTTCCTCACTACTGACTGCATTTGCTATTTCAATACAAAAATCAAAATCAAAGACAACATTATAACAAACCAAATAAGTCATAATATTTTTGCAGTTAAGCACAGTAACAAAAATATAAAAAAACCGCCTCAAAAGAATGAGCAGTACTTGAAAAAATCTGAAGCCAACTGCCTCGTGAAAACATTTAAATTTTAAAAGCGTAAGAAATAAGAAAGAGGGGCACTGTACAGGCCTACTGGCCCATACTTGGGAGGTCCTTTCAAACTCAAACCCACAATAAAAAAAAATTTAAAAAAATAATAATAATAATAAAAAGTTATTTCTTTATAAAGGTTACAATGTTAATTTCAATTTTGATTTGCTGAGTACAAAGATTTTGCTGAGTACAAAGATATTTGTAAATACAAAGAATTTTCTGAGTACAAAGATATTTTCTAAGTACAAAGTAGCCCCTATATGCCGAGACATTTCGGGCAAACTAATTTTAAACATAAAACTAATTAAAAAAATAGATAAAATAAAAGTACATAGTAATTATTTCTTAAAAACAAACATAAAAAGGGACTTTTTTTAACGAGACTTAAAAATTAGTATCTTAAAAAAATTAAACAAAAAATCTGCAGGGGGAAAATTTTATGAAAAAAAAAAAGCCAAATTTTACTTAAAAAAAACCCCCAATGTTTTGGGGAAAAAAAAAGATGATTTTTAAAGCCCTAAAATTTTTAAAGGCGCCGGAAACAACCAACTTTTGGGGCCTTTTTTGATACCCTTTTCATTAATGGATTTTACTCAAGGGGTTTGAAAAGGGCCTTACGCCTTGATCGTGCCGTCATTCTTTTTAATGTCGAAGATATTTTGGGGATTTTTGTGGATTTAAATTCTTAAGAATGGGACAAAATAAAGTTTATGCTTTTTTAATTAGCAAGTTGAGCTTTTTAAAAGTGTGGTGTGGCTGTCTACACAGGCCTGGTTATCACCCCACAGCCTTTTTTGTTGGATATTTTAAGGGGGCTAAGGGGTTGGCTGGGGAAAGGGGCCCCAGGCAAGATACCAAGGGAGGTAAGGATATTAGAGAGTGGTACAAGGAAGGAGAGTCTTTTTGGTACATAATACGTGTTTTGGAAAAATTCCTACTGTTTGGAAATTTTTTTGGTTATTTTATGGGGGTGGGATGAAATTTTTAATTACAGTCAAGGGGAAAACCTAAAAATTTGCCCTCCGTGTGCTTATAGGGAAACCATTTATATAGTTGAGTTTAATTTTGAGGCTCTGATGCCAGACAGCATGATAAGTTTTTTTATGTTAAGTGTGAGTTTGTTTGGGCATCACCAAGTAATACTTTAGCATTCATTGTTTACAGTATTTTTAACCAAAGCTGGCGAATGGGAGTAACAACGTATGCATCTGCGAAAAGAAAACTGCTGTAAGGGGTTTTTGGGTGCATTGGGGAGATCATTGATGTAGATAGAAAGAGGGGTGGCCAGGACACTACCTTGGGGTAACCCCCACAGCTACAGGTTGGGTAGCGGAGTTGACTCCATCTGGTCTGGTCGTTAAGATAGGATTTTAGGTAGTCCAAGACGAATGTCCTCTTATGCCGAGTAATGATTCAGTTTGAGGTGCCATAGATTGGTCACTGTGTCAAACGCTTTTCTTTGGTCGACACAAAGAGCCCCAGAGGATAATATAAATTCTTATCGAGAGCGTGGTATAATTAGGTCAAAAGCATTTTATAAATAGCATCATTCGTGCTTTTTCTTTGCCTAAATCCAAACTGGCAGGGTTAAGTATGTTGTTGGATGTAAGGTAGAGTAAAGTCCCTTGTGCATTCTTTTTTTCAAATATCTTGAAAAGTTTATATGGGTCAGTAATTGGCAAGTTTGATATGGTCTGTAACTGTTCAAATCAGTTTGGATCGCCACCTTTAAGGATCGGGGTGACCCTTCTGTCTTGAGTATGGGATGGGAAGTTGAGGAAGCTAAGATTGTTTAAACATTGTTTGCAATAATGGGCGAACAGTTTCTGGTGCAGCTTTTTTGTATAATATGAATGGTGGGCAAGTTATCTAGATCACCTGATTTGACTTTTTAATGATTTAATGATGAGTGAGAAACTTCAGTGGGGATTATTTGGAGCTGAGGATAGAGTGTTTGGATAGTTGCCAGTGAGGTACTCGCTTTGATGGGTATTTCAGCTAGGATTTGACTAGCTAGCTTTGATCCTACGGTAGAGGAAGAAGACATGAAAATTGTCGGCCGTGTCTATAGGTTGCATGTAGGTTCATCTGGTTTAGTTAAGTCTATCTCTCTATTTCCAGTCGTTTTCCTGAGCCTCAAAATTTTGAAGAGGATTTGCTAGTACTTTTCACATGTCACCTTCATTTCACTAAATCTATTTTCATAATACATTTGCTTGATTTACGTATTAGATTTGTAGTATAGATGTGCCTCCTTTTAGTAAATTCTTTAGTAATTAAGCCTAATCCCTGAACTGCTTTTCAGTTATGTTTGTTATTAATAGATTTGAGGATACTCTAGTTAGCCATGGGCTGTTAGCCTCTTTTCTGTTATTGGGCAATGTTTATTGTAGAGGTTTAGGGTTTCATGTAAAAAAATTTGATATCTTTATCGATAATATCTATTACTGTCATTTATTTCTCTCTGCCTAATCAATGGCACCTAGAGCAGGCGAAATGAGACCTTTCTTTTTCTTGAGGCTAGTTGGTTATGAGAAAGGTAGGATTAGTGGTCTGTGGTGTTATCTGTGATTATACCTGCTTGTAGTGGGGAATTATGGGTTGGTTCCAGATAAGGTCGAGGTAACGAGGCACGATGCCAGAGATTCTTGTTGGCTTTGTTATAGTGGTAACAATAAGCTGTTTTTTCATATTATTTGTGAATCAACCACTGGAGGATCGTCGCTTGGATAATTTGATGTTTGAAATCTTGCTGCAAGTATCAGATGGTGTTTATTCACTCTGAACTCAGTTATCATGTTTCTAAGGTTATTGCTAAAAGGTAAGTGTTTTGAGTATGGTTTCGTAGACTGCACCAACTGCTATACGTTTCTTAAGAGTGTTCCTGTTGTGAATTTATCTATTATATATTCACCGTTTTCCGTTCCCATACATTAGTTGATTTCACACATTCTTAGTTTCATCAAGTATAGAATGCAGTGCCGTCCTGATTGTCGGCTACAGTTAAATATGGCTGTGTAACCAGGTATGGTAAATATGTCCTTGAACAGTTCTTGTTCTGAGCCTGGTTTCAGTAAGTATAATGAAAAGTTTTAGTACATTTAGAGACTTAAAAGTAGTGCAATCATATCATCATAGTGTTTATTCATATCTAATATTGTAGTTGAAGACTGCAATGTGTCTGCTGACACTGAGAAAGGTATTAGCCTGACTAGCAGTGTATAATGGCAATTACTGTTTGGACTATGTTGCTTGTTCAATAAGAGGTTATATCAGGACCGATACTTACATCATAAGGGGTCCGGTGGAGAAATAGCCGTTACAATTATTAAAGAACAAAAAGATAAACAATGATGTTTTAAACCACAAATAAGGGGGGAAAACAATTAGATCTTATGAACAAGTTAAACCACTTACCAATTATGAACGTATGAACTAAGATAGTTTAATTTAAAATCTAAAAAAATAATAATGGAGCTGCTGAAAATTAAAATAAAACACTTTAGTAACTTGATTATTTCAAAGAAGTTAAAAGTAAGGTTTCCAAGTATGGATTAGCACCTTGAATATGTGCCTTAGGTGTCTTAAGTAGTTGAGGATTAATTACTGTTTATTCACTAACAGTCATGAAAATATGGATTAAATAAGGGTAAATTTCTACTAAACACAGCACTGAACATGGTTTGATAATGTGTTGAGATGGGCTTAACCAAGACTATCAGTCAAACACAGTGATGAGAGACACATGCTAGTTTTAGTGACATTTTGCTATTTCAAAACCTCACGACCCTGTCTGATAATTTTACCACGATAATGGCATCACATTGTCCCTCATCGTCTCGGGGCCGTGTGTGACGTGGCTGCGCAGACGCACCTGAAATCAGCTGTTTCCTGCCAGTTAGCATGATTTTGAGCAATCAAAATGGCGGATCGAACATGGTCGCCGTGTGAAATACAGTCTGTGT
Source organism: Cherax quadricarinatus (assembly GCF_026875155.1). NCBI lineage: Eukaryota > Metazoa > Arthropoda > Malacostraca > Decapoda > Parastacidae > Cherax > Cherax quadricarinatus. The sequence goes on from NC_069408.1 coordinate 69,315,406, forward strand.
TGAATTGGTTCGTGGCAAACGCTTACCGTTCAACTATGCAGGTGTTACCTTTTCCAACGATCATCGTGAAGTATATGGCATACCGCATGAGAATTGTATATCGAAGCACTCAATGGAGTTACTAGAAATTTCATCAAAGTTAAGGATGCAGGTTTATCTCTACCAGCACGTAACGAATATCATGAGAAGAGGATGGCCGTGAACACTGCAGTGGAGGAATGCCTTCATGATGTTTCAAGCTACGTGACGTGGGTCAAAGTGAGGAATGTGCCGTTTGAAGCAACGGAGCATGATGTGGTAACGGTTCTCCGAAATTATGGAAAGATCCACGCAGCGGAATTGGGAGTGTGGAAAGATGGACCGTATGTGGGGTTGCCTGAAGGTTCTTTTACACTGAAGATGACTTTACGGCAGTCGATTCCTTCGTACGTACAATTGGACGACTTCAGAACCCAGGTCTTCGTGTGTTATGCGGGACAGAGGAAGACTTGCAGATTGTGTGGGTCTTTTGATCACATGGCGGCTCAATGCCACAGAAAGGTAGGACGGAGGGAATACATATCATCGCCGGTAATTCAACAGCAAGGCACAGCCGTGTCGGAGGCAGGTGCGGTCGCACGACAGGCACCTAACAGTTGGAGTGAGGAGGTCGACAAGGCAGAGGAGGAAATGGACGCATGTGTCACGTTACCCGTTGGTACGGAACCTGTACAAGCGTCGAAGAGGAAAGAAGATGACGGGTGTGCAGAGCAACAGGATGGATTGCTGGAGGAGGTTTTAAACTCCTTTCTAAGTGAGGTGGAGGGCACTCTGGGGGAAGTGGGGAGTGGCCGCACGTCGGAGACATCACACGATGCTTTAGTGCCTGGGGAGACTTTGTGCACTAATGGAACGGTGCACACAGTTGTGGCTGAGATACACAGGGAGGGGATGGAAGATGTGGAAGTGTGTGGTGAAGGAGGTTCTCGCAAGCGAACGGCTGGAACATCGGAGATGGACGACGTCCTAACTCCAGGGCAGAGGTCAGGGAAAAAGTCGTGGAAAAAAGAGATGAGCCACGCGGAGAGGGGGAGGAAGGGTAATGAGGAGATGAGCAGTTCAAAGGACATTGGGGGGGTTGGGGGTTTGGTCAGGCAAGGTGCCAAATGAGGAACTATACAACAGTCAGGTATTGTGGGACACCTACCAAGGCGGAGGGGAAAGCCGCCACTATTACAGTAATTTCAAGGTTGTGACGATTAATGTAAATGGTTTGAGGGCTGAAGTGAAAAGAGTGTGAGGGATGGAATGTTCATAAGGAGGGTATGACATAGATGTTTGTTTATAACAAGAGCATAATTATAAGGTTGGTTGTAAATTGCTGGCTGAAAGGATATCATTGTATGTAAGTGGGTCTATGAGATTGAAAGGCGGTGATTGGCAGTGGCTGTAAAGAGAACAGTCCCTTACGTATTTGCGTGGGAAGAGGAGAGGTGAGGGTGGAACGGAGAGGTTGGGAGAGACAATGAGTAAGTTTATAGGGGTTTGATATATATGCCAGCGGAGGGCACTGTTTAGCGTAAAGAGAATTTCGTACGAGAAGTTTTGATGTATCACTTCAGGGGTTTAACCTTTAGGCACTGTCCCATGGGGGAACTGGAACATGTGTCATAAGGGGAGGGGATTGTGGAGCAAGGGGGGCGGGGTGTGTGTTAGCGAGCTACGCATTGTTTTGCAGGATGTGTGGGGTTAGGGATGTTGGGGGTAGGAGTGAATGGCGAAATAGAGTTTACGTTTGTTAGGGCGGTTATAGCAGATCTGGATTGGGACGGCATGATTAGAATACATTCAGGTCTTTGGAAGTTGAATGCGAGACTTGTGAAGAAAGAGGTGAGTGTGGAGTTTTGGAGAATGGTGCGAAATTTGTGGGGTACTAGCGACGGGGATCGAGTCAACTTGGAAGTGGGAAGTAGAGCCAAACCAGGTATAGCGGTTTTTATAAACGGAAAAGGGACGGAGGAGGCGAGGTGGAGGTAAGGCTTACAAAAATTATTAGAGTATCAGCTCAATGAGTGTTATGAGATGGGGAGGGAGGCAGTAAGGAAACATAGTGCAGCTCAGAGATAGGTTCGAGATACATAATGAAAGATTTGACGAGATAAGGGTAAGGGCGGGAATGGAGGCAGTGCTGTGGGGGGATAAGCCTTCAGGTAGTGTTTTGCGAAGTTTTAGGACTAAGCACAAAAAGGGGAAGGTCAACTATTTTAAACTTAGAGGTTAGTGAGGATTTGGAGGAAATGAAAGGGGCAAAGGCTAAATACCACAGAGGGAATTAGTAATTATGCTGATTATTGGTTCCAAAAAAAGTGGAAGGGGAAGTAGGGAATGCCCCCCCACAGGGGGGGCATGTTTTAGGGACGTGTGGGGAGGAGATGGCTGGGATGGACGGAGTGGTTCGTATGGACGAAGTGGAGCAGCAGTGGTTCAACTTAAGTACTGGAAAGGCGCCGGGAATAGATGCGAGTTCGAATGATTTTTATAGGGGTCAATGGAATCATATTATGGACTGTCTAGTGAAAGTAATGAATTGTATGTTAAGGGAAGGAAAGTTAGGAATGACACAGAGGACAGGTGTGGTTGTGTTGGTAAGGAAAAAGCAGGAGGGAAGAACACTGAGTGCGTACAGGGCTATATCGTTAATGTGTACAGACTATAAGAATTTTTGGGCGAAGATACTGGTAAATAGAATGAAGAATGTGGTAGGTGGGTTCTACCAAAGGAACAGATGAAGATTCTGGGACGAAGCATGAGAGATGGGCATGGGCGCATCAGGGAATTTTTGGAGGGTTGGTAATGGAGGGTGGTATTTAGGTATTGATTGGGAAGAATGCATATGATTGGTGTGAATAGGGATTTTTCTGGGGGCTTAGTATGAGACGTCTGGGTTTTCGGTGACGGAGTAGTAAAGTGGGTTGATAACCTGTATTCTGAGGCGGTGGTAAAGGTGCAAATAAATGGTAGTTGGGTAGGATTGTGGAATGGAGAAACTGAGACAAGGGTGTCCTTCATCTCAAATTTTGTTCGCGTGCATACAGCCCACGTTTTATGAAATAGTTGAGTGGGGGGAGTTCAAAGGGGAGGAGCAGGATTCATGAGGTGTAGATATGTAGATGATGCAACTGTACTGATCACTGGTGTGGAAGGATTGAGACGATAGAAGGGTGGTTTGGACATGTTTGGAGGGCGTCAGGAAT
>NC_069408.1:69319138-69340033 GCF_026875155.1 Cherax quadricarinatus
ATTCACAGAAAACATACTTGACAAACACAACCACACTTCACATGCCCTTCCAATCCACACAAACTCTCTCGAAAACCTTACATCAAGCCCCCCCCCCTCCAAAAAGCTAAGTGACTCCTCTTAAAGAGAAAACAGTCCCTTACATATGATTAGCTTGCCAAAAAAATGAGTTCATTGACTGTAATATTGCGGTATGACTCCGGAAAAAGAGTTTTCCACTGTTCCCCATAAATATGTTTATTCCTGCAGACCGTTCGATATATACCTGCCGCAACTGCCCTAATTCTAATCCCCCCCCCCCCCCCGTGTCCTCATTCCCCAAGAAAAAAACAGGAAATCCGCCACTACGTACATAATAGCCCGTCTCACGTCCTCAGAGACTCCTCGTATCTCAAAAGTTAGGGCTCGCAGAATCTCTACTTTACCCCCACCCAACAATCTGAAAACTCTTGCCAACCATAACCGAGCCTCCCCCAACTCTTCACAGAAATAAACGGCATGAAAAGCTGTTTCTCGTTCATTACAATTATCACAGGTCGCTTCCCTTACCGATCCCATTACGAGCAATGCAATCTTTGAAGCTAAAATTCCCATTATGAATCTATAAACCAACTCTCTCACCCTCGTCATCAATTAAGCTTTCTGAAATCATTCCATATTTTTCCCCAATCATACAAAGGGTACACCGATACCCCCTGCATGGTTTCCGTTTCCCCACTCATCTCTAACCAACCGTCTGACCCTAAGTTTTGTTGCCTTTCCAACCACTAACAACAACAATCTTAGTATATTCTCACATTCACGTAAGTCCTTTCCACACCACCACGTTCGCACATCCTCCATCACCCTTCCAACTCTTACCCCTCTCACCCCCCCCCCTCACAAACCTCTGTTTTACATACAGTGTCTTTATTCTCGACTCCAGCGCCAAAAGTCCCACTCCTCCTCTAAGTATGTTCGACATTACCACCTCTTTACTGAGCCATGCCCTCCCAAAACCCCAAACATTATGTAATGCCCGCCTCTGTATCTCATTTACCTCCTGCACCCTTAAAGGATACACTACAGCAACACTCCACACTTTACTATAGACCAATGTATTGATGACAATCGCTGTTTGTAGTAAGGTAACATCCCCTGTCCTTAGGCTCCGTATCCTGTTCATTACCTTTTCTCCCACCAACTCCGAGTTCACTCGTCGAGCCTCCTGCTCATCAGCCATATACATAATTCCACAAATTTTCAGCCGGTTCGCCACTTCCCACCCAAACTCCAACCCCATTCCACCCCCCACCCACGAACCTATTTCTAGTAAGCACGATTTCGCTCTGTTTACACGCATTCCTGACGCCCTCCCAAACATTTCCAACACCCTTCCTATCGTTCTCAATCCTTCCACACCAGTGATCAGTACAGTTGTATCATCTACATATCCTACCACCTCATTGAATCCTGCCTCCTCCCCATTTGAACTCCCCCCCTCAACTATTTCATAAAACGGGCGCTGTATGCACGCGAACAAAATTTGAGACAAAGGACACCCTTGTCTCAGCCCTTTCTCCATTTCCACAATCCTACCCAACCTACCATTTATTTGCACCCTTTACCACCGCCTCAGAATACAGGATATCAACCAACTTTACTACTCCGTCACCGAAACCCAGACGTCTCAAACTAGCCCCCAGAAAATCCCTATTCACACAATCATATGCATTCTCCCAATCAATACCTAAAATACCACCTCCATTACAACCCTCCAAAAATTCCCTAATGCGCCCATGCCCATCTCTCATGCTTCGTCTCAGAATCTTCATCTGTCCCTTATGTAGTACCCCACCTATCACCTTCTTCATCCTATTTCCCAGTATCTTCGCAAAAATCTTATAGTCTGTACACATTAACGATATAGCCCTGTACGCACTCAGTGTTCTTCCCTCCTGCTTTTTCCTTACCAACACAACCACACCTGTCCTCTGTGTCATTCCTAACTTTCCTTCCCTTAACATACAATTCATTACTTTCACTAGACAGTCCTTAATATGATTCCATTGACCCCTATAAAAATCATTCGAACTCGCATCTATTCCCGGCGCCTTTCCAGTACTTAAGTTGAACACTGCTTCTTCCACTTCGTCCATACGAACCACTCCGTCCATCCCAGCCATCTCCTCCCCACACGTCCCTAAAACATGCCCTCCCCCAACACTTCCTGAAAATCATTCCCTACTTCCCCCTTCTTCCACTTTTTTTGGAACCAATAATCAGCATAATTACTCATTCCCTCTGTGGTATTTAGCCTTTGCCCCTTATAATATCCTCCTAAATCCTCACTAACCTCTAAGTTTAAAATAGTTGACTCTTTGTGCCTAGTCCTAAAACTTCGCAAAACACTACCTGAAGGCTTATCCCCCCACAGCACTGCCTCCATTCCCGCCCTTACCCTTATCTCGTCAAATCTTTCATTATGTATCTCCGCCAACCTATCTCTGAGCTGCACTATGTTTCCATACTGCCTCCCTCCCCTCCTCATAACACTCATTGAGCTGATACTCTAAATAATTTTGTAATTCGTACCTCCACCTCGCCTCCTCCCGTCCCTTCCGTTTATAAAAACCCGCTATACCTGGTTTGGCTCTACCTTCCCACCATTCCAAGAGACTCGACTCCCCGTCGCTAGTACCCCACAAATTTCGCCACCATTCCCAAACTCCACACTCACCTCCTCATTCTTCACAAGTCTCGCATTCAACTTCCAAAAACCTGATTGTATTCTAATCATGCCTTCCCAATCCAGATCTGCTATAACCGCCCTAACAAACGTAAACTCAATTCGCCATTCACTCGTCCCCCGAACATCCCTAACCCCCACATCCTGCAAAACAATGCGTAGCCTCGCCTAACACACACCCCCCCCCCCCTTGGCTCCACATCCCCTCCCCTTATGACACAGTTCCAGTCTCCCCCAATGACAGTGACTAAAGGTAAACCCCTGAATGATACATCAAAACTTCTCGACGAAATTCTCTTTAACTCTAACGTGTCCTCTGCGGGCATATAAACCCCTATAAAACATACTCTAAGCCCTCTCCCCACTCTCGTCCACCCTAAACCTCTCCCTCTTCCCACCGCAAAATACGTAAGGGAGTTCTTTTTTAAACCAGCCATGCCACACCGCCTTTCAATCTCATAGACCCACTTACATACAAATGATATCCCTTTCACCCAGCAATTTACAACCAACCATATAATTATGCTCTTGTATAAAGCAAACATCTATGTCATACCTCCTTAAGAACCATTCCATCCACACTCTTTTCACTTCAGCCCTCAAACCATTTACATTAATCGTCACAACCTTGAAATTACTGTAAATTTGTGGCGGCTTTTCCCTCCGCCTTGTAGTGTTCCCACAATACCTGACTGTTGTATAGTTCCTCATTTGGCACCTTGCCTGACCAAACCCCCAACCCCTCCAATGTCCTTTGAACTGCTCATCTCTTCATTACCCTTCCTCCCCCCTCTCCGCGTGGCTCATCTCTTTTTTCCACGACTTTTTCCCCGACCTCTGCCCTGGAGTTAGGACGTCGTCCATCTCCGATGTTCCAGCCGTTCGCTTGCGAGAACCTCCTTCACCATGCACTTCCACATCTTCCATCCCCTCCCTGTGTATCTCAGCCACAACTGTGTGCACCGTTCCATTAGTGCAGTCTCCCCAGGCACTAAAGCATCGTGTGATGTCTCCGACGTGCGGGCCCCTCCCCCTTCCCCCAGAGTCCCTCCACCTCCCTTAGAAAGGGGTTTTAAAACCTCCTCCTGCAATCCATCCTGTTGCTCTGCACCCCGTCATCTTCTTTTCTCTTCGACGCTTGTACAGGTTCCGTACCAACGGGTAACGTGACACATGCCCTCCATTTCCTCCTCTGCCTTGTCGACCTCCTCACTCCAACTGTTAGGTTGCCTGTCGTGCGACCGCACCTGCCTCCGACACGGCTGTGCCTTGCTGTTGAATTACCGGCGATGATATGTATTCCCTCCGTCCTACCTTTCTGTGGCATTGAGCCGCCATGTAATCAAAAGACCCACACAATCTGCAAGTCTTCCTCTGTCCCGCATAACACATGAAGACCTGGGTTCTGAAGTCGTCCAATTGTACGTACATGCCTCGGCATGATAGTGGCTATCTTTGTACTTAGCAAATATCTTTGTACTTAGCAAATATCTTTGTACTTAGCAAATATCTTTGTACTTAGCAAATATCTTTGTACTTAGCAAATATCTTTGTACTTAGCAAATCAAAATTTAAATTACACATTGTAACCTTTACAAAGAAATAAACTTATTATTATTATTATTATTATTATTATTAATATTTTTATTAGTGGGTTTGAGTTTGACAAGGACTTGCCAAGTATAGGCCAGTAGGCCTGTATCAGTGCTCCTCCTTTCTTATGTTCTTACGCTCAACAAATTTAAGTTGTCTTCACGCGGCAGTTGCCTTCAGCATATTTTCAGTGTCACTGCTCATTCTCTTGAGTCAGTAGTTTATATTCTTGTTACTCGCGCTTATCTAGCAACAATATTCATGACTTATTTGGTTCTAGTTATAATGTTCGTCTTTGATACTGATTTTGTATCGAAATAGCAAACTGCAAATCAGTAGTGAGGAAAAAAACCAGGGGGCAGGTGGGTTGGAACCCATGGCGAAGGAACGTAAAACTCCGGGCCAGTGCAATTTCGTGAGTCAGTGCTGAGGAAGAGAGACTTTTGAAAAACAGAGCGAAACGTTGACAACCGTAAATTAAGGTTTGGTCTGCAAAGTGTACTGATTCTTGGAAACTTAATTAGCTGAAACCTCTCTTTAGCAACGTTATTTGCAAATGTAAATTCAAGGGTGTTCCTCCTATGGTCGGCTCTGTTACTTGCTACCTTAAATAAATTTGTGACGAGTGCCTGATTACATTTGGCATTGTTTAAACAAAAAAGTAACATTCTGTCTTATTAATTAATCTTTTGTATTAATGCAATTGAAGTGGAAGTTGCACAAATAACGGCTGTCATGTTTATTAACCAGGGAAAAAATTGTTAACACCCAAAGGCCGACCTAAACAGTGTTGATGTTCCTGATGCAAAATGATGTAAGAACATAAGAAAGGATGAACCCTGCTATAGGCCCTTTTTGGGTCCCATACTAGGCAGGTCCTTCACAAATCCAACCCACTAAGAGAAAAAACTGCTACCCAAGCAATAACCTTTGATAATCCCCATTTACTCATGTGCAAGCCCGATTCAAATCCAACCTCTCTCACTCATGTATTTATCCAACCTAAATTTGAAATTACCCCCAAGGTTTTTAGCTTTTATCACCCCACTAGGCCCACTGTTCCACTCACCAACTACACTATTACCATGAGAACATAAGAACATAAGAAAAGAAGAACGAAACGTGATTTTTTTATACAATATATAATGTTTACAAAAATCTGTTTCAAAATCAAAAAACCAAAGTTTACCAAAATCTCCACATTTCTTTTCCTGATGACAGATGTGCTGGATGACGTCATTCACAAGACATCCACTAAACTGTGACACTGATTTATTAAAAACAGCAAGACAGTAAAAGGAAAACTTTGCTATTATTGGCTTGGACCTGGCGAGAACAAGAACACCACCAGTCGATCCCACAGTCTGGCTGCGGATCCTCCTGGTATGCTAATATATCAACCCTTATTTAAAACTCCTTTCATGTTCTGAGGATAAATTAATAATGAACAATATAAGATATTTTTACACTGTATCAGCTCGAATATTTCTGGGTTTGCCTTTAAACAGACGTTCTTTCTATCCATTAATGTTTGGGAATTATTGTAAAGGCATCACAGGGTGTATACAGGCTGTCTGCTGAGAAGGGATACCTACATTCTAGCTACCTTTGCAACTGTCTGTAGAGATGAGGGAATTTAGTATACGGAAAGGTTTTCTCCCCATCCTACGCATCTTACTGTCACATTAACAAGGATGTCACACAGCTAAAGATGAAAAATATCTCTACATATTCCAAACCTTCCTGTGATAAAGTCGACCTGAAAAGCTGAATAAATTTTTTTTATAAATTTGTCCCGACAAAATTTCATGAAAAATTTAAATTTAGGAAGAAAGTTTAAACCCCAACTGATAAAATTTAAAATAATTTTATTTTTCATTAAAAACTATTACCCTTTATTTTCTTAAAAGTACTAAAATATGTTATCATGAGGGGAAAAGGCATAGGTAAAAAAAGAAATCTAAAGCCAAGACGCAGTGTTTAGTGTGCGAAACAAGGCTAACAGATTACTGGGGATTTATATCAAGAAGTGTAAGAAACAGAATTTCAAAAGTTTTTTAAACAGTCTTACACGGGGGTGAGGCCTCATTTTATTATGCGCTCAGTTTTTGCCCCCTTTAACGGGATGGATATAGACTTATTGAAAAATTCAGAGAAAATGCCCTAAAACGTTTACGGGTTTTAAAGGGAATCTCCCGAATGAAGGACTTAAACCCTTAAATCTCCCACTCTGGGAGGGGGCGTAGATTGGGGGGAAAAAATTTGAAGGTATAAGGGGAGGGGGAGTGCATAAACAAAGGAGATATTAAAAAAGTACTGGGGGTTTTTCAAACCCAGGAAAAAAAAACCAGAAATAATGGTTTAAAAAGGGGGGGGGAAAAATTTTTTTTTAAAAAGGACAAGGTAAGTATTTATTTTCTAATGGGATTTTTGGGGAAATGGTGAAAAATTCCCAGTAGGGTGATCAAGGCTAGGGCCCTTTTGGGGGGTTTTTTAAAAAGAAAATTGGCCAAATATTAAAGTGGGGGGGGCCCTGGGTCTGATTTCCCCCAAATTTTGGGTTTAACGAAGAAAAAATTTTTGGGTTGCTAGGGGGTAGAGGCCCTTTTGATAAGGACCTGCCTTGTATGGGTCAGTGGGGGGCCTTCTGCGTGTTCCTCCATTCTTATTTTCCCCGGGAATCGTCCGAAACCCAAAAACGATTTATGTTTAAAATTTTTTCTTAAAATTTTTTTGCACCCACATTCATTTTTTAGTTATTTGTTTTGTGTTTTTATGTTTCTAACAATGAAAAAAAAATTTTAAACTTTTTTTTTACCAGATAAATTTTTAAAATTCTTTGCTTTTTAAATTTTATTTTTTTCGTCAATTTTAAATATTGAGTTTTTTAATTTATCCTCACTTTTTTCGGGAGCTCAAAATACTCCTAGCTTTTTTTCCGGGGATTCTTTAAATCCCCCGGCTTTTTTTCTAGAGTCTTGATACTCCTCACTTTTTTTTCCCGGAGTTTTTAATTTACTCCCAGCTTTCTTCGGACTTTTAAAACCCCTCAGCTTTTTTCCCGGAGCTTTAATACCCCCCCAAAGCTTTTTTCCCGGAGCTTTTAAATGCTCCTCAGTTTTCCCTTCCGGGGGCTCTTAAAAATTTTCTCAGCTTTTTTCCGGACCCTTTGATACTCCTCAGCTTTCTTCCGGACCCTTTTAAAACTCCTCAGCTTTTTTCCCGGGAAGTTTTCTTAATCCCCTCAGTTTTCTTCCGGAGCTCTTAATACTCCTCAGCATTTTTCCGGACCCCTTAATATCCGCAGCTTTTTTCCCGGGAGTTTTTAATATTTCTCAGCTTTTTTCCCGGGAGCTCTTGATACTCTCCGCTTTTTTTCCGGAAGCTTTTCAAACTCCTCAGTTTTCCCTTCCGGGAGCTTTGAAAAACCCCAGTTTTCTTCCGGGCTTTTTATACCCCTCCTTTCCCCCGGAGCTTTTAAAATACCCTCACTTTTTTCCCGGACCCCTTAATCCCCTCAGCTTTTTTCCCGGGAAAGCTCTTATTACTCCTAAGTTTTTCTTCCCGGACTTTTAAATACCCCTCAGTTTCTTCCGGAGCTTTAATACTCTCACTTTTTCGGGGAGCTTTAAATACTCCTAGCTTTTTTTTGGGAGCCCCTAAATATCCTCAGCTTTCTTCTGGGCTCTTAATCCCCCTCGGCTTTTTTTTCCCGGAGTCTTAATACTCCTCAGCTTTTTTCCCGGGCTTTTAAATTTCCCCTCAGTTTTCCCCGGAAAGCCCCTTAAAATACCCTCAGCTTTTCTGGAGCATTTTAATTTATCCTCAGCTTTCTTCCCGGAGCTCTTAATACTCCCAGTTTTCCTTTCGGAGCTCCAATACCCCCCTCAGTTTTTCCCAGGGGCTTTAATCTCCTCAGCTTTCTTCTGGAGCTTTTAAATACTCCCAGCTTTCTTGGGGCCTCTTTTACCCCTCGCTTTCTTCCGGGCTTTAAATTTCCCACTTTTTTCCCGGAGCTCTTAATACTCCTCACTTTTTTAAAGACCTTAATACCCCTCAGCTTTTTTCGGAGCTCCAATACCCTAAAGCTTTTTTCCCCGGGTTAAAAATACCCCTTCAGTTTTTCTTCTGGAGTTTTTTAAACTTTTACTTTCTTCTGGAGCCCTTAATACCCCAGTTTTTTCCCGGAGCCTTAATACTCCTCACTTTTTCCGGAGTTTCTTAAACCCTCGCTTTTTTCCAGAGCTTTTAAATACTCCTAATTTTCTTCCAGAACTTTTGGGCCAATCCTCAATTTTTCTTCCAGAATTTTTGGCCAATCCTCAATTTTCTTCCAAAAACTCTTCCCAAATCCTAAATTTTCTTCCAAAAATCTTCCCAATCCTCCTTTCTTCCAAAAACTCTTCCCTTTCCTCAACTTTTTTCCCAGAACTTTGCCACCCTAATTTTATTTTTCCCGGAACCCTTTGCCAATCCTCAACTTTTTTTTCCCAGAACTTTGAAAATTCCTAAAAAATTTTCTTCCAGAACTCTTGCCACTCCCAACTTTCTTCCAAAACTCTTCCCAAACCCTCAATTTTCTTCCAGAACTCTTGCCAACCCTAAAAATGCTTTATTTGAAAAAAAAAAATATTTCGGGTTTTCCCTTTTTTTTTGTTATTTTTCCATCTTTTTCTGCAACGTAAGTTCCTCAAAGTTTTATTTTATTTATGAATCAAAACCCAATTTTAAGAAAATTTAAAACGGGAAAAACAGTTTTTGTTACCAGTTATTAAAACCCAAAATTTTCCCCTTTAAAAACTTTAAAGTATTCTTAATGGCATAAACATTAAGTTGGGGAAAAAAATTGTGTGGTACACCTTTCCCGGGTATAATAATAAAAACAATTAAACATCGCAAAATTACAAAAAACCCTTTAAATTTTTTAAAATTCTCAAACCGTTTCCAAAAACAAAAACATGACATCATAATTTTAAAAATGTTAATAAGTCGGAGACCCACTAAACCAGTGGGAAAGACCCCCCAAATATTGTTGCCCATGTAAAGGGTTCGAATATCCCCAGCTGCTAGTTTTTTTTTTCCCATCCCATAATGAAAAAGGGTCCGGGGGGAAAAATAAGGGTTTTAAATGAGGGTTAGAAGATTTTAACGTAAGTAAAATGGGGGAAAAAAAAAAATTAGTTAAAACTGTTTAAAAATTTTTATAGAACTTTGCTTCCAAAAGAAAAATTAAAGGTTATGTCGTGGATGTCTTAAAAATGGCAAAAACCAACATTCTGAATCAAAAATTTTGAAATAAAAAATTTCCTAAATTTTCCTAATTTGAGGGGGGGTGTTTTTTTTTCAATCCACAGACATAATTTTAAAAAACCGGGGGGGAGACTGCAAATAAAAATTTGGATACAAATTTGAGTACTTTATGTTGCGGGGTGGTAGATGGACATGTGTGTGGGTGTGTGTGGTGTGTGTGTGTGTGTGTGTTTTGTGTTTTGTGGTGTGGGCCCGTTTTCGGGGTGTGTGTGTGTTTTTGGGGTGGTGTGTGTGTTGTGTGTGGGGTGCGTGCGCGTGTATTATTGTTTAAATTAAAATTAGGTACGGGGCGATCAGTGTGTGCTATAAATATGTTTGTGTGTTTTTTGAAGCTTTGTGCGTTGCTTTGACGAAATAAAAGGGAATGTTGAACCCGCAGCCGTGGTTTTTGGGAAAAGGGCAAAATGCGTGTAAAAATTTGGGGTGTGCATACAAAGATTTTTTTTAGGTACGGGAAACACAAAATTTCATTTTCAAAAATTTTATTATTAAAAAAAAATATTGCGAAAATTTACCCGGGATAACAACAAAAAAGTGGGACAAAGAAACTTATTTCCTTTTAAACCGGATCTTGTAACTGCCGTTTTTTAAAAAACAAAAGACTAAAAAATTTAAATAAAAACTTACATTTTTTCAACACTTATTATATTTCTGGGGGAGGGGGAAAATACAGGTTAATAAAACCAAACATTCATAAAGGGCAGAATAAAAATTCTTTAAACACATTTAAAAAACTGCTGTTTTAAAGTACAAAAATGGATAAATTTGGATAAAATAAATAGAACCCCAAAATTTCACTAAGGGCCGGGCCCCTTGGTGGGCAACGGGGACGGTAGCTTGGCTGCGTCGGGGGACTTACGATCTAGGCTGTCTTGGGGGTGTATTTACAGTACGCAGTTTACTGTGTGTCCCCCCCTAAAAATTCCACCCCCTGGACATTTTAAACCGTGACCAGCAAACAAGGCCCCCCTTCTCATCTGGCTAATCACGGAGGGGGCGGGAGCGATTGGGATAGAAAACCGGGGGAAGGCTGAGACGGGGAAAATAACCAAAGGGAAAGGGAGGAAGGGGGGACATCCGGGGGCCCACGGAATAGTTTCCCTGGACACATGAACCGGGGAAAAAAAGCGAGAATCCCCGGGGGAAGGGGGTAAGGGAGAAAAATCTGAGGGGCCCGATAAAAACTCCTGGATACATGGCCCTGGGAAAGACGGGGGGACCTGGTTTTTGAGACAGACCCTTGGGGGAAGTGGGGGGGGGTGAAATTTTCCCCCCCCCCCCCCCCCCCAGGGAGGGGGGGGACAGATAGACCCGGACACATAAACCCGGGGGGGAAAGCATCAAGAACACATTTAAGTGGGTGGGGGGGCCCTTTAAAAGCCAACCACGGCCCCTCCACGTGGAAAGGGTCGGGTAACTCAAATTTTAAACCTGGGCGACGTGGTCGCAATTTCGATTTCTCATAAAAAAAAAAACACTTTTAAAATTTTGGGGAAGCAGAGCATATCGAGAAAAATTTTTTTCCCTAACAATGATTTTTCCCCCTTTTTAGTTTTTTTTTTAAAATTTTAACGCTAATCTTTAAATTTTACTGTTTAGGGGGTAAAAATTTATTAACCGAGGTAAAAATTTCCTTTCAAACCTTTTCTTCATCTCGGGGGAGTTGGGTAAAAAAAGACCTCACTTTTTAAATTTGGGCCTGAAATCTGTCATGCCTGCCCATGCATAGCATATGGGCATCCTCAAAGTAGGTTATGGGGGATTATTAGAAACCCAATGTTAGGAAATTCAGCTGGTTGGAAATTTTCTTGACTTTATTTTACCTTTAAAAAGTAGATCTGAAACAAAACCCTTACTGAGCACTTTGGGAAGGGGCCCTCAGAAATTTTAATAAAAAAGGGTGTTTGGAACAGAACACTTTGATTTTGGGAATACAACATTCATTAAACATCCACAAAAAAACCCACTAAATGTTTCTTTAATCCTATTATAGCCCTATTTTGGTCCTGTTGGATATAATGTGGAAGTTTTTAAAATATTTTTGGGGTTTGGGGAATGGTTGGAACGTTTTCTATGATAGCGAGTTTGGGATGGATATTTACAGTGTGTCGACTTAGGGTAAGTTGTGGGTTGGGGGCAAAATTTGGAGGGATGATAGGGGTTTTGTTGGTTATGGAGGGTTTAAAGTAAAGTTGGGGGTGATGGTGGTTGATGGCAAAATTTGGCTAAAACATGGTATGGGGCCTTTGTGATGATGGATTTTTAGAGTGAGTAGTGGTAAATTGATGGTGTTTTGTGAGTGAGGTGAAAAATGGTAAAGGTGGCGGGCGTGGTTTGCTAAATTATTTAAAGGGTTTAATGGAAAGTTGATGGGGAATTGTGGTGAGGGAAAGGGGTTTTAAAAACTGAGTTGGGATTATGAATGGTTTTATAGTGAGTTTGGGGAAGAGGGGTTGTGATGGTTGTAAAGATTCATGTTTTAAGATGGGGTTTTAAATTTTTTAGAGTTAATGATAATTTGCAAAAATGGAAGTTAATTGAATGCTTGTTAATTTTTTTGTCAACAATGTAAATACACCAATTAAATTATTCTGGAAAAAAATGGTTTTTGAGGAATTGTGTTGGGCAGCTCAGGGGTGTTTTCCAAAATTTTTTAAAGTTCCATTGTGTTGTGTCTTTAGTTTGATGTGATCTACTTCCCTTTTTAAACCCATACCAGATCATCCTTTTAGCCCAAACCCGGTCCATTTCCCTTTTTCCCAAAACCAGATCATCCTTAATCCCCTACCCGATCATCCTTATTTCCCTTACCAGATCATCCTTATATCCCCCTACCAGATCTCCCCATATCCCTACCAGATCTTTCCTTTTATTCATACCAGATAAAAATTATATTTATACCAAATCAACCTTTTAAACCCCTACAAGATCATCCCTTTTATCCCATACCCAAACACCTTATATCTCATACCGATCATCCTTTTATCCCATACCAAACATCCTTATTTCTCATCCCGATTTATCCCAATCCCATACCAGATCATCCCTTTTATCTCATACCCGATCATCCCTTTTTATTTCCCTACCAGATCAAACCTTTTATCTCTACCCGATCATCCTTATTTCTTAAACCAGATCATCCTTATATCCCATACCAGATCTTTCCCTTTTAAACCCCTACCAGAAACATCCTTTTATCTATACCAGATCATCCTTTAAACCCATACCAATCAACCTTTTATCATTAATCCCTCCCCTTTTTTCGATTAAATATTTAAAATTTCATCTTTTTAAGAAAATTTTTTCCTAACTGAAAAAATTTTTAAATTAGCAGTTTTCTCACAAAAAGGAAAGTTTACAAATTTTAATTGTTATGATCTTCACGGGTGTTCAATCCACGTTTAAATTCACCAAAAAATTAAAAAATTTAAATATTTGTTATGGGGGAAAAACCCAAAAAAAATAAAGAAAATAACATTGGGGTTTCCCGATCATAAAGGAAAAATATATGTTAAACCCAAGATATATGCGTAAATTTCAAAGCAACCCAAAAATTGTAAATATAAAAAACCAAAGACAGGAACCCTTACAGCCCAAAAATTGGGGTCTCGGAAAAAACAAGTCGTACTGACCAGTGTAAAGGAGAGTCGTATGACCAGTGGGGAGGGGGGTCGTACTGATAGTGTGCAAAGAGTCGTACGATAGTGTGAGGGGTGTGGGACTAACCAGTGTGCAGGGGGTCGTACTAAACCCGTGTGCAGGAGGGGTCGTTGACCCTGTTGCATGGAAATCCTTCTGACCAAATGTGCAATATAGGCCCTACTGACCAGTGTTTCAAGAGGTGTTTCTGACCAGTGTGCAGGAGGGGCGTACGGGCCCGTGGAGGAGAGCCGGGCTGACCCGTGTGCAGGGGAGTCGTTAAATGACCAGTGTGCAGGGGAGGGCGTACCCACTAGTGTGCAAGAGAGTCGTACTGATAGTGGGGCAGGTGAGTCGTATTTACCCGTGTTTTCAGGAGAGTCGACGGGCCCGTGTGCAGGGATTCGTACTGACCCGTTTTGCAGGAGAGTCTTTCTGGGGAGTGTGCGGGAGAGTCCCCTACTGCCAGGGTGCAGGGGAGTCGTAGTGGGCCATTTTGGGGGAAAATCGTATGACCGTGTGCTTGAGAGTCGTACGACTAGGTGCAGGAAAAAGTCGTTTTGAATAGTGTGGGAGGGGAGTCATATGACTAGTGCACAAGGGAAAATCGTACTGAAATTTGTGCGAAGGAGAGTCGTACGGGCTAAATGTTTCAGGGAGAGTGTTGACCGTTTTAAAAGAAGCACACAGTAACTTTTACTTATAAACAAGAAGTTACAGAAGTGAAAATGTTAAAACGAGGGGGAAAAAATTTCCCCGTTTTTTTAAAAGTCTTTTATTAAATTAATCTTCCATAAATAAAATTTATGAGTGTCTTCTTTTCTTTACCCCAAAAATGCCTAAAAATAGCCTTTTTTACAACCCTTTTAAAATGAATGTTTTCAAAATTTTATTTAAAAAACAAAAATGCTGTTAAATACAAAAAGTGAAAGAATTGTATAAAATAAATAGAAAATCCCAAAAAAATTCCCCAAGTGGCCAAGGGCCCTTTGGGGGGGCGTGGACGGTTTTGCTTGGCGCGTTGGCCCGACTTACGATCTAGGGTGTCTTGGTGGGGGTAAATTTCAGGGGACCCCAGTTTTCTGTGTGTTTCCCCCCCTTTTTTAATTTCCCCCCACCTGGACCATCTCTACCGTAGACCCGCTAAACAAGGCCTCGTTCTCATCTGGGTAGATCACGGAGGCTGGGAGCTGACTTCGGGGTACCCTAACCGGGGAAGGCTGAGACTGGAAAATAACCTAAGGGAATGGGAAGGGGAACATTTCCCGGGGCCCCCGGTGGACCCCGGAACATGAAACCCGGGAAAAAAACGAGAATACCCGGGGAATGGGGGGGGGGAGAATATTTCCCGAGGGGGGAAAATGGGCTCCTGGTCCTGGACCAGGGAAAGACAGGGCATGGTTTTTGAGAAAAGACCCGGGGGGAAATGGGGAAGGGGGAAAAATTGAGGGACAGATGGACTCCTGGACACATGAAACCCGGGGGGGAAAACATCAAGAACACAGTAAGTGGGTGGGTGGGGCCCTTTAAAAACGAAACCCCCCCTTGGGGGGGCCCCCCCCCACGTGGCAAGGGCCCGGAAAATCAAAGATAACTCTGAGGCTGGGCAGTGGGGGGGAATTTCGATTTTTTATTTAAAAAAAAAACACTTTTTGAATTTTGGGGAAGCAGAGCTTATCGAGATTAAATTTTCAAAAAGATATGTTCCATTTTTGTTTATTTTTAAATAAAACGTAATTTTTAAATTTTTTTTTTTTACTGTTTTTTTGGGGGTATTAATTATTATTAACCCAGGTATAACTTCATTTCAATACCTTTTCTTCAGTTTTTTCGAGAGTTGAGGTAAGAAACTCTCAAATTATGTAATTGGCCTTTCAAACTGTCAGGGCCCGTCTGCATAGATATGGGGCATCCTAAGTAGGGTTTAAAAGGGGCTTTTTTTTGCAACCACATGTTAAAAAAATTTCCCAAACTGGTTGGAAAATTTTCTTTGGGGCTTTTTTTTATTCCATACAAATTTGATCTGAAACGAACATTATGACACGTTAAGTGGCTCAAAATTTTAATGAACATGCTTTATTTGAAAAAAACATTTGGGTCTTGAATACAAAATTTATTGAACATCCCCAAAAAAAACACTAAAAGTTTCCTTTTTCCCATTATAGCATATGTGAGTCCTGTTGGGGTATAATGTGGATAGTTGTAGTGGTTGTGGGTTGGGGAAAGGGTTTGGAAAGATCAAAGATAGCGAGTTTTTGGTGACGGATAGTTTTTTAGTGTTTCGACTTTATGGTTTAAATTTTTGGGTTTTGGCATGGATTTATGATAGTGAGTTGTGGTTAAGGGGGATTTCCCTTTTTCCCCTACCCGATATCCTTATTTCATACCCCGTATCCTTAAAATCCCCTACCAGGGTCATTTAATCTCAAAACCGTTATCCCTTTTATTCTCCCCGAAACACCCCTTTTACCCATCCAGATCAACCTTAAAATCTCAACCCGATCATTCCCTTTTATTCATACCCGTCATTTCCCCATATCCCCTAAACCGATTTCCTTATATCTCATAAACCGATCATCCCCAAATCCCCAAACCCCTCTCCCTTTTATCTCCTTTCCGATCATCCTTATAAACCCCTACCCGAACATCCTTATATATTTATTTTTCCCCTCCTTTTTTTGGGTTTAAAAATTTTTCACGCATCTTTTTAAAAAAGTTTTTTTAAAAATGAAAATTTTAAGTTAGCTTTTCTCACAAAAAGAAGTTTTTCTACTTTTTAAATTTGGGGGAGATCTGCACGATGTTCCATAAACCCCGTTAACTTCACCTAAACATTAACATTAAGTATTTGTTATGGTTTTAAACATTAAAAAATTTAAAAAAATAAAATTGTGTGCCAGACAAAAGGTAAAATAATTTTTAAAAAGGATAATCGCAGTAAATTACAAAAAAAAAAATTTAAATTTTATTTTTTATATGACGGGCACGACAGACCATGACAGCATAACTTAAAATGAAAAGCAAAAAAATTCTCCTCAGAATATGAAAAAATATAAAGTTTCCCGTTTTTTTCGAAAAAATTGGCAAGTCTCATTTTTGCCCCCAAACTTTTTCCCTTTTACTTTGAGAAAACAAACATAATTTTAAAAAACCATGAGGGGGGAACGCAAAATTTAAAAATGTGTGTGGGGTGTGTGTGTGGGTGTGGTGTGTGTGTTTGTGTGTGTGGTGTTGTGTGTGGGTGTGTGTTTGTGTGGGGTATATGTGGGGGGTGTATTTTGTGTATGTGTGTGTGTGTAGTGTGTGTGTGGTGGTGGGGTGTTTGTGTTTTGTGTGTGTGTGTATGTGTGTGTGTGTGTGTGTGTGTGTGTGTGTTTTTGGGGGGTGGGGGGTGTGTGTGTAAAATATATATGGTTTTGGGGGTGTTGTAGGGGTGATGGTGGGTGGGTGTTGTGTGTGTGTTGGGATGTGTGTGTGTGTGGGGGTTTTTTTGTAGGTGTGTGTACTAACCCGTTTTTTACCACCTAGTTGGGTTTTTAGGGGTTGAGTCCAAGCTCCTGGCCCCGCCTCTTTACTGGTCCTACTAGGTCCCTCCCCGAACCCTGGCTTTATGTACCCCTGTTAAAGTATGTATATCCTTTAAATCCACTAATCGCTTCCCAAAATATTTTCCCCTTCCCGACTCTTGTGGCTGAAGAAATACTTCCCAAAAACCCCTTTATTCATCTGGGGTTTTCAACTTCCACTGTGTCCCCTTTTTACTGTGTCCAGTCCCCTTTGGGAAAATCCTGTCTTTTTTCCCCTTTTCAATTCCCCTCATAATTTTGTAAGTCGTTATCAATGTCCCCCCTATCTTCCTGTCCTCCCGTGTGTCCCCGGTTGATTTTTCCCTTTAAACCCCTCCTCATAGGAAAAACCTCTTAGCTTTGGGGTAGTTTTTTCAAACCTTTTCCTTTCTTTAGTTTCTTTACATGCTTGGCTAGGTTGGGGTTCCAAACTGGGGCCCCATTTCTCCAAAATGGGCCTAAACCCTAAACGGGTTTAGGGGGCCTGAAGATTCCTTATTAAAATGTCGGGAAAGCTGTTCTGAGGTTTGCTTGGCGCCCCCTATGGGTGCGCATTATTTGGGTTTTAGGTGGGTTCAGGAATGTGCCGGTGTTATACACCCCCCCAAAATCTTTTTCTTGAATGATGTTTGTAGTCTTTTGACCCCCCAGGGTGACTCCAAACGGCGGTCTTCTTTTTTCCCCTTTCCCCCTCCCCCATACTTTGGGACTTGGTGGGGTTGAACTCCCGGAGCCGTTGGGGGACCAGGGCGGGAGGGCCCGTCCCGATCCCTTTGTAAATTTTTCCTTTGGGCTTTTGAACGAAAGAACTCTTCCAATTTAACTTCACGTCATCTGGAAAAAGTGGGCACCTCGGATTTATTCCCTTCCGTCATGTCTTTACAAATACCCGAAAAAACACTGGGCCCAACTGACCCTGTGGGGTCCACAGGTGCCCACTCTGACACCCCCCGCCCCCCCTACCAAATTTCTCTCGGGTTTTCTTCCTGCCCAAATATTCCCGATCCATTGGGAGTGCCTTTCCCCGTTAATTTCCCGCTTGGTCCCCCGTTTTTGCACTAATCTCTTGTTTTGGTTTCTGTTTCAAAAGACCCTTCTTGCAGTCTTTAAAAAATGGGAATCCACCCCCCCCTCCTCTTTCTCTTACTCTGTCACCATGTCCCAAAAAACTCCGTGGGTTTGTGACACAGGGGTTTCCCCTCTTGAAAAATGTTGTCTGCTGGGGATGGATCAAATTTCCTTTTCTAGATGTTCCACCATTTTTTCTCCTGACCCTTTTTTTCCATGATTTTGCAGGTATACATGTCAAATGGGCATGGTCTGTAGTTTGTGCTTTATGGGCTGGGCCCTTTTTTTTTAAAAATTGGTACCAAAATTTGCTGTCTTCCCTGCCTCAGGCCCCTCTCCCGGGTTTTGATAAATGTATTGAATATTTTTTTGTTAGGGGTACACATAGGCCCGCTCCCTCTCCCCAGGACCTTGGGAGATGTTATCTTTTCCCCCCCATTGCCTTTGAGGTATCTAGCTTTACTCAGAAGCCTCTTAAATTCTCCTTTGGTTTTTGTGTACTGTGCCAGCACATGGTGGGGTACCCCACCTCCCGTCTTTTTTGGAGCCCCTTCTGTCTCCCCCTTTTGAACACTTCTTTGAATTTTTTGTTTGGTTCCTCCCTACTTCCCCTGTCATTTCTTGTTGTCTCTCCTCCTTTTCTTTAAACCTGATTAAAATGGTCTTTTTACGGTTTTTTTTCCCTTTCCCGATGTGGCTGAAAAAAGCTTCGGGTCAGATTTGGCTTTTTCTGCTATGTTCGTTTTCATATTGACGTTGGGCCCCCCTTCTTATCTGTGCATATTCGTTTCTGCTCTACGACTGCTCTCCTTATTCTCCTGGGTCCTTTGCCTTCTATATTTCTTCAATTCCCCTAGCACACTTGTTTTTGCCTCCTTGCATCTTTGAGTAACCATGGGCTCATCCTGGCTTTTTCATTATTCTGTTACCCTTGGGTACAAACCTCTCCTCAGCCTCCTTGCCATTGTGACTACATATTCCATCATCTCATTAACTGGTTTCCCTGCCAGTTCTCTGTCCCACTGAACCTCATTCAGGAAGTTCCTCATTCCTGTGTAGTCCCCTTTCCTGTAGTTTGGTTTCATTCGTCCTGGCCCTTTCCCGCTTCCCCCTCCACTTGTAGCTCTACTGTGTATTCGAAGCTCAAAACCACATGATCGCTGGCCCCAAGGGGTCTTTCATATGTGATGTCCTCAAAAATCTGCACTACTCAAGGTGAATACTAAGTCCAGCTTCTGGTTCATCCTCTTCTCTCTCTCTTGTAGTGTCCCTTACGTGTTGGTACATGAAGTTTTCCCGTACCACCTCATCATCTTAGCCCTCCATGTTTTCTTGGCCCCATGTGGGTCCAAGTTTCCCATTCGGATGCCTTGTGGTTTAAAGTCGCCCATGATCAGGAGCTTTGCCCTACATGTATGAGCTCTTCTGGCCACTGCGGCCCGTGTGTCAACCATCGCTCTATTGCTCTCTTTATACTCTTTCCTTGGCCTCCTGCTGTTCTGTGGTGGGTTATACATCACTGCAATTTTTCACCTTGGGACCTCCAGAGGGGAAACGTTCCCGCTATGCAATCACTTTCTTCTCCGCTGTCTCCTCTCTCCAGCCCCATCAAAATTCCTTTGGTGTTTTATCAGCAATGCCACTCCTCCCCCCCCCCTGTTCCTTCTGTCTTTCCTCAGGGGTCTGGTATCCCGTTGGGAAGATGGCATCTGTTATCATACCTGTAAGTTTGGTTTCTGTGATTGCTATGATGTCTTGTGATGCCTCTTTGACTCTTTCGTGCCACTCCTCCACTTGTTTGTTATTCCATCAGCGTTTTTTGTACCATACCTTCAGTTTCCTTTCCAACACTGTGGTTTGGGGAGCCTGTGGGGTGGGAGACCTGGTAGCATACTGTGGGATTCTATGGTTGGGGGTTGGGTGGAAGCTGTGGGTATGGATTGTATTGTGTGTTGGGTGGTTTGATAGGTTGTGGGTTCTGAGGATAGTTTTGTGTGTGCTTGCTCTTGCTGCTCTGTTCTGCTCTGACTGACCTTGCTGGTTCCATCCTTTTCTCCTTTCCCAGCTCCTTTCGCTTTTTTTGTTCTCTCCCTCTGCTTCTGTCTCTCGTTTTGTGTTTCTGTCTCTGTCTAGGAACACCTTCTTGTACTCTTCCGAGCTTCTCAACCGTGGTTTTTCTTGGAGGATCCTGTTCCGCACTGTTTCTGTCCTGAGAATCAGCTTCATCGGTCGGTTTCTCCCCTTCAAGTACCCCCCTATTTTCTGAAAATTTACAATCTCGTCCATGTCTTCTCCCCCTATTTCCGTGATGATTTTTTCTCAATCTCCTTTCTTTCTTCCTGCCGTCTTTCAGTGTTTTCCTTTCCTCTCTCTCCCGAAAACCCCTGGATAAAACACTGTTTTGCCCTTTCCTCCTCCCATTGCCTCTCCCTCTGTGACTCTGGTTCCTGTTGTATGTGGCCATTTTCTCCCTTTATTTTTCCAGTGGCTCTTGGTAGCATGGTTGTGCCTCAGCATTCGACTTATCTCCCTCTCCATCTGCACCCATCTGCTCTTCCCTTCCACTCCCTGGCCCCTTTTTTGCAGGCTGATAGGACCTTAGCATATTTCATATCTCCTTCCTTCCTGTTCAGCCCCTCAGCTTCGTTTTGGTGTGTCTTTTCTGGTCACTACCCCCGAGACTTGCTTCAGCCCGTTTACCTCAAAATTTTAGGACCTTTACCCTGGCTACTGCAGTTTCGACTTGTGCCTCCCCAAATTCTTCGTCTCTTCTCCCAAACCCCTTTTCCCATTTCACAGGAGCTCTTTCTCCATTTTTTCAGAAAGCTCTCCTAATTTTCTCTCCATTCTTGCTCTATCCTTTTCCACTGCTCCTCCATCCATTCCTCCCTACCAGTACCACTGTCATCTGATCCGTTCCTGCGAGTCCAACCATTTTTTTTTTTTTTTTTTTTTTAAAAGAAGAAAATGAAAAAAAAAAAAGGGGGGAGA
>NC_069408.1:69340533-69353033 GCF_026875155.1 Cherax quadricarinatus
TTTTCACCTTCCCCAAGTGTTGATGCCTTCGTCGACCGCACCTGCCCCCGAAAACGGCTGTGCCTTGCTTTTGAATTACCGGCGATTTGTTTTCCCTCCGTCCCACCTTTCTGTGGCATGAGCCGCCATGTGATCAAAGACCCACACAATCTGCAAGTCTTCCTCTGCCCCGCATAACACACGAAGACCTGGGTTCTGAAGTCTTTCCAATTGTACGTACAAGGAATCGAACTGCCGTAAAGTCATCTTCAGTGTAAAAGAACCTTCAGGAAACCCCACATACGGTCCATCTTTCCACACTCCCAATTCCGCTGCGTGGATCTTTCCATAATTTCGGAGAACCGTTACCACATCATGCTCCTTTTGCTTCAAACGGCAAAATTCCTCACTTCGACCCACGTCAAGTAAGCTTGAAACATTAAGGCATACCTCCATGCAGTGTTCACGGCCATCCTCTTCTCATGATATTCGTTAACGATGCTGGAGTAGTAACCTGCATCCTTAAACTTGATGAAAATTCTAGTAACCCCATTGGTGCTTCGCCATACAATTCTTCATTCGGTATCCATATATTTTCACCGATGATCTTTGGGAAAAGTAACACCTGCATATTTTTGAACCGGGTAAGCGTGCCACGAACCAATTCAACACAGACGGTATTCACACGGCGACCATGTCGATCCGCCATTTTGATTGCTCAAAAACAGGAAAACTGCGCAGAAAAACCAGCTGATTCAGGAGCGTCTGCGCAGCACATCCACACGGCCCAAGAGCGATTGAAGACAATGTTGATGGCATTATCTTGGTAAAATTATCAGACATGGGTCGTGGGTTTGAAATAGCAAATGATCAAAAACTAGCATTTTTCCCTCTCATTAAACTGTTTGACTGAATCTTGTTAAGTCATACTCAACACATTATCAACCATGTTCAGTGCTGTAGTTTGTAGAATTTACCCTTTAAATCTAATCCTATTTTCATGTTATTAGTAAATTAACGGTAATAATCCCCAACTACTTAAGAAACCAAGCACTATTCAAGGTGCAATCCATACTTGAAACCATTACTTTTAACTTTGAAATAATCAAGGTACTAAAGTGTTTTATTTTAATTTTCAGTAGCCTCCATATTTTTTTTTAGATTTAAATAACTATCTTAAGTTCATAAGTTCATAATTGGTAGTGGTTTTAACTAGTTCATAAGTTCATAATTGTTTTGTGGTTTAACATCATTGCTTGGTCTTTTTTTTCTTTAATAATTGTAACGGCTTATTTCTCCACGTACCCCTTATGAATGAAAGTATCGGCCCTGATATCAACCTCTTATCGAACAGCACACATAGTCCAAACAGTAATTGCCATTACTACACTGCTAGTCAGGCTAATACCCTTCTCAGTGTCAGCAACAACATTACAATCTTCAACATACAATGTAGATCATTGATAAACACTATGATGACCTCATTGCACAAATTAGTCTCTAAATGCTACTATAACTTCATTATACCTTGCTGAAACCTGGCTCAAGACAAAATCTGACAGGCCCTATTACCATACCTGGTTACACAGCCCATACATAACTGTAGGCCCGACCAACAGAGGAGGGACTGCCATCTATTTCTCTGATGAACTAGAATGTGTGAAATCAACTAATGTACGGGGCGAAAACGGTGAATATGTAAAGCTAAATCCACAACAAGAACAACTTTAAAAACGTATAAGCATTGTGTGCAGTTTTACAGACTACCATACTCAAACACTTAAAACTTTTAGCAATAAACCCTTTGAACATGATAACTGGTCAGAGTTGAATAAACACCATCTGATACTAGCAGGAGATTTTTAACATCCCAACGTTATCCAAGCAACCGACCCTCCAGTAGTTGATTTCACAAATGCTATGAACAACAGCTTATTGCTACCCACTATAACAAAGCCAACAAGAATCTCTGGCACTAGTGCCTCGTTCCCTTCGACCATACCCTGGACCAAATAATATCCCCACTACAGGCAGTATAACCACAAATAATACCACAGACCACTATCCTACCTTTCTCATAACCAACTGTCTCAAGAAACAAGAAAGATCTCATTTCGCCTGCTCTAGGTGCCATTGATTGGCAGAGAGAACTAAATGACAGTAATAATATCGATAAAGATATCAAATTTTTTTTTTACATAAAACCCTGAACCTCTACAATAAACATTGCCCAATCACAGAAAAGAGGCTAAACAGCCCATGGCTAACTAGAAGTATCCTCAAATCTATTAATAAAAACACCAAATTGAAAAGCAGTTCAGATTAGGCTTAATTACTAAAAAATTTACTAAAAGATACACATCAATACTAACAAAGCTAATACATAAATCAAAGCAACTGTATTATGAAAATAGATTTAGTGAAATGAAAGGTGACATGAAAAGTACCTGACAAACCCTCTCCAAAATTATGGGCTCAAGAAAACCGACTGGAAATAGAGAGATAGACTTAACTAAACCAGATGAACCTCACATACAACCTATAGACACAGCCGACATATTTAATGTCTTCTTCTCTACCGTAGGTTCAAAGCTAGCTAGCCAAATTCCTAGCTCAAATACCCATCCGAGCGAGTACCTCACTGGCAACTATCCAAACACTATTTCTAGCTCCAACTATTCCCACTGAAGTCTCACTCATCATTAAATCATTAAAAAACAAATCAGGTGATCTAGATAACTTGCCACCATTCATATATAAAAAAGCTGCACCAGAACTGTCGCCCATTATTGCAACAATGTTTAACAAATCTATAGGTTCCTCAACCTTCCCATCCATACTCAAGACAAGCAAGGATCACCCCGATCCAACAAAGGTGGAGATCCAACTGCTTTGAACATTACAGACCCATATCAAACTTTTCCAAGATATTTGAAAAAAAATACACAAGAGACTTTACTCCTACCTTACATCCAACAACATACTTAACCCATGCCAGTTTGGATTTAGGCCAAAGAAAAGCACGAATGATGCTATTATACAAATGCTTGACCTATTATACACAGCTCTCGATAAGAATAAATATCCTCTGGGGCTCTTTGTCGACCTAAGAAAAGCGTTTGACACAGTTGACCACAATCTCTTGCACCTCAAACTGAACCATTACGGCATAAGAGGACATTCTCTTGACTACCTAAAATCCTATCTTAACGACAGACACCAGTATGGAGTCAACTGCGCTATCCAACCTGTAGCTGTATGAGTACCCCAAGGTAGTGTCCTAGGCCCACTCCTCTTTCTCATCTACATCAATGATCTCCCCAATGCATCCCAACTCCTTACAGCAGTTCTATTCGCAGATGACACTACATATGTCTACTCCCATTCAGAGCCAGCTGTGCTTGAAAACACTGTAAACAATGAACTGCTAAAGATATATGCTTGGATGATGACCAACAAACTCACACTTAACATAGAAAAAACTTACTTCATGCTGTCTGGCAACAGAGCCTCAAATATTCAACTCAACATACCGTTAAGTGGTATCCCAACTCCTTACAGCAGTTCTATTCGCAGATGACACTACATATGTCTACTCCCATTCAGAGCCAGCTGTGCTTGAAAACACTGTAAACAATGAACTGCTAAAGATATATGCTTGGATGATGACCAACAAACTCACACTTAACATAGAAAAAACTTACTTCATGCTGTCTGGCAACAGAGCCTCAAATATTCAACTCAACATACCGTTAAGTGGTTTCCCTATATCACGACACACGGAGGGCAAATTTCTAGGTCTTCTCTTTGATTGTAATCTTAAATTTCAGTCCCACACCCATCACATAACCAATAAAATTTCCAAATCAGTAGGAATCCTTTCCAAGATACGCTACTATGTACCACAAACGACTCTCCTTACCTTGTACCACTCTCTAATATATCCTTACCTCATCTATGGTATCTGTGCCTGGGGCTCTACCACAGCCAACCACCTTAGATCCTTAATAATCCAACTAAAAGCTGCTGACTTGACTTAAGAAATCGTAATGACACGATTGCAAATAAACCATACCCCCGGCCGGGATTGAACCCGCGGTCATAGAGTCTCAAAACTCCAGCCCGTCGCGCTAGCCACTAGACCAGCTAGCCACAATAAGATTCATCCAACTAGGTATATTACTACACCATAGGAAGGTTAGCACAGGCACCACTGTGACCACAAATGCAAGTTTTTACAGACGAATCTCCAGCTAGCGTGAAGGGACTTGAGCTAGAGTTCGTCACTGGAGATTCGTCCTGAAAAAAATTTGCATTTGGGGCCCACAGGGTGCCTTTGCTAACCTTCCTATGGGTAGAAAAATACCTATTTGGGAAAAACTTTTTGGTGGTTTACTGGTCAATTGGTAACGGGGCCCCGGGCCCGGGATTTTTTGAGACTAGGGACCCGGGTTCAACCCCGGCCCCGGGTAGGGTTTTAAAAGCGCTGTGGGGTGATAACCCTCCGTGTTAGACAACCACCCACCACTTTTCAAAAGACTCAACTTGCTAAATAAACCCAAGACATACACTCTTATTTTTTTGTGCCTACTACATATAAAAAATTTTTAAAAAACTCCCGAAAACCCCTCCCCTAAAATTTCTCTTCGACATTTTAACAACAGAAGGCCCCAGGCACGATAAAAGGGCGTAAGCCCCTTTTAAACCCACCCCTCGATAAAACTCCACTTTTGAAAAACGCAATGCACAAAAAAAGGGCCCCAAAGCCCCGGAATTTCGCAAACCTACATAGCCCAAGGACCCCCAAAGAAAATTTTTATAAAATTTGGCCCCTGCAAAAAATCACCCCATCCACAATTTTAAAGAAATCGCCAAACACCCTTGGTTTTTTTTTACCACTTTCCTCCGGGTTTTTAAATTTCCCTGCCAATTCCCCTAAAATATTCCCAAACCTCAGCTTCCTTGAAAAAAAAAATTTTTTTGGGGCTAATTATACATAAGTTTTAAAATTCCAAACAAACTGTAAAACATTTAACCACTTTTTATATTTTTAAGTTTTAAGTAAAAATTTACTATGAAACAATTATCTCTTTCCTAGTTTTAATTAGTTACTATGAAATTAAGATTATTTTTCCCGAAATCCCGGGGCATAAAAGTGGCTACTTTGTCCTTGGGCAAATATCTTTGTACTTAGCAAATAAAAAATTAAAATTCACATTGTAACCTTTACAAAGAAATAAACTTTTTATTATTATTATTATTAATATTTTTATTTAGTGGGTTTGATTTTGACAAGGACCGCCAAGTAGGGGCCGTGGGCCTGTATCAGTGCCCCCTCCTTTCTTATTTTCTTGGGTTCTAAAAATTTTAAATTGCCCTTCACGCGGAAAGTTGGCTCAGCATATTTTCAGTGTCACTGTTTCTTTTCCCCTTGAGTAGTAGTTTATTTTTCCCTTGTTCCCCCGCGTTTAAACAAGCAACAATTTCATGACTTTTTGGTTCTAGTTATAATGTTCTCAAAAAATTTTTATTTTGTATTGAAATTCAAACTGCAGCAGTAGTGAGGAAAAAACCCCAAAGGGAAAAGGGGGGGTTGGGAAACCCTGGAGAAGGAACCCCTAAAACCCCGGGCTAGTGCAATTTCGGGGAGTACAGCTGAAAAAGGGGAACGTTGAAGAACAGAGCAAAAACGTTGCCCAAACCGAAAATTTAAAGGGTTTGGTCGGGCAAAGTGTCTGATTTTGGGAAAATTTAAATTTAAAGGTTTTTGAAACCCTTTCCACTTCAGCAACGTTTTTTTAAAAAATGTAAATTAAAGGGGGAGTTTTTGCTCTATGGCCCGGCTCTTTTTACTTGATACCTTAAAAAAATTTTGTCACAGTCCCAATTTGGGAAATTTCCCTTGTTTAACAAAAAAAAAGTAACATTCGGGTCTTTTTAATTTAAAACTTTTGTATTAACAATTGAGTGGAAAGTTGCACAATAACGGCGGGAAAAGTTTATTCCAGGAAAAAGTTGTTAAAACCAAATTCAAACCAAAACAGTTAATGTTCCTGATCCTAACGATGAAAGAACATAAAAAAGGAGGAACACGCGATAGGCCCCTTTGGGCCCCATGCTAGGAAATTTTCCTTCACAAACCCAAAAAACCCACTAACAGAATAACTGCAACCCAACAATAACCTTTTTTTAAATCCTATTTACTCAGTGCAAGCCCGATTCAAACCCAGCCCCCCCCCACTCATGTTTTTTACCCAAACCAAAATTTGAAACTCCCCCAAGGTTTTTTGGGCTTCAAACCCCCTACTAGGCCGACGTTCCACTCCCCAAACCCTTAAAACAATTACCATGGGAACAAAAACAACAAAGAAAGGGGGAACGAAACTGCTGTTTTTTTTTATACAATATATAAATGTTTAAAAAAATTCTATTAAAAAAACCCAAAAAAAAACCCAAATTTTACCAAACTCCCACTTTTTTTTTTTCCTGATGTAGATGTGCTGGAGACGTCTTTTCCAAGCCCTTTTCACTAAACTTTTAAAACGATTTATTAAAAACAGCAAACAGTAAAAGAAACTTTGCTGTTAGGGGCTTGGCCCGGAAAAGGGGCAAGAACACCCCCCAAGTCGATCCCCAGCCCTGGCTGCGGATCCCCCTTTGGAAATCCCTAAAATTCAACCCTTATTTAAAACTCCTTTCATGTTGAACATAAAAAAGGATAAAATCCCGACGGGTTTTTAAGGTAAGAAAACATTTAGGTAATTTTTAAATTATGAAACTTTTTCCATAAAAAAAGATACCTAACTTTTTGCATATTTTGTCTTACCTAACAATCCTTTCATGTTCTGAGGAAAAATTTTAAAAAAGAACAATATATTTTTAACACTTTATCACCTCGAATATTTTTTGGGTTTCCCTTTTAAAAACAACGTTCTTTCTATCCATTACTTTTTTAAAATTTTTGGGAAAGGGCCCATAACAGGTGTATACAGCTATTTTACTGAGAAGGGAACCTCCCTTTCCCAGCATTTTTTGCAACTGCCTGTAGTGTTTTGAGGGAATTTGGGTAAAGGGAAAAGGGTTTGCCCTCCCCCTCCTACCCCACTTACTGTCACATTAAAACAAGGATGACACAAAAAAGCTAAAGTTTAAAAAAAAATCTCTAAAAATTTTCCCAAAACCCCTTTCCATAATAAAGTCGACCTAAAAAGCTGAAAAAATTTTTTTTTACTCTTTTTTTGGCCGACAAACTTTCATGAATATTTAATGGGAAAGAATTAGAATTAACATTATTCAATTCCCAAATTATTTACTAGTACTACTATTACCATTCCAAAACTAGTACTACTTTTTAACTTTTAACTACTAGTACTACTATTACTTTAATACAAACTACTAATACCCTTATTATGTACTACATATGTTATCATTTTTTGGATAAAGGAAAACAAACCCTAAACCCCAAGACAGCATTGCCTTAGTGTGCAAAATAAGGCTAACAGATTACTAGGATTTTAAATCAAAAAGGGGTAAGTAAAAAAAGTTCAAAATTTTATTTTACAGCTCAATACATCATATGAGGCCTCATTTAGATTAGTTTTGCCATTTTGGCCCCCTTTACTACAAAATGGGACATAGACTCATTGGAAAACAAACAGAGAAGAATGACAAAAAATGATTTACCTGTTTTAAGGAACCTCCCGTATGAAAAGTTTTTTAAACCCTTTAAAATCTCCACCCCCCGGGAGAGGCGTAGAATGGGGGGAGATATAATTGAAGTGTAAAAGGGGAATACGGACGTAAAAAAGGGGAAATATTAATAAAGTACGGGGGACGTCGAACCGGGTAAAAACCGGGAAAAATGGATTGAATTTGGGTTTAATTTTTAAAGTTTTAAAAAGGGACATAGGTAAGAAACGGGTTTTTCAACAGAGTTTTTGGTTTTGGTGGAACAACTTCCCAGTAGGGTGACGAGCCAAGGATTTTGGGGAGGGTTTAAAAAAGTTTGGCGAATATATGAGTGGGAAGCGGGGTTTTAAATTTGTCTTTGGGGAAAACAGAGAAAATTTTTTTGGGTAGCTATGGGAGAATCTTTTTGAAAAGGACCTCCTTTGAAAATTGGGCCAGTAAGCCCTTTTGCATTTTTCCTCCATTCTTTTTTGTTCTCTGGTCATAACAACCTGGGGGTCGCACCCCCAACCCAACGATTTTTTGTGTTTTAAATTTTCTTTTAAATCTTGCATCCACATTCATGTTTAGTACTTTTTTTTTGTTTTTTTTTATGGTTTTTTAAAAAAAAGGGCAAACAAAAAAATTTTACTTTTTTTTTACCGGATAAACTTCATCGTTTTTTGCTTCTTTTTCTATTATTTCCCCAAGTTTAAAATGGGGGTTTTTTAATAAATCCCCCCAGCTTTCTTCTGGAGTTCTTTAAAAACTCCTCAGCTTTCCTTTTGGGGTTCTTTTACTCCTCAGCTTTCTTTTGGGTTCTTAATACTCCTCACTTTCTTCTGGAGTTCTTTAAAACCCCCTCAGCTTTCTTCCCGGAAAATTTTTAAAACTCCTCACTTTTTTCTGGAGTTTTTAATACTCCTCAGCTTTCTTCTGGAGTTTTTTAATACTCCTTAGCTTTTTTCGGAGTTCTTAAAACTCCTTAGCTTTTTTTCTGGGGTTTTTTAATACTCCTCAGCTTTCTTTTTCCCGGGGCTCTTAATACTCCTCACTTTTCTGGAGTTCTTAAAAAACTCCTCAGCTTTTTTCGGGTTCTTTGTACTTCCTCAGCTTTTTTCTGGATTTCTTAATACTCCTCAGCTTTTTTCTGGAGTTCCTTTTTTACTCCTCCCGCTTTTTTTCTGGAGTTCTTAATACTCCTCAGCTTTCCCTTTTGGAGTTCTTAATACCCCCTCACTTTCTTCCCGGGGTTTTTTAATACCCCCTCAGCTTTTTTCTGGAGTTCCCTTTAAAACTCCTCACTTTTTTTCTGGTTTTTTTTAATACTCCTCACTTTCCTTCTTTGGGGTTTCCCTTTTTACTCCCCGCTTTCTTCTGGATTCTTAATACTCCCACTTTCTTCTGGAGTTCTTTAATTTCTCCTCAGCTTTCTTCTGGAGTTTTTTAATACTCCCTTTGCTTTCTTTTTGGAGTTCTTAAAAACCCCCTTAGCTTTCCCTTTTGGAGTTCTTAAACTCCTCGCCCTTTTTTCCGGAGCTCTTTAAAACTCCCCAGCTTTCTTTTGGAGTTTTTTAAAATCCTCAGCTTTTTCGGGTTCTTTGTACCCCCCTCAGCTTTCTTCCCGGAGTTCTTAATTTCCCTCAGCTTTCTTTCTGGGGTTCTTAGTACTCCTCAGCTTTCTTTTTGGATTTTTTAATACTCCTCAGCTTTCTTCTGGAGTTTTTTTAATACTCCTCAGCTTTCTTTTGGGGGTTTTTAATCCCCCCTCAGCTTTCTTTTTTGGGGTTCTTAATAACCCCCAGCTTTCTTCTGGAGTTTTTAATACTCCCCCAGCTTTCTTTTGGAGTTTTTAATACTCCCCAGCCTTTTTTTCTGGAGTTCTTAAAACTCCCCTTTGCCCTTTTTTCTGGAGTTCTTAATGCTCCTCAGCTTTTTTTCTGGAGTTTTTAATACTCCTCAGCTTTCTTCTGGGGTTTTTAATACTCCTTAGCTTTTTTTCTGGAGTTTTTAATACTCCTCAAACTTTCCCTTTTGGAGTTCTTAATTTCTCCTCAGCTTTTTTTCTGGAGTTCTTTAAAACTCCTTAGCTTTCCCTTTTGGGTTCTTTAAAAGCTCCTCAGCTTTCCCTTTTGGAGTTCTTAATACTCCTCCATCCCTTTCCCTTTTTGGAGTTCTTAAACCTTTCCCCAGCTTTTCTTCTGGAGTTCTTTTAAAGCTTTCCCAGCTTTCTTCTTTAGTTTTTTAATACTCCCACTTTCCTTTTGGAGTTTTTTAAAACTCCCTTAAACTTTCCCTTTTGGAGTTCTTAAAGCTCCTCAGCTTTCTTCTGGGGTTTTTTTAAAACTCCTCAGCTTTTTTCCCGAATTTTTTAATACTCCTTACTTTCTTCTGGATTCTTAATTCCCCAGCTTTCTTCTGGAAATTTTTAATATCCTTAATTTCTTCTGGGGTTTTTTTAATACTCCCTCAGCTTTCTTTTGGATTCTTAATACCCTTTACTTTCTTCTGGGGTTTTTAATACTCCTAAACTTTCTTTTGGAGCTCTTTAAAACTCCTCACTTTCTTTTTAAGCTCTTGATACTCCTCAGCTTTCTTTCCCCGGGGTTCTTGATACTCCCCAGCTTTTTCTTCCGGGGCTCTTAAAATTCTTCAGCTTTCTTTCCCGGGGCTCCCTTTTACCCCCTCAGCTTTCTTCCAGAGTTTTTGAACTCCTCAGCATTCTTCGGGGCCTTAATAAACCCCCAGCTCCTTTCCGGGGCTCAAATTTCTTTTTCCCGTTTTTCCTTTTTCCCAAACTTTTTGATACTCCTCAAACTTTTTTTCCGGGCTTTTTAAAAACTCCCCAGCTTTCTTTTCGGAGCTCTTAAAAACTCCCTCAGCTTTGCTCCGGAGCTCCCTTTATACTCCCACTTTCTTTCGGGGCTCTTAAAAACTCCTCAGCTTTTTCCCCGGGGCCCCTTTTAAAACTCCTCAGCTTTCTTCTGGAGCTCCTAATACTTTTTCAAAATTTCTTCCGGAGCTCTTAATAAACCCCTTTAAATTTCTTTCCAGAACTCTTTTCTCTTCCCCCAGCTTTTTTTCCCGGGGCTCTTTATACTCCCACTTTCTTTTCCGGAGCTCCTAATACGCCCCCAACCCTTTTTTCCAGAGCTCTTGATACTTGGTTTCCTCCCTTTTTTCCAAACTCTTTCCAATCCCCCAAAAAAATTTATTTCCCCCCCCCCCAAAAAAAAAAACTTTTGGTTTTTCCCTTTTTTATGTTTTTTTTTCCCCTCACTTCTGCAACGTAAAATCCTCCCAAAAAATTTTTTTTTATTTATGAATCACAACAACTTTTTAAAAAAAATTTAACCCCAAATTTAAAAAATTTGTTTTTGTTTAAAAAATTTTTTTAAAAATGAAAAACCCCTTAAACATTAATATTTTTTAATTTGGGATAAACATTAATGTTGAAGAAACAACATTGTGGGGGTAAAACCATTCAAGTAAAATAATACCCAACAAATTTAAAAATCGCAGTATATTTTTAAAACAACATTTTAAATTTTATAATTCTGCTAACATTTACACACACAGAAAAATTACATTATAAAGTAGAATGTTAGTAAGTCGGGGACCCACTGACCAGTGGGTAAGACCCCCATATTTTCGTCCATTTTTAAGGGGTCGAAATATCCCCAGCTGCCAGTTTTTTTTTTTTTCATTCCAAATGTTTAAAGTCCGTGGGGGGAGGAAAAATGTTTTTTTTATGGTTCCCGAAGATGTTACGAAATGAAACTTTGAGAATAGAAAAATTAAAATTAAAATGTTTTTTAAAAAATTTTTTATAGAACTTTTTCTTCCCAAAAAATAATTCATGGGATTTTCTAGTTGGGTGTCTTTAAAAAGGGGGACAACCAACATCTCTTAGATTTAAATATATAAAGTTCCTGAATTTCCCCAACTTTAGGGGGGGGGATTTTTTTTTCCCCACCCCCAACTTCTTCCCACTTTTTTTTTGGAAAACACAAACATAATTTTTTAAAAACCGTAGGAAGACTGCATATATAAATATACAAATTTGATTTCATAAAGTGCGTGTGGTATAAAATGGGGCATGTTTTTGGTGTGTGGTGTGTGTTTGGTGTTGTGTGTGTGTGTGTGTGTGTGTGTTTTGTGTGTGTGGTGTGGTGTGTGTTGTGTGTGTGGGGCGTGTGTGTTTTGGGGCGTGTATGTGTGGGTGCTGCGCGTGTATTAGTGATTACAAGCATATTTTGTACGAGGGCCCAAATTTTTGTGTTATACATTTGATGTGGGGTGTGTGAGAGCCGGGGTGGCGTTGGCCCTTTTTAAATTTTTGAATATGGGAATCCACAGCCTTGGGTTTTGAAAATGCCCCAAATGAGTGTAAAAATAAGCGAGTGTGCAAAACGAAAAATTATTTAGGGACAGATACAAAATAAATACAGTTCACAAATTTTTATACATATTAAATATGGGGTAAATTTCCCAGGAAAACAACAAAAAAATCAACAAAGTAACCCTTAATTTTTCCCTGTGCCGGAAATCTTGTAACTGCTCGTATTTCAAATACATAAGACTAATAACGAAATAAAAACATACGTTTAACACTTGTTATGTTCTGGTGGAGGTGGACATACAGGTTAATACACAACAATTTAAACACCGCAGAAATAAAACATTCATAAAAACACTAAACCCGCTGAATAAGTACAATAATGTAGATGAAATTTCAAAAAAATAAATGAACTCCCAAAATTTCACTGAGGGGGGCCAGGCCTTTGGGGGCCCCAACTGGGCGGTAGCTTTGGGGGTGCGTCACCCGACTTAAAGGTTTTAGGGTGTCTTGG
>NC_069408.1:69360533-69377325 GCF_026875155.1 Cherax quadricarinatus
GTGAGAACACACGTGATCGGTCCCCACAATCTAGTTACATTAAAACTTTTGAGGAAGGTGTCCTCGCCCGGTGAAGATATCTTGATTCCTCTTCCTTCTTCGAATCTGATTTTCCTTCTATCATCAACGACATTCATAATAATCTTCCTGATCAAATAAACATTAACCACCAGCTCACGCAAAACATTAACACAAATAGAAAACAAGCACTAATATATTTATCTTATTTACCATGGCTTTAAAGTTGGAATCAACGGAGTTCAGAGAAGCTCATGTGACAATGATAAACTTCTCTCAAAACAACATGTAACAGACTTAAGCTGAATAAACTCACAAATCACAAAAAATTCTTGTTCACGCCGGCTTTACATGACGGTGATGCTACGGAAAACATTGTCGATGGTTGAAAAAGTTAAACTGCTGTGCCTAAAAAATGGCACTACTATAATTTGTTATTAACACAACACACAGCCCAGATCATCCAGACTGGTTGCACACAAACTTAAGTTTGTGTAATAAAGAACACTCCCATGAATAGTGAAATTCATTTATGATCAATATAATAGTATCACAATGTACTTAATGTAAGAATCCCAAGGACTTGACGCCATTGTGAGAATTCTGGAAGTAAACTGGCAATACTTCCCCTAAGAAGCCCATGTTTTGCAATGTGTTTCATATGTCGCATGTGTTTGCACGTGTTGCTGTGTTGTGTTGCATGTGGTACTTGTTTTTGTTTATGCTCAAAAATGTGATATAGCTCATTAATCCATTGAGTGGGCGTCCCGCAGATCTAGGTTACTGAGTCCAGTATTCCCTCATGGAACATCGTTTTTGAGCTGCAGCTTTCCTGGAGAAGGCTGTGAGTAGTGAAATTTAAATGAGAACTGTGTCTGATTGGTCAGTGTGCATAGTAACAAAAAATCCTACTCCACGTGATGCATGATGGGAAAAGCAAAAATCTGTCCTTGTGTTTTTGGTTTAAAAATAGAAATTTGAGATGTTTTCTAGGAAATTTGTTTATTGTTTAATGGCTGTTATCTTGGGTATTATTTGAAAGACTGGATTCTAAAATACTGATTTTTTTTTTTGGTTTTAAGAAGTCAGAGGTAGCCTGAAATTGGGTTTCAAAGTATTGAAAATATTAAATTTTTGCTGATATTTCTCCTGAGATAGTTATGGTAATCCCTAGAGTCCTCAGTCTGTTTCATGGGTTTTAAATAAGTCTTATTTAATTAGTGGATGCTTTAAACCACGACCAGTCCATTCTTACTTATATATATTATCCGAAATATAACTTTAAAATCTTAATTTTATTTTTTGAGATAATGATTGAACATGGAAGACAAAGAAACAATATGTGAGAGGTCCAGATAGTGTGACTAATTAACAAATTTAAATGTTGTTATAGTGTCTGAATGTCTAAATAATTTATTTATTGGACTCTAAATTTATAATGGTTCTTTTTATATTTTTTAAAATGAAATGAAATTTTTATTTCTCCTTAAAGATTACAAGTGTGGTTTACATATATATAAAATATTAATTACAAAGAAGTCCACTAGCAGCCTATGGCATTTCGGGCAGGACTAATAACTATTTATTTTACACTATTTTGACACAGGTTATTGAGTAAACTGATATAAAGTTAGTACCTGTAGTGATTAAAAATAAATATACAATATAGTGAGATAGATCATAATATGTAAGATACTAACAATTTGTAAATTTGGGTGAGTTGTCATTGAACTTAGGGGGGAAACCATAAATATCGAGAGTAAGTCTAATAATAAATGGATAGTTATCGTGATTTGGTCAATAGAACCTGAGACCTATTAGCAAAATAGCTAAGAATTTGTCAAATGGAACAATATAATTGGCTAAAATATAACTCAAATAAGCGAAATGAGGCGCATAAACTGCGCCTACACTGCTAACTTTGTGCTGCAAAAAAGTAATGGTATAAAATAGAGATTTTAATGGAACATGATAAAGTCTACACAGGAGTTTTATCTCGTTACAGATCAGTTTGTCTTGATGACGTCCCACTGTTGGGGGGAAATTGTTAATAAAAAAATCACATAATAACAGATTTGAAAGAATGAGACAATTGTTCAATATTTGGGAATCTTACTGAGACATGTTTCACCAGCCACGGCTTCCTTCAGTCCAATACAGAGAAGAACTGTGGAAGGTGAGGAGTTTTGTAGTAAACAGTTCCCTCAGCCTGGAATTAATGAGTCCAAGCCCCGACTGAGGGACTGATCACGGCTCAAACTCATCCTCATCTCCCAACATCTTACTCTGCACTTCGACAGAAGAAGTCACAGGTTTACAAAAACGATTCCTCACTAAAGATTTCGCAAATTTTGAAAACTAACTCCCTCTTTAAAACTTTGGTTTATCTAAAACCATTTATATCATAACGATTTTGTCTCTTTATTAACAAGGTTTTGAGTGGATATTCAAAGATATATGACAAGAGATAAATTTAATAATTAACCAACTTATAGGAATTTTTAAGAAAATGATCGTAATCTAGTTCTCAATCGTCCAGCTGTTTTCCTCTAGATCATTACAGCATTTCTTACTTCTCCTACCACACACCCATTCAACAACCACCACCACCACCACCACCACCACCAAAAATACCACAACCACCACCAACCACCACCCACCACCACCCCCACCAGCAGCACTAATACAAACACCGCAGTCAACCATCCACTACCAGCACCATCACTAATATAACACCGCAGTCATCCAACAACGTCCACCACCACCAGGCACTAATATAACTCCCATTCATCCAACCCACCGCCACACCAGCCAGCACTAATACAAACGCACCCATCATCCAACCACTACCAGCACCGCACTAATATAACAAACCATCATCCAACCACCTCGCCACACCACCAGCACTAATATAACACACCAGGTCATCCAACCACCGTGCCACCACACACCAGCACTAATACAACATCCCAGTCATCCAACCATCTACCAGCACCAGCACTAATAACAACCCAGACATCCAACAGCCTGCCACCACCACCAGCACTAATAAACACCCAGTCATTGCCAACCACCCCGCCAACAACCACCAGCACTAATACAACACCCATTCCATCCAACCACATACCAGCACCGCACTAATATAACACCCAGTCCCTCCAACCACCGCCAACCACCACGCAGCACTAATACAACACCCAGTCATCCAACCACCACCAGCACCAGAACTAATACAAAACCCATCAGCCCCAACCACCACCACCCCCATCACTATTACAACACCAGTCATCCAAACTCACCGCCACCAAAAGTCACTAATACAACACCCCGTCAACCAACCACCACCATCACTAATACAACACCCAGTCTCCAACCACTACCAGCACAAACACTCATACAACACCCAGACAACCCACCACCACCCCCACCAGCACTAATACAACACCCAGTCAACCAACTCCACCAGAACTAATACAGCACCCAGTCATCAACCACACAAGAAACACTAATACAAACCCCCCAGTCATACCAACCCACCACCAACCACCAGCACAAATACAACTCCCAGTCATTCAACCACCACCACCACCAGCACTAATATCAAAACCCAGTCGTTTCAACCACTAACAACACTAAAACAACACCCAGTCATCCAGCCACTCAACAACATTAGTAATACAACACCCAGTCATCCAACTAACCACACACCACATTATACAACACCCAGTCATCCAACCAACAACAACACTAATACAACACCCAGATCATCCAACCAACAACAACACTAATACAACACACCCAGTCAACAATCACCACCGACACTAATACAACGCCCAGTCATCAAACCACCAACAACACTAATAACAACACCCATTCAACCACCACCATAGGCCACTAATACAACACCCTGCATCCACCACCCCCAACACTAATACAACCACTACAGTCCATCCAACCAACCACCAGCACAAATTCTACACCCAGACATCCAACCCCTACCCACCTCACTAATACAACACACAGTCATCCAACCACCACCAGCACTCATACAACACAAATTTCACCAACCA
Organism: Cherax quadricarinatus; assembly: GCF_026875155.1. Classification (NCBI taxonomy): domain Eukaryota; kingdom Metazoa; phylum Arthropoda; class Malacostraca; order Decapoda; family Parastacidae; genus Cherax; species Cherax quadricarinatus. The sequence continues at coordinate 69,364,622 of NC_069408.1, forward strand.
CCAGCTAAGCACTAATACAACACCAAATATCCTGAAACACCCAACATCAGCACTAATACAACACCCAGTCCACCCAACCACCACCACCATCACCAGCACTAATACAACGCCCGTCATTCAACCACCACCAGCACTGATGCAACCCTCAGTCCCACCAACTAAACACCCGCAGCTGAATACAACAGCCCAGGCATTCAACTACCAACACACTAATACACACTCATCATCCATCCACCACCACCACCACCATCACCTATACTAATACAATACAAAGGTCATCCAGACCAACCAACCAGCCACTAATTACAACAATCACGAGTCCAATACACTCCCAAATGATTTAAGCTACACAAGCAACAACACCCCAGCACTAATACATAGCACCCAGTCTCCAACCACCATCACACTAATACAACATCCCAATCATCCCAAACGCCACCACCACCCCCAGCATTAATACAACACCCAGTCATTCCAACCCACCATCACAACTTATTGCAACACCCAGTCATCCAACCAGCACCCCATCACAAATACAACACCAGTCATCCAACCACCTCGAACACTAATACAACACCCAGTCATTCAAACCACCATCAGCACTAATACACAACCCAGTCCACCATCCCAACCTCGCTCGAACACTAATAACAACAACACAGTCATCCACCCACCACCAGCAGTAAAAATCAACACCCAGTCATCCAACACACCCGACCACTACTACAACACCCCAGTCACCAACCACCACCAGCAGTAATACAACACCCAGTCATTCAACCACCATCAAGCACTAAAGCAACACCAAGGTCATCCAACCACCACCAGCATAATACCACACCCATCGTTCCCAACCACCACCATCACTAATACAACACCCAGTCCCTCCACCAACCACCTCCGAACACGTAATACAACACCCAGTCCATTCAAACACCATCAGCACTAATTCAACAGCACAGTCATCCAAACACCACCATCAGTAAATAAAACACCCCATTCATTCCAACCACCACGAACACTACAACAACACCGCAGTCTTCCAACCACCACCAGCAGTAATACAAACACCCAGTCATTAACCACCATCAGCACTAATGTAATCACCCATTCAACCAACCATCACCACATAATAACAGACACCCTAGTCGTGCCAAACCACCACCACACCATCACAACACCCCCAGTCATCCATCCACCACCACCAGCTACCGCACTAATAGCAACACCCATCGACCAAACCCCCACCAGCGCTAACATCTAGTCATCCAACCACTATCACCACATCCAGCACTAAAACAACACAGACATCCTGGCTCGCTGAATTGTGGCTGTTGTGCTTCTACATCAAGAGAAAAAAACAGACATGGGATCAGTGTAAATCAGACTGTGGAAGGAAGGCAGAGAGGAGATCACAAGAACGACAAAGTTGATAGAATGCTCAACACGAGACTTCAAGGAAGTGGCTTTCAGCGGAGACAGAAAATACTCCCAGCTACTTGGGATGAAGGGTGCACCAGCAAGTACTGGACACATTACATACAAGAGAGAAGGATGGACAGGGCATCTCACCAGTGGTTCCTGAGATGAAAGCAAGGTCTGTGTGTGCCACACATCTATCGAAACAGGGCAACTACCCGAATGTGGAAGACGGCAATGTATCCCTCGAATAAGCTTCTAATCGTACAACCAAAATAGAACGTAATCGGTTGACAATAAAGAAGTAGAATTTGTTAAGAACATGGCCTCTTAAACTACAGAAAAGAATGTCACTGACATGCATAGTATGCAAAGTCATGGAGAAATTTATCCAGGAAATAGTGGCAGAGCACCTAGAAATGGAATGCGTTTATATCATAACCAGCACGAGTTTGCAGGGAAGGGAAATCCTGTGTTACAAACCAACTAGATTTTTAACGACAGGTGGAAAAATTAGACGAAAGAGAGAGGTGGGTAGACTGCATCTTTGACTGCTAGAAGGCCTTTGACCACCGATCAACAAGGATTTGTGCAAAAGTCAAGGGAAAACCAGCCAGGTATAACAGGAAAGGCAATGGCAATGATCTAAGGATCCTAACAGCAAAGGTAATAATGATGATGCTACGTGACGCTGTTTCAGACCTAGCGGAATCCATATAGTTAGAGTGCCTAGGGTCGGTGCTGTTTCTGGTATATGTTGAATACATGGCGGAATGGATAGATTCAAAGGTGTTTTTGTTATGCAGATGATGTGAAGCTAATGCGAAAATTCCATCGATGAGGTATCAGATGGGACAATAAAGGGATCTTAACAGGCTGACTAGTCCCAGAGCTAAGGGGTATGTCCCATGAGGAGAGGTTATGGGTAAATCAACGAGACAACACTGATGACGGGACATGTGGACGTGATAACGGCATAAAAAAATACAGAGGAGGAATTAATAGGGAGGACAGGACAGATGTTTCAGAAACTGGACCACCAACAAAGTGAACACAACTGGAAGATGAAAACACAAACGAATCACAGAGTAATTTCTTCAGCCAAGAGCTTGTCAGTAGGTGGAACAATCCTGCAGATTGATGTAGTGAGAGGCAGGATCGATACGTAAGATTTTAAAGAAGAGATAACGTAGACAGATGTCAAGGAGCAGGTATGAGAGTGAGACCTAGGGGCGACCAGCAAGAGGCAAGGGCCATGATCTACGACCACAAATAGGTGAGCGCAGCACATCACACGACGAACACACACAACACACACACACCCACACACACAACACACACACACACACACACACACACACACTACACACACACACACACCCACCCACACACAACACACGACATAGCATCGAAAGTCAAAATCTGACCCGAAACTGCTGTATAGCCGAACATTAGGAGAAGAACAACCGTCCAAGGACAAGTGATAAGGCCTGAGGAAAGGAAGGTGGAGAACCCACAAGAAACGATCAAGAGGAATGTGAGGAAAAAATCTCAACACGAGAATTTTAAGAAAGATTACAGTATAGACAGGAATGGACTCTGTGAAAGACCATGATTTTGACACCAGTCACGGAATACACAAACAAGAATGTGAACGACAAACATACATAAGGAGGAGGAGGTGTGAAGAAACTGCTAAGGGACATCGAATACACAAAGTCAATGTGACCGGGACAACATCTCCCCGTGTCCATAGTAGAGGGAGCATATATTTTGTGCGTGCCACTTACCACAATCATCAACACGTCTCCATGAGACACGGCAACTACCTGAAGTATGGAAGACGTCAAATGTTAGTTCCCAATTTTAAAAAAGTAGACAGGAAAAGAGGCACTAAACAATAGTCCTGTGACATTGACGTAGTATAGTTGCAAAAATTATGGAGAAGATTATCAAGGTAGAGTGGTGGAGCGGAACCTGGAACTGACAAGAAGGATAAATGCCAACCAGCACGGATTCACGGAAGGCAAATCCTGGTTTCACAAACCTTCATGGAGTTTTATGATAAAATAACAGAAGTAATACACGAGAGAGAGGGGTGGGGTTATTGCATCTCTTGGACTGCAAGAGGCCTTTGAACACAGTTCCTCACAAGAGATTAGTGCAGAAGCTAGAGCAACATGCGCTATAACAGGAAGGGCAACTGCTAATGGAAACATAGCATACCCTGACAGGTAGCAACAAACGATTCATGGTACAATGATGTATCACAGTGGGCACCTGTGACGAGCGGGTCTCCCAGGGGTCCGGGTCCTAGACCAGTGCTATTTTTGTATATGTGAAAGCGACATGATGTGAGGGTTAGCTCAGAAGTGTCCCAGTTTGCAGATGAAGTGAAGTAAATGATGAGAATTAAATCAGATGAGGACAGGCAGGACTTCCATGAACCTGGACAACTGGACCACCTGGTCCAGCAAATGGCTTCTCGAATTAATCCTGTCCCAAATGTAAAAGTCTCAAGAAGATAGGGGGAAGGGCACAGAAGACCACGAGACAAGAGTAAGGCTAGGTGTCCAAAGAACTGCAAACCTCACTCAAGGAGAAAGATCTTGGGGTGAGTATAACACGCGAGCATGTCCATCCAGAAGACACCCATCAATAAAAAACTGCTGCACATTGGGCGGCGCTGGCAAACCGTCAGAACAAGCAATTCGATACCTTAGTAAGGAATTGTTCAAGACAAGTACAAGCACAGCTTTGTTAGCAGACACCAGCAGGTTAACATACATAACGTAGCACAAGCACATCTTTGTTAACAGAGACAAAGCAGGTAACATACATTGACGTAGTACAAGCACAGCTTGTTAGCATGACACCACAGGTTTTTTAACAAGATACGCAGGTAAAATGATACATGACGTTAGTACAAGTACAGCTTTGTTAGCAGACACCAGCAGGTTAAGATATATGACGTAGTACAAATACAGCTTTGTTAGCAGACACCAGCAGGTTATGATACATGACGAAGTACTAGTACAGCTTTGTAGCATAAACCACAGGTTAATATACATGAACGTATACAAGTACAGCTTTGTTAGGCAGACACTAGCAGTAAAGATACATGACGTAGTACAAGTACCAGCTTTGGTTAGCAGACAGTATGCAGTTATAAAATACATGAACGTAGTACAAGTACAGCTTTGTTAGCAGACACCAGCAGTTAACAAACAAGACTAGTATCAATCACATTTTTGTTAGCAAGAGACAACAGGTTAATGATACATGATGTAGTACAAGTACAGCTTTGTTAGCAGACACCAGCAGGTTAAGATACATGATGTAGTACAAGTACAGCTTTGTTAGCAGACACCACATGTTAACAAACATGAAGTAGTAAAGTACAGCTTGTTAGGCAGACACCAGCATTTAAGAGACAAACGGAAGACAAGTAACAGCTTTGGTTAGCAGACACCACAGTCAACAACATACGTAGTACAAGTACAGCTTTGATACAGACCCAGCAGGTTAATATACATGACGTTTACAAAGCACATCTTTGTTAGCGAGACACCACAAGTTTAAGGAAAACATGACCGTAGTACAAGTCAGCTTGTTGTTAGCAGACGCCAGCAGGTTAAGATAACAGATTAGTACAAGTACAGCTTTGTTACAGACACCAGCAGATAAACATACACGAACGTAGTACAAGTACAGCTTGTTACAGACACCGAGCAGGTTGAGATACATGACGTAGTAAATCAAGAACAGCTGTTGTTAGCAACACCAAGCAGGTTAAAGATACATGACGTAGTACAAGTACAAGCTTTGTTAGCAACACCCATCAGTTAAGATACATGACGTAGTACAAGTACAGCTTTGTTAGCAGACACAAGCAGGTTAAGATACATGATGTGTAGCAAGAACAGCTTTGTTGCATGCATACACCACAGGTTAAGATACATTATGAAGTAGCAGGTACAGCTTGTCTCTACAGACACCAGCAGGTTAAGATACATGATGTAGTACAAGTACAGCTTTGTTAGCAGACACCAGCAGGTTAAGATACATGATGTAGTACAAGTACAGCTTTGTTAGCAGACACCAGCAGGTTAACATAGCAACTACGTAGTACAAGTAAAGCTTTGTTAGCAGACACAAGGCAGTTAAGAATACATTGACGTAGTACAAGACAGCTTTGATAGCAGACAAGACCAGCAGGTATAAGAACATGACTAGTACAAGTACACTTTGTTACAGAACACAGCGGTTTAAGATACATGAAGAAGTACAAGTACATGCTTTGTTAGCAGACACAAGCAGGTTAAGATACATGACGTAGTACAAGTACAGCTTTGTTAGCAGACACCAGCAGGTTAAGATACATGATGTAGTACAAGTACAGCTTTGTTAGCAGACACCAGCAGTTAAGGATACAAGACGGTAGACAAGAGTACAGACTTTGTTTGCAGACAACCAGCAGTTAAGATACATTGATGTAGTACAAGTACAGCTATTGTTAGCAGACAACCAGCAGGTTAAGAATACATATTGTAAGATACACGTACACTTTGTTAGCAGACACCAGCAGTTACGAAACATGACGTATTACAATTACATGCTTTGTTAGCAGACACCAGCAGGTTAAATTACATGACGTATACAATGTAAGCAGCTTTGTTAGCAGACACCAGCAGGTTAACATACATGACGTAGTACAAGTACAGCTTTGTTAGCAGACACCAGCAGGTTAAGATACATGACGTAGTACAAGTACAGCTTTGTTAGCAGACACCAGCAGGTTAAGATACATGACGTAGTACAAGTACAGCTTTGTTAGCAGACACCAGCAGGTTAAGATACATGACGTAGTACAAGTACAGCTTTGTTAGCAGACACCAGCAGGTTAAGATACATGACGTAGTACAAGTACAGCTTTGTTAGCAACACCAGCAAGGTAAGATACATGACAGTAGTACCAATACCGATTTGTTATGCGAGCACCAGCAGTTAAGAAACATTACGTAAGTACAATTACAGCCTGTGTTAGCAGACACAAGCAATTTAACATACATGCACTTAAAGTACAAGTACAGCTGTGTTAGCAGACACCAGCAAGTTAACATACATGACGTAGTACAAGTACAGCTGTGTTAGCAGACACAAGCAAGTTAACATACATGACGTAGTACAAGTACAGCTGTGTTAGCAGACACCAGCAGGTTAACATACATGACGTAGTACAAGTACAGCTTTGTTAGCAGACACCAGCAGGTTAAGATACATGACGTAGTACAAGTACAGCTTTGTTAGCAGACACCAGCAGGTTAAGATACATGACGTATTACAAGTACAGCTTTGTCAGCAGACACCAGCAGGTCAACATACATGACGTAGTACAAGTACATCTTTTTTGTCAGCATTACACCATCATGTTTAAGATACATGTACGTAGTACAAGTACAGCTTTGTTAGCAGACACCAGCAGGTTAAGATACATGACGTAGTACAAGTACAGCTTTGTTAGCAGACACCAGCAGGTTAAGATACATGACGTAGTACAAGTACAGCTTTGTTAGCAGACACCAGCAGGTTAAATACATGACGTATACAAGTAACTAAGCTTTGGTAGCAGACACCAGCATGTTAAGATACATGACGTATTAAAAGTACAGCTTTGTTAGCAGACAAACTCATCATGTTTAAGGATACATGACGTGTTAATTACAATTTACAGCTTTGTTAGCAGACACCAGCAGGTTAAGATACATGACGTAGAACAAGTACAGCTTTGTTAGCAGACACCAGCAGGTTAAGATACATGACGTAGTACAAGTACAGCTTTGTTAGCAGACACCAGCAGGTTAAGATACATGACGTAGTACAAGTAACAGCTTTGTTTACAACACCCACAGGTTAGGAGATACAGAACGTAGTACAAGTACAAGCTTTGTTAGCAGACACCAGCAGGGTAAGATACATGACGTATTACAAGTACCGCTTGTTATCAGACACCACAGGATAAGATACATGAAGTAGACAAGGTACAGCTTTGTTAGCAGGACACCAGCAGGTAAAGTATACATGACGTAGTACAAGTACAGCTTTGTTAGCAGACACCCCAGCAGGTTAACATAACATGAACGTAGTCAAGTACAGCTTTGTTAGCGTATCCAAGCAGGTTAATATACATGACGAGTACCGTACAGCTTTGGGTTAGCAGACACCATCAGGATAAGATACATGACGAGTAACAATAAACAAGCTTTGTTAGCAGACACCAGCAGTTAAGATACATGACGTAGTACAAGTACAGCTTAGATAGCATACACACAAGCAGGTTAACATACAAGACGTAGATAGTGGGTGCAAGTAACAGCTTTGTTAGCAGACAACAGGCACAGCTGATAAGAACAAACGTTAGTACAAGTACAGCTTTTGTTTAGCAGACACACGCATCAAGGTTAAGATACATGACTTAGTACAAGTACACAGCTTTTGTTAGCCAGACACCCATCAGTTAAGTATACAGGACGTAGTACAAGTACAGCTTTGTTAGCAGACACCAGCAGGTTAAGATACATGACGTAGTACAAGTACAGCTTTGTTAGCAGACACCAGCAGGTTAAGATACATGACGTAGTACAAGTACAGCTTTGTTAGCAGACACCAGCAGGTTAAGATACATGACGTAGTACAAGTACAGCTTTGTTAGCAGACACCAGCAGGTAACATACATGACGTAGTACAGAGTGCAGCTTTGTTAGCAGACAGACCAGCAGTTAAGATACATGACGTAGTACAAGTACAGCTTTGTTACAGACACCACAGGTTAAAAACAAAAATAACAAAAAATGGACTAGAACAATGTACAGCTTGTTAGCAGACACTCAGCAGTAAGAAAGCATGACTTAGTACAAGTACAGCTTATTGTTAGCATACAACCAGCAGTTAAACATACATGACGTATACAATTACATCTTTGTAAGCATACACAAGCAGTAACATACATGACGTATACAAGTACAGCTTTGTTAGCAAGTACACCATCAGGTTAAGATACTAGACTTATTACAATACAGCTTTGTTAGCAGACCCCCAGCAGTTTAAGATTCCATGACGTAGTACAAGTACAGCTTTGTTAGCAGACACCAGCAGGTTAAGATACATGACGTAGTACAAGTACAGCTTTGTTAGCAGACACCAGCAGGTTAAGATACATGACGTAGTACAAGTACAGCTTTGTTAGCAGACACCAGCAGGTTAAGATACATGACGTATACAGTACAAGCTTGTTAGCAAGACACCAGCAGGTTAACATACATGACGTAGTACAAGTACAGCTTTGTTAGCAGACATCAGCAGGTTAACATACATGATGTAGTAGGTGTTTTAATTCGCATGTCTTTTCATTAGATTTTTTAATGTAAATTAAATTTTGCGCAATAATATCAAATTCAGAAAGTAATGTACATCAGTATATTCATATTAATCTGAAATATACGAATATATTTCATAAAATAGTAAATATAAAATATATTGAGTGATCATTACCTGGAGTTTACCTGGAGAGAGTTCCGGGGGTCAAACGCCCCGCGGCCCGTCAGAGACCAGGCCGTCCTGGATGATCAGATCCTTGATCAACCAGCTGTTTGCAGCTGGGCTGCACGCAAAACCACAAACGAGCCACACCCGGCAGATCCGGACTGACTTTCGTTGCTTGTCCCAGTGCCATCTTGAAGACCTGCCAGGGGTCTGTTGGTAATCCCCCTTATGTGTGCTGGGAGGCAGTTGAACAGTCTCGGGCCCCTTACACTTATTGTATGGTCTTTTAACGTGCTATGACCCCCCTGTTTTCATTGGGGGGAGGGTTGCATCGTCTGCCAAGTTTTTTGTTTTCGTATGATGTTTTTCGGGTGCAAGTTGGGGACTAGTCCTCTAGATTTTCCGGGTGTAATAATCATGTATCTCTCCCTCCTGCTTTTCCAGGGAATACAGGTTTAGGAACCTCAAGCGCCCCCGTTTTAGGTGTTTTACTCCGTTAGCGCGCCGTGAAAGTTCTCTGAATTTTCTGGGCGGCAATTTCACCTGCCTTAAAGGTGCTGTTAGGTGCAGCAATATTCCAGCCTGTTTAAACAATGCCCTGAAAGTGTCTCAGGGGCTTGGCCTCCCTATTTTTAAGGTTTCATTACCCATCCTGTCTTTTTTCTAGCAGATGCGATTGATAAAAAGTTATGGTCCTTGAAGGTGAGATCCTCCGAATAATCACCCCCAGGTTTTTTGACGTTGGGTTTCGCTCTATTTTGTGGCCAGAATTTTTTTTGTACTTGATAAGATTTAATTTTCCCTTTTTACCATATCGAGTAATTGAAATTTCTCATCGTTGAACTTCATATTGCTTTCTGCAGCCCACTGAAAGATTTGGTGTGTCTGCTGGAGCTTTCCAGTGTCTGCAATGGAAGACACTGTCATGCAGATTCGGGTGTTCATCTGCAAAGGAAGACACGGTGCTGTGGCTGACATCCTTGTCTATGTCGGATATAGGATGAGGAACAAGTGGGAGCGAGTACTGTGCCTTGGGGAAAACAGAGCTTTTCACCGTAGCTGCCTCGGACTTTACTCTGTTGACGACTACTTCTGTGTTCTGTTAGTGAGGAAATTATAGACCCATCGACCGACTTTTCCTGTTATTCCTTTAGCATGCATTTTGTGCGCTATTACCCCATGGTCACACTTGTCGAAGGTTTTTGCAAAGTCTGTTATATTACATCTGCATTCTTTTTGTTTCTAGTGCATTTAGGACCTTGTCGTAGTGGTCCAATAGTTGAGACAGACAGGAGCGACCTGTTTTAAACCCATGTTGCCCTGGGTTGTGTAACTGATGGGTTTCTAATGCGTGGTGATCTTGCTTCTTAGGACCCTTTCAAAGATTTTTATGATATGGGTGTTAGTGTTTATTGGTCTGTAGTTCTTTGCTGTTGCTTTACTGCCCCCTTTGTGGAGTGGGGCTATGTCTGTTGTTTTTAGTAACTGTGGGACAAACCCCGTGTCCATGCTCCCTCTCCATAGGATGGAAAAGGCTCGTGATAGGGGCTTCTTGCAGTTCTTGATGAACACAGAGTTCCATGAGTCTGGCCCTGGGGCAGAGTGCATGGGCATGTCATTTATCGCCTGTTCGAAGTCATTTGGCGTCAGGATAACATCGGATAGGCTTGTGTTAATCAAATTTTGTGGCTCTCTCATAAAAAATTCATTTTGATCTTCGACTCTCAGTCTGGTTAGCGGCTTGCTAAAAAACTGAGTCATATTGGGATTTGAGTAGCTCACTCATTTCCTTGCTGTCATCTGTGTAGGACCCATCTTGTTTAAGTAGGGGCCCAATACTGGACGTTGTTCTCGATTTTGATTTGGCAAAAGGGGAAGAAATACTTTGGGTTTCTTTCGATTTCATTTATGGTTTTTAGTTCTTCCCGCGATTCCTGACTCCTAAAGGATTCTTTTAGCTTAAGTTCGTTTCTTGCTATTTCTCTGACCCGTGTCTCCCTACGCATTTAGATATATTTTACTCTTTTTAGCCGCTCTGTTATCTTTTTCCGTCGCCTGTAAAGAGAGCGCCTGTCTCTTTCTGTTTTACATCTACTCCTCCTTTTTCTTAGAGGAATAAGCCTTGTGGGATACATCGAGTGCCACCGAGTTAATCTGTTTAGGCATAAGTTGGGGTCTGTGTTGCTTAGTATATCTTCCCAGCTTATATCGGTTAGGACTTGGTTTATTGGTCCCACTTTATGTTTTTTGTTTTTGAAGTTAAATTTTGGTGAATGCTCCCTCGTGACTAATCTCATTATGTCGGTTGGGGCTCCGCGCATACATGACTGAACCTCAATTATGTTGTGATCTGAGTATATTGTTTTTGATATGGTGATATTTTTATCAGATCATCATTTTTAGTGAAGATGAGGTCTAGTGTATTCTCCAGTCTAGTAGGCTCTATTATTTGCTGGTTTAAATTGAATTTTATGCAGAGATTTAAAAGCTCGCGTGAGTGTGAGTTTTCATCGAGCTCCCTCCTGGTGTTATTATGCAACCAATATTATTTGCTATATTCCTCCATTTTAGGTGCTTAAGTTGAAACCCCCCAGGAGCAAGATGTTGGGTGCAGGAGCTGGAAGGTTTTCCAGACAGTGGTCAATTTTTAACAGTGTTCCTGGAATTGCTGGGATGTTGCATCCGGAGGCTTGTAGACTATACAATGACTGGGTTTTGGTTCTCGACCTTTACTGCTAAAACTTCCACTACATCATTTGAGGCATTTAGCAGTTCTGTGCAAACAAGTGACTCTGCAATGTACAGGCCAACCCCCCTTTTGCCTGTTCACTCTGTCACATCTGTATAGGTTGTTTAAACCCGGGATCCATATTTCGTTGTCCAAGTGATCCCTTTTTGTGGGTCTCAGTTTAAAGCCGCGAACATTGCCTTTGCCCCTGCAAGCAGTCCACGGATGAAAGGTATTTTTTTGTTTTTTGCTGGCTTTAGACCCTGTATATTTGCAAAGAAGAATGTTATCGGACTGGTGGTATTGTTGGTACTGGGGGGGGATTTTTTTTCCGGCATTGTATCTGTATCTGTTGGTTTGGAGTGGAGGCCATCGATGTGGTTCCACTCCAGGAATGATGGATTTGGTGTACGATTTCTGCCATTTCCTGTCAGTTTTTTTTTTCCCTTTCCTGGCACTAAAAAACCTCTCCCTCTTGAGTGGCTGTGGCTACCCAGGTTTTCCCATGGCCTGGATGTTTTGTATCTTTTTGTCCCCTTTAGATGGTATGCCTGGCAATTTAAGTTATAGCACAGTCTTTCCTGTACTGAAGAGGTACACAGTTCAGGGTGAAAAAGCTTACAGGAAGGGAGTTTGCATTTTCCTGTTGTCATATGGGCATGGCATTTCCTAGGGTGGTCATAGTTGCACGTCCCATCTGTTTTTCCAGATTTCCCATGCCAGCAGATACCGAGTGCATAGTATGTGCACAGGCTTGGTTTCCGTTTGCCTTGATATTTGTATTAATTTTGTATTATAATTATTTTTAATAATAATTTTATTACCTTAACATTATAAACTTAATTTCCTTACCTTATTATATATTATTTGTATTTCGTATAAGCTTTATAAGGATTAATTAACATTTCGTAATTATTTATATTCTATTATATATTTTTGTTATGTTTCATAGTGTTAAGTTGACAGTAGTTATTGTACTGACAAATCCTCTGGAATGACGTAGTTATTGACTTAC
>NC_069408.1:69377825-69417977 GCF_026875155.1 Cherax quadricarinatus
TCCGAGCTTCTGGTACGTTCACGGTTTCGAATTTTAAATAACAGTCTTTTTCCCGTACACCCGTTGCTTTTTAAAGGAGTCCCTCTTTTTAATTGAACTAATTTTTTTCCCCACTTTCGTATCAAAATTTTATATATTTTCTTCTTCTTCTTCTTCTGTTATTATTTTTTATTATTATTTTTTTAATTAAAAATTATTTTATTAGTTAGTTAGTAGTGTATTTAGTAGTGTAGTAGCAGCATTTAGTAGTAGTATTTAGCAGCTGTAGTAGTAGTAGTAGTAGTGTAGTAGCAGCAGCAGTAGTAGTATAGTAGTTTTTGTAGCAGCAGCATTTGTATTAGTAGAAGGTAGTAGAAAGAGTAGTTTTTGGGAGTTTTAGTATTAGCGAAAGTAGTGTAGTAGCAGAAAGTAGTAGTAGCGAGCAAGGAAGTATTTGTAGTAGTATTTATTAGTGGGCAGCAGCGTAGTATTTGTAGTATTAGCGGCAGCTTTGTATTTAGTATTTAGTAGTATTTAGTAGTAGCAGCAGCGGGGTAGTTGTGTAGTGGGCAGCATTAGTAGTGTAGTAGTGTAGTATTTAGCGCATTTGTAGTAGTTTTGTATTAGTAGTATTTTAGTTTTAGCAGCGGGTAGTAGTAGTAGTAGTAGCAGCAGCAGTAGTAGTATTAGTAGTATTCTACCCCAAAATTTTAGAGCAGCTAAACATATATGGGAAATTTAAATATATGAACTTAAATTTTTCTGTAGAGTTTTTTCTTTTTTAATTTTTTTAAAAATCTTCATTTATAGAATGTATCGGTAGTAAAATTGGTGTTTAAAAATTTTAAAAGAGAAAGCGGGGTGATGGGATAAAAAAAAGGGCCCAGTGGTGCTGGGATATACAAAGAGCAGCTGGTGACTTGATATACAAAAAAGCAGCTGGGGGAATGATATCAAAGAGCGCGGGTTTGGACTGTGTTTTTAAAAAAGAGCAGCTGGGGGATGATATACAAAGAGCAGTGGTGACTTTTAAATTTTCAAAGAGCAGTGGTGCCCTGGGGTAAAACAAAGACCAGCTGGTGATGATATAAAAAGAGCAGGGGGTGACTGTGATATACAAAGAGAAAGCTGGGGACTGATATAAAAAGAGCGCTGGTGCCCTGTGATTTACAAAAGAGTCCGGTGCTGATATAAAAAGACCCAGCTGGTGACGTGATATAAAAAGAGGGGTGGTGATGATTTTCAAAGAGCGCGGGACTGTGATATACAAAAAGAGCTGGGGTGACTGATATACAAAGAGCAGCTGGTGACTTTGATATACAAAGGCAGTGGTGACTGGAATACAAAGTTTATGTTTTTTTCGATATCTTATAGCTGTTTTTTTTGGGGTCTGTTTTTTAAGTCTGTGTGTGTTAGTTTCAGTCTGTTCCCGACGTGGAATATGCAGGAAAACCCGTTCTTTCGAAGGAATAGGGCAGAAAAAAAACCCACCCAGAAAAAATGAATAGGGACGGGGAAAAACCCAGTCCTGACAATGGATATGACAGGGAAATATGCCCAAAAACAAGGGAATATGACGGGGAAAACCCTTTCGGGAGGGATGGAATATGACGGGGGAAAACCGTAAAAAAACGATGGAATGTGAGGGGGAAAAACCAAAAAAGACGAAGGGAATTTTGACAAGGAAACCCTTTCCAAACAATGAAATATATGAGGAAAGGGCCATCCAGAACATCAAAATTATGCAGGAAGACCGCCCTGAGGGATGGAATTTTGGAAAGGGGAAAACTTGTGCCTAATAAAACGTAAAAATTTTTAAGAAGAAGGAGACTTATAACCGCGGGTTAAACCCCGGGCCCGGGGGTTTAGGGTTTTTTTAAGGAACACTGCAACACCCTTCCCGCCCCCATGCGGAGCAGGCCCTTTTCCCCCCCCGGGTTTAAAACCCAATCCCCCCCCCCCCCACATAAGCCCAATAAACCCCCATTTGGTTAACCTCCACTCAAGGATGGAGCATGACCCCAGCCCCCGGCAGCACTAGTTTTTCAGGTCCAACTCACCCCCAAACCCCCCCCCACTAATTTTATTTATCAAACCCTATTTTTAAAACTACCAACTTTTATTAGAAAAGTTTTTTAATTGAAAAATAGTATTTTAGAAAGAAAATTGGGAAAAAATTTTTAAAAATTAGAAATTTTTGGTTAGTAAGGGAAAAATTTTAGTATTTTTTTTTTTTTTTTTTTTTTTTTTTTTGGTTTTTTTTTTTTTTTTTTTTTTTTTTTTTCTTTTTTTTTTTAGAAATTTATTAATGTTTGTAATATTAATGATAAAGGGTTTGTAATTTAATGATGAAATAGTAATGTAAAAGGTAGTAATTTTAATGATGGTAGTAGTAATGATGACGGTAGAAATTTTTTTAATGTTTAGTAGTAGTAAAGGAGGGTTTAAATTAAAAAAAAATGTATTTGTAGTAATGAAAAGGGAGTAATTTTTAAATTGTTGTAGTAGTAATGATAAATGGTGGTAATAAAAAATGATAGAAATTTTTAAAATGATGAGGGTTTAGTAATTTTAAAAGGGATAGTGTAAAAAATGATAATGGTAGTAAATTAAGGGATAGTAGTAGTAATGTTTAAGGGTTTTGAAATATTAATGATAGAAATAGTAATGTTTGACGGTAGAAAACTTTAAAATTGATATTTAGTGAAAATGGTGACGGTAGTAATTTTTAATAAATATTAATAGTAATGATAAAGGTATTTAATATTAATGATGGGAATATAATGAGGGGACGGTAGAAATATTAATGATAGTATTTGTAATGATGGGGTTTTTCTAGAAAATAATGAAAATAAAAATGGTTTTAATTCTAGAAAGTACCCTAATCCTTCTTTGTTTTTCTTTTGGAAAATTCGGGTCATCAAACCAAAAGGGCACAGAAAAAACCCAAAGGGTCTCCTAGTAATAAATCCTTTCAAAAAAAAGGGAAACATATTTTACCCCTTACCAGAGCACAGTCAAAGGGTAAAACCTATAAAACCTTTGGGTTTTTTCCCAAAAGGAAAATTACTGAGCTTTAAAAATTTAGTTTTGAGGGTCTTAAAAAGGGACTTGCCCTTCCTTAGGGAAAATCGGAATTTTTTTTTTTTTTTTTTTTTTAAACTTCCACTAAAAAAAAATTGCACACAAGTTTAAAAAAAATGTTGTCCAAAAAATGGACCAATTTTTAAAACCTTTCAAAATTTACAACATCAACCTAATTTATACCACACCAACCCAAAGGCAAAAAACCCCATACACTCTGTTGACACTCACTCAAAACCTGCAAAAGGCGGGATTAGAAACCCTCGCCGCCACACAACTGGGGCAACCCTTTTCCCCCTTAATTTTTTTTAGTTTTTTTAATTTAAAACATTTTCCCTTTTTTACAGATAATGATAGGGGAAAACACTACAAATTTAAACCCAAATTTTGCAGTATCATGTTACATAAGACAGTTTTTTTCCCTTTCCCATGTTAGTATCTGCATACTAAATGCAAATCCCTTTAACATCGTCTAAAAAAAACTTTCAAAATTTGCATTACCCCCCCTTTTGTCACAAAAAAATCCCCCAACAAAGGAGTGTTCTGTTAGTATCCCCCAAAAGGGTTTTCACTTGCCATCCCCCTTCACCAAAAAATTTTTTAAAAAATCCTTCACAAACAATGTTTGTCTATATTTTTTCTTTCAGAAAAAAATTTCTTTTAATTTTTTAAAAAACTTTTTAAAAGTTTTTATGTCGCATCCCCTAATTTTTTTTTTTTAAAAACCCTCAAATTTCCCCAAAAAATTTTAAAAAATTTAAAAAAAGAAAAACATTGTCCCAAAAAACGGTATCCTAAAAAAAAAAAAAACACCGTATTCATTTTCCCTAATTTTAAAATTTTTGACTGTTTGGCAATTTTACACTTCAAGCGACCCCGGTCGTACAAACCCCCAAAACTGGAAAAAAGGGGATAAGAGTCTGTGGCCCCAAAAAGGTTTTTCCTACCATAACAAAAGGGTTTTTAAAGACCTGCCCCGTAATTTAAATCATAAAACCCCTATTCGCCCCACCATAATAAATACTATATAAGCGGATATCCGGACCTGTATCATATCTAGTAAAACATAATTTAAAATACATAGAACAAAATGTCAAAAAAACATACCAACTATAATTACCCTGGCCCAAAAATTTGGTTTCCCAAAAAATTGAGTTTAAAATTTCTCTTAGACAAAAACCCCTTTAAAAACATATAATACTCAGTTTCCTATAAAACCCTCGAAACAATCCCCCGGGTTTTCACATGTAAATTTTGCAAACCAAATTTCCCCTTTTAAAAACCTACCCTGACCATCCCCTTTAAAAATCTACCACCCCCAAAAATGCCCAAAATTTAAACATGCCACTTACGGCTTACATTACAAAAGGAACAAATCCCTGACGGTATGGGAAACCAGGGTTTAAACAATTTTGGGCCTTTGATATGTAAAAGACGTGTTTACATGGCATGTGGAAATTTTAATTATGTGAGGGCACAATATGTGGGAAAAAATTCTTTTAAAAAAAACCCCTTTTTTTCGTAATATTATATGAAGTACACCAAAAATTAAAATAGTGGGTTTCACCTCACATGAATCAAAGTATTTGGGATAATCATACGTTCCAAAAAAAACTTTTTTTTATTTTCCCCTCTTGAGACCTGATACTTCCCCCGAGCTCTCTTTAACAATCTTTTTTTAAGTACAAAAAAAGAAAGGGGATACTAAAACGGGATTTACAAAAACCCGTCACCCCGCAAAAATAGATGACAAAACAACCAATTTACATGCCCCTTTCCCCTCCACACAATCTCTCTTTGAAAAACCCTTTCATCAAAACGCCCCCCCCCCCCAAAAAAATAAATGACCCCTCTTTTAAAAAGGGGAAAAAATCCCTTATATATAATTAGATGCCAAAAAAAATTTAGTTCATTGACTGTAAAATTGCGGGATGACTCCGGAAAAAAAAGTTTTCCACCCGTTTTCCCCTAAAAAGTGTAATTCCGCGCCGGGTTTCCTAAATACCTGCCCCCCAACTGCCCCAATTTAATCCCCCCCCCGTTTTCCCCCATTCCCAAGGAAAAAAAAAAAGGAAATCCCCCAATACGTACAAAATAGCCGTTTTCACGTCCTCAGAGACTCCCCGTATCTCGAAAAATTAGGGGGTGGCAGAATCTTACTTTTTCCCCCCCCCAAAAATCTGAAAAAACCTTTCCCCAACCCTAACCGACCCCCCCCCAACTCTTCACCCGAAATAAAAAGGGGGTGAAAAAATGTTTCCGTTCATTACAATTATCCCCAGGTTTGCCCTTTCCCCTTTCCAATTTCCCCTTTCGAGCAATGCAGTTTTGAAGCTAAAATTCCCATTATAAAACTAAAACCCCAAACCCCTCACCCTCGGCATCAACTTTAAACTTTCTGAAAAAAAATTCCCTTTTTTCCCCCTCATACAAGGGGTACCCCGTTTTCCCCCCGGCATGGTTTCCGTTTTCCCATCATCTCCACCAACCCTTTCCCACCCAAAGTTTTGTTGCCCTTTTTAACCACTAACAAAAAATCTTTTGTATTTTTTCACAATTTACGTAAGTCCTTTCCCAAAAAAACCCCCACCCTTTGAAAATCCCCTTTATCACCCTTCCAAAATCTTTTCCCCTCTCACCCCCCCTCCCTCACAAAAATTGTTTTACATACAGTGCCTTTATTTTTCGGGCTCCAAAAGCCGAAGTCCCATCCCCCTCTACGTATGTTTGAATTACCCAAAACCCCTTTACTGAAACACGCCCCCCCAAAAACCCCCAAAATAATGTAAAGCCACCTCTGTATTCATTTACCCTGCACCCCTTTTAAAGGGGTAAAATACAGCAAAAACTCCACTTTTTTATAGACCCAAAGTATTGATGACAACGCTGTTTGTAGTAAGGTAACATTTTCCCCCGCCCTTTTGGCTCCGTACCTGGTTTACTCCTTTTTTCCCCCCAACCCCCGAGGGTTCCCCTCGTCGGGGCCTCCTGCCCCATCAGGGGGGTATATATAAATTCCCCAAATTTTTTGCCGGTTTCCCCCACTTCCCAAACCCCAAAATCCCCCCCATTCCCCCCCCCACCCACGAAAACCCATTTTTAGGGAAGCCGATTTTGCTTTTTGTTTACACGCATTTCCCGAAAGCCCCCCCAAAAAATTTCCAACACCCTTCCTATCGTTTTTCAATCCTTCCACACCAGTGAAACAGTTCAGTTGTATCATCTTCATATCCACCACCTTTATTGAATCCTGCCTTTCCCCCCCATTTGAAATCCCCCCCTCAACTATTTTATAAAAAGGGGGCTGTTGCACGCGAACAAAAAATTTTAGACCAAAGGGGCACCCCCGTCTCACCCTTTCTCCCCTTTCCACAAACCACCCAACCTACCATTTATTTTCCCCCTTTTTCCACCGCCTCAGAATAAGGATATCAAACCCCCTTTACTATTCCGTCCCGAAAAACCCCGCGTCTCAAAATAGCCCCCAGAAAAAACCATATTCACACAATCATGGGGATTCTCCCAAAAAAATACCTAAAATACCACCTCCCTTACAAAACCCCCCAAAAATTCCCTTTAAAGCCCCCATGCCCTTTTCTCATGCTTCGTCCCAGGGGTTTTCATGTCCCTTATGTTTTTTAAACCCCGTCACCAAACCCTTTTTCATCCTAATTTCCCCGTATCTTCGGGAAAAATCTTATAGTGTGTATACATTTAACGATATAGCCCTGTACGCCTCTGTTTCTTTCCTCCTGCTTTTTCCTTACCAAAAAAAAACCACACCTGTCGTCGTGTCATTCCTAAAATTTCCTTCCCTTAACATTACAATTCATTACTTTCCTAGACAGTCCATATATGATTCCATTGACCCTATAAAAATCATTCAAAACTCGCATCTATTCCGGGGCCCCCTTTCCGTACTTAAGTTGAACACTGCTTTTTTCCACTTCGCCCATACGAACCGCCCCGTCCATCCCAGCCATCTCCTCCCCACACTCCCTTAAAACATGCCCCCCCCCCAACCCCTTCCTGAAAATCATTCCCTACTTCCCCTTTTTCCACTTTTTTTGGGAACCAATAATCAGCATAATTACTCTTTCCCTCTGTGGTATTTTAGCCTTTGCCCTTATAATATCCTCCCAAATCCTCACTAACCTCTAAGTTTAAAATAGTTGACTTTTTGTCCCTTGTCCTAAACTTCGCAAAAACACTACCTGAAGGGCTTATCCCCCACAGCACTGCCCATTCCCGCCCTTACCTTATCTCGTCAAATCTTTTCATTATGTATCTCCGCCAACCTATCTCTGAGCTGCATATGTTTCCATACTGCCTCCCCTCCCCCTCCTCATAACACTCATTGAGCTGATACTCTAAATAATTAGGTAATCCATCCCTCCCCTCGCCTCCTCCCCTCTTTTCCCGTTTACAAAAACCCGCTATACCTGGTTGGCTCTACCTTCCCACCATTCCAAGAGACTCGACCCCCCGTCGCTAGTACCCAAAAATTTCGCACCATTCTCCAACTCCACACTCACCTCCTCATTCTTCACAAGTCTCGATTCAACTTCCAAAAACCCGATTGTATTCTAATTTATGCCCTCCCAATCCAGATCTGCTATAACCCCCCTAACAAAAAGTAAACTCTATTCGCCATTCACTCCTCCCCCAACATCCCTAACCCCATATCCCGCAAAACAATGCGTAGCTCGCTATAAAACCACCCCCCCCCCCTTGGCTCCACATCCCCTCCCCCTTTTGACACAGTTCCAGTCTCCCCAATGACAGTGACTAAAAGGGAAACCCCTGAAGTGATACATCAAAATTCTCGTACGAAATTCTCTTTAACTCTAACAGTGCCCTCTGCTGGCATTATAAACCCCTATAAAACATACTCTAGTCTCTCCCCACTCTCCCTCCCCCCTCACCTCTCCCTCTTCCCACCGCAAATACGTAAGGGACTGTTCTCCTTTACACCCACTGCCACACCGCCTTTCAATCTCATAGACCCACTTACATACAACTGATTTTCCTTTTAGCAGCAATTTACAACCAACCCTTATAATTATGCTCTTGTATAAAAAAAAAATCTATGTCATACCCCCTTATGAACCATTCCATCACACTTTTTCACTTCAGCCCTCAAACCATTTACATTAATGTCACAACTTGAAATTACTGTAATAGTGGCGGCTTTCCCTCCACCTTGGTAGGTGTCACAATACCTGATGTTGTATAGTTCCTCATTTGGCACCCTGCCTGACCAAACCACCAACCCCCCAGTGTCCTTTGAACTGCTTATCTCCTCATTACCATTCCTCCCCCCTCTCCGTGTGGCTCATCTCTTTTTTCCACGACTTTTTCCCTGACCTCTGCCTGGAGTTAGGACGTCGTCCATCTCCGATGTTCCACCCGTTCGTTGCAAGAACCTCCTTCACCACACCTTCCACATCTTCCATCCCCCTCCTATGTTTCTCAGCCACAACTGTGTGCACCGTTCCATTAGTGCACAAAGTTCTCCCAGGCACTAAAGCATCGTGTGATGTCTCCGACGTGCGGCACTCCCCACTTCCCCGAGTGCCCTCACCTCCCTTAGAAAGGAGTTTAAAACCTCTCAGCAATCCATCCTGTTGCTCTGCACACCCGTCATCTTCTTTCCTCTTCGCGCTTGTACAGGTTCCGTACAACGGGTAACGTGACCATGCGCCCATTTCCTCCTCTGCCTTGTCGACCTCCTCACTCCCAAATGTTAGATGCCTGTCGTGCGACCGCACCTGCCCCCGACACGGCTGTGCCTTGCTTTGAATTACCGGCGATGATATGTATTCCCTCCGTCCTACCTTTCTGTGGCATTGAGCCGCCATGTGATCAAAAGACCCACACAATCTGCAAGTCTTCCTCTGCCCCGCATAAACTACGAGACCTGGGTTCTGAAGTCCCAAATTTTATGTACGAAGGAATCGACTGCCGTTAAAATCATCTTCAGTGTAAAAAGAACCTTCAGGCAAAACCCCCCATACGGTCCATCTTTCCACACTCCCAATTCCGCTGCGTGGATCTTTCCATAATTTCGGAGAACCGTTACCACATCATGCTCCGTTGCTTCAAACGGCACATTCCTCACTTCGACCCACGTCAAGTAGCTTGAAACATCATTAAGGCATACCTCCAATGCAGTGTTTTACGGCCATCCTCTTCTCATGATATTCGTTAACGATGTGGAGTAGTACCTGCACCCTTAAACTTGATGAAATTCTAGTAACTCCATTGATTTGCTTCGCCATACAAATTCCTCATTCGGTATGCCATATACTTCCCCGATGTTTCGTTGGGAGTAAACACTGCTAGTTAAACCCGGTAAGGTGCCCAAAACCAAAATTCAACACAGACGGTATTCACACGGCGACCATGTCGACCCGCCATTTTGATTGCTCAAAAACAGGAAAACTGCACAGAAAACCAGCTGATTCAGGAGCGTCTGGCAGCAACACCCCAACGGCCCAAAGAGCGATGAAGACAATGTGATGGCATTATCGTGGTAAAATTATCAGACACGGGTCGTGGGTTTGAAATAGCAAATGATCAAAAACTAGCATGTTTCCTCTCATTCACTGGTTTGACTGAATCTTGTTAAGCCATATCTCAACACATTATCAACCCTGTTCAGTGCTGTAGTTTGTAGAATTTAACCCCTTTTTCTAATCCATATTTTCATGACTGTTAGTGAATAACGGTAATTAATCCCCAAATACTTAAGACACCTAAGGCTATTCAAGGTGCTAATCCATACTTAAAACCATTACTTTTAACTTTGAAAATAATCAAGGGACTAAAGTATTTTTTTTTAATTTTCAGTAGCTCCATTATTTTTTTTAGATTTAAATTAAACTATCTTAGTCATAAGTTTATAATGGTAGTGGGGTTTAACTTAGTTCATAAGTTCATAATTGTTTGTGGTTTAAATCATTTCTTTGGTCTTTTTGTTCTTTAATAATTGTAACGGCTATTTCTCCACGTACCCTTATGAATGTAAGTATCGATCCTGATATCAACCTCTTATCGAACAGCAAATAGTCCAAACAGTAATTGCCCATTACTACACTGCTAGTCAGGCTAATACCCTTCTCAGTGTCAGCAAGAACATTGCAGTCTTCAACTCAATGTTAGATCTTGGTAAAACACTATGATGATTTTGATTTCACTACTTAAGTCTCTAAATGCTACTATAACTTTCATTATACTTGCTGAACCCGGCTCAGACAAGATCTGACAGACATATTTACCATACCTGGTTACACAGCCTACATAAAATGTAGGCCGACCAATCAGGAGGAGGCATACCTCTATTACTCTGATGAATGAAAGTGGGAAACAAAACCTTTGGTATATTAATATAAAAATTCCAGAGCTTCTGGTACTTTCACTGGCCCGAATTTTTAAAAACATGCCCTTGTACCCGTACACCCCATTTGCTTTTTAAAGAGAACCTCTTAAAAATTGAACAAATTTAATTTCACCACTTGTATATATTTTATATTTTCCCTTCTTTTCTTCTTCTTCTGTTATTTTATTATTTTTATTATTATAATTATTTTTTTTTATTATTAGAAGTAGTTGAAATTTTGTGTGAAGTACAGCAGTAGTAGTATTTGTACAGCAGTATTTATTTATTTGTAGTATTTGTAGTACAGAAAGCAGTAGTAGTAGTAGTAGTAGTATAGAGCACATTTAGTAGTATTTAGAAAGTAGTAGCCAGTAGTATTAGTAGTAGTATAGAAAAGCGCAGTATTTTTAAAAGTACAGTAGTAGTATTTGGAGCAGAAAGTAGTATTTAGTAGTGTAGTATTTGAAGCAGCAAGTAGTAGTAGTATGGCAGCAGCAGTAGTAGTAGAAGTATAGTAGTAGAAAGGGGCAGAAAAGGTAGTATATTGTAGCAGAAAGTAAAGTTAGTAAAAGTAGTATTTGCGCAGAAGAAGTAGTAGTATAGTAGAGGTAGTATTTTAAAAGCAGCAGAGTAGAAGTATTTGTAGCAGCGCGTAGTGTAGTAGTAGTATTCTATTTCCCAAATTAAGCAGCAAAACATTTATAGGGAAAATTTATAAATGAACAAAAATATTTTCTGTAGATTTTTTTATTTTAAAATTTTGAAAAAATTTTAAATTTATAAAATTGTATCTGTAGTGAATTGGGGTTTAAAAATCAAAGAGCAGCGGTGACTGTGTTACAAAGAGCAGCGGTTTAAACGTGAAAAAAAAAAAAGAGCAGCTGGTGACCTGATAAACAAAGAGCACGGGTTAAACTGATATACAAAGGCAAGTGGTGACTGTGATAAAACAAAGAGCAGCTGGGCCCTGAATACAAAGACATGGTAAACGTGAAAATACAAAGAGCACTGGTGATGTTTATAAAAAGAGCGTTTTTTTGCTGAAATAAAAAAGGGGCAGCTGGTGACTGGATATCCCAAAAGCAGTTGGTGACTGAAATACAAAGAGAGCTGGTGCCCGGGTGATATACAAAGGGGCACTGGTGCCCTGATATACAAAGAGCAGCTGGTGCTGGGATTTAAAAAGAGCAGCGGGGGACTGATTTTACAAAGAGCAGCTGGGTGTGATTTACAAAGAGCAGCTGGTGACTGAAATAAAAAGAGCGTTTGGTGGACTTTTAAATACAAAGAGAAAGGCGGGTGACTGTGATAACAAAGTTCAAAGTGTGTCGAAATTTTAAAAAAGCTGTTTATTGAGTCGTTTTAAGTCTAGTGTGTTAGTTTCAGTCTTTTTTCCCGCGATGGAATATGACGGGAAAAACCCCGTTCTGTCCCGAAGGAATACGGCAGAAAAACCCCCATCCAGAAAAAAATAAATTATGACAGGGAACAGTCCTGATAAATGGAAAATGACGGGGAAAAATATGCCCAAAAAAAAGGAATATGACGGGAAAAAACCCGTTCGGACGAGGGAATATGACGGGGAAAAACCGTCCAGAACGATGGAATGTGGGGGGAAAAACCCCCTAAAAGACGAAGGAAAAAGAAAAGGGAAATCCCATCCTTAACAATGAAAAATATGGGGAAAGGCCCATCCAGAACATCAGAATAGGACGGGAAGCCCCGCCCTGAACGGGGAAATATGGCAAGGGAACTTGTGAATTAAAAAACGTAAGAACAAAAAAAGAAGGGGACTTTTCCCCCGGGGGGGGTTTCAATCCCGGCCGGGGGTAGGGTTTTAAAGGAACCCCTGAAACCAGGCCTAGGCCCCCAATGGGGAAAGCAGGTAAAGGGGTCCCCCCCCGGGTTTTTAAAACCCAAAATCCCCCCCCCCCCCAAAGGGGCCCAAAATACCCACCCAGCCCTGGTCCCCTCCACCAAGGAGGGGAGCATGACGCCAAAACCCGCCCTAGCGGGCAGGTCCAACTCACACCCCCCCAACCCCCACAATTTTTTTTTAAAAACCCAAATTTTTAAAAATACACAATTTTTTTAGTAGTAGTAATGATAATAGTAGTAGAAGAAAAGATTTTTGTAGTTTTTGAAAAGCTAAAAAGTAGTAGTAATGTTAAAGAAATTGGGAATGGTTTAGTGTAAAAGTAATGATATAGTATAGCAGTAGAAATGATAATGGTAGTAATATTAATGTAAAAATATTTAATGTTGACGGTAAAATTTTTATTAATGAAGTAATAGAAATGATGACCGGTAGTAAAAATTTAAAATGTTTGTAGAAAGTAAGGTTTAAACGGTAGAAAAATTTTAATGATATTAGTAAAAAAAAGATGAGGGTTTAGTAAATTTAAGATATAGAAAAAAAAGAGGACGGTAAAAATATTAATGATAGTAGTAGTAATGAAAAAGGTGGTAATAATAATGTTTAGAAAAAAAAAGGGGGACGGAAGTAATTTTAAAGTAGTATAGTAATGATAAGGGTTTTGAAATTTAAGATAGAAATTATTAATAAATAAGGGGTAGAAATTTTTAAAAAGATAGAAATAGTAATGAGGGACGGTAGAACATTTTATTTTATAGTAATGGTGCGGTATTTAATTTTTTTAAATGATAGTAATAAAATTGGGGGAGGGTTTAGTAATATTAATAAATAGTAATAGTAATAAAGAGGGGTATAAAAAATTAATGATAAAAAGGAAATAATGATGATGGTAGTATAGTAATAATGAAAATTTAACAAGGGTGTTTTTTCCTAGCAGTAGCCTAATTTCTTTTGTTCTTTCTTTTGGGAAAGTCAGTCATAAACCACCAGAAGGCACAAAAAACCAAAACCCAAAGTCTCATTTAGAAACTGAATCCTTTCAACAAACAGGACAATTAAAACCCCCCTTACCAGGGGCCATTTAAAGGGAAAAAACCTATAAAAACCTTTGGTTTTTCCAAAGGAAAACCTACGGAGCTTTCTCAAAAAAATTTAGAGGCCCATTAAAAAGTTTTGGTCCTTCCAAAAAAGGAAAACTCGGAATTTTTTTTTTTTTTTTTTTTTTAAACTTACATATACAAAAAATCACACAAAAAAAAAAATTTGTTGTCCCAAATGGCCCAAATTGTTAAAACTTTCAAAATTTTTACAAAATAAACCCAAATTTTATACCACACCAACCCAAAAACACTAAACCCATACACTCTTTTTGACACTAAATCAAACCTCCCAAAGGGCGGGATTAGAAACCCCGCCGCCACCAACTGGGGGAAACCCCCCCTTTTTCCCCTAACTTAGTTTGAAAACAAAAACATTTTTCCCCTAAAAACCCAGATACATGATTTTGAAAACATACTAATAAAAAAAATTTTATCAGTATCATGTTAAAAAAGAAAGTTTTGTACCAAACCCAAATTTTGGTCCTGCTTTACTAAATAAACAAACCCTTTAAACCACCCGTCTATAACACTTTCAAAAATTGCTTTACCCCCCCCTTTTAAATTTTTCCAAAACCAAACAACCCAAAAGGAAATTTTGTTCTTTTTGTACCCAAAAGGGTTTTTCCCACTTCCTATCCACCCCCAAAAATTTAAAAATTTTTCACTCTCCCCAAAAAAATGTTTTCTATATTTTTTTCTTCAGAAAAATTATTTCAATTTTTTTCAATACTTTTTAACAGTTTTAAAGTCGCTTAAACCATAATTTTTTTTTTTTTTTAAACCGTCAAAATTACAAAAATATAAAAAAATTAAAAAATAAAAAAACATCATCCAAACAAACGGGGGGAATTCCTAACTTTTAAAACATAAAAACCGTCCCTCATTTTCCAAAATTTAAACCCATTTGATTTTTTTGCAAATACACTTCAAGCGCCCCCCCCAGGTCGTACAACCTCCAAAACAAAAAAAATGGAGATAAGAGCTCTGGGGGCCCAAAAGGTTTTTCCCCCACTAACAAAAGTTTCCTAAAGACCTGCAGTAAAACTCATAAAACCCCAAATTCGCCCCCACCATAAAAACCTATTTATAAAAGCGGATACCCGGGACCTGTTTTCATTCTATGTAAATCATTTTTAACAAACTTAAACAAAATGTCAAAAGAACAAACCAACATAATTACCATAAAAACATGGTTTCCCAAAAAGGGAAGTTAATTTCTCTTGGGACAAAAACCCCTTTACAGAATAAAATACCATTTTTCCTTTTAAACCCTTCGAACATTTCCCCCGGAAAATCAAAAGGTATTTAGCAAACAAAAGCCCCCTTTAAACCCCTACCCTGCCACCCCCAAAAAATTCTCCCCACCCAAAGGGCCCAAAAGAAACATGCCACAAAGGGGCTTTTTTTTACACAGGAAAAAAACCATGACGGTTAAAAACCAAAAATTTAACAATACTGACCAGAAAAGTAACGAGTGCCCACATGACACTGAAAAAAATTAAAATTATGTGGACCAATATGTGAAAAAATTTTTTTAAAACAACACTTTTTTGAAATTATATATTTTGAAACACAAAAAAAAATTTTTGTGGGTACCCTCCTGAACTCAATGTATTTGGGTAAATATACTTTTCCAAAAACCCTTTTTCTTTACCCCATCTTGAGACCTGATACTTCCCACGAGCTCTCCTTTAAAACTTTTTTTTTAAAGTCCCAAAAACGTAAAGGATACTAAAACGGGATTTACAAAACCTGTCACCCCAACTTAGAGACAAACACAACCACACTTTACATGCCCTTCCAATCCACACAATCCCCGAAAACCCTTAATCAAGCGCCCCCCCCCCCCAAAAAACTAAGTGACCCCCTTAAAGAAAAAACTTTTCCTTTTAAATAAAATTTTAGAAAAGCAAAAAAAAATTGATTTTTCATTGCCGGTAATATTGCGGTTGACCCGGGAAAAAAAGAGTTTTCCCACCCCCCCCAAAAATGTGTAAAACCCTGCAGACCTTTCCATTTTAAACCGCCGCAACTGCCCAAAATTCTAACCCCCCCCACCCGTGTCCCTCATTCCCCCAAGAAAAAAAAGGAAATCCCCCAACTACGTACACAATACCCCGTCTCCGTCCTAAAGGGGGATTCCCTTTAATCCCCAAAAGGTTAGGGCTGGCAAAATTCTCTACTTTACCCCCACCCAACAATCTGAAAACTTTGCCAACCAAAAACCGACCCTCCCCCAACTCTTCAAAAAAAATTAAACGGCGTAAAAAAGCGTTTCTCGTTAAATTAAAATTTTATCACGGGGTCGTTTCCCTTACCAATCCCTTTAAAGGGAAGCAATCATCTTTAAAGTTTAAAATTTTCCCTTTTAAAAAAATCTAAAAACCCAAACCTCTCACCCTGGGCCCATAAATTTAAGCTTTCTGAAATCTTCCCAAAATTTTTCCCCAACCCTTTAAAAGGGGGGGTTTTACCCCGATACCCCCTGCAGGGTTTCCTTTTTTCCCAACTTTTTTTCCCCACCAACCGTCCCCCCAAATTTTTTGTTCCCCTTTCCCAAACCCATTTAAAAAACAATTTTAGTATATTCCACATTCAGGGAAAGCCCTTTCCCACCACCCCCTTTCGCACATCCTTCACCCCCCCTTTCCCAAACTCTTACCCCTCTCCCCCCCCATCCCTCAAAAAACTCTGTTTTACATACGGGCCTTTTTCTCAAACCCCCCCCGACCCAAAAGTCCCACCCTCCTCTACGTTTGTTTGAAAATTACCCCCCTTTCTTTACTGAGCCACGCCCCCCAAAAACCCCCAAAAAACCAAATGAAAACGCCCCCTCGGAAAATTTTTTTTCCCCCTCCCCTTAAAAGGATCACTACAGAAACACCCCCCTTTACTAAGCCCCAATGTATTGAGGGCAATCGTTTGTTTGAAGAAAAGGTTAACTTCCCCTGCCCTTAGGTCCGTACCCGGTTCATTTCCTTTTTCCCCCAACCAACTCCAAAGTTCACTCGTCGAGCCTCCCTCAAAAACCATATAAAAATTCCAAAATTTTTTCCCAGCCGGTCCCCCATTTCCCCAAACCCAAACCCCCAGCCCCATTCCCCCCCCCACCCACAAAAAAATTTATTAAGCCAAATTCCTCTTTTTAACACGCATTCCCGACGCCCCCCCAAACTTTTCCAACCCCCTTTCCCTATCGTTCTAAAATCTTCCACACCAGGACCCAGAACAGTTGAAAATTTTCATTTTCATACCCCACCTCATTGAATCCTGCCCTCCTCCCCTTTTAAAAACCCCCCCCCTAAATATTTCAAAAAACGGGGCTGTTTGCACGCGAAAAAAATTTTGGGAGCCCAAGGGACCCCTTTTCCCCCTTTTTCCCCAATTTCCAAAATCCTCCCCAACCTCCCAAATTTTTTTGGCCCCTTTTTCCACCGCCTCAAAATTACTTTAAAACAACCCCCTTTACTATTCCGTCCCCAAAACCCCAGACGTCCCAAACTACCCCCGAAAACCCCAATTCACAAAATTTCCTTGGGCTTTTCCCCCCCAACCCAATCCCTTTAAAATACCCCCTCCTTTCCCAACCCTAAAAAAATTTCCCCTAATGCGCCCATGCCCTTCTCCTTCTTGTCCCAGAATTTTCATGCCCAAATTTTATTTCCCCCACGTACCACCTTTTCCCCCCTATTTCCCGGATCTTCGAAAAAATCTTATAGTGTGTTTTACATTAACGATAAAAGCCCTGTACGCACCCCATGTTCTTTCCCCCTTTTTTTTCCTTCCCAAAAAACCACCCCTTTGTCGTCGGGGTCATTCCAAAACCTTTCCTTCCCTTAACATAAAATTTTCATTACTTTCACTTACAGTCCATAATATGACCCAATTGCCCCCTATAAAAAATCTTTCGAACTCGCATCTTTTCCCTGGCCCCTTTTTTCCAGAAATTAAGTTGAACACTGCTTCTCCATTTCGCCTTTCAACCCCGCCCCGTCCATCCCACCATCCCCCTCCCCAACCCCCCCCAAAAACATGCCCCCCCCCCACATTTCCCCTAAAAAATCATTCCCTACTTCCCCTTTTTCACTTTTTTTGGAACCAAAAACCCGCCCTAAAAACTCATTCCCCTGGGTATTTAAACCTTTGCCCCTTATAAAATCCTCCCAAAACCCCCACTAACCCCAAAATTTAAAATAGTTGACTCTTTGTGTTGTCCCCAAAAAAAATTCGCAAAACATTCCGAAGGTTATCCCCCCACAGCCCCTGCCTCCATTCCCGCCCTTTCCCCTTTTCTCGCAAAAACTTTTTTATGTACTCCGCCCAAAAACCCATCCGGGGCTGCACTATTTTCCATATGCCTCCCCTCCCCCCCTTTAAACACCCCTTAGTTACCTAAATAATTTTGGTAATCCTACCTCCACCTCGCCCCCTCCCCCCTCTTCCGTTTTTCAAAAAACCCCCTATTCCTGGTTTTTCTCCCTTTCCCCCCATTCCAAAAAGGGCCGATCCCCGTCCTTGTTTCCCCACAAAAATTCCCCCCAACCATTCTCCAAAATCCCCACTCACCTCCCATTCTTCACAAGCTCGCATTCAACTTCCAAAAAAATGAAATTTTATTTAAATCATTTCCCTCCCCAAACAGGAAACGCTATAACCGCCCAACAAACGTAAAATCTATTCGCCATTCCCCCCCCTCCCCCCCAAAATCCCCAACCCCCAATCCTGCAAAAAATGCGTAGCTCGCCAACAAACACCCCGCCCCCCTTGGGTTCCCCATCCCCTCCCCTTATGACACGTTTCCCGTCTCCCCCAAAGAAAAGTGACTAAAGGTTTAAAACCCCCGAATGATTTCCTCAAAACTTCTCGTACGAATTTCTCTTTAAAATCTAACAGTGGGGCCCCCCGCTGGCATTTTAAACCCCCATAAAACAACTCAGTCTCTCCCCCTCTTCCCTCCACCCTCACCTTTTCCCCCCTTCCCCCCGCAAAATACGTAAGGGGCTGTTCTCCCCTTTTAAAACCCCCTGCCCACCCCTTTCAATCTCAAAAGACCATTTACATCCAAAATGATATTTCCTTTTGCAGCAATTTACAACCAACCTTATAAAAAGCTCTTTTATAAAACAAACCCTCTTTTTCAAACCCCTTATGAAAAACCTTTTCCTCCACACTCTTTTCCTTCGCCCTCAAACCATTTACATTAATCGTTTACAACCTTGAAATTTCTGTAATAGTGGCGGTTTCCCCTCCACCTTGTAGGTGTCCCACAATACCCGACTGTTTTAAAAGTTCCCCATTTGGGCCCCCGCCCGACCAAAAACCCCAACCCCCCCCTGTTTCCCTTTTAACGCTTATCTCCTCAAAACCATTCCTCCCCCCCTCCGTGTGGGCTCATCTCTTTTTTTTAGGGGGGGGGGGGGGGGGGGGGGGGGGGGGGGGGGGGGGGGGGGGGGGGGGGGGGGGGAAAAAAAAAAAAAAAAAAAAAAAAACTTTTTCCACCTTCCCTTAGTTGGAAAAATTGTCCTCCCCAGGTTAAACCTTCGTTGAAGTCCTTCCCCAAAATCCCACCCCCCCCCCTCCCTTTTTTCCCCCAAGGTGCCCTTCCCACCTTCCCCGGTAAAAGGAGGGTTTAAAACCCCCTCCCCAAAAAAAATCCCCTCCTGTTTCTCTGCACACCCACTTTCTTTCCTTTTTCGACGCTTTTACAGGTTTTGTACCAACGGGAAACGTGACCCATGCGCCCTTTTTCCCCCTCTGCCTTTCGACCTCCTCACTCCCAAATGTTTTGATGCCTGTCGTGCGGGCCGCCCTGCCTCCAAACGGCTGTCCTTGCGTTGACTTTCCCCCCCATGATAAAAAAAAAAAAAAAAAAATATTCCCCCGTCCCCACCTTTCTTTTGGGATTTAGCCGCCATGGATCAAAAGACCCACACAATTGCAAGTCTTCCTCCCGCCCCGCATTTTAAAACACCCAAGACCGGGGGTTTTTGAAGTCCCCAAATTTTATTACGAAGGAACGAATGCCGTAAAGTATCTTCATTTTAAAAAGGAAAACCCCAGGAAAAACCCCCATAAAGGCCATCTTTCCCCACCCCAATTCCCCCTGCGTGGGTCTTTCCATAATTTGGAAAAACCGTTACCACCCTATGCTCCGTTGCTTCAAAAAAGAAAATTCCCCACTTCGACCCCCGCAAGTAGTTAAAACATTCCCTTAAGGCATACCTCCAAAGCAGTGTTTTACGCCATCCTCTTTTCCCCCCCTGGTTTTCGTTAACGAAGCTGGAGTTGTAAACCCGCATCCTTAAACCCTTTATGAAAAAATTTTAGAACTCCATTGAGGCCCTTTGCCCCTACAATTTTCCCCTTTTGGAAAGCCATATACTTTCCCCATGATCGTTGGGAGTAAAACCCGCAAAGTTGGGAAACCGGGAAACCCTGCCCCAACCAATTCAAAACCCCGACGGGTTTTTACACGGCGACCATGCGATCCGCCATTTTGAATTTCTCAAAAACAGGGAAAAATGCACAGAAAACCAGCTGGTTTTAGGAGGGGTCCCGCGCAGCACATCCACACGGCCCGAGAGGGGATGAAGAAAAATGTGTGGCATTATCGGGTAAAAAAATTTTCAGACCCGGGCGTGGGTTTGAAATTTGCAAATAACCCAAAAACCCAGCAAGTTTCCTTCATTCACGGTTTGATGAATTTTTGTTAAGCCAATCTCAAAATTATCCAAACCCTGTTAGTGCGTAGTTTAGTGAATTTTCCCTTATTCTAATCCATATTTTCAAGACTGTTAGTGAAAAAACGGTAATTAATCCCCAACTATTAAAAAACACCCAAGGGGGGGGGACTATTTTTAAAGGGGCTAATCCATACTTAAAAACCCTTACTTTTTCTTTTTAAATTATAAGGGACAAAAATAATTTTTTTTTAATTTTTAGTAGCTCCCTTAATTTTTTTTTGAAATTTAAATTAACTAACTTTGTTCATAAGTTCTAATTGGTTAAATGGTTTAAATTTGTTCCAAAAAGTTCATAAAAGTTTGTGGGTTTTAAAATCATTTCTTTTGGGCTTTTGTCTTTTTTAATTGTAAAGGGTTTTTCCCCCGGACCCCTTAGGAATTTTTTGTATCGATCCTGATTTCAACCTCTTATCGAACAGGGACACTTTGTCCAAACAGTAATTGCCATTACTACACTGCTAGTCAAGGGGGGAATACCCTTTTATGTCAGGGAAAAACATTTCAGTCCCTTTAACTACAAGTTGATCATTTAGTAAAAAAAAACTATGATGATCTGTTGCACTACTTAAGTTCCCCTAAATGCTTTTCTATAACTTTCAATTTTACTTTCTGAAACCCGGCTCAGACAAGATCTGAAGACATATTTTCCTACCTGGTTACACAGCCATACATAACTGTAGGCCCGACCAAACAGGGGAGGCACTACCATCTTTTTACTCTGATGAAAATAAATGGGAAATTTAACTAATGTACGGGGCAAAAAGGGAAATATAATACTTAAAACCACAAACAAGAACACTTAAGAAAAGTTTAGCAGTTGGTGCATTCCCACAGACCCACCTCTCCAAAAAAACCTTTCACTTTTAGGGAAAAACCTTAAAAAAGAAAACTGAGTCAGATTGGGAAAAAAACACCAACTGATACTTTGCAGGAGATTTCAAAATCAAAATTTTCCAAACAAACCCCCCCCCAGTAGTTGATTTTCCCAAAGCTAAGAACAACAGCTTATTCTACCCACTATAACAAAGCCAAAAAGAATCTTGGCCTATTTCCTCTTTTTCCCACCATATCTGGACCAAAACCCTAATTTCCCCACTACAGGCAGGGAAAAAACACAGGTTTAAAACCACCCGACCCCTATCCCACCTTTCTTAAAACCAACTTCCTCAAGAAACAAGAAAGATCCTTTTGCCTGCCCTAAAGGGGCCTTGATTGGCAGAGGAACAAAAAACAGAATAATATCGAAAAAAATATCAAATTTTTTTTTTTCCCTAAAACCCCAAAAACCCCTACAAAAAACATTGCCCAATCACAGAAAAAAGGGGTTTAAAAAAACCCTTTGGGTAACTTTGAAGTATCCTCAAAAAAATTAATAAAAAACACCCCAAAATTTAAAAAACAGTTCAGATTAAAGGGTTTAAATTTTAAAAAAAAATTTACTAAAAAAAACACAACCCAAAACTAAAAAAAACCCAATAAAATAAATCAAAGCAAATGTATTAAAAATAGATTTTGTGAAAGAAAAGGGGCATGAAAAGTACCTGGCAAATCCTCTCCAAAAAATTTTTGCTCAAGAAAACCGGGCTGGAAAAGAGGAAAAACTTAACTAAAAAAGATGAACCTCACATGCAACCAGAAAACCCCGGCCGGGCAAATTAATGTCTTCTTCTCTACCGAAAAGGTTTAAAACTTGCTTGCCAAAATTTTCCCAGGGTCTAAAACCCCTCCGGGGCGAGTACCTCAAGGCAACTATCCAAACACTTTTCCCAGTCCAAAATAATCCCACTGAAGCCAAATCCCCATTAAAACCCTTAAAAAAAAAAATCAGGGATTAATAACTTGCCCCATTCATATATAAAAAAGCTCACCAGAACCCGGGCCCCTTTAAATTTCAAAAAATGTTTAACAAAACTTAGCTTCCTCAAAACCCTTTCCCCTCCCTACTCAAGACAGCAAGGGTCACCCGATCCCAAAGGTGAGATCCACTGCTTTAACAAATTTCAGAACCCCTATCAAACTTTTCCAAGAATTTGAAAAAAAAAATACACAAGCGCTTTACCCAAACCCTTTAAAAAAACAAAATACTTTTAAAAAATGCCGTTTTGGGTTTTGGGGCCCAAAAAAAAGCACGAATGATGCTTTAAAACAAATGCTTGGGCCGTTTTAAACAGCTTTTGTTTAAAAATAATTTCCTTGGGGCTCTTTGTCGACCTAAGAAAAAACGTTTGACACAGTTTTACCAAATCTCTTGCCCTCAACTGAATTCCCTTCCCGGGAAAAAGAGGGCATTCTCTTGGAAACCTAAAAACCCCATTTTTAAAAGACCCGACACCAGTATGGAGTCAACTCCCCTATCCAAAAATGTAGCTGTAGGAGTACCCAAGGGGGGTCCCCAGGCCCCCCCCTCTTTCTCATTTACACAATGACCCCCAATGCATCCCAACCCTTACACCAGTTTTTATTCGCAATGACATTCAATTTTACTCCCCTTTTAACCCCGCTGTGCTTTAAAACATGTTTAAAAATGAAAGGGGTAAAGTATATGCTTGGATGATGACCAACAAACTCACACTTAACAAAGA
This sequence comes from Cherax quadricarinatus, assembly GCF_026875155.1. NCBI lineage: Eukaryota > Metazoa > Arthropoda > Malacostraca > Decapoda > Parastacidae > Cherax > Cherax quadricarinatus. The sequence goes on from NC_069408.1 coordinate 69,400,571, forward strand.
AAAAAAAATTTCTTTCATGCTGTCTTGGCCCAACAGGGGCCTCAAATATTCAATCAACATACCGTTAAGTGGTTTCCCTATATCAAAGACACACGGAGGGCAAATTTTTAGGTCTTCCCTTTTTACTGAAAAATTAAATTTCAGTCCCCAACCCATCACATAACCAAGAAAATTTCCAAATCAGTAGGAATCCTTTCCAAGACACGCTACTATGTATCACAAACGACTCTCCTTACCTTGTACCACTCTCTAATATATCCTTACCTTATCTATGGTATCTGTGCCTGGGGCTCTACCACAGCCAACCACCTTAGATCCTTAATAATCCAACAAAAAGCTGCTGTGCGGGTGATAACCAGCTCCTGTGCTAGACAGCACACACCACCACTTTTCAAAAGACCCAACTTGCTAAATATACAAGACATACACTCTTATTATTGTGCCTACTACATATACAGAACTTTAAACTCCACTGTAAACCCTCCCCTAAAACTACTCTTCGACAGTTAAAACAGAATGCACAGGCACGATACAAGGCGTAAGGCCCTTTTCAACATCCCTCGAGCAAAACTCTCACTATGCAAGAACGCTATGAACATAAAAGGCCCAAAGATCTGGAACTCGCTACCGGAACAAGTCAAGGATCCCCAGACAACTTATAAATTTAGGGCTCTGCTAAAAAAATCATCTTATCTCACAATATTAAAGAAATCAACCAAACATCTACTGGCTAGTTTTACCACGTGACCTCCTGGCTTTTAATTCTGCCATTCCATAAAATATTACCACCTGCAGCATTCCTTGTAAATTAGACTTCGTACTAAGTATACATAAGATTTATTAGTCCAAACAAGATTGTAAAACAGCTAACCACTATTTTATGTTTAGTTTTAAGTAATAATTACAATGTATTATTATCTTATCTAGTTTTAATTAGTTACTATGTATTAAGATTAGTTTGCCCGAAATGCCTCGGCATGATAGTGGCTATCTCTGTACTTAGCAAATCAAAATTGAAATTACACATTGTAACCTTTACAAAGAAATAAACTTATTATTATTATATTATTATTATTATTAATATTTTTATTAGTGGGTTTGAGTTTGACAAGGACCTGCCAAGTATAGGCCAGTAGGCCTGTATCAGTGCTCCTCCTTTCTTATGTTCTTACGCTCTACAAATTTATATTGTGGAAAAAGACACTTATGTAGAGTTCAGGACATTTATTAAAGGAAACGTTTCGCCACGAGTGGCTTCTTCAGTCCTAATACAGAGAAAACTAAGAAAACACACATATATATAGTGGCGGGAGTCAGGTGAGGTGATGCGTGGGTAGAGGTGGTAGTAGTAGTAGTAGTAGTAGTAATGGAACTAAGGAGGTGAGGCAAGAGAGGGACCTGCTGGCATCAAGTAACACCAGTTCCCAGGATGGGTAATATCCTCTTGCTTAGTAATTTTGAAATACTGTAACTACCGGATTTTTGCTTTATAGTGTTACTGACAGAAATTAGTGCAGCTTCAATGCATTTTCTCCGTCTTAAGTCGTCTTCTTTAATAACTAGTTTAGCTTCATTGAATTTCATGAGGTGTCCAACATCGTCTCTATGTTGAACACATGCGTTTTTGCGGTCATCATTTCTGCAAGCATTTTTTGTGTTCTGCTATCCTAATGTCCAGAGTTCTGGCTGTTTCCCCTACATATACTTTGTCACACCCCCCACATGGTATAGTGTAGATTCCTGCACTTGTGCCAGAATCATGCTTGGGTTTTTGTATCAGGTTCCCATTCGGAGTTGTTATTTCCTTGTTATTTATCGCCTTTTCTTGCATAAATTCTTTCTAATATAATAACTGACTATTTGGCATCATAAAACAGTAGGCGGACTTACCCGCAGACTGAGCGACAGCTGGGAACCAGGATGGGGAACGCTCGGCAGAGTTCCCGCTCCCGATGTGCCAGCCTAGGAATCGCCCATTATAACGCTTATATCAGCTTATATATCAACTCTACGGCTTATTTGTCATATCAGAATTGATCTAATAAGATAAATAAACACTCTAAAACAACATACAAACATGTTATATACTCTAGACTGAATACAATAGGCCATAATAAATGGCCCAGAGATTATCGGGAATATATCTATATAAAAGTGTAACTGTCACCAGTCGTCTCCGAGTGAGCTGAAAACGGTGTTTAGAGGCTAACTGCACTAGAACATCAAGTTTACATAAGAAATACACCAAACACGCGATTTTCGCGAATTTTTTTTTTTTTTTTTTGAGACGGGGGGCCGGCCGGCCGGCGCTCCCGGCCGATATCTCGGAAGTAACTTATTCACGCATGTCCAAACTCCCGCTTTAATTACTTGAATTATATGAATTTAATACTCACCAAGTTGTAGAATAATGATTCGCCGTTTTTTCGGTGACCAAAATTTTGGAAATAAATCCAAACTTTGGAGTTATGTGGGAGTAAAGGGCAGATTTTCATGCAATATTTCAGTAACTAACAAACTTTATTTTTTTTGTGAAATAAAGATAATTTTATTTAGAGAAAAAGGGCTCAACGAAATTAGTAATAAGCCTTGTTCTCTCGGCACCAGAGTCCCAAACAACCTTACGTAGACCCATATAAGAGAAAGTTTGGCCACAATGGCATTTTTCAGTAAATCAGTAAATTTTTCTCAGATGTGTTTGAGTATATTTGAATAAATATTTTCAAGAAAGAAGTGAAACGACTTTTGTCTTGAGTACCAAAACTGGAGAAAAATCGGACAGTAAACACAGAGTTACAGAATTTGCCCTACTGGCCCCCTCATGTTTTAGTTTACTTGTTTTTGTTACTTAATTTTCCAACAATGACAAAGACTTTATAACTTTTGTTTACCAGAAGAACGTCATCGTCTTTACTTTGGTATTTTATTATTTTACGTCAAGTTATATGATAATTAGCTAACTGTAATTACTGACTCCCATTGTAATATTTGTATTGCCGAATGTTATAATAAAAAAATATTTGTTGAACTCTCAACTTTCTTCCGGAGCTCTTGACATTCTCAACATTTTATTCAGGCTCTTAATATTCCTCAACTTTCCTTCTGGAGTTCTTAATACTCCTCAACTTTCTTCTAGAGCTCTTGATACTCCTCAGCTTTCTTCCGAAGCTCTTAATACTCCTCAGCTTTCTTCCGGAGCTCTTAATACTCCTCAACTTTCTTCTGGAGCTCTTAATACTCCTCATCTTTCTTCCAAAGCTCCTAATACTTCTCAACTTTCTTCTGGAGCTCTTAATATTCCTTAACTTTCTTCCAGAGCTCTTGCAACTCCTCAACTTTCTTCCAGAGCTCTTGATACTCCTCAGCTTTCTTCCAGAACTCAAGCCAATCCTCAAATATGCTTTTTTTTTTTTGATTTTTTATTTCTAAAAAAAAAAAACTGCTTTCCTTTTTTTGTTATTTTTCTCACACACCTTCTGTAACGTAAGTCTGGCTCGCTAAGATTTTTATTTTATTTATTAATACAGAACAACATTTAAGAAAATTTAACCAACTGAAAAATAGAATAAGTAGGCATGTTATTACAACGAAAATACCCCTTAAACATTAAGTATTCTTAAGGCCATAAACATTAATGGTTTAAGAAACAACACTTGTGAGGTACACTAATCAAGGTATATATACATACTAACAATTTAAACATCACAGTCCATCACAATACAACATTAATTTTAATAATTCTGCTAACATTTACACAATCACATAAACATGACATTATAATGTAGAATGTTTAGTAAGTCGAGACGCACTGACCAGTGGTAAGACCCACCAATATTAGTTGTCCACGCACAAGGGAACGAATATCCCCAGCTGCTAGTTTTTTAATTTTCATTCCCATAAAGTTAATAGTCCGTGGGGGGGGATAAAGTTTTATGATGGTCTAGAAGATGTTAGGTAAGTGAAAATGTGGAGAATAGAAAGAAATTAGTTAAAGTGTTTAAAAAAAAATTATTTATAGAACTATTGTCTTCCAAAAGATAATTCAGCAGTGTCTAGTGGATGTCTCAAATGGCGAGTAACCAACCATTCTGCATCAAATATTTTTTTTTTTTTTTGGGGAAAAAATAAAAATATATAAGTTCCTCCTGAATTTTCTAACTGAGGAAGGGTGATTTTTTCGAACCCACAACTTCTCGACTTTATTTTTGAAAACACAAACCTAATTTTAACAAGCGTGAGGAGACTGCAATATATAAATGGATACAAATTGAGTACATATGTGCGTGTGGGAATAGATGGACGTAGTGAGGTGCGGCGTGCGTTGCGAGTGAGGTGTGTGTGTGTGTGTGTTGTTGTGTGTGTGTGTGTGTGTGTGTGCGTTGCTTTGTACGTATTAATGTGGTGAATCCGCAGCCGTGGTTGTGGAATGCACAAATGAGTGTGAAAATAAGTGTGTGCATACGTAACATTATTAGGTACAGGTACCCACATAAATAACAGTTTCCCAAATTTTATACATATTAAAAATATTCGTAAATAACCCAGGATAACAACAAAAAATCAGACAAAGAACTTATTTCCATTGTGCCGGACTCTTGAAACTGCGGATTACAAATACATAAGACTAATAACGAAATAAAAACATACAGGTTCAACACTTATAATAGTTCTGGTGGAGGTGGAACATACACGTTAATACAAGAACAATCATCAAACGTTGACTAAAACATTCATAAACACAACTTAAACTGCTGATCTAAGTACAATATATGATATGAACAGTATAAAATAAATAGAACTCCCAAATTGCATTGAGTGGCCAGGCCTTGGTGGCCGAACTGGACGGTAGCTTGGCTGCGTCTGCTGACATCACGTCTAGCTGTCTTGGTGGTGTAATACAGGATGCATTTCACTGCGTTCCCCTCCTTAATTCACCCACCTGACAGCTCTATCGGAGACCAGCTAAACAAGGCCTCGGTTCTCATCTGCTAGATCATCGGAGGGTGCTGAGCTGACTTCGGGATACATAACCTGGGAAGGCTGAGACTGGAAAATAACCTAAGGGAAGTGAGGAAGGTGAGATATACCTGGGGCCACGGATTGGATTCCTGGACACATGAACTGGGAAAAGCGAGAATACCCTGGGAATTGGGTAAGTGGGAGAATATCTGAGGCGGACCAGATGGACCTCCTGATACATTGACCTGGGAAAGACGAGGGAGACTGGTTGTTGAGACAGACCTTGGGGAATGGGGGAGGGAGAATATCTGAGCGGACAGATGGACTCCTGGACACAATTAACCTGGAAAGCATCAAGAACACAAGTTAAGTGGGTGGTTGGACCCTTAAAGACCCGACCACTGGCCTCCACGAGCAAGTCCTGTTAACTCAAAGATAACTCTGAGGCTGACAGTTGGTTCCGCAATTTCGAGTTTCCTCCAAAAAAAAAAACACTTTTAGAATTTTGGGGAAGCAAGCTTATCGAGTTTTAATATTTTTCATAACAGATGATGTTCACATTTTAGTTTATTTTTAAATAGAACGCTAATCTATATTTACTGTTTAGGAGTAATAATTATTATTAACCGAGGTATAACATCATTTCAATACCTTTTCTTCAGTCCTCGAGAGTTGAGTAAAGAAGACTCTCACTTATGATAATGCCCTGCATCTGTCATAGCCTGTCCATGCATACATATGGGCACCCTCACAGTAGGATATGAGGACTATTACAACCCACCTTTTATAAAATTCAAGCTGGTTGGAAAAATTTTTCTTGACTTTATATCACATACAAATATAGATCTGAAACAGAACACGGCACTGAGCATGTTGAAGTGCCAGAAATTTTAATGAAAATGTGATTAGAAACATAACCTAATGAACTTGAATAGAACATCATATGAACAACCACAAAAAACACTAAATGTTTCTCGACTTTCCTATTATAGACCATATGTGAGTCCTTGTGGATATAATGTGGATGTTGTAAGTGATTGATGTGGGAAGTTTGGGGCGCTCATGATAGCGAGTTGTGGTGATGGATAGTTTTACAGTGTGTCACTTGATGGTAAGATGTGGTTTGTGGCTTATGGATGGATGATAGTGATTGTGGATATGGATGTTTGATAGTGCGTTGGGTGATGGATGGTTGATTGCAAATTTTGGCTATACATGGATGATGGTGCATTGGATGGAGGATATTTTTAGAGTGAGTAGTGGTGATGTATGGGTTGATTGTGAGCTGAAGTGATGGATGGTTTGATGGGGATCCCGTGTGCGATGGATGGCTGATTGAGTTAAGGTAATGATAGTTGATGGGGAATTGTGGTAATGGATGGTTTTTAATACGAGTTATATTATGACTGGTTATAGTGGTTGTGGTAAGAGATGGTTGATGATGAGTTGCAAAGAATCTAGTTGAAGATGATTTGAAAGTTCAGAGAGTTAATGATAAATTTTGCAATAATGGATAAGTTAATGAACTGCTTGTTACTTTTTTGCAACAATGGAAATACACCAGATTAAAGTATGCTGAAAAAGTAGTTTCGTGGTAAATTGTGTTTGGTCAGCTCAGGTGTGTTGCTTAAGTTTTCTAAATGTTTCCATTGAGAATGTGTCTTGAGTTTGATGTGATCTACTTCCTTATATCTCCATAAACCAGATCATCCTTACATCCACCACCAGATCATCCCTTATATCCCATACCAGCTCCATCCTTATATCCATACCAGATCAACCTTATATCCATACCAATCTCATATATCATTATATCCCATCCTTCTTTTTGATTAATAATTATATCACTGCATCTTTTAAGAAAGTTTTTCCCTACTGAAAATATTTTTATTTTTTTTTAAGTTAGCAGATACTCAAATAGAAGTTTATTACTTTATTATTGTTATAGTCTGCACGATGTTCCACATACACGTTTAACATCACCTAAACATTAACATTATATTCTTTATGGTATAAACATTAATATTAAAGAAATAACATGAGTGCCAAACCATCAAGGTATAATATAAATGGGTGTTTAACAATGATACCATGCAGTAAATTACAAAGCTACAATATTTGTATAATAAATGACGACACGACAGACCAAGACAGCATAACTTACGATCTCAGTAAGACAGAGTCGTACTGACCTGTGTGCAATAGTGTAACAGGATAGTCGTTCTACGAGTGTGCAAAGAGAGTCGTACTGACCAGTGTGCAGGAATAGTCGATCTGATATGTTGCAGGAGAGCCGTACGACCAGTGTGCAATAGAGTCGTACTGACCGGTGTGCCAGGATAGTCGTACTGACTAGTGTACAGAATCACACTAAGTCCTTTACCTTATGAAACATGAAGAATTACAGACTGAAAATGTTAGAAACGAGAAAGACATCCCAGTTTTTTTAACAGTCTGTAGTTAAACTTAATCTTCCATAAATAATTTTCTTAAGTGTCTTCTTACTTTAACCAAAAGTGTCTCAAACTAGGCCACATTCACATCTTTCAAATGAAAGTCTTCAAAAAGCCAAAAATCAATATTCCGCATCAGAATATAGAAATATTATATAAAGTTCCTGATTTCTCCAACATTGAGCAAGTCTCATTTTTTCAGCCTCCACTTTTTCCGATTGACATTTGAGAAAACAAACATAATTTTAACAACCATGAGGGAGAGCGCAATATATGAATGGGTACAAATTTGAGTATATATGTGTTTGTGTGTGTGGGGCAAAGGTGGACCCGTGCGTGTATATGTGTGTGAGTGTGTAGTATGTGTATGTACTGCACCTAATTGTACTCCACCAAATTGTGTTGCAGGGGTCCGAGACTCAGCTCTGGCCCCGGCCTCTTCACAGATCGCTACTGTCCTCTCTCTCACCTGCTTCCTGAGCTATTGTCATACCTCCTCTTTAAAACATGTAATGGATCCTGCCTCCACTACTTCACTTCTAGGCTATTCACTTGCAGAACAACTCTATGAGCTTGAAGAAATACTGTCCTAACGTCCCTGTGACTCGTCTGAGTCATTCAGCATCCAATTGAGACCCCTTGTCCCTTTGTCCCCCTCTGGAACATCCTATCTCTTGTCCACCTTGTCTATTCCCCGCATAAACTTGTATGTGTCTTATCAAGTCTCCCCTGACCCTTTCTGACCTCCATTGTCGTCAAGTCCGATTTCCTAAACCTTTCCCTCGCACGATATTCCCTTGACTCAAGGACTAAGCCTGTTGCAAAACCTTTGTACTTCTCTAACTTCTTGACGTGCATGACCAGGTGTGGGTTCCAGACTGTGCTGCATACACCCAGTATTGGCCCTAACATACACAGTGGTACAGTGTTTTGAACGATTCTCCTTATTAAAGGTTATCGGAACGCTATTCCCCAGTTTGCCAGCGCCCGTATCCTGCAGCGTTATATGTATTTTTTTGAAGTGTGCCTCCTGTGATGTCTCGGTGTTATGTTCACACCAAGGTCTTTCTCCCTGAGTGAGGTCTGTAGTCTTTGTCCCCTAGCTCCCTATACTCTGTATGCATTCTTCTTTCCCCTCCCCAATCCTTCATGACTTTGCATTGGCTGGATTGGATTCGATAAGCCAGTCTGTACCACATGTCGCATCTGTCCATGTCCCTTCTTTGCCGACCTGGCCTCACCTCGTCGATTTTAATTTCTTCTCATCAACATCATGTCATCTGCGAACAGGGACACTTCAGATCTATTCCTTCCCCATGTCCGTTCACATATATCAAAAATAGCACTGGTCCTAGAACAGCCCTCTGTGGGACCCCGCTCGTAAAAGGCGCCCCACTGTGATACCTCTTCACGTACCATTACTCTTTATCTGCTCCCTGTCAGGTAATTCCCTTAATCCAATGCATTGCCCTCCCTTTACATGCGCCTGATCCTCGCAGCTTCTGCACTAATCGCTTGTGGCGAACTGTGTCAAAGGCCTTCCTGCAGTCTAGGAAAACGCAATCTACCCACAGCCCTCTCTCTCGTGTCCTTACCTTCTGTTACCTTGTCATAAAACTCCAGGAGTTGTGTGATACAAGATTTGCCTTCCTGAACCCATGCTTGTTTTCATTTATAATCTTGTTCCTTTTCCAGGTTTCGACCACTCACCACCTGAAAACTACTCCTGACTTTCACACAATACAAGTCAGAGACACGGGTTCTGTAGTTTAATGCCTCGTTTCTTTTCTGTTTCCTAAATATGGGGACTACATTAGCTGTCTACATTTCTCAGTATTTGCCCAGTTTCAAGGGATGTGTTAGAAGATTGTGGTTAGAGGCACGCACAGCATCTCGCACCTTCTCTAAAGGACCCATGGGGAGATGTTGTTCCGTTCCATCGCCTTGAGGTGTCAAGGTCACTTAAGAGCTTCTTCACCTCCTCCTCAGTTGTTCGATGTCATCCACACTTGTTGGAATATTCCCTCTTGATGTTCCCTTCTGTGCTGTCTTCGCCACAGCCCTCCTGTCTCTTCTGTAAAAACTTCCTTAAATCTCCTGTTCAGCTCCTCACATACCTCCTGATCAATTCTTGTAGTTCTCCACCTTCTGTCCTTAATCTGATCACCTGGTCTTTGACTGTAGTCATCCTCCTGATGTGGCTATACAATCAGTTTCGGTTCATCTTGATCTCGATGACTATGTCATTTCATACAGTCGTTGGGGCGCTCCTCCTTACCTGTGCGTACTCGTTCCTGGCTCTGCGACTGATCTCCCTATTTTCGAGTGTTCTCTGCCTGTCTGTTACTTCTGTGTTGTGTGTGTGTGGTGTGTAGTACTCACCTATTTGTACTCACCTATTTGTGTTTGCAGTGGTCGAGTCCTAGCTCCTGGCCCCGCCTCTTCACCGGTTGGCAACAACCTCATCTCTCCCCGCTCCATGAGCTTTACAAACCTCGTCTTACAAACTGTGTCAAGGTTCCTTCTCCCACTACGTCATTTCTAGGCTATTCCACTGCCTTACAACTCTAAGGACGAAGAAATACTTCCACTCACATCTCTGACTCATTTGTGTCTCAACATCCAATTGTGGCCTCTTGTTTCTGTGACCCCTCTCCTGGAACATCCTGTCCTTGTCCCACCTTGGTCTAATCCACGCAGATATTTTATATGTCGTTATCATTTTCTCCCCTGACCCTCCTGTCCTCCAGTGTCGTCAGGCCGGCCGATTTCCCTTAATCTTTCTTCATTATGACATTCCCCCTTTAGCTCTGGAACTAACCATTTTTGCAAACCTTTTGTACTTATCTCTAGTTTCTTGACGTGCTTTAATCCAAGTGCGGGTTCAAACAGGTGCTGCATACTCCAGTATGGCCCTGACTAACCACGGTGTACAGTTTCTTGAATATCCCTTACTAAGGTGGTCGCATGCAGCTTCTCAGGTTGGCCAGGCTCCCATATGCTGCAGCAGTTATCTGATTGAATGTGGGCTTCCGAGGAACAAGATGCACGGTGTTATACTCACCCCAAGATCTTTCTCCTTGAGTGAGGTTTGCAGTCTTTGCCACCTAGCCTATACTCTGTCTGTGGTTCTTCTGTGCCCTTCCCCTATCTTCATGATCTTTGTACATTTGTCAGGATTAAATTTCGAGAAGCCATTTGCCTGACCAGGTGTTCCAGTCTGTCAGTCTCTTTGAAGTCCTGCCTGGTCCTCATCAGATTTAATTCTCCTCATTAACTTCACAATCATCTGCAAACAGGGATTCACATCCTGATCTAAACCCTTCCATCATGTCGTTCACATAACCAAAAATAGCACTGTCTAGGCCGACCCCTTTTGGGACCCCGCTCCCGTCACAGGTGCCCACTGGATACATCATTACGTACCATGACTCGTTGTTGCCTCCCTGTCAGGAATTTCACTGATCCATTGCAGTGCTCTTCCTGTATCTGCGCCTGATGCCTAGCATCTGCACTAATCCACGTGTGAGGAACTGTGTCAAAGTGCTTCTTGCAGTCCAAGAAGAAGCAATCAACCACCCCTCCCTCTCTTGTCCTTACTTCTGTTATTTTATCTGTAAAACTCACCAGAAGGTTTGTGACACAGGATTTGCCTTCCGTGAAACCGTGGCTGGTTTGGCATTTAAACTCCTTTTCCGTTCCAGGTGCTTCCACCACTCCTCCTCCTGATAATCATCTCCATAATTTTGCATACTATAACACGTCAATGACAATGTGTGTATGTGTGTGTGTGTGTGTGTGTGTGATGTGAGTGTGTGTGTAGTGTATGTGTGTGTGGTGGTTGGGGGGGGGGGGTTTGTGTGTGGTGTGTGTTTTGTGTGTGTGAGTGTGAGTGTGTGGTGTGTGTGTGTGATTGTGTCGTGATGTGTGTGTGTGTGTTTGTGTGTCCTCACATATATGTAGCTCACCTATTTGTGGTTGCAGGGGTCGAGTCCTAGCTCTGCCCGCCTCTTCACCGGTTCTACTAGGGGCCCTCTCTCCCCGCTCCATGCAGCTTTATCAAACCTCGACTTTAAAACAGTGTCATGGTTTCCTGCCTCCACTACGTCATTTTTCTCGCTATTCCCACTGCCCTTACAACTCTAGGACTGAAGAAATACTTCCTACTATCTCTCTGACTCATTTGTGTCTTCAACTTCCAATTGTGTTCCTCTTGATTCTGTGTCCCCTCCCAGGAACATCCTGTCCTTTGTCCACCTTGTTCTATTCCACGCAGATTTTACGATGTCGTTATCAATGTCTCCCCTGCCCTCCTGTCTCCATGTTGTCAGGCCGAATTCCTTAATCTTTTCTACATAGGAACACTTTTTTCCCCCCCCCCCCCCCCCCCCATATCTCTGAACTAACATTGTCGCAAACCTTTGTACTTTCTCTAGTTTCTTGACGTGCTTTATCAAGTGGGTTCCAACAGTGCTGCATACTCCTCCAGTATGAGGCCTGACATACACGGTGTACAGTGTCTGAATGATTCCATACTATGGATCGGAATGCTGTTCTCAGTTTTGCCAGGCGCCCATATGCTGCACAGTTATCTGATTGATGTGTGCTTCCGGAGACAAGCCGTGTTATAGCTCACCCCAAGATCATTCTCCTTGAGTGAAGTTTGCAGTCTTTTGGCCACCAGCCAAATACCTCTATCTGTGGCTTCTGTGCCCCTCCCCCATCTTCATGACTTTGCATTTGCAGAATTAAATTCGAGAAGCCTTTGCTGGACCAGGTTGTCCAGTCTGTCCAGGTCTCTTTGAAGTCCTGCCTGTCCTCATCAATTTAATCTCCTCATTAACTTCACATTCATCTGCAAACAGGGACACTTCTGATCTAAACCCATCCGTCATGTCGTTCACATATACCAAAAATAGCACTGGTCCTAGGACCGACCCATGTTGACCCCGCTCGTCACATGTGCCCACTGTGATACATCATTACGTACGGCATGACTCCGATGTTGCCTCCTGTCAGGTATTCTCGATCCATTGCAGTGCCCTTCCTGTTATATGCGCCTGATGCTCTCGCTTCTGCACTAAATCTCTTGAGAGGAACATGGTCAAATGCCTTCTTGCCCGTCCAATAAGATGCAAACAACCCACCCCTCTCTCTCTTGTACTTACTTCTGTTATTATATCATAAAACTCCATAAGGTTTGTGACACAGAATATAGCCTTCGTGAATCCTTGCAGTAGGCGTAATATACTCCTTTCCTTTCCAGGGTGGCTCCACCACTCTCCACCGGATAATCTTCTCCATAATGTTTTGCAAACTAATACACGTCAATGACACAGGTCTATAGTTTCGTTCCATCTTATTCTGTCTCCTTTTTTAAAAATGGAACTGCATTTGCCCGTCTTCCATCCTCAGGTATTTGCCCATTTCCAGTGGATGTGTTTGAAGATTGTTGTAAGTGGCACGCACAACATACTGCTCCCTCTCAAAGGTACCCACGGGGGAGATTGTCTTGTCCCATTGCCTTTGAGGAATCGATGTCCTTAGCCATTCTTCACCTCCTCTCATTCTGTATGTATGGTCGTCCAACACTTTATGGTGTATTCCTTGCTGGTGTCCCTCAGGTCTGTCCCCCCCAGAGTCCACCTGTCTCTCTAACTGTAAATACTTCCTTAAACTCGTGTTAGCTCCCTCACATACCTCTGATCGTTTCTTGTGAGTTCTCACCTTCTTTCCTCAGCCTTATCACCGTGGTTCCTTGACTGTTGTCTTCCTCCTAATGGGCTAAACGCATTTTCGGGTCAGATTTTGACTTTCGATGATATGTCTTTTCATACAGTCGCGGGCCTCCCTCTATCTGTGCATACTCGATTCTGGCTCTTCTACTAATCTCCATGTTTTCCTGGTCCACCAATGCCTCCTGTACCTTTTCCATACTCTGTTGCACTTAGTTAGTTTGTGCCTCCCCTACACCTTCGTGTGTGTGTGTGGTGTGTGTGTGTGCGTGTGTGTGGTGTATGTGTGTGTGTTGGCACGAGCGTTGTTTTGTGCGGTAAGAATGATGGTGACCACCAGGCTGCCGTTGCAGAAATGTGCAAATGAGAGTGAAAAAAGAATGTGTGGTAAGTTTAATTAGGTACAAATATACAATAAATAGTTACACAAATGATCATGTCACGGTAACATATGAGGTTTAAAAAAAAAAAAAATTACCCAGGATAACCTAAAAAGTCAGACAAAGAGCTATGTTTCCATTGTGCGCGCGCCTTGTACACTCACTAGCGCGTCTTGCGAATATACAGGATAAATAACCAAATGAAAATAAGAATTTCAACACTTTGTTACAGTTCTGCGTGGGAGGTAGACAAACACACTAACAACTAGCACATCATAAACATACACAAAAAAAATCACAACATACTTAAAATTGCTAATTAAATTCAAAATTTTATATATATTTAATGTAGAAAAATTGTATAATAAAAATAGAACCCAAAATTTTCATTGAGTAGCCAGACCTTGTGGCCCGAACTGGACTGTAGCTTGCTGGCGTCTGGCTGACCTTACGGTCTAGGCTGTCTTTGGTGGTGTAATTACAGGACGCAGATTTCTGTGTGTCCCTCCTGTAAACCACCCACCTGGACATTCCCTACTGGTAGACCAGCTAGACAAGACCTCGTACTCATCTGCTAGATCCGGAGGGTGGCTGAGCTGACTTCGGGATACATAACTGGTGAAGGCTGAACTGGTAAAAAACCCAAGAAGTGAGGAAGGGAAGACAACCGGGGCCCACTGATTGGATTCCTGACACATGGACCCTGGAAAAGCGAGAAACCTTGGGGAAGTGGGGAAGGGGGAATAAATCTGAGGCGCACAGATGACACCAGGACACATGGACCTGAAAGAAGATTCTGGTTTGCTATGCAGACCCGGGAAAGTGAGGAAGGGAGAATATCGAGGGGACACAGATTGACTCCTGGACAATGGACCTGGAACGAAGAAGTTACTGGTTTTGGCCCCCCCCTGAGTGTCAAACCTTTGGGAAATAGGTAAGGAGAAATCTGAGGGAACACAGATTGACTCCTGACACTTATGGACCTGGAGAAGAAGATATCTGGTTGCTGAGCAAACCTTGGTGAAGTGGTGAAGGGGAATATCTGAGGCGGACATATGGACCCTGGACACAAGGACCCTGGGAAAGAAGAAGATACTGGTAAGCATAGGCAGACCTGGGAAAAGTGGTGATGGGAGAATATCAGAGGGAAACACAGAATGACTCCTGGACACATGGACCCTGGGAAAGAAGAAATTTGTTGCTGAGGCAAGGCCTTGGGAAAGTGGGGAGGAGAGAACAACTGAGGGGACACAGATGGACTCATGGACACATGAACCTGAGGAAAGCATCAAAACACTGGCCTCCACGCGGCAAGGTCTGGTAAACTCTGAGTTAACTCTGAGGCTGACAGTGGTCGCAAATATAATGACTAAAAAGAATGTGTTTTGGCTCGAACCCCGGTTATCAATTTATAAAATATACTATACACCATTCTAAAAACATTTTACGATTTTTTTTTACTATAACGATTTTAAAATAATGGAATCCGTAAACAGCTGAGATGTTTGGGACTTGATTTCCTTTATCTGTTTAGGATTATTAGAAAGAACATAATTTCATTCTAGTCTGACCTTTACTCAACTCATCGAGGAGTTGTTTGCAACCCCTGAATGGGTTGCAATGATTATTATGTATATTATAATTATTATCTTTTCATATAATTTATATTGCTTAGATATTTGCGATAATAGCTAAATCGTAAATATATGCTTTAATAATATTATTTGACTTAGTTATGTGGTTCGGTAGGATGTTACATATTATGTGCTCAGTTCAAGACTTGATTGTCTAACAACAGTAATTATGATTGCTTCGATAGACTGCCGCTTCTGTTTCTGAGCTGCAGCTGTCACGGACTATCACGATGATCTAGGGTGGAGTCCTCACCTCGCTGAAGTATTCGGTCCTGTCTAACACGCTTGGTGTGTTGGACAGATTAATCATATACTTGTTAGTTCTGTAGAACTCTTTTTCACAGAACATAAGACTTAGTGATTTTTCGACGTCTGTACTCCCCTCAAGGCATGTTCTTGATGTTGGTAGAGGGGCTCTGAATTAGAGAATTGGATCTGCCTCCATTTCCCCGAATTAAGCCTGAATACCTTCCACATCCCCGCCTTGCGCTGTAATAATCCCTCCGGGTTTAGCTCCTTCCCCCTTGATTATAAATAATTAAAAATAATAATCGACGTTGTACTGAGGTTTGAGTCGCATAGACACTCAGATCAACTCAGGTCCTGAACTGTCGCTTTCTGACCTAACTTTCTACTGGTTATCTGTGGTATTGTCACAGTCGGGATTTTCTTTTGCTGAACTTATATTCAGAAAGTAGGAGTTTGGTGACTTGTGGAGGATCTGCCTGATGGTCCCTACTGTAGTGGGTCGTTATATTATCTCCTTGTCCTAGATTTTGTGGTCGCAGTTTTGCTGTTATATGCTATTGGGTTTAGCATTCTTTTTGTGTTCAACAGACGTTTCTGAAGCCAGTGGTCAAGAAGTTAGTTTATTTGAGGACTTTTGTCAGTCACTTGTTTTAAGTCAGTTCCGAGTCTTGAACATAGCGAACTACGAGAGCACTTACACACATACAACAAATTTGCTTTGTACATTATTTGTATCTTATAATGTTAATGTACACAGCGACGGTACATAATAAATGTGATATGTGCTTTCAGCACAATAATACTGTACTCGAGAGAAGTGATTATTATTATTTTGATTATTATTAATTTAATTTACTTTGATAATATACCTCTAGACTTAATAAATTTATTAAATTTTAATTTCTCTAGTTAGTAGCCTACCAGTTGTAATCCTGAAGCACTATGAATCATACTGAATTCTAATGGATAATTGGACAAGGGATACTGACTACTTTGTTTACGAAAACCCAGTAACAGGCTGGAGAGCTAAGAAGGGCAGTCCTTTCTAGTATTCACTGGAGATCTCTAAGCTTTTAGAATCGCGTTTTTTGTAACAAGAGTTGTGTTAAAAAAAACAGCAAAAATGAATGTACAGAGTGTAATCTGGACCTGGATGAGAGTGATAACACCAGAGATCGTCCCCTCACAATGTAGCTACAGTAACTTTGATGGAGGTGTCTCGCCGGTGAAGATAATCTTGATCCTCTTCCTTCTTTCGAATCTGATTTCCTTACTATTCATCAACACATTTCAAATAATCATCCTGATCAATAAACATAACCCACCAGCTCTCGCAAAACAGTTAACCCAAATAAAAAACAAAGCACTAATATATTTTTCTTATTTACCATGACAATTTAAATTGCTCAACGGAACTCCGAGAAGCTCATGGACAATGAAAACTTCTCTTCAAACAACACGTAACAACTTAAGCTGAATATATACTCACAAATCACAAATGATTCTGTTCCGCGAAAACCGGCAAATATGACCAGAATGCTAACGGAAAACAGTGTCGATGTTGAAAAGTTAAACTGGCTGTGCCTAAAAAAAAAGCACAACTATAAATGTAGTAACACATCTCTCAGCCCAGATCTTCCAGCTGCTGCTACACTACATTAAGTTTTGTGTATAAAGAACACTCTGAATAGTGAAAATTATTTATGACCAATAAAATGATTCAATGTAACTAATGTAAGAAAATCCAAGACTTTATTTACGGCCATGGTGGGAATTCGGAAGTAAACAGGCAATACTCCCAGAAGAAGCCCATGTGTTGCATGTGTGCATATGTCGCATGGTGTTGCACGTGTTGCCACGTGTTGCATGTGTTGCATGTGGTACTACTTGATTTGTTATGCTCAAAAATGTGATATTAGCTCTTTATTACTTTGAGAGGGCGTCGTCCGCAGATCTTGTTTACTGATGTCAGGATTCCACATGTACATCTTTTTTTG